>OX421396.1:11936452-12685797 GCA_949126875.1 Lochmaea capreae
CCAATAATTTTAAATAGGACCTTATGGCAAGTGATATATCGTTTGAAAGGCATTGACATTGGCTACATAGCCATATTTCTTTTGTTTGGGTTTAAACTAATTCTGACGGATAAATTAAATAAATACCAAAATTATTATTTCACATTTAAATATTGAAGATTTTTCAGTCCGCCTCTGGTTAGTTGAAAGGCATTGACATTGGCTACATAGCCATATTAATTTTGTTTGGGTCGGTTGTCAAAAAAATTGACGTTTTTAATTTAATAGTATTTATTGCTTTGCAAAGTTTTTCTAAATAGCTTAAATATTTAATTTTATTATTGTTTAACGAGACCTTTAAGAGTTTACATAGGCACAATGGTACGTAATCAAGCCGACAAAGTAGCAGCTATCTTAATAATTGGTGAATCTGAAAAGAATCTCAATGAAGCCGAAGGTTTATTTAATGAGAGATACCCAGATCGCCCTATCTCGAGAACTTATTTGAGGGAGCTTCTTCACAAGTTTGAAGCAACAGGTAGTGTCCAAGATGCCAGACGATCTGGTCGACCAACATTTAGTGATGATAAAAACATTGATATATTTGCTGAAATGGTAGTAAACCCTACTTCCTCTTCAACTAAAGTTGCGTCTATCTGTGAAGTAAGTAAAAGTACAGTACAGAGAGTGTTAGCTAAAAATAAATTTCATCCATACAAGTTAAAAATGGTGCACCACCTTTCGGATGACGACCCCGACAGAAGACTCGAATTCTGTGAATGAATGACAAATAAAATTAGTAAAAACCCACGTTGCACGAAAACAATTTGTTTTAGTGACGAAAGTACTTTTTGCCTCAGTGGAAATGTGAATACACAAAATGTAAGGTATTGGAGTGACACAAATCCTCACACCTTTCGTGAACAACATACCCAATTTCCAGAAAAAGTCAATGTTTGGGCAGGTATTTTGGGAAACCACATAGTTGGTCCTGTTTTCCCAAACTCAAATTTAAGCGGTAAAGTGTATCTGGAGATGTTACAAAATGCAATTGAGCCGTTAATTCTTGAAATTCTGGAAGATAATCCAGATGAATTCGGCCATCTGGAAATAACATTTCAACAAGATGGTGCTCCTGCACATTATTATGGTGCAGTAAGACGTTACCTGGATTAAGAATATCGAGGTAGATGGATCGGCCAGCGAGGTCCTATAGAATGGCCACCTCGGTCACCAGATCTGACACCATTAGATTTTTTTCTATGGGGGTACTTGAAATCCAAGGTTTATACTACGGCACCAGATAGCATTGGCGTTTTGAAAGAAAGAATTATTGAAGAATGCAATGCAATTTCAGCTGACACATTCGAACAAGTACGACAAGAGTTTACTAATAGGATGTATTACTGTCAGGAAGTAGACGGTGCACATTTCAAACACTTGCTATAAGAATCCATTGTTGATATTTGATTTATTAAATTTAAAAAAATAATTTCAATAATTTTGGTATTTAAACCCAAACAAAATTAATATGGCTATGTAGCCAATGTCAATGCCTTTCAAACGAGATATCACTTGCCATAAGGTCCTATTTAAAATTACTGGCAGAGTGGCACTGTGACGTCATCTATTACTATTACGTCACCTGTTACCAGACGTTGAGAAGTTTAAAACACTTTATTTTCACAATCCAAATTTTATGAATGTAAGTGTAGCCGTTCAAAAGATACGAGGGGGGGAGGGAACTTTTGAATAGCACTGTATACTGGTACATGCAATGAAAAACGCAACATAGGGATTTTAAGCATTGTATCAGAACTGCTTTTAAACTAGTCGACCAATATCAAGCTTCAACAGATTAAAAACGCGACTCAATCGTTCATTTGGACACCTACAACATATCGTACAATTCCCATCACTGTGGACGGTCCTTAATTAGCGTCAGACAGTCAGTAAAAAGTAGTCGATAATCGATATCCAAGTAGGTACTGTTCAAGCTCATAACTATTTAAAATAAAATAAATTCGTAGTGAAATCAGAATGTACACCCTTCAGGAGAAAATTGAAATTTTATCGTGGTATTTTAAATGGGCTCAGAATTTTATAGAATTAAGGGCGAAAATTGTCCAGCATTGTGTAAACATTACACCGAATCAGCCCAGAGTTACAAGATTATATTTGTTCAGTAAGGTAGTGAATGTTGTGTTCAACTTCAATGCGGTGCTGAACTTAAGAAAAATAAGACGTTTTCCCAATTCTTTTAGAGGAAATATATGTGGGATCAATTATTTTTTAGATTCTTATTCTCATGAGGTTGTTAATTTGAAAATTACACACATTATGTAAACGAGAAGTTAACTTGGATTAGTTAGTTGGATTGACATAGGACCCCAATTCTTTCGAATTATTCTTAAAAATCGCAATTAATAGAGATAAGAAAAGTGGGAACAGCAAATAAGTATTGAATACTTTAGAATATAAACAAGGATTAAAATTAAGCTCTTATGAACTGCAACCAGTCGTACATGAATTTTGGTGGCATTTTTGTAACTGGCTCCAGCACATAAAACAAGTCAATCAGATACTTCATCTTCAATTAGATGGCGGTTTGTATGTAATGGAAGTTACAAACATTTAGGAATCCGTAAGTTCCAATTTTTTTTAAATAGTTGTCTTAAAACTCTTAAATTGATTTCTGCAAAATAAGATCCATCATTGTTTGGTAATATACCAACAGCAGGTTATCATCTTAACACATCATCACAAAATATCAACAGATGAACTTTCAAAAGAAATTGGTCTTCTCCAAAATCCAGAACTATTGGAAACTGAGCACATAAAATGTGAAATAAGAAGAGCTGTCGGCCATATCCCAGGGTAGGAGTATAGTACAGGATTGGGAAAAAAATGTATCACAAAAATGGCCTCGAGAGAAACGTGGAAATTATTCACAGGCTTGTAGGTCCACCGCTACTTAACTTTAAAAATGTTTGCAAGATTTACCCACTTAAGCATTAGGACAAAAATAGTCATCGCATCTTTCAAGAAATTCTGCGTATATCTGATATCTCAAGTTTGAAATAATCTCAAATAAAACGTGAGGAAAATGGGAACTTCATTATGAAAAAACTCCTATAACACCGGTTCTACTCAACCGATCTTTGCAAAGTTCCAAAGTTGGTCTTGTTGAAAAGACTTATTTATCACCAATGTGAGTGACACATACTCAACTCACCTTAGTGTGTAGCGTGCACGCTAGAGGATGCTATTTTTATTTTATTTTTTAAATCCAGGTCTCTTTGGATAATAATCAATTGATGCATACAAGATAAACAATGGAATATAAAGGAAGAGCAAAATATCAGCAAGTTGGCAAAGCCCACATGTTAATATCTTTTTCCTACCATAAGATATTTCAGGATCGTGGGAAATTAACAAATTTGTTTACACTCTTTACCAGACCTGAGGTGAAATGAGGAGGGATGTGATATTTTTGAAGAAATAATATTTTATTGTAGCAATTCTTAATAATAAAAGAAGAAAACGGAAAACAAGATTTTGAAATTACTAGAGTTATTGAAGATCTGTACTAAAGGCCGCTTTTATTAAAAGTTCCTTTATTAAAGTATCCTTTAGTGTGACTTTTGATAGAGTTATTAGAGAGTTATTGAAGATCTGTACTAAACGCTGCTTTTATTAAAAGTTCCTTTATTAAAGTATCCTTTAATGTGACTTTTTATAGAGTTATTGAAAGTAACAAATACAAGACCAAAAACTTTACTTTATTATGACATTTTTATCATGACATTTATGTTTCATGCTGCTTATTTATGTGGATCTATTTATTGTAATATTAATTTATATTATGGAAGAACAATTAGAAATAGCAATTTTAGTTGGAGCGAATTCTGAAGAGATAGAGATGTTTATTTTGTATTGGCAAATACTTTTGACTGTAAAATCTTTTTTAGTGAACACAAATATACTATGTTTGACATCATCCCATGTATGTTTGCCATTTTTAAATGGATTCTGGGAAACCACTTCTCATAAGGTACGTTTTCCTCCACATTCGCCAGTCGCTATAGTAGCCGCGAAAAAGTAGCGACGACTTATTCGTCAAGACACCTATTCATGTATTTAAACGGGAGTGTTTTCCTACGCGTACTGAGTAGCTGCTACCCAAATTCGCTGCGACTGTGGAGGAAAACGTACCTTTAGCATAATAATATCATCCTGATAGGTGAAACGAAGACGGTTTTTCAACGGTTTTCATGATAGTTTCATAATTATATAAAAAATATAGCAAATCCAACGAAAAATTGTGCAATTTAAAATATTTCGCTCGACAAAACAATTATTTTGTGTCATATATTGACAAAGTATGTCAAAATTAAAAAACTTTAACTAAAATTTTCCTGTATTTAATTTAAATATAGGATATCCTTTATTTACATAAAAACCTTTAAGACAAACTTAGGAAATGCGCATGCGTATATGTCAAAATAGAGGAATCTTTTAATAAAGGAAATCCCAAAAGACGTTTCAATAACTCTCTAATAATATACAAAACACTTTGAAATTGTACTATTATATAACACGTCATTTATAAACCAAAAAGAAATATTGAAGAAAACGAAAATGAATGTTTATAAAACCATATTTAGACCAATCCTTACATTTGGATGTGAATCATGGGTGCTCACACAGCGGCAAAGCGTCCAATTCAGGCCGTAGACATGAAGTATCTCAGAGGAGTCAGGGGTGTCACAAAAAGAGACAAAATAAGAAATACAAAAATAAGAGAAGACCTGGAAATAGAACTAATGCTGGAATTCATTGAAAAACGACATCTCAGCTGGTGGGAGCATCTCCAAAGAATGAATGATAAGAGGCCTGTCAAGCAAGTGTGGGAATCCAAGGTACAAAGAGCTAGAAAACATGGGATGGAGTAATAGGAGAAATGATGAAGAAACGAGAGACAACATGGTAAGCGGCCAAGGCGCTAGCAAATAACAAAAAAGAGTGGGCAAAATTCGTGTACAGACACTGAAAAAAATATTGTCAACAATACAGACATCCTACAATATATACCCTACACTATAAAATCACTATATAATCACAAAAAAGTTTGTATTAATGATAATAATTCGTCAGCCCAAATTATGGGTTGTAGAAGAATAAGATCTAATATTACAGGTAATGAAGAATCCGATAATCTTAAAACAGTCAAACAATTCAGCTAAACAATAAAAAAAACAATTTACATAACAAAGGTATTACAATGAAGGAGTAAAACCAATACCTGAAATTACATTGAACTCAAAATAAAGAAAGGAAATTGTTGTACCCCAGGTACAGTGGTGAATATGATTAGGGATAGAGTACCTATACAAAGTTGAGGTGGATAATGATAGTGAACTTGAAAAAAATTGGAAATATAATAAAGTAGTCAGCAATGAACATTTTTGGGAAAAACTGGACATTTGAAAATCGAAAACTCCTAAATGTTTGCGTCTTCCACTGCAACAAAAAATTATCTCACACACTATGAAGAAATATACTTAACAAACAAATTGATAATATTCGTGCTTCCTTCATAGGCCTTCAACGAATTTATCACATTTATACTTGATTCAAAGGAATGTATACCTCTAGGTCCATCGTTCTTGATAAAGGCCCACCTTGTCCAGCCATTGCCAAATATTGTTGATCGCCTCCTAACGTATGTCTCCGAGGATCGTCCCTTCTTGTATTTCTACTCCTTCCTCTCACCTCTCCTCCTTCATTATCGCTACGAACTGAAACAATATGATAATAATTAGTCAACATTGAGAAAATTTAAAATTCTCACTTTGTTTCGTTTTTACAAGATTTTTATTATAGATCGTTATGCCACATAATGAATGGATAAGGCCTATTATTATTATTGTAGAATTTTTGTCAACTTAATGATATGTCACTTTTGTCAAAAACCCAAGGCTAAGAAACAATCCTTAGCTCGTAGGAACTGAATAGAATAATATCGCAGTTTGTAATTCTAGAGTTTGTTTAACCATCCTTTGTCGTTACGTCATAATCGATGACGTATTCTGCTGTTTTACTTTTGTCTTATATTAGTTGAATGTGATTTAACACTTAACCTCAAAATTATAATCAATGACATGTTAAGAATAATTATTGTTTCCAATGATACACGTTAAGGTGTATTTGTATGAATAAATTAGTAATGCCAAAAATTGTATTTTGCTTTATGCGTTGCGTACTTTTTTCCATGATTTAGTTTTGTTTTAACTTGGAATCTCCGTTTTTTTATCTGATTTGTTTCAAACCTCCAGCTTGAGTATGTTTAACGCCCCCGAGCATGATTTTTTACTGTATTTAAAAAATTACGGATTACCGAATCCTGATTAAACCCAAAGGTTATTTAACATTAGATAGAATATTTATATGCTCATATTCTTAAAAATTGTATAGTAATTATTGTCTGTGTCATTGTGAGAAACAATTTCGTAAGTATTCCTGACAAATGCAAAAAACACATGTATGGGAGAAAACAGGCAATAAATAAATTTATTTCTGAAAAAACTCTCAATAAAAACAGGAAAAAAGAACGAACAAACGGATAAGAAAGGTAAACTGAAATAGCATATGTAATCAAATAATATGCAAAGTCTAAGCTTCACTGACAAAATCATCTTCATCATCATTGTGGAAGTCCGATTTATTTAGATCTATGATAATAGGACTGCATTTAACGATAAAAGCGGTATTCCAGCATATTTTTCTCTTAAAAAGTAATTAATCGACTTCAAAATTAAACTTTGCTCTTTCTCATTACTTATACCGGGATAGATAGATGGATGGATTTTATGACGTGGCTTTTGGCCTATTCCACTGCGACCTTTTCAGATCTATTGTGGTCCTCTAAACTCTAGATGACATTCTCCAGCCTGACTCTTTTTAAAAAGTCTATTAGCGTGGAGACTGAACCTTTCATATGGCTTTCATTGGCTCTCTGCCAATGGCTTTTTTTCGCCTAATGCAAAAAACCGCACATTTGCCAGGCTATCGCACTTACATAGAATGTGTACTGCCGTTTCTTCTTCTAGGTGACAAAACCTGCACATATCTTCGTTTGTCAATCCCAACAGCTTTAAATGCCTACTGAGATTACAATGCCCCGTTAACAGACCCACTACAGCTTTTACAGTTTTCCTATCTTTGGCCATCAGATCTGCTGTAAACTTTGGCGAGTGTTCTAATATGAACTGTTTCGCTTGTCTCTGTCCTGGTGAGTTCCTCCACCATTTCAGAGATTTGTGGGCGACCCACTTCTTTGTTTCTATTCTTGTTATGGTTTTTGTAACGCCGCAGGAAGGGTTCCGGCCCAACGAATGGCATTGATGAGCCTTGTTTGGCCATTCCATCTGCTTTTTCGTTGCCCTTATGCCCCTCGTGCCCTGGTACCCAGGCTACCGTAACAGTACTACGCTCACCCAGTGTGCTTAGGGCCCGCACACAATCCCATACTAGCTTAGAATTAACCTCTACGTAGTTGAGTGCCTTTGGCGCTGCTTGGCTGTCTGTGAAGATGGCAATTGAAAGATATGTTCTCTTCTGCTTTATAATTTCTTCCACACAGTGGTGAATCGCCGTCATTTCCGCCTGGAAAATTGTGACATTCCTTGATAGGCTTACTGGAAAGGTTATCCCTGGCTTTAGCTCTACTATACCGGCTCCTACGCCGTCTAACGTCTTTGACCCGTCTGTATACCAAAAAAACATCTGCATATGGGTACACCTTTTTCCCAGTCTTCCCTGTTTGGTATAGTTACTTTGAACTTATTATCGAAGCTATGTCACGTAGCTATTGCATCGATGGGCTGTCCCATTACATAGTCCACCTTTAGCTCCTCGATTAGCTTCCAGTTGTCAGTACTATGCGTTTGGCTTATGTGTTGCTGACTATGTATTAATCTGTGTATTACAGATCTCGCTTCACCTTGTATGAATATGTGTAGAGATGGCAGATTAGTTAAGATTTCCTTTTCAGCTGTAGGAGTGGTTTTTATGGCCCCTGTGACACACAGGCAGGCCAGCCTTTGTGTGTTATTCAACAGCCTTATTGCTCCTACTTGCTGCGTCTTTGTCCACCACCCCACGAACCCATAAGTTATCATTGGTCTGACAACCTTTGTGTATGACCACAGGGTCATTTTTGGGTTGAGTCCCCAGTTCTTACCGCACAGTCTTCTACATCTGCCTAAAGTGATGATAACTTTCTGTGTGGTTTTCACTATGTGAGTATTCCAAGTGAGCCTAGGATCAAAAAATAGCACTAGGTATTTTGTTTCTTTGGCAAAGGTAATCTCTGTTTCTCCTAGCACTGGTGGTTTTAGCCCTTGCAGTGCTGTTCTTTTTGTAAAGTTGACAATTTGTGTTTTCTGAGCGTTGACCGTCAGTCTCTCTTGTTTACACCAGTTGTCTTCCACATTTAGAGCTATCTGCATTATTTCAGGTATTACTCCAGCAAACTCCGGGAAGGCATTTTGACAATGAAAAATAAATTGAAGAAGACGAAAATGATCAAAAATACCGAACAAATCAAAATATGACAACTGAACTGTCAAAAGTAACAAATAAAATTTACGTCGACATTAGTTAAGAAATACGTTAATGACGTCAAAATTCCGTCTCATCTATTTCATGAATGATAGATAAAGCAACAATGTGTGACGTATCGGCAGAGGATGGTTAAACAAACTCTACTTATTTTCAGCCTATATTGCTATAGACAGAATGTATATATGTACAGCTGGTGTACTGTTAACATCAAAAATGTGTTTGTAGATGAGAATATTTTTTTTCTCATTATTATTGTTAAATAGCTAGTATTGGAAAATGAAGTAAGCATAGCTTGTAGGTACCTATAACTACACGTATATAGTTAACTACATCAGCTTAATTTGTTTTTCATTTCATAACAGACTTGGCAAGATATGAAGAAAAAAACGAACATGCGAGAATTCGACAAAGGAGTATGACGGAGATGACTCAGCGTGCTCTAAAACTCTCAGTCATGCAAAAACTTTTAGACATGCTTAGCCCTATTCATATGGATGGGATAGGAATCGATGAACCCCAATTGAGTTTTCCTTTAGTGACGATATACGAGTAGATGAAGGTTAGTACTTATTTCTTATGACCCGACAAATTATTTTGTTAGGGCTAAATTTGACTTCAATTTAATCATGTTCTTACTAGAAAAAACTAGTTTTAATTAATTACCACCTTGTCATATTTTCAGTGAGAATATTAGAATGTATTCTTCTAGTAAGATCGGGTTTTTCTTGAAATGTAATGATGACATTATTTCATGCTTATTTTTGTTCATGTCTCTTAGGAACTTGCCTGAGAATGACAATGATGTTTCAGCCGAGATAGATGGAGGGGCTAAGGAAGAGGTAACAAACAGGTGTTCTTTCCAAAGTTATTTGTAATAAAATATCACTTGTTTCAGGTTCGGGTGTTACATGGAATAAATCAGGCTGCTGCTGACGTCATTTCTAATATATCTGCCGAGGAGCAAAATAATGGGGTAATAAAGACAAATCAATAGAAAACCAGGTGATTGCAGGCTGTTCAGGAACTTGCAATATCCGGTGTCAAAAAACTAAAAGCAAGACCTCAACCTTCCAAAAAAATTACAAACACAGCACCGGTGGAAAAGTTCACTGGCACTGTGCCAAAAACATTTAGCCTCCATTAATGAGAGGAATAATGTGGAATCACAGTACTATAGAAGAAAAATGTTTATAGGATAAAGGAGAATGAGGGCCCAGCTAAAGATGGAGAGGCATCAAGATACTTGTTGGGGAAACTTGAATTAATTTTTAGCTTAGTTTGTGTTCGTTTTAATGCTATGATGTTACTTTTTCATATTTGGCTGCTGTCTCTGTTAGAGTGTCAGCCGAATGTGAAAAAACGCCCATTTAAATTTGTATTCTCGAAACAAGGAACTAAGAGAAAAAAGTAAAAATTACAAATTTTTTTGGACAGATTAATAAAAAGTTGAACAAAATCCAAAAATAAGTAAACTATGATAATATGTACCTTGTATGTTATTCTTTTTGTTAATTTTTTGGGAAAATAAACCTTAATATTTTTTATATTTTTCAATTAAACGTTTCGGTAGCGTTCCACCTACCTTTATTACGAAGGGTGGCCCAAAACTCGTCCCCGAGCAGGTACTCTCAAATAATCCTACCCTAAATTTGTATCTAAGCAAATTACAGTGCACAACTATAGGTTTCCGGCCTCCTGTTCGTTATTGCCTTCCAAGCTATGAAGAGACAGGTACTGTACAGTATTTCTCGTATTTGAAATTTGTTCATTAAAAATAGTTTGCTGATTTGTGGCAAAAGTTTACTTGGATTATAACAACTGTGTTTTAATTTAGTATTTTTGTTGATGTTTCATGATTAAGTAATAATAATATCGTGCAAAATGTATTGAGCAAAATGGCTTATAATATTTGGGACGCCACATGGTTTTACTTTTTTTTAAATTCTTTGATGTCACATTTTCCCTTTATATTGTTTTTCTTATAAATTTCTGTATCTAAAATAGATGTTTGTCCAGAACGAATCATTAACAAAGCTGTAACAAAAAAATTGTGTAACTATATATTTATCTAAACAGATATCCAAGTCGCATTTTGTTAGATTTCTCTCTTTTTTTTGTTAAAATAAATTAATATTTTAGCACAGTTCCTAGGCGAACTCAGAAAGTTTATGAGAGAACTGGGATCATACAGCTTCCGGACTAACACCGTTCTTGAAGCTCCCAATCGAGCGATAGACAGATGAGCGTGCATGAATTGGGCACTTTTTCAATCTACAAATTTGGGAAACATTTTATCTACCTGGTTAATTTCTCGAACTGGGCACCGACGACTTATCACGTAAAACTTCATGTTATTCTGGTCCATGGTATAATGAAATCCTTGCATAGGAAATAATAATATTATGAATAATTAACTATTTTGCTGTTTCTAGTTTAATTAAAAATAATTTTTTGTTGCTTGAATAAAAATAGTTATTATATTGGAAATCTCGTATAATATACATTAATTCTGGTACATTTTCTTGAGGATTCTGGTACATACTTTTATGTTGCACTGGCAACACTGATTTTGTTTTTATTCATTGTTGTTATGGACGGTTGTTGTTAATTCGGAGTTTTTGTGAATAATGTGATTTCACTATCAATTTATTATTCTGCAGGAATACAGTGACAATGTTAGAATCGGGAAATAAGTGTCAATATATAAACTGTGAAAGGACACGTCGCCAAAAGTTCAATCAAAATGTTACTGTCTCGTAGTTTTGTACATAAATATAACAAGTAAAGTTGAATCATGTGATGTTTTATTAAGAAAATATTGGTAATATTAAATTCCTATATCTACATCACAATATACTATTGAAATCACTTTTCAGATGATATACCAATATTTTGCTATGCATTTTTATCCTCAACAATGTTAAAATTAATATACAACTTTGACCATTATTTATGTTAATGGCTCCAAATGATTAACAGTGCTACAACACACCTGGTCAACTAGTAAAAAAAATCTACTTTCATGGATAAAAAAGACGCAATATTGGTCAAGTAATTAGTCTTTAGCATCTAAATGTTCATAAATATATATGTTATAATAGGTATATTAATATCAAGTCAATTATTTTGTGATTTGGTCGTCGTTGTACATCACTTTTAATTTGAGATATAAAAAGCCCATTCTACTGAATAGCCGTCAAGGTTAACTATCCTCCCTCAATGTCAATAAATTTACTATTCAGCTGTGACTTGCTCTAACTTCACATCATAATATTTTAAATAAAATTCACGCATTGTACGCCATCTATTACAATACAGGGTGTCCCAGCCGAGAGTGACCCATTTTAAATGGTTTTATACCAGTTATGTTAGCCACCTGCGGTTTACGCCATTCCTTTTCTTTTGGCCTAAAGTTTTTTCTAGTTGGTACCAAATTTTGTCTACAATTATACAGTGGAAGTAAAAAATTGCCTTTTTTCGACATTAAAATTTTCAACTATTTTTAATGGAACACCCTGTATATTGCAACGCCATAATTAGGAGTCGTGTCCAAGGTATCCATATCAATAAACATCGGACTTGTACCTTGAAGTTTTAGCAGCAAAAAAATTAAAATAGTAGTCTGGATATTTTAGCAAACGTATTTTTTATTAGCATATTTAGAACTATACATTAATAAAGAAATAAATATAAATCTAAAAAAACTGCTGTATATGTTGACCGTTCTGTTCTACGCATTTATGAAGTCGGACCAATAAATGGTTGAATGAATTGTGTAACATATCTTGGGGAGTCGCTTCAATTACTGCACGAATATTCCTCTTAAGATCATCCAAATTATGTGGAAGGGGGTTATAGAGTTCATACAATAGCCTTTTTGGTGTGCGTCATTGATTGTTAATGCTCTTCTAACACATTACGGTGAAAGAAATGCAAAACAAGGCAGGTCTGTGATTAATCCTAATCAAAATATTACAATAATGAACTGTTTAGACGTATTACAAACGTTAACCCTAATCTTTGACAGAAAAATTTGATTGGTTGATGTTTAGTTTACGTGCAAGCGCGACCTATCAATCGGGCGAATTTATATCGTTATAAATACGATATAGACGTTCCCTTTGTAGGTTACGTCTTTTTCTAATGTCCCACTGACAGTTCTCATCAGGTCTGTACTTTGTTGTTTATGATTATTTATGGAAAGTGAATATTAATCTTATTGTTAGCATTTTATTTATTTAAATAATACAAAAATATGCCTAGATACACGAAAAAAGAGTAGCATCTTATTGTGAAAGTTATCAAATATTTTCAATTAGAAAAAGAAGCTGGTAAACCATTGATACCTTCAACTTCAGTGCACCAAGTAAGTATTTTTTATATGACAATAAGTGATATTAATATAAATCAAGTTAATCCTATTTCATTAGAATGGGGTGTTAAACTTAACAAAACTATGATGTTAATAGTTAGTGGAGGACAAAATCATAATGGGAATCGATTATTTTTAATATTTTTATTCTCACAAGGTTTTTATGCCGATTTAAAAATTCAACTTTTGGACGATTTAAATAATCCGCCATTCATAATGTGACGTGTGCTCACTAGAACAGGAGTTACATAAGGGTTGACATAGGACCACAATTCTGATGTGATGAAGTACTTATAGGTTATGCTTATGTCATATTGCTGTTATAGTGACTTAGGAATTGATTTTTTTTTTCCTTCCATCATCGAGTGTTGAGTTATAATTTGTTCATGTCACTTTCAAACTAAAAATCAAACATACACACACGTATACAATTACTTACATAAAAATGATCTTCACAGAAATAGTAATTAGTTTTAGTCGGTTTATATTTGCTTCTAGCAGCCTCAAACTAAATTTTCTTTTTACTGTTACTGCAGGCGCACTTACAAACTTTTTATCAGGCGTTGTAACTGTTGTGCTCGTGCAGTATGATACAAAACAAGATTTATACGATATTGACATTATTCCAACATAAAAAATTGTGGAGAAAAACTAACTTAACTCAACCAAAAAAGTATTGACACAATTTTTTTATAATATTGAAACGTCAAGCTTGAATAAAATGTAAACAAAACCAAAACACTCAAATATATTATAGACTTTGACAGTTCTTCAAACTTCAAATTCGAATGGCCTTTTTGTAACTGGTTATTAGTTCATAAAACATCTAAATCAGAAATATTTTGTGAAGTGACGTATCTGTAGTGAAAGTTGCAAACATTTTGGAATTCTTAATTTCCAGTTTTCTCCTAAAATATTCGGTTTAAAAAATTTGTAAATTGATTTTTGCAAAGTAGTACCAACATACTTTAATAAAATACCAAAAGCCGGATATCGGTTTAACACCCCATTGTTTAAAATATTTTATTTTTATCTATTGTGTTTCAGCGCGTTTCAGATGCATTGGGAATATCCTTGCCGACTGTAGCAAATTTGGCAAAAAATGGCATTCACAGTGATTTAGAGTAAGTATACCACTAAAATGAGTAAGTCTGTCAAAATGTCGAAGGGTCCCACAATCCGAGAGAAACACGAGCATGCCATTAGGTGTAGGTTTAGTGAAGGTATGTAGAAAAATCTTTTCTATGCATCTGACATTTTTAATTAGTCCGATGAGTGAACCATTTTTACACACTTTTATTTAACTTCACTTCTCTGTTTGTCTAGATCAAATCTTGCAATCCACTTTTTACCTTCTTTTACCTAACCGATTTCATTCAAATTTTGCACACGATCACATTTTCGGTGACAATACATGTTTTTGAAAGTTTTGGATACAAAAAATTTAATGGAATTAAGAGCCTAACACTAAACAGTATAACACAGAGAATATAAAACAAACTTTTCAAATTACACTTTTATTAGGAAATGCACTTAAAAGTTGAAAATTATTTTTTTTAGTTAGCTTAGAAAATTTTTCGTTACTTCTCACTAAAAATAAAAGTGAGTGGTATGTAAGCTTGTATGTAAGTAAAATATTCGAGAGCTCATATTAAATGTTTGTTTAAAACTAGTAGTCACATTTTATAGATTGCGCCACCTACTTTAATCATAATGAGAAAGAGTGAATGAGAAATTTAAAAAAATTATTGTTTACTTTTTAGTGCATTTCCTAATAAAAGTGTGTAATTAAAAAAGTGTTTTTGTATTTTTTATTCATTAATATTGTTTGTTTACTTATTTATTTTAGGTGAACATGTAACTCTACATACACTGAATAAAAAACTCATTGATCTGGATGGAATCGACATGTCTGTTGGTTCAATGGCTAATGTTTTAAGGGAACTAAAATTCAGATGGCTAAATTGCAGTATTTCCAATAGAAACTATCTTATGGAACAACCACAGGTAGCTCAAGAAAGATTACATTTTCTGAGAGGATTCAAGAACAATGAGAGTTCTCCTTACCCTCTACACTCTCTACAGCCTGTTTTTTTGGACGAGACCTGGATTTTTAGTAAAGGTAGCAAGAGTTGGCAAGATGGTAGCTCTAAGCCAGTAAGGAAGACGAGTGGTGAAGGTGTACGGTACATTATTTTACATGCAGGTTCTGAGAATGGTTTTGTCGAAAATTGTAGTTTGATTTTCAAAAGTGGGAGTAAATCTGGAGTCTATCATGATTCGATGAATTCGAATAACTTCGAAAAATGGTTTGAACAACAGCACCTGCCGAATTTAGAAGAACCTTCTTTAATAATAATGGACAATGCATCTTACCTTTCAAGTATAGTTGAAAAAATCCCTAATTCATCTTGGACTAAGCAATCTTTAATTAGTTGGTTACAAGAAAGGTGTATACCTTTTCCAGCATCTAGCATAAAGGATGAAATTACGAACATTGTGAAGAAACATATACCGGATAAAGAATACAAGTATGTAATTTATTGTAGGAGGTAAGGCTAAACAGTGTTAATGTAAGCGTGTTGCTTTATAGATTAGTTAGACTGGCTCTTCAGCACAGTCATCGTATTTTAAGACTACCTCCCTACCATTGCCAGTTCAATCCAATAGAAATGGTTTGGTGTGAAACTTGAACTTTCATAATCCTCTTCTTTTTAATTTTTTATTAGTTGGTTGGTTTCTTGACTATTTACTATGTTTATGTTTGTTTTCTACTGAACGTGTAACTGAACGGCAGAGCAAGTGGTCGTAGCTTCAAAAAGCTATAGAATAATATCTATTTTGTTAAATTTTCAATATATCCGAGGTGCCCTAGACAACCAAGAAACTGTAGTATGTGCATTTTTGGACATAGAAGGAGCTTTTGACAACGCTCCCGAGACTCTCCTCAGAAACTATGTAGAAGTAAGGGGGCCCAATAGATCCTTGACATAACCCCAGAGAAAAAAGTCTAGAACTGTCAAGTCAGGAGAGTACGGTGCCCATTCTATAGGGCCAGCTCTTCCTATCCATTTTTCCCCAAATGTCATATCTAGTGATGCTCTTGCTATTAAAGAATAATGAGGTGGAGCACCATCTTGCTGAAAGTAGACCTCATCCAAGATACCCTCCTGTATTAACTGTGGATAAAAGAAATTTTCTAACATATCAGTATATACAGTTCCTGTTATCGTTGGCTCATTGAAAAAAAATGGTCCATATATTTTTTCAGCAGAGATGGCGCACCAAACTGTTACCTTTGGAGTATCTCGCTGGAACTCGTTAAATGCTCTTGGATTCTCTGATGCCCAAATCCTACAATTGTGCTTGTTACATCTACCATCTATGTGGAAACTCGCCTCATCAGACATAATTAACAGCGTATTTGGTATAACTCTAAACAAGTCCAAAAGAGTTTCGCAAGTAAACAATCTCTTTTGGTAGTCCTCCTGACGAAAATTTTGAAATGTTTGAAGCTTATAAGGGAATAATTTTAAACATTTAACACATCTCTCGTACTCACTTTTAGATAAATTTAATGCAGCCGCCATTTTCCTAAGAGATATTTTCTGATTATTAATTGCAATAATCTCATGGATCGCTAAAAGTCTGTCTAAATATTCAGGATTAGACAATTTCCTTTTTGGCCTCTTGACCTCCAAGTATCCATGTATTGAAAAATTTGATGCCATTTTTTAATAACGTTTTTGCTTGGCGGATTTTTCTGGAATCTAGTTCTAAATCTTCTTTGTGTCGTTATTATTGATCGGGTTTCGGTATAAAACATTACTGTTTTTGCTTTTTCAACTGATGAATAAATCATTTTCTTTAAAATTTATGTTTTTATGTTAACTTAATTTGACATTTTACTCTGACAGTGACAATTGTTTACTATGGATACCTAGTTACGTTTTTTTTATACGTTTGCTAAGATATCCAGACTACTATTTTAATTTTTTGCTGCTAAAACTTTAAGGTACAAGTCCGATGTTTATTGGTATATGGATACCTTGGACACGACTCCTAATTATGGCGTTGCACTATACAGGGTGTTCCATTAAAAATAGTTGAAAATTTTAATGTCGAAAAAAGGCAATTTTTTTACTCCCACTGTATAATTGTAGACAAAATTTGGTACCAACTAGCTAGACTCCGATCGGACATTGTACCACAGAGTATCTGTGATTGTACTAAAGGAAAAACACCCTACAATAACATTGGTCCTGAACTATTTAGTCGACATCTAATTGTCATGTACCCCTGTAACAGCCGTATCTTGATTTGAAGAATTACGTGGAATTACTTCGGGTGTTGTTGCTGAACGTATTCCATATGAGATTGACGGAAATATTCCATTCCGTGTATTTTATGACATCTTTTGTCAAAATTGTATGTCACGAATAATGTTGCTCACATATAACGTAAACCATTATTTAATGGCCAGCCCTACTTGAAAAAAAAATGAAATATGGGTGGAACTTCAGCATTGAAGATTTTATACAGTTTCCGTTAAGTAAACAACATTGGTTTAAAAGTGAAAAATACAGTGAAAAAAATAATAGGTCTAGAAACTCTGGCTTACATTTGACCCATAAATGTAAAAATAAATGTAATCAATACGTACCAGTGTCAGAAAGAAAGAATCAATATATTCAAACCGATAGCAAATATGAAGAGAAAGGTATCCAAACTGAACAAGATTTTAATGCAGACACTGATTGTTTCAATCTCATCAGAAAAAATAGCACATGGGAATTAGGATTTAATTCAATAGTTAGCAATACTGAGGACACAGATTTCGAAAAAGTTTTAGAAAATAAAAATCTTCAACAAAATTTAAGATCTGAATTGAACGTGTTACTGCACAGTTATCAACAGCTATTTAATAAACTGAAAGAAGATCAAGAAACCTTTAAAAAATATAAACAGAAAGGTCTACTTAGTAGGGATTATATTGTTTATCGTACAGAGTTACGTAAAGACGAAAACAGAAACTCAAGCAATTTCTCAAATTTTGAAGTTGGGTTCCAAACACCAATAAATACTCATGAAGTAATCCAACCTGTACCGAATAATCGGCCAAAACAGAAAATATCTGAAGTGTATTTAAATGATAAGATCGATGAACATCGCAACAGTTATGATTTCACACAATCGCCTACTAGAGACCTCAATTACATTCCCAAATATATTCCCGTTTTATACAACTTGCGAAGAATGGAGCCGTATGAATCAAAATTATGTATTCATAGTTCAACCTCTTCAGATACACAGAGTGAAAAAGAGAAATTAAATATTACACCAATACTCAGAAGCATCCCTTCAGTCATTAATAATAGGTACTACACAAAAAAAAGCGAATTTACCGAACCAGTTGAATATGGAGCAGTGCAACAGCCATCTTTAACTAGCATTTTCGATTTACAACCTGTTTCTTCAAAAACTCCATACGAGACCAATTTACAATATATTCAAAACATGAATGTTATCCGGCTTGGATTTAAAAAAGAAACTTCTTACAAGAAGCGTAGTCCTTATGATATTCCAGCAAGAAAAAAACAGTTTCCGAATTCAACAAAAAAGAGAAAAAGTTCTGATGAACTATTTTATAAAAGTTTCTGTAAGTTGTCTCAATCGAAAAATGGACCTAAGGACAAAGATAGTTGTTATACATTCAAGATATACCCATCTAAATATCAGGAAGAGAAGCTAAAAATTAATCATTGTGGTAATGAAAATGGTGGAATATGCACCCACAAAAAAAAGCATACCTCTCATTCAAAAGATCAAAACTCTGATGATGCATTCTTGAAATCCGAAAGTGTCAGTAGTGTAAAAGAGAGTACTGGTAAATGTAAAAATTGTGAAGATATTCACTTGAAACAACATATTCATAAAGACAGCGACATTAAAAAAAAATTAGTGGATGAAGATATATTACAAGAGATAATTGAGTTTTTGAGCGATCCGGAATTGGCAAAATATGGTAAATTATATGTTACAAGGCAAGTAGATGCCGCAACCAAAACTGAGACAAAAACAGTATCGAAGACCACTAAAAAAAGATTGCTAATCGGAAAGCATACTCAAAAAGATTCTCTATCTAACGGTAAAAGTCAACAGAGCAGTGTGAAGGTTCTGTCAAAAAAATGTATTTCTAATTTTGAAGAATGTAACAAACATAGCAGTAGGGTGAAAATGAAAAAGAGTAACAGTAAGACTGTTATAATTATTCGTCCCAATAAAGGTTATAAAAAATTGTGTTTAGAATAATTTCGAAATTTCATACAGAAAGCTACTTATATAGTATATTTTATCATCTTCTGTTATATTATTTTCTTCAACCATTGATAAACAAATGTTTTATTATTCGACTCAATAACCAAACCCAAGAAAACGAATCAAATAAAAATTATAATCTTATACAGGTAGGTACACATATACTAGATCAATCGGGTTCAAAAAAATAATTAAAAATTATGAGGAACTAGTAAAGGAGGTTAGGTAGCATATGGTACAATTTGATTTCGTAGTCTCATTATGCCTACTTCACTAGTGGTACTGTATCCGGCAGCTATTTCTGAGGTTGTAACCTGCCTACTCTTTAGAGATTGCTATCTCTGTGGAGATTATTTTTGTGTTTTAATTTCTACTCTCAAGTTTTGTAATTGCACTCCCAAAGAACTGATCACATGTTCCTATTTTCCCAATGCCACTATTAAGTGATAAGGAGGTGAAACTAATGACCTTAATTCCATTAAATAGAGAAACAAGATTGATGCCCGTTTGAACAGTTTGGAATTTAAGCACAACTTCCGTAAGTTTGCTTAATATTCAGAAACACATATCTGTCTCGCCTGTGGCGCCGCTGCAGCTTAAGCATTACTTATGGCCATATGCACATTGCTTATAATTAGTGTCGGTTGTACAATTCTAATTTAAGCGAAGCTTAAATTTGAACCTAGCTTGAAGGGGATATTCTGTTGTACAAAATAAAGCTTATCGTTAGACCTACTTTAACTTGACATGTTTGACGTTTGTATTTAAGCGGTTGATTTTGGCGGCTTAAAGCGAGTTTAGGGTTACTTAACCTCAAAAAACATACGGTTTCTATATATTTAGTGAAATTTTTTTGGTGGAAATGGAAAACTTAAGCGACGACGAAGACTTCGTAGAAATAATTGATATTTTATTAGGTGGAAGACGACTCCCTCAAAATTATAGAGTAAGGCCTAACAAGGAGCAAGATTTATAATAAATCTTGATTAGAGATCGAATAACATCTCCTACTGAACAGTAAGTTGTAATGTGGATAATTATTTTAAGACTTTATTTAAAAAGGTAATCCTCTATACAAACAATATTACATTTAAGTTTAAATTATTAACGTAATTGTTAACTGTTTTGAAATATGAAGGGAGACGATAATATTTATAAAAAATGAGTGTATTCCATACTCTCCCCATATTAACTGAAAGTAGGTTATGTAATTGTTGATCTTCTTAAATCACAGAACACTCAGTTTGTCTCAATTGTAAGGTAATGCGCATGAGTACAGACTAACAACCTAACAATTTTTCTCTGAGCCGAGCTCTCTTAAAATCTGTCATGTACAACTGTCAACGTTTATTAAGCTGAGTTTGAAGTAAAGGGTGACTTATCTAAGCCTGTACTTAAGCTTTGATTGTACTGCCAACCCTTACACTCGTTCAAGCATCGAACTAGTTTATAATTTTTAGGTGGTTTATACTATATATTCTATATGGGGGTCAGACCAACTTAAACTTAAACGCTCAATATTGGAGTTTAACTTTAAACTGTTGTTTTTGACACTTGGGTAACTTAGGTCAATATCTCATAGGAGGTTGATTAGATTCGATGAGCTGACTGTCAAGAAAAAGTTGTTGATTTCAAAAGACTTTCACCCAATCTAGTAACTTTATTCCATAGCTGCTAGAACATAAAATTGGTTCCACCAATCATGAATGATAAATGGCGTTATCCATGATCTCTTCTAGATTAGGTATAAATTTGAACCATTTTTCAAAGTATTCGCAGTTCATATATCATAGTAGTCAACTGTGTTTCGGTTACTTTTGAAAACTATACCTGCATTTTCAACAAAACCGTTCTGTTCTTCTGCATGCACATTTTATATCTTTAGCCCTCGCCTTTTTTACACATTGTTTTTGCCGATACATTCTTTCTTTCGGCATAAATAAGAGGTGTACCTACATCTAATTTTTATTCCAGTATTTTTCTCAGAGAGAGTTCTTTTGAATTTGGCATCATTACGAGCATTCATTTTTTTGTTTTCAGAACTGTTCAATAATTTGTTATGTAATCTGAAGTACAGTAAATAACTATTTTTGTGACCTTCGACTTTGAGTTAAGCGAATAATTCAATCTACTATTTGGTGAAAACAGGGACAACCGGCCTGCTACGCACAAGTGCGTGCTAAATTGAAGTTCGAAATACTCTACTGGCCCACTCTGTTTTAAGGGTGTCTATTCAATAAGAAGTGAGAGCTCCTAGTTCATTTTCCTAGGAGCTCTCACTTTTTAGTGAATAGACACCAAGGGGCGAGTAGGTGGTTACCAAGCTAGGAAATACCACATGCTCACACCGGAGAGATATTAAAAAGCACGCCTACTACCAAGTGGTTTAAAAAATAGAGAGATTATCACAAATAATTGTTTAACGATAAATGAAGCTACAAATACGTAATATCATAATGATATCACTATAAAAAGAAATCTACTTTATACCCATCTCTACTTACTACAATTTTGACCTATAAACGCATTGAAGTTATTATTTTTTCTTAAGAAGTACCACTTAGTTTTTGTCATTGGCAGGAGTCTAATGTATTTTCTCAATCTCATCTTCATTACTTCCATAAACCAAACAAAGTTTTCGCAACATCTTTACTTATCTGTAAACTGGAAAAAATTCTAATAAAGTCAAATAACGCCAACAAAACGGCAAAGTAACAAAATGTATCGCATAAAATAAAGAATTACTGAGGAAAACAATCAAAAATTTAGATGCAAATCGTCTTTGAACACTAATTAATCGTGAGATTCAAGGAACAGCAACTTAATAATATGGTGACACAGCTAACGTAATCGAATCAGAGATAATAAACATAGAGTAGGCAACGTATAGTCGGAAGCGTCCACGCAATATAAAGAGATGGCGAATGAAATTGGTAATGCTGTCTCTCTCTAACATCGCGTGCACATGCGTGAAGACTGTAACACTACTAATCTTTAAAGAATATTAGAAAGAGAAAGCAGTACCAAACTGGTTGTCCATCTCTTTCTAATAAGTGGACGAATACGCTTTCACGAGCCCCTATGGCACGCCTTTTCTATGTGTATTATCTGTATGAATCGAATGCACGATACATGAAATGCACGGAATGAGAACGGGCAGAGCAACCGATGAAATTGCAGCGCTACTACTGCCCCCTGCCCCTTCCTTTTAGGTTCCTGAATAAAGACACCTTTATGTAGTTCCAATATATCAGACAAAGACCGTTTCTTATGCTCTGACCGAACTAATCTTCATATGCACATGTGCGTCTAAGGATTGTCGCTAATGACAAGGACCACAGATCACCTACAAAAGAACTTGACAAGAAGACAGGCTGTCAAATATATTTATTATGTCAGAAATATATTATCAAAAAACATAAATGGCTGAAATTTTCAAATAAAAAATGCTAGATTCCCTTCTTTATCAGTGAAATACTCAAATTAAAGGAGTGAAACACATTACAAAGAAAACCAATCTGGAAGTCCAAATCAAATGTATACACAAGTTTTATATAAACGCAAAAGGGATTCCAACGAATGCGAGTCAGAAAACTTTGGTTTATGCAACTTAAAGCACAAAAATAGCTTTACAGTCGACTTGAAAGCAACACAAACTGATAACGATGTATTTTTTCAATTACGAAAACTTTCCTCTGAGGAATTCAATTTGTACAATGGTCTAGCATCACCAAAAAAATATATCAAAAGTAAATTCAACACAAGCTGCACATCTACTGGTTGGGATAATTATTCCATTGTGTCACCAAGAACTGACAACAAATTTTCAAAATCAGAAGGACGAGTTGTTAGAAACATTATAAATGTCCAAGATAAACGAGGACGTAGTTGTCCTTTTTATTTACACGATAAAGTTGAAAAGCCCAAAGCAAAGAGAAAATGTTACACCGACGATAGAGTCTCTCCATACTATCGAGCATTCACCGATAAATTCAAAAATACCAATAGTCTGTTTTGTATCGAAGGTACTGAAAAACTACGTGAGAAACATTTTCATAAACGTATTTCAATTCAAAATGACAATGATTTAAAAATAATTGTTTACCATGAAAGAAATAATAAGATGCTGGGCAAGACCATAATTGTAACGAAAGAAAGTGATTCAATAACAACAATTAGTAATTGTGTGAAAAATTATCCATAGCCTAGCTTGTAGCTCAAAAATGAAAAACTTCAATTAAAATAGTTTAATAAAATTCACCTAGTATGTATGTAACGAATTATTTCTACTATTGAACCAAATATTAATACTTATAACAGATCGTAATATAATATTATATTAAAAATTATATTATTTGTCACAATTTTCAAGTTCTTTTCGCTTATACTGAAATTTCTTTATAGCATAGAAACAATATTTGACAATTGCTTGAAATAGTGTATGGACATGGATAGTACCATACCAGTAACCATTTGGTAACCTGGATTGGCACTCTGTAACAATACAGCGATAAAGATTCTCTTCTCTTTGCTATTTCGTATTCTGTAACTGCGTTCGGACGTTTCCTAGCCGCCTAGCTGAACATGACCGAAGATGCGATAGCGAAGCGAATGATAGCGACAACTCCAAGGGTCTTTCTATTTAAGAGACATATTGTTCTGTCTTATTCTACTCAATGTGTAAGATTTTTTATCTCAGTTCGATGAAAAAAGAAAAGAGGTTATGTTGTTGATGTTATTAATTTCAATTTTCTAGGGTTAGTTGTTTCAAAGATTGTGTTGGTGGAATAATATTATACCTACCTGAAAAAAGCTATCATTCTTGTAATGTTTTTGATTACATTTACAAGAAATCATTATACTGGCAAGATTTTTAACAAAACCCGATAAATTAACAAAACAGAATGTCTACTCTTTGCCACAGCTATTAACAAAAATGACTAAACAATATTGTTAATTATGCACCAAGCAGTGTCATCAATGAAAACTTGAAGTTACCAAAGCTAACAGATAAATGTCAAATTTCTTGTTCTTTTTTATTTTTATCCTGAAATAGTCAAATTTGCATGATGTTTTCTGAATTATTAGTAGATTATTCTCTATCCGATTGACGATCCCGAATCTTGTCGAACTATAGCCGAGGCGATAGAGATTCGCTTTATAGAGTACCACTAACCAAGTATAGCGATTCTTTTCGTTTGCTTATTCTTTATCTCTTTCATTAAAATACAAATTACAGAGTGCCAGCCCAGGTGTCTTTTATACAGTCATCTCCTGCCTTGCTTCTCATTATGAGCTGAAGGGAGAAAATAAAAATTTGTGTTGAGAAAATGTGACAATATCAAGCAGGGCACGAAAACTGGATTGAAGGAGCAAAAAACACAGATATTTAAAAACGCGCATTGTGATTTTCTATTTTAATCATAATTATGTCAAATTAAATTTCTTTATAATAATATACATCCAATGCCATAGCAATCCTTCTAACTGGGCTCTTGAAAAATGAGTCTTACCTGGTCAGGAAACTTCTGTGTCTCCTCAGGCCTCTGACATCTATATCATTTTGTATTTTCTCTAGTTGGTTAGTATTTTTTGTATTTTTTTGCTCTAGTTCCTAAGAAACTCCACGGCTTATTCAAACTGTCATTTGAATCAACCTAATTTATTTATTGCCTTCTTGAGTTGTTACATTATACAATAGTTTTCATTTATCAATAAATTATCCTATTATAGATGTCTTTTGAATTGAATCTGAAATTTTTTTATTATTTGCTTTGGGTTGATGTGCACAGTTAGTTTATCTCCAGTATGAGAGATTCCAATTTTCTTCATATATTTTACAATCATTTCTATCAACTGTTTCACGATTCCTTGGCAGGTATTTCCAATTATTAACTATAGCTATTGTAATATTTTTTTATTCAGAATCCGTATTCATGCAATATTTCAATTGTATATATTATATACTTAATAATGTAATACGACATCTCAACGTGAAGTAAACGACATACTTAGAAGACATTTAAAAAGAGTTAAAACTTCTGCAAATAGGTGTTATATAAAAGGTGCCAAACTATACGTCGATAACGAGATTCTTTCTGCTGAAGACATACTAGCCTATGAGGGGACTGAAACTGATAGCTATAATACTGTCCATACAAACAGCGCTCCCAGTACACCCACTGTAAATAACTTTGAAAATCATTCAGCACCGATCTTGCAAACTCAACCAGTACCAAACTTAGAAAAACCCAAGAAAGGAGAAAATTCTAAAACTCAAACGAAGCAGCCAGACTCTACTCCTAAAGCAGAAGCATACAAAAATAACAGTGGTAAAGCCAGAGCACGGTTTGGTTCTACAAACTCTAATAAATAATTGATTTTTAGTGTGTAGTGGAAAAAAAAAATAAAAAAATAAAAATAAAAAAATGAATGCATATATTCAAAATTATAAGCATAATACTGTAAACACTAGGGTCGTTAAAAATATCTCTGAATTCAATACAGTATATTTAGAAAAGACGGTTGGCAAATTTAATATAATTCATTTAAATATACGTAGTCTCAGTAAAAATTTTGATAGTTTATGTATATTTTTAAATAATTTTAAACTGGAATTTGATATAATCGTTTTAACAGAAACCTTCCAACTCGCTGATTCTTTAGATGTATTTTCACTGGATGGGTATGATATTCTATATAATAATGGAATAATAAATAGAAATGATGGTATAATTATTTATATCAAATCTTCATTAAATTATAAATTCGAAACCACATTAATCGCTGATCATAGAGCAGCTGAAATGCATATTTCTTTAAGAGATTGTAACCTTTTTTTAACTGCAATATACAGATCACCAAATTCATTTTCAGCGCCAGATCAGTTCAACTTGGAACTACTGAGATATTTAAAAAAAAACAAGAAACACCAGACACATGTTATAGTAGGTGATATGAACATCGATTTGCTAAGTAGTGAGGAACATGTTGAAAATTATAGAAACTATTTAAACACCTACAATTTCGAATCGTATATAAATAAAATTACAAGACCTGCTAGTAAAACATGTTTAGATCACTTCTTCTTTAAAACAAATAGATATATAAAAGGACAGCATAGTTTTATTTTTGAGAACGATATAACGGATCACTTTCCAATAGGATTAACTATACGTATTGACCAAGGAACTCCAAATGAAGAAAAGTTAAACTACAAAAGCTATTTAAATCATGTTAAACTAAAAACCGATTTACAAAATGAAAAATGGGAAGAAATGTACAGATTAAAAAATGTAAATGCAGCATTCGACTTTTTCGTAAATAAATTGAAGGATCATATAGATAAAAATACAAAATTGGTAAAAATAAAAGAAAATAAACAGTTGGTAAGAAAACCATGGATGACTAAAGGTCTAGCGAATTCCATTAGGGAAAAAAACAATCTGTACTCATTAACTTTAAAAAACCCTGAAAATAAAAAATTAAAAGAAAGATATAATAGATATAAAAGTAAAATTAAATCCCTAATAAACATAAATAAGAGGAATTAGGTAAATACTTTAATACAAAAAAGTGAAAACTCTTCTTCAGCTTTGTGGGACTGTGTGAACAAAATTTGTGGAAAGAAAAAACCTAAACCAAAAATCGAAAAATTAACAGGAAATGGGCAAGTATTAACAGCTGCTATTGATATAGCAAATAACTTCAATAGCTACTATACCGAATTGGGACAGAACTTGGCAAACAACATATTACCTCCAGATAACTTCGAAGAACATTTGGACAATATCGATAATACTATGTATATACATAATACAACTGAAGCCGAAGTAAAAAATGTAATCTATACACTAAAATCTAAAAAAGCACCTGGTTGGGATAACATCAGAGTTGAAACCATTAAGGAAATAAAAGATGAAATTTCACAACCGTTAACTTATCTAATAAATAAGAGTTTTAATGACGAATGCTTCCCAGAATGCCTCAAAATTGGAATTGTTAAGCCACTATATAAAACTGGCGACAAAACATTGACACAAAATTATAGGCCAATATCGCTGCTGTCAGTTTTTTCGAAAATTCTTGAAAAAATACTAAAAAATAAAATAACCAAGTTTTTAAATAAGTTTCAAGTACTGAATGATAATCAATATGGGTTTAGAGAGAAAAAATCGACAGGGGATGCAATAAACGCTTTAATCTCTCAACTATACAATGCTTTAGATACGAAAACACCTGCAATTTGTATCTTTATCGACCTCTCTAAAGCTTTTGATACGGTGTGTCACAAGCGTTTACTGGAAAAGATTAAATTTTATGGACTACGTGGAAAAATATATCGTATAATAGAAAGCTACCTAAAAAATAGAAAACAATATGTGGAAGTGGATGGAGTATTTAGTGAACCAAAAACAATCACCTATGGCGTACCACAAGGGACTGTACTTGGACCTCTTCTCTTTACCCTATATATTAACAGCCTGATGGCAGTGAATACAAAAGGAGAAATAATAAGTTTCGCAGATGATACAGTCATAACATACAAGTCAAGAAACTGGCAAACGCTGAAAATGGAAGTTGAAGACGATTTTAAAGCAGTTAAAAAATGGTTTCAACTAAATAAACTAACGTTAAATATAGAAAAAACTAAATATCTGCCATTTACATCTTACATAAATAATTTGCCGAATCTTGGTGCAATATATGTTGATGAAAATACTCAAATTCCCGAAGCCTCATCAATTAAGTACCTAGGTATTATTATAGATAGGCATCTGAAATGGGATCTACAAGTGAAAAACATTACTAATAAACTCAGAGGGTTGCTACATAAATTTAAATACTTACACGACTTTTTAGATGAAACCCAGTTGAAAACTTTATATTTGTCCCTGGTACAATCGCATCTTACGTACGGAATTATTGGTTGGGGTGGTGTGGCAGATTGCCATTTGAAACAGTTGGAAAATATACAGAAATGGATAATAAAGCTAATTTTAAAAAAACCAGTGTTTTACCCCAGCGATGCGCTTTTTATAGAGAGTACTTTTTTTGACGTGAGACAGTTATACTGCCAAAACATTCTAATAAACATCTTCAAAAGAAATATAAATATACTTTTTCCACAACATAATTACCCTACTCGACGTAAATGTACTTACCTAACAATGAGCTCAAAGACCATTGGACAACGATGTACGACTTATTTTGCACCAAGACTCTTCAATATGCTACCAAATAATATTAAGGAAATAAATAAACTGCCACGTTACAAATATTCTGTAAAAAACTGGATATCTAGTAAAAACAGACATATTTTTGATGATATAATTAATTTAAGGTATCTAAAATAATTTATTTATGTTTATTCAATTTTATTTTTGGAATATCACAAAATTTTATCCCAATTTCAAAATTCAACACAAAGCTAAAACGCTTATTACCCGATTAAGACCTTAACTCCCGACTTTGACCACAACTCACTATCAAGACCTATCACTATATATTATATTATCACTAAATTATGTTGTTTTATGCTGTTTTATATTATTTTATTTTTATATGGTTTATATATGTTAATGCAAGTTTTAAAACTCGCACACAGGTATTATTATGCCTCAGCGATGTATCAATGTTTATTCTGAAAGATTTGAAATTGTTTTAATCAAATTGTATTGTATTTTATGAATAAACATTATTATTATTATTATTAATATGTACCTCTTACTTCACTTAGGACCTTTGTTCTCGTTTCTAGTTTTTCCAATTTCATCAATAACTTGGAGTGCCTCAACCATTTTGGACAATCATTGCATCTGGTGCATCCTTTTTATTCAGAATTCTCAACTAAATTCAAATCCTGAACCTTGTAGGAGCTGATTGAATAAGCTCTATAACATAAACATAGAAATTCGCTTATATAGTCGTTTGAGAAATAGGCCATTTTCAATTTTATCAATGATTTTCCGTTCGATAATTTGTGTCTGGTAGATCGTAATTTTTGTTTTAATGATGTCTGAAATCGAGTATTTTGGTTCATAGTTTCAGTTGTTATCATCGTTACTTTTGAACTCGGATTTATTCATTCATTCATTTATTTATTAATTAATACACATTTACAATTTGATAGCACGTGAACTCTTCACTGTAAACAGCTTATTCCAACATATACAAAAACTTACTAAAACCCCATCCCTGAATATCTTATAATAATTTATGGATGAGTAATTATAATTTAAGATATTAGCTTAATTGCCAAATAATCCCGTCCATATACTATGATTTCCCTTCTTGTTATACTGTATAACGTCCAGCCTTGTACATAAATATAAATCACAATTTTGTGAAACAGATGTTACAGAAAGAGTGGAATGAACTGTTTGAGCTATAGAGCACGTGGCTGAACTCAATTAGTCTGCTTTGGAAAATCAATCGATAAGCAGCCGGAGATTGCTCCAATTATATTTAAATTGCAAACAAATTTTCAAATTAAAGAGTTAATGACATAGATTTTTCTTCGCACATAATATGTTATTGCAAATAAAAATAATGAGTGCAAAATTTGGTTGCTAACGTGTTAATTTTGAGAGTAAGAAGACTCAAGATCTAATAATAATGCCAGAAAATCGATGACCAAATAAAAGTAGAAATTTAAATTTTCTCAGAGCTCAGCAGCTCTATTTTGCTAGATTTCAGCGTAATGGAATATTTTGGAATAAATCATACAACTTGGGCATAAAGAAATCGATAACATAGAGAAAATCCGCATTTATAACAACTAGTATTGTAATTAACTTTTTGAACAGAAAATATAAAAATCTTCAAATGGTGATGACAATTATATGAAAATCAACTAGATAAATCAGACGCTTCAGGCTCATTCATGGACGTTGACCTTCCTTATTATTTCCTTGGAGCTAAAATGGGCAGAGTACACATTGGTTAGCTAAAACCATATATATACTACAGATAGAGGCAACAAGCCAGCTCGAAGCCCGTCAGCATGTAAGAGAGAGATAGAAAGTAAGAGGTTTAGGCTGTCTTTTTCTAATAGCGCGCATGTTATATATACAGACAAAGACAGAAAAACCTCTGATCGTCTCTCTTTCTCTCTCACTGGAGTTCGGACGGACATTCCCACTTACACGGTGGCCTATGGCTTGTTGCCTCTATCTGTAGTATCTCTATAGCTAAAACTGATTGTGATATTGATCGTTGAATACAATCGTGAATCCATATATATCCATAACATACTGGTCATTTCAGCAAAACGAAAATATTTTTAAAAGTAGCATAGTACAATGATTAACTAGAAAGAGTAAAATGTTGACGTTCCCTTTTAGCACCAAGCAAAATTACAGCTGGGACTGAGCGATGAATTCAAACTACAACCTCAACCACTATAATTATTTAATAATTGCTCACGACAACCCTATTTCTTTATTCAACAAACATCTCAAGCCAATTTTTCATAAATGCATCGATTCACCATACGGAATAGGCAACATCACAAAAAAAATGGGTGTTGAATTGTTTTCCTTGAGCATTAGCGGGCGGTGCCTAATAGCCTCCCGTTCGCTCCAAAATGCGAAAATTTATAGATTGTTATAAAAGCATTGGGATTCAGGGAAACTAATTACAAAATTCATGAAATGGTCTCTTAAAAATTTGGGCGCGAAAAGCTCCGTTTTTCTTAGGTTAGACTATCTCCCGTCCTAACAATGAACCTATTAGTTCTTGGCTCAACGCCTTTCTCTAAATTTCGAACATTAGAATATTTACTTGATTACAGTTTCCTGTATCAATTGTCACATTTAAGTAAAGCGTGTTATCAATAGAAGTCAAAATAATAGTATAAAACTATTAAAATGCTTCGCAAATTAGAAAATTAGTTTCCAAAGGATATACCGTTCACTAAAGTAACATCTACTTTTCCATTCACTAATACAGAACTTTTATACGCTACTCATTTTCAGAACACTCTGTATAATCAGAAATATTTTCAAGACACAGAATTTGGAAGTAATATCTCTTATCACAACGATGTAATTCCCCCATGCCAGAAGTTTGCGCCACCCGGTATAAAAAGATTTCCCATTTAAAATATACTTGAACTTTCTATAAACTTATTGGAAAATTATTTATGTTTATTGTACAATTTTAATTAAAACATATTGGTTCCAGTCGGATAATTTTATGAACTTGAGCATATACATCATACGATAATATCCCAACAGTTTTTTGAACTCAAGTTTTTAAATAGCATATTTACCGTCGATACCTGAAAATATCTCAGCTGCCAATATAGTTTAGTCTGTTTTTAAATAATTACATGTTATATTTTCCGGCAGACTGCCTGCAATCTTATGTCTTTGGAATTTATAAATGTTTTTCCAACAACTATAATCACCAACAGATGTGTGTTTGTGTGTATAAAAATGCAAATATTAATGAGAGAAGTGGAAAATAAATTTAACTTTCGATTCTTTTCTATATGCTTAAATCAAAATAATGGGTTGCGTTAATGCCATTTCGAATATTTGTAACGTTAACTTTGCAGTTAACATTTCTAAAAATAAAAATATAAAATATCTTCTTTAAAATCATAATTTTTGGTGGAATAGACAACAAGTCTATCCGGTTAATTTGTCAATTATAAATACCTATATTCAATAATTCGCAAAATTATTGTTTTGGTGGAATAGACCAAAAATCAACAATTGAAAGTCGCTTTACAGCGAAATTTCCTTATATAAGAACGGAAAAGGTATAATATAGTCTTCTCTAATAATTGTCTTGCAAAGAGAAAAGAACAGTGAACTCTGGAGTAATCCATTTTAGAAAAAAAACAACAGTTAAATACCTGTAGTATTACAATAATAGCTGGGTTTATCTGAATTTATCGACGATTACTGCACAGTTCCGAGGGATAAATAAAGCTTCTGCAGGTCAAACAAAGTCCTTTGGACTTTAATTCTATTGAGAATCAATATTGAAGCCATTAGTTTGATAAATAGTACCTGCAAGTTTCTGGATGTAACAAATCTCCTTGCCGAGTTCGTCTGGTTACTGAACTAATCTAATTTTTAATTGGAATAATCATATTACCTGGTGAATCTACTTGAAGAGATTTTCTGGAGTAGAGTCCATTAAAATTGAAGGAAAGTGAATTTTACATTGTTTTACTTCATTTGCCGTAAATTGTTGTAAATTTATATTGTTTATAGTACTACGTTCAAATTGTAATTGTAAACTTCAAAACTATTCATGTTTTTCATTATATTTATATTTTTTATCTAGCAAGTTTTATTTACTACACACCAACTATAACTACATTGGCATCAGCATACCTTAGTTTTTTTAAAAAGGCAGATTACAGCAGTTAAAAGTTAGCTGATTTTTTTTCTAATTTTATTATTTTTTGTTTTTTTCTAATTTTGTTTTCGGAAACAAAATTAGTGGCGCCCTTAAATTTCTTTTCCTTTAATTTATTTTCTTAATTATCTCTTTTCATAAGTTCCAGAGGTATTTGGGGAGTACACGAATTGAGAATCTAGGAGAGGCAGCAGAGATGGATATCGGAAATTTGAAGAATTTTATAGGAGGATGGAAATGCCTGACGACAAAGAATTCAAAGGAAAGATATAAAGGACAAATGCTCAACACCATGAGCCAAAGGGTATCACTATGGGCATAGGGCCTCTGAGTGGACCGGGGCCGGAACGGATCTGGTTGCCCATACCTAACCTAACCTATCTCTTTTCCTATTCTCCATCACTTCTGAGAAGTGGCTTTGTTATCTCCAAATTAAGAACCTGCCCTATCAATTTTTAAATTTTTTTTTGACAACTTTCAACGCCGGTAGAAAAAAGTGTTTCATATTTCCAAACGTAAAGCAAACATTCTTAAAATTTACTTTTCAAATACCTACATATTTATATAGTGTGAAAAAGCAAAATGGAATAAGTTCATCATGTATACCTATTTATGGAAAATTCCGAACACGTCAAATTTCAATTATAAATTGAAATTTTGAAATGTGATCTCTACCTTCAACTTCCTTCGAGTAGCTGGATTTATGAACTCTGTTGTTCGTTACTTGATATGCGGTACTCTATAAGCGAATCTCTATCGCCTCGGCTATAGTTCGACAAGATTCGGGATCGTCAATCGGATAGAGGATAATATACTAATAATTCAGAAAACATTATGCAAATTTGACTATTTCATGCTAAAAATAAAAGAGAAGAAGAAATTTGACATTCATCTTATGGATTTATAGTAACCTCACAATTTATATTGCATTTAATTTATCGGTTTTTGTAAAAAATGTTGCCAGTGCAAAGATTTCTTGTGAATGAACTCGAAAACATTGCAAGAATGCATGAAAACAGAGTTAGAAAAAGGGTATTGCGAGATGAGATTTATCCATTCAGTCTACCTGATAGACGTTTCATTGAACTTTTTCGCCTAAATAAAGACCTGTGGCTTATTTATTCACTCAGCTAGTCCCCCATATGGATCATGAGCAAAGAAATACAAGAATCCCTCGACAAACACGAATTTTGACCGCCCTACGCTTTTTTGCAAATTGGCAATTATCAAAGAGGTAGGTATTAATTTATTAAACTAGTGTGTAAGGTTTGTTGATATCATGGTCGTATGTTGAATGTTGATATTATAATAATTGAGTACTTATTGATATATTAGACTATAAAAAGTCTTTAAGGTTTATTAACATTATAATTGTGTACCTAATCATAATTTTTGTATGTTTTCAGGTATCGGAGAAGAGTTTTTAATATCCTCAAGTCAACAAGCAGTAAGTCGTTGTATTCATGAGGTTGCTAATTGCATTGGTACACATTTGGGACCTGCATGGATCAAATACCCTTTTGATGAACAGTCTAAAAATGATATAAAAAGAGGGTTCATGGAGAAAGCAGGGTTTCCAGGTATAATTGGTTGCATCGATTGTACACACATTGCAATATTGGGTCCAGCACATGAAGAGCACAATTATGTAAATCGTAAGGGGCATCATTCTAAAAATGTGCAAATTGTTTGCAATTATGATTTACAAATCTTGAACATAAATGCACGGTATCCTGGCTCTGTAAATGATGCTTTTATTTGGAGAGCTTCACAAGTGAAACACACCTTGAGTGAAGATTATAACAGAGGTAAGTAGAAACTTGTATGTTACAATTTAACAGCATTTGAAAAAATAAGAAGGCAGAAGAAATCATTGGTTACTTGGAGATTCAGGATATCCATTGGAACCTTGGCTACTAACTCCTTTTGACAATCAAGAACCAAACAGCCCCGAGGCACGGTATAACCATGCACACAAAATTACCAGAAGCATAATTGAACGCTGCAATGGACGCCTCAAAATGGTTTTTAGGTGCCTCTTAGGAGAGAAAAAACTAAGATACAGCCCAGAAAAAGTTGGTGCAATTATAAATGCTTGTGCAGTGCTACACAATTTAGTGATTAGGGCAGGAGTTGAATTTGACTTCGTCTTGAATTTAATTAATGAGAATATAATTAACAACCACAATGCCAACAACCCAGTACTAAATGAGGGTAGACAAACAAGGCAGAATATTGTAAATAGATATTTTTAAAATAGTTTGTTTGATTAAAGTGAATATTTTTGAAGAGTAGTTAGTTTTTCCTAACCTTTATCTAGTTGTAAGTAATTACCGTAGCCAGATTTTCATAGTATAATTATATTTTGTTGAAAATTATTTATAATTTCACGTTTAGAAATCTTTTCTAAGACTCAAATTAAAAATATTTCATAGTTATAAAGCAGATGGGTACTTTTTCCAAAAAATATTAAATTGATAATATGATAATTAAATAAAAATCTTTATATTACCAATGTAAAACAATATAAAAACAATTTAGTAGTATTATCTCCTTCTACTGCAGTCCATCCAATAATTCCTATTAGCTTTTCTTCAACAGGTAATAAGGGTGGTAATGGTCCCCCTCCTCCTGTTCTATTCATATTTAGCCTGATATTTTGAGCCTTTACTTTTACCTTACTTTTCCACTTGCTAAAAGCCTAAAAGTATGTAAGAGAGCTGGGTAGAGTCTAGGAATACTGAAAGATTGTTATTGAACTCACTTCTATCCATTTGTCAGTGGTTTTTGATCCAAAACCCATACTATTCAATTGAGTTGCTGCTTGATCACGCAACCTTTTGTAATTTTGCCTTGCATCCAATCCAACAAATGATTTTGTAACCATTTCAGGATGTTCCAATAAAACGTCAACCAGTACCAACCATTGGTTTTGATTTGTTTTTGGGGCCCGTGACATATTTCTATAATTAATAAAATAATATTATTACAATAGCAGTATTTGAACACAATTATATCAGTTTTTAATTAATAAAGTGTTCTTGGTAGGTAGGTAGGTACCTATAACTATTTAATTGAAAGTGGTAGTTTGATAACAACCCAACACCCAAAAAATAAGTTCTAAAATTAAATGCTTACCTTTTATATAGTTTTTTCAGGTATAATGTTATAGGGCATGTCCACGTGACGTCATGCCCTGAGGAATCTGACATGGAACATACAACATCTGATAATAAACAAGCGTTCTTTGCTCAACACGTGGTTCTTAATAGTTATTTGATTTGGATTTAGTGCTTTTTTCGACGTTGTTTTAGTTGCTTAGGTATTTTAAAAGTTATATATAACTGTTTATAATAAAAAGGATCATTGAATCAATACAAAACAACCAAATTTCAAATCTGAAATACTGAAATCTAACCAAATAATTGTTTTTCCTTAGGGGTATTGTCAACTGTCATTTGATGGACATGCCCTATTCTACAAACACATTGACGCAACTAACCCTAGAAAATTAAAATTAATAACAACAACAACATAACCTCTTTTCTCTTGTCATCGAACAGAGATGAAAAATCGTACACAATTAAGTAGAATAAGACAAAACGATATGTCGCTTGAATAGAAAGACCCTTGGAGTTGTCGCTATCATTCGCTTCGCTATCGCATATTCGGTCATGTTCAACTAGGCTCGGAAACGACCGAACTCAGTTACAGAGTACTTACTAAATAGCGAAAAGAAGGGAAACTTTATCTCTATTTTGTTACAGAGTGCCACTCCTGCTGCTCTATAAAGATATGTTATCGTTTTAAAATGTATTGCAAAAATCAACACACACAAAAATTAAAACATCTGATTACCGCCATAGGCTAGGCTAGGCTAGGCAAGTTGCTAAGCAACAAATGCGAAATGGAATATTTCGTGTTAGGTCTAGGTTCACTCTAAAATCACGACGACTACGGTTTGTCAAATTATGACGTCCAGCGACAATTTGATGAAATGTCAGCAGATCGTTTCTGTCAAAGTTTTAGTAGGTAACGAGTAATTTCATAGTTGCTTTCTATAAAAACTATTAGAAATAGCAATAAAGAAAATATTTACATATTTCTTCAATTTATATTTTAATTCTGATGAAAGCCCATTATCGGCGAATTCGGAGTAATGAAATATCAGTTTATTTCTTTCGAAGTGTTTGCAATGTATGTATGTATTAAACGTGAACGATATATTGTCATAGAAAAAGTATAGTATGCAACTCGCAACAAAATGGCCATTTTGCACTCGTATGAATTGCAGCACTTGCCTTCGGCTCGTGCTGCAAATTTCATATTCATGCAAAATGGGCATCATTTTGTGCTCATTGCATAATATACTATTGTGCTTAGGTGTTGAAAATGAAGCTGGATTTATAAACTTTGTTGTTCGCTGTTCGCCGTATTTCCCGAAAAACTGGCGATCAGATATCAACAGTTGTTCCCGAGCAGACTAAATTTAAATAGGTTTGGTGGAAATGCGAATCACGAATAACAAGATATAAAATTAGGTTATTCGAAAGCACGGACGAAAGACGTGGAATCGACAAACAGAACGACAACAACTGTTTACAAACGCATGTATGGGATATCAATGTTTTATTTTCGTTCAGCAGGAATCACGAAAAACGAATAACGAACGACAGATTTTATAAATCCAGCATAAGGATGTTAAGAAAAACCAGAAAAGTGTCATGTTTAGATGGTATAAAATTAGGTTATTCGAAAGCACGGACGAAAGACGTGGAATCGACAAACAGAACGACAACAACTGTTTACAAACGCATGTATGTGATATCAATGTTTTATTTTCGTTCAGCAGGAATCACGAAAAACGAATAACGAACGACAGATTTTATAAATCCAGCATAAGGAAGTTAAGAAAAACCAGAAAAGTGTCATGTTTAGATGGTATCAATTCAAATAACATAAAAATGTTGAGTTTATTTAAACGCATCAGCAAATAGACTGCCTAAGAGGCGTGGTCATAAAAGCTTTTCCAAACAAACCGAAAGCTCCTGTAAATTATCAAGAATTTTTAATTTGCCGGTTGCTGTTGCCGGTTGTAATTAGTAGGGCTAACTTTCCAACCCAAAACATATATTTGAATATTTTTAATTGGTATGTACTGGCATACCAATCCTTCGATAGAAATGGTGTAGATGACCTGCACTGGTTATATGACATCTTATGTAGATTTAGACAATACCGTTATGTGATTACTGCTGACATTCAAAGGATGTACAGGCAAGTATTAACCAATCCTGAGCAAAATTTTCTTCAGAACATTCTTTGGCGACAATCCCCGACAGATCTACTTTAGTGCATTGAACTGCAAACAGTTACCTATGGTACAAACTGTGCACCCGTCCTAGCAACTCGACCTCTTACTAAATTGACGCGTACATCAGTGAAAATGTTTCCCGTTGCATATGATGCACTATTGCATCAAACTTATGTTGATAACATTCTCTATGGCGGTGAGACTATTGCCGAACTAGAGACATCATACGATCAGCTGAATTCACTTCTTAATTCAGCAGGGTTTCAACTTCATAAATGGAAGTCAAATTCATCCAAGTTTAGAAAAACTCATTGTACAAATGAAGATTCCACAAATCATAACATTTCAATAGAGGATGTTTCCAATAAAGTTCTGGGACTCTCCTGGAATAACAAGACAGATAACTTTCTGATTTCTAGTCCTTATTCATTTTCGACTGAGATTACGACAAAGCGTAAATCGCTTTCCATAATTGCTCAAATGTTCGATCCGCTAGGTCCAGTGATTGTGACTGGAAAAATATTCATTCAGAGATTGTGGTTAGCAAATCTTTCATGGAATGATCCTCTCGAAAATGAACTTCTTACTGACTGGTGTAACTTTATAAACACATCACCCGATTTACAAAAGATAGTATGTTTTACAAGAAGCATAGCGCTGTCTATGCAGTTGTTTGAGTTTCGGCGCATTACGTTTCTATCTGTAGTGTCTGTGTTCATTTTTTCTACCACCAATCTAAGCTAACCTAAGTTAAACTTCGTTTTGCCAATGAAGTTAGATTTACTAATATCAACTGACCTCCCCCATTGCCTGCGCCAAGTATGCCGGATTTTTAACTTAGCAAAGTTTAATCGCGAATGCAAGAAAAGTCACTAATTTTTGACATCTGATAAATATTCTAACCTTACAAAAACATATTGGGCGCTGTTTTAATAGAATCCCTTTTGAATTTTCATTTTAATCTGCTACTAGTTTCCAGATTTTATTGGTAATTTTATTTTTAATTAACCTTCGAAATTGAAAGTTCTAATTCAATAAATTTTAGATTTATTAATTTATTTACCTTTTCTTCTTTGTTTGTATGCAAAGGCGTTTGCGTGGATATTGTCGACTGTGCAGCGTTTCTTTGAAAAGTGCGTTCGAACTACAATTCAGCTCAGCCAAGAATTCTGTAGTTAGATAAGCTAAGCCGGGGGATAGAAACAAAGAATCTATTATAGTGTGCTTATGATGAAAAATTAAGAATAGTGTAACTGTCACTGTCATCTAATTTTGATTTTTTCCATATAATATAATTTTCAAGGCATAAAAAGAAGTCACAAAAGAAAAACATCTAATGCAGTAATTGATCACCTGGTCCACTGAGGTAATTATTATTTATAATTAATAAGAGATAATACCAGATAAAAAACCTGCAACCAGACGCATTAGAAATACATAAAAAGTGATTAATTAAAGAAGTTGTAATGAGTAGGGCTAACTTTCCAACCCAAAACATATATTTGAATATTTTTAATTGGAACGTACTGGCATACCAATCCTTCAATAGAAATGGTTGTAGATGACCTGCACTGGAACGGAAATATTCCTTCCCAAATTCCTTAGACAGTTGGAAATTAGTCAATCTTTTCAAATTAAGTAGGTATATTGCAGCAAGTAAATTATAACAATAAAGTATGCATCTGGTTTCAGGTTTTTTATCAGTGGAACAGGTGATCAATTACTGCATTAGATGTTTTTTCTTTGTGACTTCTTTTTATGCATTGAAAATTATATTATGTGGAAAGAATCAAAATTAGATGACAGTGACAGTTACGCTACTTTTCTTAATTTTTTATTATAAGCACACTATATTATTAACAAAAAGAACACATACACTACAGATAGAAACGTAATGCGCCGAAACTCAAACAACTGCATAGACACCGCTATGCTTCTCGTAAAACATACTAAAGATGTTACAAACTGTTTTGTAACAGAAGTTTTTGAAACTAAGTGTAAATCTGAAAAAGAATTTCCATTATTTTGTCAATGAAATTTACAAAACTTAAAATACAAAAACACAACATAAGCACACATAACCTCAACTATGTTTACAGTGATAAAAACGTTTTGCAAACCTTACCTTGCAGATTTTCGTGTAAAAGAGTCTCCAACTAATCTCTTTTTACTTATTTCCAACAACGATCACTCTTGTTTATAACTATATTAATAGCAAACCGCAAATTAAAAATATCTTATGACGTTTTACACGCGTTAAAGATTTGTTTGGAAAAAATAATAGTAGGCAGTGGCGTGAATACGAGGGGTGATCAATCACCCCCAAAGGCCCTCTGAAAGGCTAAAAAAACTTTTAAGACACCACAGTTTTTACTATTCTCGACCAAAAAGTTTTATTTTAATTCCTACAGTGAAAATTGTATACTTAACATTTGTATTAAAAAAAAAATCATTCATTCATAAGAGTATAAGTTTCCCAGACCCCCATCCACGCCCTTCAACATTTATCACCCACCAGATTCAAATCCTATTCACGCCACTGATAGGAGGAGCCTTCTGTTGTGACGTCAGAGCTTAAGCAGTCCATTGCTTTGTATCCATAACTGCATAACAGTAGTTGACAGTTTTATAATTGTCATTTGACTATTGCAATTCAGAAAAATCAAACATTATCAATTTAATGACTGGCAGTAACCCGTCACAATATTTCCAAATCAGTAGATAGGGAGATTGAGACATTTCAATGGAGACATGTGAAGAGTATTGTGTACTAAACTAAACCACTTATTTTAAATGACTTACGAGGCTGAATAACTCTTGCGATTAGGTCGGTCACGCCTGATTTGTTATAAAGTTAGGAGACATTTTTATGTAAAATCACAATACATTGGAGACATTGGCATTTGGTTCATCTCTAATGTTTTTTTCACATTAGGAACACAAAGTATTACATAGTAGGTTTCTAGTGAGCTGTAGCTTTCGGTAATCCGATAATTTTGTGCGCGTGTGTGTTGTAGTACAAACATTTGGTAGTTTTATCTGGAAAGTTTTTATTTCATAGATTTTGATGTGCTCTTCCCTTTCTCTTTCGACTTTGCCACCTTGTATTTTTGCCGCTAACGCCGCCATAACGGAAAAATTATGCCTAAAAGCAGTTTTTTGACAATACCTCCTTTTCGACTAATTTTACGATAAAAAGAGCTATAATATACAAAATGAAACTAGAGACAATTACCTACAATTTATGCATCCACTTTTTTTCCATAAAGTCTATAGCTTAGGCGTACGAGCGAGGCAAAGTGTACTCCAATACCTACACGCTTTGGTAAAAAAACTAATTTCGAGCATCCTCCTTCGTTCTAAAACAATTTAATACAGTATCCCTTCGATATTTTTTTAATACTCGTATTCTCATAAATAAAGAAAGGCTTATGATTTATTACTTTCAATACTGAAACTAAAACCATTGAAACAGTACTGATGTGAATAATTGACAAAAATAAATCTTTTAAATTGTATTTATCGATGCTCTTATGAAAGGAATTCTTAAGCACACTCAACACCAGCATGATTGATTCAAGAAAAAAACTAAAAAGCCATAGAAGATAGTCGTTAATCCGATATCAATAGCTCAGTATCGTATCGTACTCGTTCCTTCGAAAAGATAATACCTGATACTATGGTTATTTCACATCTGAAACGTTTGGCTGGTGAAATAAAATATTTAGTTCTATTACCTAAATTTACCGACTACGGATCTGCTGCTGTTGACTGTACTATAAGAGATTTATAATCTCTTATTATTAAATCCGTAAGACCAGATACCGAGTCTAAGAAATATTGTGAAATATAGTTTACGCGAGACTTTTTCATATTTCTCACAGAAAATGCATTAATTTACGATTACTACTTATATTTATTATGAATTTTGGGATTTAAAAAGTCTTATGTTGAGTAAAAATTATTCCAGGTATTCTCCGATAAAGCACACAACATCCAATGGATATCCATTTCAGGTCCAAATCATGTCCAAATGTCCATGGACATTATATGGACGTTCAGTGGATGTGTATTTATGGATATTTCCTGTACGTTCAGAATTGTACGTCTTACGATGTCCAATGAACTTATAAAATTGGACATTTTCTTAAATATCCATATTTGTGTGTTTATGTATGTCCATATCATGTATAGAACTGGATCTAAATTGTTCGTGCACAATTTGTACGTTTATGTACGTACAATGGACCAACAATATTGTATTAAACAAGACCATATTCATAATTGTACGTCTTTGTTTGTCCAGTGAATGTTCAATATTGGACCAAACTAGAACGTCCATAAGTGTACATTTGGGATCGTTCATAGGATGTACAGAGCTGGATCTAAATTGTACGTACACAATTTGTATTTTTATGTACGTCCAATGGACGACCGATATTGTATTAACCAAGACCATTTATAATTGTACGTCTATGTTTGGCCAGTGAATGTGCAATATTGTACCAAACTAGAACATCCATAACTGTACATTTTGGGATCGTCCATAGGATGTACAGAGCTTGGTCTAAATTATACGTACACAATTTGTACGTTTATGTACGTCCAATGGACGAACGATATTGTATTAACCAATACCATTCATAATTGTACGTCTATGTTTGTCCACTGAATGTACAATATTGGACCAAACTAGAACATGCATAACTGTACATGATATCGTCCAAAAGATGTATAGAACTGGTTCTAAATTGTACGTGTACAATTAGTACGCGAACAATTTATTATTTATAATTTATAACACGTAGGTAATTTTATATCCAGACAGCAGGATGTCCTTAGGACGTCCATATTGAGTCCTAAGTTGGTCCCAATGTCACAGACCTAATTTGTATGTACTAGGGACGTTCTGATTTATACGTATTAGGGACGTTCCAGTTAAAAAATCATTATTAGAAACCACAATTATTTACAGTTTGTTGGTGTATAATAACCAATAACCAAAAACCAAAAAGTATTTAATATCTCTATTCGAGTTTTTTAAATTTAGCACAATTATTTCTATTCATCAAATGCGCATGCGTGGCAGCACATTCGCTACTTCGCCACTCACCCTCGATTATCCAAATTATGCGTCAGTTGTTACCATTTTGGTTGTTTGTATATATAGTTTCTGTGTATAATAATATAATCTTTTGTATATAGTCCACGTAAAACTTATAGTGCCAGCTACCTAATCGTATATCCCCTTTAGGTTATGTTGCGGAGCTAGTCTGTGAAAGGTATTATTATTTCTGCTTACTTACCAAACATAATTCTGTACCTATTGTATTTGACGTTACGTAACTGTTGAAAGAGCGTTAGGTTTAAACGGGACGTTAACTGAGCCCTTTTTGTATCTCATTCGATTTTTTTATGGAAAACGAAATTTCAAAGCCATAAACAAAACTAAATTCTATGAAAACAAAACAAAACAAAAGAAATTTTATAACAATGAATAAAACAATTCTTCAAAAATAAATATAATTTCTAACTCCAATTTATCACTACTACATAAGTAAAATAAATATATTGAACTTAATTAACTTTTTTCTTCCAAAAATCCTATTAATCCTTCTTCCATACCATCTGCTTCACTATCACTATCTTCTTGTAAATCAATATTTAACTTATTTGCCCCATTAATATGGACTTGTCCAATGTTCTTTTACTCATCTTCAATTTTGATTACTTTTTAAATCATTTTCTGCCATTCGGCATACACGATTTTGTCCCATCAGTCAATCCTTTCTTAACCGTATCGTGTGTATCACACCAAGTTTCGTCCAAATATACAATTGGCCGCTTTTATTCTCTATGCTTAGTTACTTGTTCCTAGTATGTATAATGTATAGTATACCACATATCCACTATTCTTCTGCTTTCCATGACTGTTTGACGTTTATTAATCGTTTTGAATTTGCATCCCAGTTTTCAATGGGTTTCTGACAGCAATTTACATTACGGACGGCATTTGTTAATTTATTTCTCATTATTTCAATTTTAGGTAACTCATTTCTTCTGTAACAGTCATAAATAGTGGTTTTTAATAATGTTATCAAAGACGCATCTGAAGGTTTGACCGATCCCTTATCACATCGCTTCTTGCCTTCATAAGGCCCATTCTTGGCTATTTTACGTATAGTTGACAGGGGAACTTGTGTTAAATCAGATACTGCTTGCATTAATTCTGTTTTTTCATGGAAACCAAACTTTTCCCGTAGATTCTTATACACATTGACACATATTTTCTGTGCTTCCAAATTTAAATGTCGTCGAATCCTGTTTTTATTACTTTCACTATCACTAAAATCATCACTCTCATCACTATTATTTAAATTTTCGTCGTTGTTACACACAATATTTTGAATCGAACTCGATATTTCCCACATGGTAAATATATAATATTTAACTAAAAATATAATTTCTAATATCTAAATATGAATATTTACCTACAATTTCCACACTACACTTTGTTGATGTGAGACCACCGACTATAAAGGAACACCTGCGTGCTCCGTCAAAATAAATAAACCTTCTCTCAAAAATAGTTATGGTTCGGTTAAAGAAGTAAAAAATAATGAATTTTTTGTTTAGTCGATAAATTTATTTAACAAATAAAAATTATTAAACACACTTTTTCCGTTTATTATTATCGATATTAATGAAGTATTTTAATTAAGAAAGGATGCGTTAATGGACGTCATTAACGCACTTTGTTTGTGATTCTGACGTTTTGATATAGATGATATACCAAAGTTTGCATTCAACAACACTGCAGCAGGTAATTGCGCAGTGTTTTCTAACTCCATAACTGCACAATTACAAATTCACAATAACTGTTTCACAATGACAACTTTTTTGACAATTCGCATTTTATTTTTCAATGATAACTGAGATTTTTAGCAAACGTGATTTTTACGTGAAATTGAAAATGTATGTCAATGACATTCTAAGTCATTGGTATGGAGTTGACATTATTGTCCCCTCGTAGTCTTTATGGAAAAGTGATTTTTGTCACAAAAAAAAAGAGTTTACGGTCAACGAAATATATTGTAATCAGATCATTTGTTAATGGGCGATTAATAAACTCAACTATCGCTCGTTCGTGCTTTAACCAGTTTCGTTTATTAATCGCCTTCCTTAACAAACTAGTTTATCAAATAACTATTAACGATTATTAGTTGAAATTAGCAGATAACAATATTATCCTGAGGTGGGTTAAAGGGCACGACAGGAGTAAAGGAAATCGCATTGCTGATTCTCTAGCCAGGGAAGCCGCTGGACTGAAAATTCTTGGACCCAGTGACACCTACGGCCTGACGGATTCGACAATTGCGGAACTAGCCAAACGTTACACCCATGCTCAATCCCTTGAGAGATGGGAGGCAATCAAAGGATGCAGTTTTGCCAGGATCACCCTGGGCGACCCTGGGAAGATGGCGCCGAAAAAATACTTGGCGATGACCAGAAGAAACCTACGTATAACAGTGGGATTCCTGACTGGCCACTGTCAACTAAGGAAACACCTCCATACTATGGGGCTAGTGGACACATCTCTATGCAGGATGTGTGAACAGGAAGATGAGACTGTCAGGCATGTCCTATGCGAGTGTCCGGAGTTATCGTCGATAAGAGAGTGTGTGTTCGGTGAGTCTTGGCCTACACCTGCCGATATAAAGGAGATGTCTCCTGGTGACCTGTTCACCTTCCTGAGAAGGACAGGATGGACGATGACCTAGGAGGACAACTCCTCGGGAGGATGTACAATGGGTCATATGTGGCCTAAGTGCTGTGAGCCTACACTCACCCTCCCTACTCTACAGATACAGATAGTTGAAATTATAACATTAAATGAACTCAACTCAACTAAGTAAGCATTTTAAATAATTATAAAATTGACTGGGCTATGACGGTATACTCTCTTATAGGATCAAACAAAAAGCCGGCAACTTTAAGAAGGCACTATACCGTTTACGTCGACTATACCTAGTTTTGTGTTGTGATCAACAAGTTTTGTGATATATTGTGCACAAATATCTTTGATGTGTTTGTTGAACCCTCTGGTACATACGTAGTAAGTGTGAATAAAATAAGACTTTCATCCTATCCCATATTTTATCATGTCTTATGTAGATGCATAACATTTTATGGACTAGACATTTAAAACCTACCAAGTTAAAAAACTTTTTTGGTTCTCCCATATCAAATATTTCTAAATTGTGAATGTATTTAAGACGGCAGTAAGCAGCAACACCAGAATTTTATTGAACTCGTTGTTTACAGAAGCTGCTGGTAACATAAGGAGGCTGAAGAAGCCATTTTAAAATGGCTTCGAAAGGCGTTTGACAGGAAATAGGTGTATATATATTATATATTTCACTGAACTTGTGTATGTAGGATTTATTATTTTGTTTATTTGGGTTTTTATTTTTTTTTATTAAATATTAATATAGTCAATATATGGTATTTTATTTATCCATCGAAAGTCCTCAATGGACGTCCATAGGATGTTAAATCCAGTGAGGTTCGGACGTTTATTGGACGTTTCTATGTACGTGACTGGGCGTTCATTGGACGTCCGTCAGAAGTCCTTTATGGATGTTCATCGGAATTCGTCAATGGACGTCCATAGGATGTTGAATCCAGTGAGGTTCGGACGTTTATTGTACGTTTCTATGTACGTGACTGGGCGTTCATTGGACGTCCGTCAGAAGTCCTTTATGGACGTTCATCGGAAGTCCTCACTGGAAGTCCATAGGATGTTGAATCCAGTGAGGTTCGGACGTTTATTGGACGTTTCTATGTACGTGTCGGGGCGTTCATTGGACGTCCGTCAGAAGTCCTTTATGGACGTTCATCGGAAGTCCGCACTGGACGTCCATAGGATGTTAAATCCAGTGTGGTTCGGACGTTTATTGGACGTTTCTATGTACGTGACTGGACGTTCATTGGACGTCAATAATGTTCATCTTGTATGTCCGTTGGACATCCAGTAGATGTACGTGTGCTATATGGGGCTGTTATTGACTACCTATGTTTCAAAATTGTGGTTCAGTTCAGTGTTCCGAGAAATTATTGTTTATTGTTAAAGATTTTGAATTTGTAGGGTGATTAAAGGGACGCACACGAATTCCCGTCAGGATAACCAGTCTACCTGTTTCATAATTAAGGGTACGTTAAGCCGTCACTCGAGTTCCCGTCAGGATGAAAACTGACCTGTCCAAAAGGTGTTTATGGTAATTGCGGTAAATTCTTTGAATCATCTGATATTTAGCTATGTATTTATTGCATATTGTAATAAGTGAATAGTAAAAGTTTTAAGGGAGGTCCGTTTTCAGATGTATGAAATAAGAAATAGTTATGAATGTTTATGTTTGGCACTCTCACACGCTACTACTTTAGTAACCTACCCTAACCCCCCTACCCTAACCCAACAGCCACCCCAATAGGTTATTCAACTTTTTCATTAGAATTCAAGATTACGACATACTGGAATTTTCAGAACTATTTAGTTAACTTGGAAGCGGATTAAATAAACTGGACGGCAATTGGAGTGCGGGATTAAGATACCTGCAAGTGTCGGACGGGAACTGTATTATATGCTAGTCAATAGGAAACCTGACGGGAATTCGTGTGCACCGGATTAAAGTGCAAGATATTCATGTGAGCTTTTTCACTCAGTACACTTTCTTTATTGTTTTATTTGTGTGAATTTGGATCAGCAAATTAATCCAATAGACTTTATTTCCTCATCAAAAATTATATCTTTTCCAATGTAACAAACATATTAGGAAGGCAAAAAGGGAGTCCTGGAGCAAATTCTGTGGTGAGGTGGAAACAACCTCAGAAACGGCGCGACTCCAGAAAATCCTTGCCAAAGATCCTATCAATCCCATTAACTCCGTTGAGCCATACTAAGCTCCTGGACCAGATGGTATAATCCCAGTGCATCTGCAGCAGGGGCAATCATACCTATCTTCACTACTTTTAAACTCTTCCGAGCATCATTGGCAACTGGATACATTCCAACTGCTTGGAAAAATTGTCTTTATTCACAAACCAGGTAAAGATTATTCCCAGGCAAAGTCATTCAGGCCAATAACTCTGTCGTCTTTCATACTTAAGACAATGGAGCAACTTATTGACAGGCATTTTCTTTAAAACTTTCTCCTTGAAAGGCCACTTCACCATAACCAACATCCTATCAATCAGGAAAATCCTGAGAAACAGCCTTATACCAACTTGTGTCGAAAATTGAGGCTGCACTAGGAAATCAAGAAATTGCTCTCGGAGCATTTCTTGATGCAGAAGGAGCGTTTGATCACACCTCCTTTGATTCCATGATAGCTGCTGTTGCAAGGCGTGGAGCAGACGACACCACATGCATACAGACTGGAATGCAATGGGAACTGGCCAACACCCATAGTCATTCCAGAATCACAGAAGTTATCACAAACTCGCTTCTTAAAATGAGAAGTGACAACATGTTGGCCACAATTAACTACACCCAACCATACCATATCCAGCTAAACTGGGATGGGCTGGAAGCATGCAGTCAGGAAGGAACGTTGGTGTGGAACACAGACGGATCTAAGACTGACATTGGAACAGGTGCTGGAGTCCATGGTGCTAGACCCAGGTCCAATATCCACGAATTATTGGGGAATCTTGCTTCTGTATTCCAGGCAGAAATCTACGCTATCGAAAGGGGATACAGAGGCCAAAAGATCCTTTTTCTCTCCGATAGTCAGGCAGCACTAAAATCTTTAGCATGTCCTCAGATCAGATCTAGACTGGCCTGTGACTGCCTACAAATACTAAAAACCCTAGCTAACCATAATAGAGTTATTCTAAAGTGGGTCCTGGGGCACAAGGGCATTGTAGGAAACGAAAAGGCAGACATCCTAGCAAAGCTAGGGTCTGAGACTGCATTCATCACTGGTCCTGAACCAGTATTTGGGATATCTAAAACTGCTGCACGTGGTTGTGTATCTCGGTGGACTCAAACTAAACACCAGTCGTACTGGAGACACGTGCCAAAATAGGAACACAGCGTACTCCTGGTCAAAAAACCCTCGGAGACGCTGATTAATAAAATACTAAACCTCAGTAGGAGCCAGATAAGGATACTGACCGGTTTACTCACCGCTCAACGTACCCTAAGGAAGAACATGCATGCAATCGGCATATATAGGAAGGAACCTATCTGTCGGTTGTGCAAGGAAAAGGAGGTAAAGCATTATCTCACTGAAGATATAGACTCCTAGGACTAGAACATCCAAGGGAGGATTTTTCCAAGAAGGACCTAGTGAAAAGAATTGACAGTCGTCGTAAATTAATAAGTTCTCGTTTTATTAAATAAAATTTCTGTTTCGACATACATCGAGAATTTTATTTTGACGACGCGGACACTTCCGAATCTGAAGAACTAATATTACAACTACTAGACACATCACATTTCCTGTGTTTCAACACTTTCCTCGAACTACTATTTTTACTTTTGTTTTTCGCACTTCGATTTTGACTTCCCCATTTAGCAATCAAACTTATTAGCTACGGCACAGCATGGAACGTTTTCATCATCCCACCGCTGCTTTGTAGGATTCAAAAAGGATTCAATTAAATAAATCGATAATATTATAACTATCTAAATTACTCTTTCAATATCACGATTATACACAGACTAAACATTCCAAATCATTCCATTTCCAAACAGACCACTTCACTATTCAGCACCCTCAACTTGTCCCCTCTGACCCTTCAATCCTGACCACCTGCAAGTGTTAAACAAACTCGGTTCACAAGCAAAGTAATTTGTTAATGGGCCTTGTGTAATAAATAAAGTGACATATTTTTAATGGATATAATATAATATAATACGCTAGAAAAATTAAATATAACACTAATGTCCCTATATTTAATTTTCCTAACGCCAACCTTGCATAAAAGCTTTTTTGAGAAAATAATCATCTTTCAAACAGTAACGTCTTTTTAATTTCGGTCACTTCCGAGTACCTGAAGAAGTGAAATTTAAAAACTCCCTTCCCTTTTTTGCTTTTTTACACATGTGTCAGTCAGGATGGGTCTAACAGTGCTGGTGTTGTTACAAGTATTGTAAGTATAGTTGTGAGTAGAATTATTAGTTTGTACTGTTTCACAATAAAATAACAGAATGCGACAAGGTCTCTTTGAGGATTAAAAAGCCGAAAAGGTAAAAAAGCCAGAAATCATTCCCAGTCTTGACCTACCCAAAAGTGAAAAATTTATTCTCATTGGTGCAATGTAGTTTCCGATTGGGATATGAAAAATGTATCCATACTGTTAGTCCACATTGAGTGTTAACGTCCAAGGGTGGGTATAGTTCAATTCTGTTATTTACGAGATATTATGTTCTTAGATGTTGCTGTTATTGAGATTTTGTTTTATTGAATAAAACTATTTTGTTGGTAATCATTAAAATTATTGCTTTTTGGCGACCATTTGAAGAGGAAGATATTGTTATAGGCCCCGAACAATGAATATACTAGAATGGTAAAAAGACGTATTATGCCAACAAAAACAATGTCAAAGTTTATTTATTTATTTTGCATGATTCCATGTCGCAGTGAATATAATTAATGAACATAAGTTGTTTGATTGTTGTATGTATAAAACATGAATATTTTATTGATACATTTTTTTACCAAAGGTTTTGAAACTTCTGAAAGTGGGGAGTAGGGATGTGATGCCTTTTGGTCAATATAATAAGTTAACAATAATATTTAAATAAAAGACACAAATTCCGTTTAAGCTAATTTCAATAAATCATAAGAACGTTGAATCATTACATAAATAGAAGTAGGAAGGTCGCACGTACGATGTCCAGGTCAAAGCGTGAGAAAAACCATAAATAACTTAACTTATATTTACTTAGGATGAACTTGACTTGTCGTAAAAATATGCGAACAATAGTGTTTTAAGGAGACTCTTAATATTATGTTAGAATAAGAATATCACGATTGATAAGTAACAAGTAGTATAATGTATAGTAGTAGTTTAAGTAATAAATAGAACGTATCCCAGTGCTACAGGTAGTTGTTTTATTCCTGTAAGATGACCCTCCAAGGGACCAGCAACATCATCTAGTCAGAGGCCCTTCCACACCTATAATTCAAAAGTATCAAAGGATAATAGCATCCATTACAGGGATTTGAGACAATAGACAGAAAGAAATTTGATATGTTCTTGTCGCTATCTACGCAAAAACTTATACAAAATATGTACAGTCAACTGAAACAAGAAAATAATGGGTCAAAGTATGGAGCTGCTGAAAGAATACATAATTCACAAGAGTTTCGAAAAAAACCATTATTACAGTTATCGGTAAAACTGCTATTCATCGTGAAAAGACATAAATCGCTAGTGCGTTGGGATCCTGCAATAATGAGAAATTTGTCTGAAACCGGTTCTGTTTCTGCTTACAGATTTCTTTGTCTCGCCGACAAATTATGAAATGGTGCAAACTAAATTTACTCACAACTATACTCTTATTATCCATATCAATTAGCACCGAAATATTTGATTACCGGTTACCAGTGAAGCTACAAGGTTGCCGGCGCCCAATAGTTATAGCTTAAAGTGTTGTCCTACCAATATCAACCTAAGGTTCTGTAACAATGGTTTTTATTTTAATAATTGTAATGAAACAGTGTTTTGATAATTGAAATAAATCATGACTTTGACATCTTGAACATTTATATGTTTGTATACATGCTACCCTCCGCTAATTTGTGACGTTAGTCGTCACTGGTCTTTCGAGTTATTATGCTGTAGGTTTTCCTGCATTAGTGATTAATTCACCGGTCAACACGATTTTTGGGTCTAACTTCTACATGTTAAATTTTGGTTTCTCCTACCAGAAAAATAAGGAAAAAAAAAATTTCCGATTAAAGTTTGCTTTTGTAGAAACTAGGACAATTTTTCAATATCTTTTGTTTATGAAATGAATTAAATCATACTTATCGTCATAAATCAGATCAAAGCAAACTTTATGAACTAAATATGAATATTTAAGTGTTTTTCAGTGTCTAGAATCAGAATTTAAGCAAGAGAACAGAAACCCAAAAAAAAATATATTTTTTGTTGACCTGTGTTAATTATTCATACGACCGCTGAAAAAATATAGGAAGAAGAAATGCTGTCATAAGATCTATCAATTCAAAGACATGTACATTATATCTTTATATTAATGCCATTATTATTGATTGTCATTTACCTGTTGAATTTATTGAATATAAAATATCTGATCTTTGATAATGGTTTAGTAATAATTCGTTCTCACATGACAAATGTATCTGGAGCGGTCAAATGCGTGTTTAATCCTTTTTGCCCATGGCACTTTTCAAATTCGACCACAGGAGCTGGAGTGAACATATCGCGAGTCAGCCCTTCATATTCTCTGTACTAGTAGTATGTGTAGCATAATGCGAGTTCAATCACTTTACGCTTGAGGGTGGTCCTAGAAAGGGTCTTGGTCACAGATAATGGTCATGGTGGCACGTTTAATCTCCCCATAAAATAAAACTCCTAGTTAGTTGTCCTCGTTGGTAAATGAATTAGTGATATAACACAATGTGTTCGTGATTGATCGAATAATAATTTAACTAATTAGTAAAGTTAATGAAGACGGACACTCAAGCATATTTTCTTTGTTATATGTATGCCCGACAATGCGCACATGGTACAGCTCCGACCAATCCACTTAGACCTTTTCAATTAACTGAAAGTGTTGCTATAAATTAAGATTTTGTTTCAAATAATATTATTATATCATTTGGTTCCTATATATTTCTTTTTCTTTCATTAATTGCCCCCCTTTCTTCTAAAATTTACGTTACACTGATTTGTGCCAAACTTTTTTCTAAGCGTTTAAAAAGAAGATGAAACGGAGTTTTGCTTGAAATTTTATATAATTTTATTTTGACTTCTAATTATGTATAGTAGGCAATTTAATAAAAGCTAACCTAATAATAACATATCTAACAGGAATTTTGTACAAAAAACTTAAATATAGCTATGATGCTCCAAATTTATACTGACCTATTAAAATTAACACATAAAGATATAAATATAACTGCTGACGAAAACTGAAGCGTCAAGGATCGTATATTTCAATATTAGTTCAATAGATAACTCCAAAAAGTGAAAGACAAATGTAAGCAGCATACTAAGATTATACAGGGTGAATCACGATTACCAGGAAAGAGGTTTACAGTGAAGCGATGAAAGATTTATAATGTTTGTCATAGCGGTGAAAAGTACATTTTAAATTTATTTGTAATATACAGGATGTCCCAATGAAGCGTGGCATATCAATGTTATGTTTCTTATTATGAGACACACTGTATTTTATTCAATATAATTTTCAAGCAGGGAATTTTCATTATCTTGGTGGAGGACCATTCGTCGTTAGGGCCCAAACAGCCAACTGACGTTTATTTTCGGGTTCATAAGAGTAAATCCTGGATTGATTACCACTGATAATACTGTATAATATACATTTTTTGAGTTTCCTGCGTTAAGCCGGCTTAGAGTTTTTTGATACCAATTGACTCTAATTGCTTCCTATTCTTCCGTCAAGATGCGGTTCCAACTAGAAACTAATCTTTTTGACAGATAATTCTTCATGTGAAGGTCTGTCGAGATCATTAAACCCCGAAAAATCGTCTAGTATAATTATTTTTTTCACTACCGTGCGTAAAGTACATAATTTAGACACAGTTTCGAGTGCGTAAAACTTTACTTTAAGCACTAGTGCGTAAAGAAAAAGTTCCAATGTGTATATAGTTATACCTAGTCTTATAAAAAATATAGGTAGGTATAATAAACGAATATTAAATTAAAGTTTTTTCATACATACCTAATAATCATTACAGTAGAAACGGTGGAGCTTTACCATCACGTGACTGTTACTATACGTATATACGTATAGTAACGTATAGTAACGTATAGTACGTATAGTACGTATAGTAACGTATATATGTTCACGTATATACGTATAGTAAAGTATAGTACGTATAGTAACGTATATTCGTATACGTATATACGTATGGTAACAGTCACGTGTTGGTAAAGCTCCACCGTTTCTACTGTAGTAAATAATTATTGGGTACTGGAAAATAATAGAATAGGGTACATAGGTAGGTATGTACCTATAAGTTGGCTGTGAGTGACTGACATTTCTTCGTGCATTGAATCTAACATTTGAAATTTGAATTGAGATCTTCCGACTATAGGTACCTAGGGTAAGCAAAAGTATTTATATTTAAGTATTGAACATTTTTAGGAAACTATGATGTTATTTTATACTTATTCTTTTTTTAGAAAACGGAATAGATAGGTACCTATATGTAATTATAAAGATGGATTCCTCTGACGATCTATCAGAAGATCATTTCGCAAATACACCACCAAATATATTAGACGTAGCACAGAATACTTCAAATGATTTATTGCCCAAAAAATCGGTGAATATATATGAAACAAAATACAATTTATTAGGAATCAATAAAAGCGTCATAGTTTCTTCTAAAGAAAAATTAAACTTACTTTAAAAAAAATTAATTAAACTTCTGTATTTTGATAAAATTTTCGGTAGCAATTCGTTTGTCAAGTCCCTTTTTTGACTCATGTGATCGTCGACAATATTCACATTCGTCAAAAAAGGGTTACTTTACACACTTGTTGCATAAATAACTATATTAGTTCAATATGGCCATATAATTATTTTAAATAAGGTTCATGCCTAATTTTCAAAATTGTATTCCATTTGCACCGTTGCCGCGCCAAAAAATGTATTAAGAATATGTCGAAATATTTTACCTCTTTATATTTTGCAGGTACACAATTTGAATGAATATAAAAATTAAAATTAAAAGTTTGGCAGTTATGACAGATGGCCAAACGAACAAAATTTATTAACAATCAATAGTGGGCTGGAATTTTGAAGTTAGGTTTGTTATTTATTTGATTACCATCCCACTGTCTAGCGAGATTTTAATGCCTAGTGCACTTGTGAAATGAAATACAATTTAAGCTTTGTGGTTGGTTACTCTATCTACAGTGTGATCCATTTTGTTTGGAAGCACCCCTATAAAATCCGCATTTTTCAACCGATTTTGATTTAGTCTCTTTTGTTAGATTCGGTATCAAAAACGGTATTAAAGCACAAATTTTCATACCATAATAGCTATTTTCAAGGCCATCTATGTTAATTTTTCTTTGCCAAAAAAACCGAAAGTATATTAGGCATTTTTTTTTCTCGAATACGACTACACCACTAGATTCAGAATCATCACAAATGTAAACTATCAAAATTTTATAAAAAAAGTTTTATTAACAACAGAGTTATTAGTACATGAATTTGGATAAATTTGTTTTTTAATTAATTTTTTACTGAGAATGTAGACACATTTTAAAAATGGCAACATGGTAAACGAAAACTAGGGCTCAAACATATTGCACTGTAAAAATTCGAAGCCGATACCTTAACACGTTCTGGATTTATAGCTTCTGAAAGTAATGTAAAATTGTGCTGATGTGATGAAAATACAAATGAACAACTCTAAAAAATAACATTTTGATCAAAAGAATAATAATTTAACTCTAAATTTGCAACTTAGTTTTTGTAATGTTCTCAGTTTTATTATGGCCATAATTAGATATTAAAGCCATTTTTACAAAATTCAAACAAAAGTCGGAAGTAGGCTTTGATTTTGACATTTCATTTATGTCAGTCAGTAACATTTGTATGAAATAGTAAGTACTAAATGTTGTAAATAATTACAGTAGAAACGGTGGAGCTTTACCATCACGTGACTGTTACTATACGTATAGTAACGTATAGTACGTATAGTAACGTATATACGTATACGTGTACACGTATAGTAACGTATAGTAACGTATATACATATACGTACATACATATGGTAACAGTCACGTGATGGTAAAGTTCCACCGTTTCTACTGTACCTGTACTTGACAATGGCTGCTTTAACTATTCAAGACAAAGTTGTGATTGTACGTTTGTGTGGTTACAATGATAGAAGTGAACGAGAAGTAACAGAAATATTCGCCGTATTTGCAGCTCTGCAGTGCACAAAATTAAAAAAATATTTATTGAGACTGGAGCAGTGACCAAACGTATTTTTAAAAAAAATCTGCAAGCAAGAAATTTTAATGACCGTGTTGTCATAGACTATGTTGCCAACAATGCAAATGTTAGCTTAAGAGTCGCTAGTTTAGATTTAGCCTTGCCTAGAGGAAAAATTCGGCGATGTTTAAAGAGAAATTCAATACGACCATTTAAACCGAAATTTCCCCACACTTTAAGGGCAGGTGATAGAGAAAAACGCATGGAATATTGTTTGTGGGCTCAAGATGAGTAGGTACCTTAATTCAAGAAAATTCTTAGTCAGTTTTATGTTTTGTGATAAAGCCACGTTTACCACCAATGGCGTAGTAGAAAATCCTAAATGGGTAACAAATTGCAAAAGCCAATATTCTGAAAAGGTTAATGTTTCGTGCGGAATTTTAAAAGACAGGATAATAGGTCCATTCTTTTTTGAGGGTAACATGAATGCCAATAACTTCATGGAATTCTTGGAAGGTGAGTTATCCGCAGTGATTGACGAACTGTCACTAGCAGAAAGAAGAAATTTGATATTTCAGTTAGATGGTTGTTCTGTACACTCTTCTAGGATTGTCAGGCAGTGGCCTAACGAAAAATTTCCAAATGGTTGGATAGGTCGCGGTAGCGAGGTGATCGAATGGTCTAGATATTGGATTTTTATCGCTGGGGTCTTTTGACACAAAGTGTATAAGACACGTCCAAGGAATAGAGCAGAACTGTGTGACAGAATACGACAGGCGTGTGCTGGAATAACGCCACATGAAATAAAAAAAAGCGCTAAGACATAGTCGCAAACGATACGATAAATGTGTGGAAATTAACGGGGGTCTAGTCGAGGCTACAAAAATGAAGAATTAAATTATTATTAGGCAGTTTAATAATTAAAATGTATTAATTTGTATTTTCATCACATCAGCACAATTTTACATTACTTTCAGAAGCTATAACTCCAGAACGGGATAAGATATCGGCTTAGAATTTTTACAGTGCAATATGTTTGAGTCCTAGTTTTTGTTTACCATGTTGCAATTTTTAAAATGTGTCTACATTCTTAGTAAAAAATTAATTGAAAAACAACTTTTTCCAAATTCATGTAGTGATAACTTTGTTGTTAATAAAACTTTTTTTATAAAATTTTGATAGTTTACATTTGTGATGATTCTGAATCCAGTGGTGTAGTCATATTTGAGAAAAAAAAATGCCTAATATACTTTCGTCTTTTTTGGCAAAGAAAAATTAACGTAGAGGGCCTTGAAAATAGCTATTATGGTATAAAAATTTGTGATCAAATACTGTTTTTGATACTGAAGCTAACAAAAAAGACTAAATCAAAATCGGTTGAAAAATGCGGATTTTATAGGGGTGCTTCCAAACAAAATGGGTCACACTGTATATACATACATATTTATTCCCTTTCCCTTCTCGAAAAAATACTTAATAATTCAACTAACTAAACTTAACCACAACCGTTCAATTGTCTGTAATTGTAATTGTAATTGCTCTACGAACAAACCTAATAATAATTATTTATTTATTTTTCATTCGTAGATATTTTAACATGAACAAAGGGGACAAGCTAATGTACAAAAGTGTTTGTTCAAATAAAACAAAATAAAAACAAAAATAAATACAATGACAAGTGAAAGTTGTATTTACTTGTTTGATGAACATGTCAATTGATGTTCATTCGTTAATTATTAAAACTGATTTCGATGTTTCTATGGCCTACTGACAGCTTTCGTTTTCGCACTGTGCTGCTGTTCGGTAGCTTATGACGAAACCCAACAGCTCTACTACAGTAATAGTCACGAATGTTTCTCGTTACGTCATAGCTCATAAACACCCGAATCAAATCAATAAGACAGTATTCAACAGCGGCGTACCATTGTTAGTTGGTTCGGCATGTGTCTCTGGTGATCTAATTATAGGACGAAATAAATAAAACTAAATTTAACAAATCATAGTTAGACTACATTTTGAAATCCTACAAATAAATTGTTACAAAACTTTACTTTCGTCCAAATGTTTACCAGGCATTTTGTCGAAAAATATCACAATAAATGTGAATGAACTTAACCTATTTAAAGTAATGACAATGACGATGAACTTCAATGGTGACAAAATGATTTCCGCATAAAGTGACTTTTCACTTTTTAAGTACAATCGTTGTCACAACACAAGACGTAGTGACAAACCGATAAAGACGTAATGGCGTAGCTTAATTCAGGCACAAAAGACATATTATGTACCCTTCCATTTGTTTTAATTGGACATACGCGGTCAGTGATATCCACATAAAATTAGAGTGTCTTTGATACATTCAGGGAAGTACGTGACGAGAAAAATTCGTGAATTTTACTGTATCCATCATTGAATGTTTAAGCTGTAGAATTGATTGTGAGGCATGACCAATTGGCAAAGTCGATTCGATGTAGACGTGACCGTTGGCACGTGCCAATAAGCCAGCCGTGTGCCAATGAAAATCGCTGAAGTGTCGGCCTCCTTCAAGGGAATCCAGACAGTGGGTCGTGCCAATCACTGGCCTCTCGCGGCTTCAATTGTGTTTCAGATTGTCTGCCAGTTAGCACGTGCTTTCAAATGGAGTAGACGAACGGGAAAGTTATTAATTTAACAAATGTATACCGAGATCGTCCTGCTCTGTGAACATTGGGCGACTAACCTAAATGAATGCCAACACATATGTAGACGTTTTCATGCTAATCGCGGCATAGTGAGGACACGCCTTTAGCTAAGGGGTACAAAAAGTGATAAAAGAAATGTTAACGGATTACCCTGTATCCCACTTTATCTTAGTAAAGACCATATTATTTTAACTTGAAAAATATGCAGCATGATACCTCCAGCTTGAACCATTATTGAATCATTAAATATTCAAAATTATGGTTATCTGCTCACTTGGCTTTTGAAAAATTGTTACCATCAAAGTCAGCAATACAATATTATTTTGTAAATTCTATACAGAGAAAGGCTCAACTGATAGTTACTGGTGCCATTAGCACGACAAACATTAGCACAGTCATCTGAGGCTTCCTCCTCTCCATATATTTCTGGAAAGAGAGGCTAACGGACAATATACAGACTTGCGCATATTTTTCAAATAGATTACTGGTGGACACTGAAAGTCACAGTATTTTGGAAAGGACCTCTGACATAATGCTTCCAACATTAAACTACAAACGCCTTATCCTAATGCGAAATAGCGAAGACCGGATCGCAGATATAGGATAAAAATATCAACCTCTCTAGGATTCCATGCAACTGTATTTTGGGCTGAAATTTACGCAAGTGATTCATGTGTGGAGAGACTGTATTGAACCAATTTCTCACATGAGATAATCAAGAATTTTCTCGGATAGTCAAGCGGCTTAAAAAGCACCATCATGTAATGTCGGGATTGGCATCAAAGATTCTCCTCAATGGGAAGACTCAACAAAGTATCTTTGGTCTGAATTCCTTGATATTCCGGTATGCGTGAGAACGGAAAGGCTATCTGACAAGGAAGGAATGCTGTTGGTGTTGGTTCATTCAAGGGACTTTATACAGCCTTCGAAAAATGGTTCCCAACAAGTTCTGGACTATAGAAGGGATGACCTGCGTTGTCGTCTGAGTCATCGTATGGTGAGATTTGGACTGTAGAAAGATTCAATGTGCTGTCTGGAAGATGGTGGAACATCAGAGACATTTTGTGCCCGACCTACCGCGGCTCGAATCAGGCATCTGTTGCTTGGCAGGGTCTCTCTCACCCTCGGACCTGAAATTTCGTTCATTCAACAAATACACTAATCGACTTAATTAAGAAGCAAATTTTTTTTGTGAATTGTGAATAGGTGTGCGGGTCGCAGTGGAGGACCAAAAAATTTTCAGTCATTGTCGAAGCCTACTTAAGAATAATAAACAAATAAACACCGTCTAGTGACGAAATGATTTTAGATATCTGATAACAATAAAGCAAGATGGAAATGTCCACTGGAATATTTTTATATTAAAAACTAGAATGCATTAGGATTATAAAAATTTCTTGTTTGTTTTTACGAGTTGGTTCGTAGGTTTGGTGAAGTAAATTTAAAATTCTAAATGCCAATTTGAAATACATAAGTTATTTCTTCATTCGTTTTGGAAACCAGAAGTCACTAAAAAAAATAATGAACAGACAGAGCTCATTTATTACAAATAGTCAATACTCTGTATAGGTACGTTTAATGACAAAATCACACATATAAGAACTTTTTCACTCACAATTGAATGACGAATCACATACAATATTTGAGATTACTTTGGAAAGAATATATGATCTGAACTAGGAGAAGAAATCTAATATAGCTGCCCGGTTATCATAATACGAAACCTAAGTTTATATTTGAATTAACAGGTGTATTATAAGTACTATTTTCAATTTTGTCACCACGGAGTTTTTCAATAACGTTCGATTATCGAATCATATAGAAATATAAAAAATTTAATAATTATCACATTTCATACTTTATCCCACTCACCAGCTGTGGAAATTTTCTTTTCGTCCCAAATTTTTTATGTTCAATTTAGTATTAATCTCCGTAACAAACAAATCACAGCACAAATCTGCAGTAATTATCTCGTCAGATATTTCAGTGTAATTTCATAGTAATCAAAAATCAATTACGGTGGTATAACAGTATCCTGATTCCACCGACCAAATCTTAGACAGCAAAATCAATCGAGAAAGACGAAAATGAAGGATAACTGACGAAAGAGACGGAAAGCATCTTTTGAGGGTTTTTTATAGCATCGGGAGTACAAAATGAAATAAAAGTGTAGTCTGAAACGAAAAGAAATTCTAAGCTTGACTTAAAGAGTCTATTGGTCAGTGGCTTCAACGAAGGGCTTTTCATACATATTGTGTTTTAGATTAAAAGCTAGTGACAGTATAACCTACTAATACCTACTAACATTTAATTTATGAAATTCATGTGAAATAGTAAAAGGTTAATGTATCAACTATTCAGATATTGTTTTTAATAGTGTGAAATATTTCCACTTGATCCCTTTAATTCAGTTTTCTTCTCACTAGTTTTGTTCATAGATAAGTCGCAAGCCCATACAGTGTACGGGCCAGGAATCACACACTCCGAAGGCTTTTGAAAATCCCAAGTATCTTTCAAGCGAAAGTTAACGACATAGGAAAGTGCACTAAGTTTTTGTGTAATTAGTTCCAAAATAGTATGGGAGTGCCATTTAGGCCATACTATTTGAACAATTAAGTGCCGACCATGAACATGAACCATAATTAATGATAGTAACTACTATTCTCAGAAAGATCAATGAGGTGTTAAACTTAACAAAAATATAATGTTTCTCCAATGCTAATAGTTAGTGGAGGACACAATCATCATAGAGAATCAATTATTTTTCATACTTTTAACACAAGATTTTTATGTCGATTTGAAAATTCGACTTTTGGAAGATTTAAATAATCCGCCATTTATGACGTGCGTACATTACCTAAAAGAGAAGTGGTAAATCTGATTTAAGCCTAAGGCACACACAACGCGATTGTCCGTTTTGGATATATCGGTAAATAATACGACTTTATCAGAGTTTAGAGCCGACACAATACTATGAAAGTGTTGACGGAAAATAACTGGAGAAGCATCTGCATTCGAGGCAAGATGCAACAGATCTGTGATCATGATCTTTTTCAGATCTCTCTATGGGGAAACTTCAGGTAGGTCAAAAGTAAGTGTTTCAGGGAGCTGTAAATTCAAATTATCAGAATTTTTACAGTTTTGATTTTCAGAGGTCTAGTAATAGAGGGTTTGCTAATCTTTTTCATAGGAATTAATTAAAAATCCGATTTCTATGAGATCCGTTGGACATTTCATATGTTAATATCGCTTTATTCATTATCAAGAAAAGAGGGGCCAACCCGCTTTCACAATACACGTCGCATCGTGCAAAAGGCAACCAGGAACAAACGAAGTTCTGAACAGTTCTAAATAGTATACTCAATTTTGGGAGTACGAGAATTTGTTACACATTCCGGAGAACATTAGTGTCTGAACCACAGATATTTGAAGATATTCTAGATGGACCTGCATTTCTTCTATAAAAAATAAATATGGAAATTCCAGACCAATTTTTGAAAATACAGTTAATTTTCATAGCGATAGTGTATGAACTGTGATACTTCATATTCACCTTAGTATTGGCATTGCAACTTAAAAGAAAAACATTTCCGAAATTTTGTATGTGTATATGAGAGATTAAAATGGCAGATGTGAGCATGGAATTGTCTGAACACTACAGTTTAATATTTCATCAACTACCCACAAATAGCTCTTTGTACTTTTTCGAAAATTAGTTAAAAAAAAACTTTTACAATCGATATAAAAATAATTTGCACGCCACTGAAAAATAGGCTGGAAATATCGATCATGATTGCAGCAGACGCGTATATCCACTTTAAGGATGAAGACAGAATATAGAGAGGAGTTTCAGTTGCCTGTGAGTTCTCTATAAAATAGATGAATAGGGATAATGATAACAAAGTTACAAATATTGTATCTTCACTTTACGAATATTATGAAATTTACTGACAAGTGATACTTTACTATTATTTTATTGTCTGATATTATTTCATGCAAATCAATATATCGGTGCATTTGCTTGGATTTATACGAGCTATAAAAATATATGGGACCAATTTTATATGATATAAAGATTTTCTAAAATTAGTGGAATGCAAGCAGCATAGTACAAACACAAAGAAACGAATAAAAAAAGTAGATCCTATTTAAACTGAACAATATAATGTAATAAATGTACAATATAATCACACTATCAATTTTCAGAATATACCTTACCTAGAATTAGGTAGCGAGCAGCCGAGTGGATAAGACTTGTCTTAAATACTCAGAAGCAAGCAAAGCGGATTCTAAGAAAGCGATCGGACGGAGGTTGATTTTTATCAACCGAACCGGCGAGAGATAATTAGAAGCCAAAAACAGCGTTTTTAAACGCAAATAGTGTTTTTTAACACTTTTTCTATTTTATGAAATATTTAAAAAATTCCGTAATTAATAGATGTTTTGTACGTTTTAGGACCTGCGGAGAACAGGAACTATAGAGAAACAACAGCCGTGCTAGCAGACAAGCTAGTAGCAGCAAGATAGAAAGCGAGAAATAGAAAACATCCGATGAATAAGAAAGCGATGGAAAATATGTGAAAAGACTAAAGGAAATAGTGGAAAAACAGGAAGGAGAGAGTCGCAGACTAAGAAATGAGAGGTTAGGAAAGAAGCAGAAGAGATGAAAAAAACCATAACGAGAATGAAAGAAGAAATAGAGGGACTGAGGATTGGAATGGAAAACAGAAATCATGCAAGAGGAAAAAAAAGCCGAAGCCGTTCGGAAAGTGTCCGTAGAAATGGATAAAGAACAGAGTCCACCAAGCAGAAGACAACGAGGAGCGGTGTCCATCAGAAAAATCCAAAAAGAGCAGAAATAGGAAGCCGCCGCCCTAAAGAAAGCCGCCGAAAAAATAAAAAACAAAGCCATAAAAGAAAAAAGGAAGACGACGCACCGACCGTCACCCGTCATCCTATGAAGCACTCACCATTGGGGGTCTGTAAGTGTAAGGAAAGACATATACCGTCTAGGGATAAAGACGAGGTTCATCACGATCCGAGAAAGACTAGGAGTGAAAATCCCCTGCGAAGGACCTGAAAACTACAGAAACCTGACAAGGTACCTGAATGAAGAGAGAACGGAAGTGGAATGGTACATCTACACACCACGGAAAGAAAAAAAAAGGAAGGATTGTTATCAAAGGACTGACAAGCAGCGAAGACGTCATCGAGCTGAAGGAAATCGAATCGGAAAAATTAGCCAAATCTGCTCGATTTGGCGAAAGAAGAGGCCTATCTATATGATAAAGCTAGACGTGGAAGGAAAAGAAAAGAAATCCAATACATACAAAAAGTGAGGAAAAAATGGGAGGAACAGAAGAGAGGAAAAGGACCGAAGCAGTGCTATAGCTGCCAAGTATACCACCATGGACAGACGAGTGCACAAGACCAGGGGTAAGCCAGCCACCTGCGCAAACTGCCAGGGAGAGCACCCAGCGAACTGCAAGGGATGCCCACAGGCCCCAAACAATAGGAAGACGAGGAAACCACCCCCCAAAAGGAACGAAAAAGGGCTACCAGGGACCTTGTCCAAATCCGAAAGGGTGATTTCATGTGGGTATTAAAAGATTATTTTTAGCAATTGTTCTTCTGAAGAGCAGAGTGTAAGACGTGTTTATTTGTGTCCGTTATTGTGATTTAGTTTGACATGGAAAATATTAATTTCACCTCTATGACGAGTGAAAAGGGTAAGCGTTTATTAATAATAGATGGGTTTAAATTTTGTTTTCAAAAATCATTATCTCAAAAATTCGAAGGTGGTTTGGTAGGGGTAGGTTTGGTTGGGTTATTATTGGAAATTATTATAATTCATTCTACAAAAAAATTGACTAAAAATACGAAGGTGGTTTGGTAGGGGTAGGTTTGGTTGGGTTATTATTTCACGTACTGTTTTTATTTTTGACGATACGCATTTAGCGTAAATTTTTAAACATGCCAGTACAACAACAATAAGTGTGTACTGTTGGTCCTAAGCCCAAAAAAATGTGAAGGAAAATAAAAGTCAAATTAAACAAATAGTAGGTACATGGGACCCAATTCCGAAATCGCATTTTCGCTGGTGTGACCACACTTCGAATTTAATCCGTTACAGGTAGTCCCTTCCGCAGGTAGCGGGACCGAATTCCGGTGCGTCCCAAAAAGACCCGCCTACGAGAAGGCCCGGCACATCCATGGGTGTGTGTGTGTGACCTTACCTAGAACTTTTCAAATATTGCAATCTTTCTACATATTAGATTATAGTAAAAAATTGGAACATACTATACCTTACAAGCAGTGTTTGCCCTTATAAGATTAGTTTATAGTAATTAATTCAATTACCATGTAATGCTTCTAGTTTTACCTATAAATACATGACTAATCCAATACATACGAGAAAACATTACGCTCCATGTCATCATACTGTGAGTAATGGGTGTGAGTAATTTGATGTTTTCTCAATGTTAATAGTAAGTGGAGGACAAAATCATAATGGGGAATCAATTATTTTTAACATTTTTATTTTCACAAGGTTTTTATGTCGATTTGATAATGTAACTTTTGGATGATTTAAATAATCCTCCACTTTTGCTGTGTCGTACATACACTACAGGAGAAGTTAGCTACATAGGACCACAATATTCTGATGTGATGAAGTACTTAAAAGTTATGCTTATGTCACATTGCTGGTATAGCGACTTAGGAGTTGTTTTTATTGTATGTATGTATTTAACATTTATAGACTTGAAGGCAGTAGAAAGAGAACAATTTTGGGAGGTATTGGAAGACTTAGAAGTACCGAAAGCTCTAATTAATATAATTAAAAGCACATACGAGACTGTAAAAGTAAGAGTGCAGATAGGAGGTCAAAGATCGGAAGGGTTTTTAATGAAAAAAGGTATAGAACAAGGTCATTATTGTGGACAAAATAGTGAAGAAAATAAAAAGACAAGGAGGAAATCTGGACATGATAATAGGGTACAGAAACATGCTGCCGGTCAGATTAAGTAATCTACTATATGCACTGTACTCATAACAAAATCAAAAAATAAAATGCAGAAACTAATTAACTTATTGGCAAGAGAAATAGAAAATGGAAAACAGCGAGAGTGGAGTAATTACAAGGAATTGCAATGTAATCACAAAACATTAGAAAGAGTAACAACCTATAACTAACTATTTTTTTAGGACGCTAATAATCAAAACAAACAGTATCAATGGCTGCTATAAAAATAACGAAATATCAAATTTCCCAAAAATTTAAAAGTTCTATGAAATTTCTATGATGCGTATCTAAAACTGAGTATGTGGCGTCCTAGAGCAAAAAAAGTTCATTTATCGCTGGACGTGAAGCGAATTGTGAAAAATGTATTTGACTCACTGAAATATCAGGGTTCTATCATAACCCATGCAGCAAAAAACACATGTAAATTGACCAAAACTCCAATATCCACTGTGAAAGACTTATCAATAAGCGAATACATAAATGGAAAATATGAAGTAATGTTAATAAAACCAAATGTGTTCACTAAATGCAAAAGGATAATATAATTCTATATTGTATAAAAAAGTGGTTAATCAAAGAGGATACTGCCAGCTTTTTTGTTTTATTCACAGTCATAGTTCATGTATACTTTGCTCCTTTTCGATTGTTTTTCAATTTCATATCAGTGTTTTTTACTATAGTTTCGATATTGATGACATATTAAAACCGTACACTATAACTACCGACAAGTAAATTCACTTGCGTCGGAACGTTTGAAAATTTTGGTACATCTTTTCTCTGGCGCCTTGCACGTCTGTTATCATAATACAACAATTACAAGGGACAGTCGTGTGGTTAAATACGTGTATTACTGATTTACGGCACAATCCGATACAGGTTTTCAGGGCACAAAATACTACTATAGGAAAATTCATTTATTAAAACTTAAGATTCGACAAAGTACATTATTGATTAAATTGTTATGTTTAACATAGTAATGATTACAAATGTTTAAGTATACTTAGTTTGGGGTGCAATTTCTGTAATTTTTCAGTTTTAAAGTTACGATAAGCAAATTTTAGTGTATAATAAATACGTAATCTTGTATACAATGAATAAAAATAATCAATTGGGAAATTTGTACAAGGATGGCACAATTTAACATTCTTAAAGCTATTCTTAAGCTTCATACCGACACCATATTCAAGGGCTATTTTATTAAATTGATTTATAACTGACATTCTAGAAAGTTGTATGATTTTTCGGAATAGTTTTTTTTTCAAGAATTGCAAAACGTCTTCCAAATTAATGTTTGTTTCTAGAGACCTTCTGGAATTAGACAATCTGGCAGAGGTTCTCTTGAGATTCTTAATTTTTTTTCTATATACCTTTTTCCTTGGTGTGGAAGCTGAAAGCTTTGGGCACGTCTGAACTCCAATATCTATAAAGAAAGTATATTCATTTTGTTAAGGTTTTTTAATGTATTTGACCATACCTATTTGAGCACCAGTTGTTTGAGTAGAAATATCACTGCAGACTTTAATAGGAACATCAACATATTCGTCGTTATCTAAAACAAAAGTTTCATTTTCATCGTTTATGTTCAGATTTTAATAGAACCAATTCAATCAATAATTAATTAGTTCAACCTCTAACTAATATAAAAGCAATAAACAGATATAGCAAATATCTCACCTCCAGTTCTTTGTAAAAATAAAGAAGGAATTGCGGAACAGTTAATTCGATTCTTCAATTCATTTGTGAAACTATTGTCAGTAAAATGCAAATTATAAATTTTTATCCTATTATAATGGCATATCGGTGGTTTCCTTTAAAACCCAAAGCATTTTTCCAAGCTTCACATCTGCAATATAATATAGAAAATAAAAAATGCTCACTTATATACTACTAAATTTCCTCTTTTCTTACCTAATTTTGTCTTTTGGGCATATAAAAAACGGTCTCTTTTTCAGTTTACTGCGACAATCATCAACAGAACAATACACCACTCCAGGCATTTTGCAATGAAATAAGTCACTATAATATTTATACCAAATATAACTTTATAATAAAAATATGTATAAATATTTTAATATTCACGCAAAAACAATGATCTGCTCACAAAAACGAAAACAAAACAAAAATTATATTTCTGAAATTCCGATCAGCAACACATTAACACTGCGTGCTACCCTTGTACTCAACACTTTCTCGATTTAAACTAGCCAGAACTCGCCAGACGATAGAAGGGGTGAGGCAATTTTCGGTAACCCCTAAATCGACGAAGTGAATTTACTTGTCGGTAGTTAGTGTACGGTGATATTACCTTGCATTTATAATTGAGTAAAGAAACAATATAACTTGAACTCCACTAAGGTCAGTTGGGCTGACCGGAGTTTAAATAATAATATATTACATACCTAGCGGGGAAGTAGATCATTACAGCCCAGGCTTTCTTAGAGACCCGAGGCGCCTAGCGCTAAAAGCCGTGGATGGAATGATGCTTCCCGCGTGGTATGTATACTATTTTATTCATAATCGCTTAGTTACAAGCATTTAAAAACATTAATTTCAAGAAAATTTGTCATCACAATTTAATATTTTTTTCGACAAAGAACTTCATGAATCTGTTGCTAGGCAATATTACTAATTTATTGGTTTTGACAATTAGTTCATAAAATATTCTTTTTTTAAGACCGACCAGAAAATATACACTTTCTGGACAACTTTTCGTCCAGAAAATAACGTTTTGCCGATCAAGACCGGAAAATGGACGTGAGGGACCGGCAAAAGCTTTATAATACAATCTACCTTGATTTCGTTACTATGACAACAACGTTTCGATATATTGTCGAGTGATGACAGTTCGTTGATTTTTAATTTCCGGCTAGAAGCATGTGTCACTTTTCTGAAGTATGGCAATATTGTGTTAAGCTGGTTTTATAAAAAAGTTAATACCTTTTTTTGCTTTTCTACGGAATTATTCCCTCAACCGCAGCTTCTTGGACTTCCGAAGTGGCCTATTTTTATACCGGTAACGACTTAATTTTCCAAAACCAGTTAATTGTAATGTGATATTCTGACAAGAATTGGTTTGAAGAGCACTTTATAAGTCTATTCGACCTCTGAAGTCTGCAACGAGCCAACAGTTTATTAGAAATATTTGATGTAGTTAATTAGTAAAATACCTAGATTATTATAAAGTTTAGGAACAGCCAGAATGATTTTAACCATTTGAGTTATTAATTTCTTGTAAATTGTAAGTTTATAAATGTTTTTTACTTTTAACAAAATATTTCTTGTCATTTTATTCAATCTATAATTTTATTCACGACCACTTATATAATAAGTCAATATTTTACCTCCGAACAAAAGGTATATGGTACTCATATACAGGGTGTTTTCAAATGACACTTACAACGTTTGCATGTAGATACCTCTCATGAAACTGAACAAAATGATATAAGGAATGAGGGGTCCAGCTCATTTACTTTTCGAGATACGGGGTGTTGAAGTTATGAAAAATTAAATGTTTTCATTTGATAACTTTAAAATGGATGGATATATTGATTTGACATTTTGCAGGTTGTTTTAAAATGTAAAAGGGTATATTTTGATGGAAAGACAATTTCCAGTTTTTGATCCAGTGGTGTACATTTAGAAAAATATGTCACCTTTCCCCTCCCATTTTTTACGCCACTGGCATTTGAAGCTATTTTCATTCAATTTTGTATTCCTCAATGGTTTTCACGTGAAAAACGCATAACCTTTACATATCAAAAGATGTATGGTTTTCAAGATATTTAATGTTTTCATGAAGTCTGCAAGATCACTTTTTAATAATGAATTAAAAAAATATTTTTCTTGTATTTTTTTTAATGACTACCAAACTAGTTATGGTTAGAATATGTAACAAAAACTATTCTGTGAAACAGCAATGCATCTAAAACATTGAGAAAAGATTGTTGAAAATGCTTTTCCAAACTTGTGATTTTATAAACATAAGAATTGATGACAATAAAAAATAAGATAGTTACAAAAACAATATACATAATTTTTCACTAAGCAGCCAACAAATCACAAGAGATGTTCAAAATTTTGTCCATTTACATTTAAACATAATCCGCAACGTTTTCTCATTGAAAATCGCATATTTTGGGAAGACTGGGTGATTACCATAAATAATTTCTGTAGCTGCATGGATTCTTGCTATCAGTTCCTCCTCCGTTTCTACTATTGTCTAGTAGGCTGTAGATGTCAATGATGAAATGATAAATGTCAATTTGTTTAACGTCAAAATCCAAATAAATCATTTGTGATTGAATTTGTTTGTGCAACTTTCCGAGCGCTTGTATAGAGAAAGATAGCCAAATCGACCTAGATATCCATGTCACACAACTTTTGCTCAAATTGACAGGAGATTGCGGCCAGACAACTTATAACCCAACAATACGGAAACAACTGGATAGGCCGAGGTGGACCCAATATGTGTGTGATATCAGGGTCCGAGCGGTTTTAGAAAATAAAACTAGCTTTTTTATTTCAAGACAACGTGTATTCAACGTACATACTGTTGAGGTTAGGATGATCATCAGCTACTGTTCAATGACTGGCCTCGACTTGCACTGCCTGTTGAGCCAATAAATTGTAACTGATGACCTATATAATACATCCCCTCCTATAAGTTCAATTTATCTGGTTTCTTTATTACACGACCAGATCTGGTTTTGACATCATGATCTAAAACTTTTGGACTGGATAATAAACATTTTGGGGAAGCTTCCAGCGACGGACTTTCATTTTTAAGTGACACAACAGGCTGAATTAAAGGTTCAACACTACTCTCATCTATGTCTGGCTCGTTACTTTTAGGCACATAATCGTTTCGGGATTCTTTAAGATCAATTCGATTACGCCTAATCAAATTACCAACACAGTCCTTTACAAGGTAAGATCTAGGAGAGCTGTGCTCAGAAACAATTTGTGCAGGCTCCCACTTGTTCTTTACGTGGTCAAAAACTGTTACATTGGCTTTAGGGTCCAAAGGTTTTAGATCTTTACTATTCTTGTCATAGTACAACTTATAAATATTTTGTCTGTGCAACAGATTCTCAGAAACGTGTTCACAGAGTTTCGGATGCAAAAGACTGGAATTGATCGGCACTTTTGTCTTACAAATCCTACTCATCAATAACTCTGCAGGTGAATAGCCAATATACTTAAGTGGTGAATTTCTGTATTGCAACAAAGCAGTGTGTATATCAGAGTTTTCTTTCAAACATTTTTTTAGCATTCTTTTACCTATATCTACCCCTTTTTCTGCCAATCCATTAGATTGTGCGTAATAATTCCAGTTTTTTGCAAACGTCTTAAATTCTCTACTATCAAAAGGCACATTATCAGCAGTTACTTTATCTGGTGATCCGTGAACAGAAAAAATCGATTTTAAAGCTAAAATAACAGATTTTGCCGACTTGTCTTTAATTTGAGTGATTTCCAACCAATTGGAGTAGGAGTCAAACATAACCAGAAAAATTTGTAAGCTTCAATATCAACAGATAGCCCTGGCCAATAAAATATTCGTCTTGCACGATTCTTGCATTTTTCAATCCCAACATGGCCTTCGTGCAATAATTTGAGCATATCAGTCTTCACAGCAGATGGGACAACAATTTTCTCACCAAAAAATAGCAATTTATCAACATAGCTTAGGTTGTCTTTGATTTTAAAGTAATGCCTCACAGAGGCAGGCACTTCATGCTTATTATTGGGCCAACCTTTTCTATGGAAGTTGATAACTTGTTTCAGAACCTCGTCTTTCAAGATTTCCAGCCTGAACTGTTCCTTTCGCTCATCAGACATAGCCAAATTTTTTGACATAGTGTGTACTGCGAAATTAAATTCTTGATCAGACTTTAGCCCAGTTTCTGGTAAAAAAGCTCTCGAAAGTGTGTCTGCTACATACAGAAATTTTCCAGGTTTGTAATTCACATTTATTTTATAGTTTAGTAAGCGAAGTCTCATTCGTTGCAAGCGAGGAGAAATAGATGCTAGATCTTTTTTCATAATTTCTTCCAACGGTTTGTGATCAGAGTTTATTTTGACGTCAAAGCCATAAATGAAATAGTGAAATTTTTGAGTTGCAAAAACAATCGCCAGCATCTCTTTCTCTATTTGCGCATACTTTTGCTCACAGGAAGTTAAGCTCCTGGACGCAAAAGCTATAGGGTGACCATCCTGAGATAGACATGCACCTAGACCATCTTTAGATGCGTCAGTGTCTATTTCTATAGGTTTCGTTGAATCAAAAAATGACAAGATTGGGGCATTGGTTAACATACCTTTAAGGTTTGTTAAAGAATCATCATGCATTTTAGTCCATTGCCAATCAACATCATTCCTGGTCAAGTTTCTAAGTGGAGCTGTCATTTTTGACATATTTGGCAAGAACTTCCCTAAATATTTAGCCATGCCTAATATTCTTAATAGCTCAGTTTTATCTTTGGGTTTTGGCATTTCTAGAATAGGTTTCACATAATTTCTATTCAGTTTGACACCTTCCTTTGAGTAGATTTGACCCATAAACTTGACACTTCTAGATTTAAATTGAATTTTGTCTCTATTAAATTTAATATTATATTTTTGTGCTCTTTCCAACACTAACCGTAAATTATTATCATGTTCCTTTTCATCAATGCCTGTTATAATCAAGTCGTCAAAATACAGGCCTACGCCTTCAATATCACCGAATATTTCATAGTTTTGTTTTTGAAAGACTTCAGGGGCTGAGCAAATTCCAAAAGGTAAACGACAAAATGCATACCTTCCAAAGGGTGTTCCAAAGACACAATATTCTTGACTCTGTTCATCAATACGAATTTGAAAGTATCCGTCTTTCATATCTAGAACTGTGAAATATTCTTTATTATTGAGTTTAACTGCTATCTCCTCTGCTGAAGGAATCAAAAATCTTTCTCGTTTTATTGCTAAATTCAAATATTTTGGGTCAAGACACAAGCGTAAATCTTTATTTTTCTTTTCAACTATCACCAGAGGGTTCAACCATTCAGTCGGTTTATCAATGTTTCTTATGATACCTTGTTTTTTAAGATCATCAAGTTTAAGTTTTAAGCGATCATGCAGTGCAATTGGAATCCGTCTAAGTGGTTGAACTACTGGAATTGCACCTTCTTTTAAAGTAATGTGATGTTCTCTAGGAAAAGAACCAAGACCATCAAAAACTACAGGATATCTTTCAACAACATGATCAAGTGATGTGAATTGACAAGAATCTGTGACAATTGAGTCTACTCTTCTTACTAAGTTCAAATCAACACAATCAACACAACTCAGTAGTGGCAATTCATCATTATCACAAACTGTAAAAAATATGTTTTTAACACTGTCATTAACTTGACATTTTAAGGTGATTTCTCCTAATGGAGTGAATACATAATCAGAACTGCCATACGGAGCTAGTTTGACTTTAGTTTTTCGCATTCTATGAAGAAACCCTAGTTTTTTAACAATATTCAATGTCAAAATGCTTACTTCACACCCTGTATCTAGTTTAAATGTTACCTTACCTTCTACATTAATTTTCTTCAACCATGATAATGGTTTCTTAACACTACTCACAGAATCAACTTTTCTTATAGACTGGACATATAACTCATCCGAACTACTCTCACAATCACTTTTTTCTGATTCACTATCACTGAAACTTTCGGTTTTCACTTCATGCACTTTTTTTCTGCCCCATCTTCTATCATTCTTCTTTTTCTCCCATTTCTTCTCAGACTGGTTCATATTATGTCCTTTTTTACACACATTCGCAAAGTGGTTACGTCCCTGACATTTTGCACAGGTTTTATTCCAAGCAGGACAATTTTTCTCTTGATGAACGTAGCCACAGAATTCACATTTCCCTTCTTTTTTTTCTTTCAAAACTCGCTTAGATTTTATGGAACTAACACTAGCTTCATTCTGCAAAACCTTCAGCTGTCTTTGACTGACTTCCCTAGTTCTGCAGATGTCTATGGCTTGTAACAACTTTAAATCAGATTTTCTCAACAATTCTTCTCTAGTGCTCTGATTGTAAATGCCCATCACTATCCTATCTCTTATAAATTCCTCCAACAAATTACCATATCCAGTTGTTTTTCCCGCTGTTCTTAGTTCTGTTAGGAAACTATCAAAGCTTTGTCCCTCTTGCTGCATTATACTGTTAAATAAGAACCTCTCATATATGACATTTTTCTTCGGTTCACAGTGATCTCTAAATTTTTTCAAAACATTATCAAGAGTTTTCTGGGTCGCTGGTAACGGATCGAAAGAGTTAAATAAATCCAGACCATCATCGCCTACTAAGTTCAATAGAATTGCAACCTTTTTTTCATCGTTTTGCTCACTTAAACCTGTAGCAGTCAAAAAATTCTGGAATTTTTGTTCAAATTTTTGCCAGTTATCAGCCAAGCTTCCTTCAATAGACAAAGGATCTGGAGGTTTAAAGTATGATTCCATTGCAATTGGCTTCTACTTCAACTTTGGACAAGTATTGGTAGGCAAAAAAAAATATCAAGAGTTTTTTTATACACACGCACATAAACCGTACTTACTAATATCTATTAAATCAAGAGGTCCATAATAACTTTTTACACCTGACACCATGTGTGATATCAGGGTCCGAGCGGATTTAGAAAATAAAACTAGCTTTTTTATTTCAAGACAACGTGTATTCAACGTACATACTGTTGAGGTTAGGATGATCATCAGCTACTGTTCAATGACTGGCCTCGACTTGCACTGCCTGTTGAGCCAATAAATTGTAACTGATGACCTATATAATACAATATGTGGCCTGCGAGATCACCGGATTTAAATCCTATTGACTTCTTTCTGTGGGGTTACATGGAGTCCTTTGTCTACGATACAATAGTAGAAACAGAGGAGGAACTGATAGCAAGAATCCATGCAGCTACAGAAATTATTTACGGTAATCACCCAGTCTTTCCAAAATATGCGATTTTCAATGAGAAAACGTTGTTATGTTTATGTTTAAATGTAAATGGACGGAATTTTGAACATCTCTTGTGATTTGTTGGCTGCTTAGTGAAAAATTATGTATATTGTTTAAATTTGTAACTACCTTTCTTATTGTCATCAATTCTTATGTTTGGAAAAGTATTTTCAACAATCTTTTCTCAATGTTTTAGATGCATTGCTGTTTCACAGAATAGTTTTTGTTACATTTTCTAACCATAACTAGTTTGGTAGTCATTAAAAAAAATTCAAGAAAAATATTTTTTTATTTAATTATTAAAAAGTGATCTTGCAGACTTCATGGAAACATTAAATATCTTGAAAACTATACATCTTTTGATATGTAAAGGTTATGCGTTTTACACGTGAAAACCATTGTGGAATGCAAATTTGAATGAAAATTGCTTCAAATGCCAGTGGCGTAAAAAATGGGTGGGGAAAATTTACATATTTTTCTAAATTTTACACCACTGGATCAAGAATTGAAAATTGTTTTTCCATCAAAATATGTCCTTTTACATTTTAAAACAACCTGCCAAATGTCAAATCAATTTATCCATCCATTTCAAAGTTATCAAATGAAAACATTTAATTTTTCATAACTTCAACACCCCGTATCTCGAAAAGAAAATGAGCTGGACCCCTCATTCCTTATATCATTTTGTTCAGTTTTGTGAGAGTTATCTACATGCAAACGTTGTAAGTGTCATTTGAAACCACCCTGTATCTACTAGAGTGAATTAAGGTTCATAATTCAGTAGAGTGAATTTTGGTTCATAGTTCACGCTTTTGCATTTAAATAGCATATGCTGCTATGACAACTAAACATTCCGGCTTAGGTGACTAGAGATGGAGGTACAATATGAAATAAACTATTAAATCTGCGTATTTTTGTATAGGAAATTTGTTTCTGAAATATATCTTATCGATAAAATATCGAAATTGTTAGTATTGATACTTTTCATAACGATATTTTCTAATATTGATATTTTTAAAGCACTATATTTATAACGGTACGGTGTATCGATACTTTACTTACACAGTATCGCCCATCTCTATATGTCGCAATATTTGACGTACTCCAGAAATTTATTAATTTTGACGTTAGAAATGTCAATAATAGCAAATACTAAATTATTACTTTCCGTTCTGCACTCGCATTATTTACTTGACTTTTATTTAATTAAGAAATCAAAGGTCGTGGACAAAATATAGTATTCTAGTCCCAACTTATGGCCATTATTCACTCGGGAGACTTGCGCCCCTCGCCTACGGCTCGGAACGCAAACGTCACCTTGCGTGAATAATGGCTATCATAAATTGGTCGTTTAATAATAGATAGATAGATAGATTTATTTGACTACATTACATGTTTTTACAATGTTTGTACAAAATGTAAAATGAATAACATTTGACATATTAATAAAAACACATAACACATAATAATATTAATTAAGGTTAAAATACAAGCAATAAAAAAAATATTTAAAAAAAGGAAGGAATGTCCAATGAGCATAAATACATTTTAAAAATTCTAAATATTCTGACAGTTCTCAATGTACTCGTTAACAGAGTAAAAACAAAATCTAAGTAAATACGTTTTTAAACTCCTCTTAAATTTATTCAAACTCAAAGCTTTTATTTCTGCTGGTAAGATATTATACAGAGACTAGTTGAGTGAATTCTGTGACTTTATCAGACGAAAACGATTTGTACGAATATTACATGCTTGTCTAGTATTGTACAGTAGAGTATACGTATTGTATATACGTATGGTAACAGTCACATGATGGTAAAGCTCCACCGTTTCTACTGTAATTATGGATATCTGAATTTTTTGTAAGTAGTTATCGCTGGTTAATTGATTAGAAACTAATTTGGTATCGTTTGATTTAAATATTTTCTCTTCAATTTAGAATTAACCTTTCGAAACTAATTATGATATTTTGCGCTTTTTGTAATACTAATCGAAAAACGAACAGCTTGACCTTGAGTTCCTGAAACAATTAAATTTTGTAGGCCAGTCCAAATTTTTCTTTTTGGCCGGAAATTTGGGAATTTCGTCAGAATCGGACCTTCGGGTCCGGAATTTGGAGTTATCAAGGTATCTCGATTTTTGTGATTTCCTGAATTTGGGAGAATATCGACTAATGAGATTTGGTGTCTCGATATTTCCAGATATCGCGGAGATTGGGTTCCTGGACCTTACGGACCGTGCTAGCACCCTTCCACAACGCCCAGGAAAGTCGTTTTTTTTTTCTATTAGATTGAACTCGCCATTCTATTTCAGAAATTGTATTTTATTAATTTAAGTGTATTTAGAGATAGTTCTATACTGCTTATTACAATATATTTCGATTCTATATCAATTTAATACAGTCTAGAAATTGTAAGTTAGTAATTTAATTATTTATTGTTAGAATTAATTCGCTCTTTCCTTTCATTATATTTCAATTTCATCTTATTTATATCAATTTATATCTATTGTAGTTCCATCACATTTTGTAACTTAATGAATTTTATCGTGGTTTTGTATATTTACATTATATAAAAAACTAAATATACTGGCGCCCATCATTATGTTAACACTCCTTTACTAACGATCCTGGAATCGTTAAGGTTGAGAACCACCCCTACTGAGCTAGTGATCTTGGAGTACAAGGGCATCCCAACAACATATAACCTTACAAATGCTAAAAATGCATATATACCCGTTTAATTTGGAAGTGTAATTCATTGTCTGTCGGGGCATGTACCCCGAGAAGTATATGTTGCGTCCTAGTGAACGGTCTACTTTTTGAAAAGTAATCTTCAAATTTGTAAGGCGTTATAATAGTATGATACTATTATCTTGACGTCTATTGATAAGACGCTTTACTTAAATATGACAAACTGGCGACAAAATGTCGATCGGTGACAATGATGTCGAAGGTGGTTCGAAAATACGACCTCAAATTTTTATGCGACATTTTTGTTCGACAAATAATGTCGATTGCGACGTTTATGATCGAGATTCGAGAATAGGATGGTTGAACAAATTCTTTATTTTCGCTTGAAAATGAGTTGACAAATAAATCAAACACAGGAGTCATTTTTCACCCAAAAAAGGCCTATCGACCGACATGTCCAATATTGATTATTCACAAAAAAATGTGTTTAAAGGTTATTGCATGTTTTAACGTCATTTCAATGTGTCAAAATTCTTGTTAACTAAGCAAATATACCTACCTAAATATGATCGAAGAAAGTTATGTTTTCAAGCAAAGTGAAATTAGTGATGATACCGGTGGCGATGGATTCAAAATAAAGGAACGACATGCTGAAGTACTTGATTTAAAAAGCTTCATTGGAGACAAGTTGGATTTTAATGGACATCCAAAGATGAAATCAAAGCAACTCAGTGCAAATTCAGATCTAATAGCTGTGCCAAAACCCGAATCCAATAAATCTAAGCAAGATTTTACAGCTGATGTTATGGCAAAACGAATTTTATACAAGCACTTAGAAGTTCCTGAGAATAAAGAATCTGTGAAATCGAAATTACACACGACTTTCCCAAAAACTCGACTATTGAATGATCTGATAGTGAAGCGTATACTCGAAACAGACGCTAAATTAAACAAGAAAAAACCAACATCTGCGCTCAAAACGGTCAATCGAGATAGAAGGAAAGAGGTGAAAATAATATCCACTTCCAAACCCATTAAAACTGTTACAAAAACTGAAACCATCATCACACATGCGAAGAAAAACTTGACCAAAGGTCCCAATAATAAAAAGTATAAAATAAAAATAACATCAACAGCAACACAAACACTTCCAGACAGAGATGCTTTTGGAACTAACTTTACACAAACTGAGTCGAGTTCAGTGAAAGGAAGGAATATCCAAGTCGCTCAAAATATTGATTTTAAGAATATTCAAATAGAAGCTGAAACTAACAATATGGAGACAAGTCCAGCCACCAAAAATACCACTTCCAAGTTCACGAATACTGATTTTTATTATCCCGCGGCAAACGAAACGACGCAGTTTTTTGAATATATGTCAAATAGCGATCTATTTTGCTTAGAATGGGTGAATAAACACCTCTTTGATATGAATTTAAACACTCACAGTATTATTATTGATGAAAAAATTCGGGATATAAGTGAGATTGTTACCAAATCAAGTTTTCTCACTGATGTAGAAAAGGAACGAGAAGTAATTGCATTGGATTATATATAATTTTATTGTCTGTTAGTATTTTATATTTTTTGAAATATAGTCAAAAAATGAATCACTTCACCGCTTTCTCAAATGGTCTTTTTTAGTAGATGCTAAAATCTCAATACAAATATTGAATACTCAATTAATCTTGGAAAAAGTGACGTCATCTAAGAATTATGTCGGCAGTATTTGACGGAAGTTCATCAAAGCGTACTTTCAAGTTTTGTTTTTGTAGTTAAAATGATGTACTAACTGATGTACTACTAACGGCATTGAATGAAAAATCTACAAAACCGATATATTCATTAAATCACTGTTCACTGCTTCAATCAGCTGCTCATTTTCAAACAAATATAACAGATGTATTTATGTATGTATATTGAGGTGACATTCACTGAGACCTAAAAGATTTATTGTGTCCCCATACTACTACTCAACTCCTGAGGAAAATCTCAGAGACTAGTAGCTCCTTTAGTCCTATTTCCCTAAGAAGTTTTAGGTAGAGGAACTTAAGTAAATCTTCTATCAAAAGGTCTTCTTGGGTGCAGTGCCTTAGGGTTCTGATTTACTGTACAATACGCAAGTATGTAGATTGAGGTTTCTTCTCACATGCCACATAATCTACATTCTTCCTCCTCCACTATTTTGAGCTTTTTCAGGTGCCCGTTTAGGCAGCAATGTCCCGTTAGGATCCCTGTTAAAATATTCTCAGTGCAGTTTTACTTTGACTTATGCATTCATTTGAACTCATCGGGTTGTAGTCACTCATCAGAATTTTTGATTGTCTAAGCCCTACTAGATCTTTCCAATGGTCAGATCTTCTATTTTCTTCGGCTTCGCCTATTTCTTTCAATATTACATTGGGGCTGAAACCCCAAAATGGTTTCGGCCCCCAAAAGGGTCTTTCAATCTCCTCTTTGCTAGTCCATCTGCTATTCCATTTCCTTCTATTTCAGTGGGTCCTGTAATCCACAGTAAGATTACTATATTGTTCTCACCTAGTTCAATGAGTATGCCTAGGCATTCCCATACCATTTTTCTATATCCTTTGTCAATATTGAACTGGGCACACTTTCTTATGGCGTGAATTTCTGCTTGAAAGATAGTCGAGGTTTTTCCCAAGCTTTCAGACTGCTTGGTTCCTGGTCCGTCCACTACTATCCGAGTTTCTTCTATTGCTTTTGAGCCGTGTACCATTGAATGGCATTCTTTCCAAGTCTGGTAATGATATTTGGATCCCATTCCTTCTTGTTGCTTAATTCCGTAACGAATTTCTTTGAAAAGTTTTCTGATTTCTAAGTAGTAGGGAGGTGGGTTTTTTTTCAATGGTTCCCTCCCCACTTAGTCTGTATATTGTTTTTCCTGCCACACTTTCCACCACCATATGTAATGGTGTGAGGCTGAGAATAACTTCCCTGGCTGCCGTTCGGCATGTTCTCATTACTCCTGCAAGGCAGATACAGGCTAGTCTTTGAATTTTGGAGAGGTTTTCTTTCGTTATAATAGGCTGGTTCTACTACTCCTCGCAATGGCTCCATAAGTGATAATAGGTCTCACTAGGGCAGTGTACATCCATCATGATTTTTGGGTTACAGCCCCAATTTCTCCCTGCACACCATTAGAGCCATTTTTGCTTTGTATGTAATCTCCTTTTTGTGTTTATTTCACAGGAGTTTACTGTCTAGAGTCAAACCCAGATAGTTGACTTCTAATCTCCATTCAACCTCGCTCCTATCAAGTTTAATGGTTTTGAGGTCGAGTTTTTATATTTTCTTAGTGAAGGCTATTAATATAGTTTTGGTAGGGTTGCTGTTAAGTCCCAGTTGTTTACACCAGCCATTTGTATATTCCAGACACTTTTGTACTATCTGTTATGACAATGTCATTGGCATATCCTTGGCAGGATATTCCGAAGTCAGTCAAACCACACAGGAGTGCGTCAACCGTCAGGCTCTACATTAAGGGGGATACTACTCCTCCATATGGACATCCTCTGGTTGTACAGATGAAGACGCTGTCTTTGCTCGTCTTCGTCTCTGCTACTCTAATGGTTAGCAGTTCCGACATCCATTTGGATTTTTTACTGTCTACACCTCTTTTATTTAATGTTCTTAAATATAAGTATAATAGATGCTAATGCATCAAACTCTGATGTACAACTTTGCTGGTACGCAAACAATTCACAATTAATTTATAAATAAAACTATATTCAGTTCTATTGTTCGTCGAGGTATTTCTTTTTTTTGTTAATGAAGATTTTTAATTGTTTTAAAGACACTTGAAGTTATTAGGTGGAATAAAAATAAACTGATAAGGAAATAAATTATATCGAAAGATGTTTATGACAAAGTTACACCTAATTTAACGTGTTACTTTCAATTAAGGCGAAACACGATTTTCTCTAGGCTTTATATACATAATGTATTTATTATCGTAACTGCATATAAAATGGCTGCTTGAGAACTGACAATATTCATATATAGAAAATAGTTCCACATTACTTTTTCTAAAAAATAAAGTGCTTTTATTCTTCCATGTTCTCCATGGTATTTGGCAGTCACAAGTACCAAACAAGCAAAATAGAATAACTGTCCATATCAAATTATTCTCTACAACTTTTGTTTGAAACTTTTTTTCTTATGTCCATACTTTTTGAGATATGTAGAAATGTTGACGCTCAGCGGATGATGCGGCAGCCCAAAGATTTTTTCTGTGATAGGTTACAGTTTCTTTCCTGTCTCTAAAAGAAGGGACGAAAAGGTCTGGTGTTGGGAAGTATATTTATATATTAGCGAATAGAAGATGTTGATTATACGAATGAAGAATTTAATGAGGCTCTAAAGTTTTCTTTGTATTCATCCGAAGGGGGTAACGAAGATAAAGAGGAAACATCAACTATAATTGGATTTTCACCGCCTCCAAAATGTTCGATAATTGGATGAAATTTTGAATTTTTATGTTTTGTTTTGAATAAATTTTTGAAAAATATTCCCCTTTCGTTTTCTTTCATTTTATTATGGCATCTAAATATAACAATTAATAATAATTATACCCAATAATCCAAGATCAAATAAAAACACTAAATATTTTGTAGTTGTACGAAATATAATAAAATAAAATGAAAAAAAGTTCGTTACTATTGAAGGTGAGGAAATGAACTATTAATTGTTAAGTACATAAACAATCGGGATATTTTTTTTTATTTATTTGTTGAATTTGTACCGTTATACTCTATACATATGAAATTTTCGACTTAACGTCCGGTAGTCCAACATTGAACGTCCTATAGCTCAAAAATGTACTAATGAAAAAAGTTTTATGCAAAAGTTGTAGAGAATAAAATTGATTTTTAAAATGGATAAGTGTATTTTATAGATTAATCCAATATTTTAAGAGTTACCGGCAGAGATAGAAGAACCGGTTAATTAAATGGGCCATAAATCGTTAACGGTGAGTTTTACAAAAAAAAAAGTTTAGGTGAAACAAAAGGTGCGATAAAAAAAATTGGATCGGAAATTTAGTGCGAGGTTAAATTCTATATTTACTGGCCTACTTATGACAAATTTAATATCATGTTAATAAACATATATTATAAAGTGACATAACATATTTTTGTTTGAAGATATTTTAAACATTTGTATCCTGAAATTGAATGAAAACCAGAAGGAACTATTTAACTAAGTATATTGAAATCGACAATGAATAGATAATCATTGGAGTCATACATCAAATAAAACAAGGTAATGCTGCTTTATCATGATTAGACGCTCAGCAAAATTAAGAAACGATGGATCACTATAAAAACCGCTTCCTGATCAATTTTGTTGGGATACACGCGACCTTATTCAATATTTTTGAGAGCTGCAATTTCAACATTAAACGTCATCCCGAACATCGATTATCTTTTATGTATTGCTTATAACATAGCGTAAATACAATTACATAATGGAAATGATTTTTGATTTAACAAAATAAAAAGCATGTGGGAAGGTAGCATAAAATAATTGTACTTGTAAACACAGATCTTGTAAAGTCGGTTTGCCAAAATATCACCTTCCGAACCACAAAACAAACAAACCTATTAAAGAAGTGGAAGCTTGTAAGATGACCTTGAATAAAAAAAATTAGGTCACAAACCCATCCACCTGAAGCGCTAGTGGCAATTGAGTTATCGAAAAAGGCATGGCAGCTAATTCCTTTAGCCCGAAAAGAAGACAAAATTTAGAAATTTTGAATTTCAAATTGTTCATATCAGCTGTTGTCACCATTGACTGTCGTTTATATGTCAATGGTTATCACACAAGATACTGATTATTTCTGCCATTTGCTGCTGTTATTTGTAGTTTAAATAGGTATTGTAAGTGTTATATGTTGTAAAATTACTTAACATAATCCAGCAATTAGGTTGTTAGATAGTTTTTTTGAAGTTAGTTGTCAACTTGTCAATTGTGTTGTCTATGTTATTTTTAGATTCAAGTTGTTTGTAGTATTACTAATTATAATAAATTCATTGAAGAGCCTGCACAAACGTCTTTTATTCATTATAGAAGAAACGGATATTACAACAGGTTATGGGCCCAGGCCAGATTCAATAAAGCTTCAGTGAATGTCAAAGTGAAGTATAAAAAGGTAATCTAAAAAAGTGGTGGGCCGACGTGGCTTGTAAAGCAAATTGAAGACATGGAATCTGAAAGTGTGAAGTTTACTTTTGCCAGATTAGACAACAACAATTATCAAAATTGGAAATTTAGAATTAAAATGTTGCTAACACGAGAAGGAAACTGGTCTGTAGTAGAAGAGGCAATACCAGATGAACCATCCGTTGAATGGAAACGTAAAGATGAAAAAGCACAAGCTACAATATCATTAAGTATTGGAGACAATCAGATAGTACACATTTATAAATGTAAAAATGCGAAAGAAATGTGGAATGAACTGCAAAAAGTACATGAAAGAAATAATTTAAGTAACAAGTTGTATTTATTGAGGAAACTGTACAAGTCCAGACTTGAAAATAAGTCAATGCATGAATATATTAAAGAAATAGGTACTAGAATTAGTTGAAAGGCTACGAGGTATTGGCGAGACTATTGAGGATTTCCATGTAGCTGCATTATTACTAGGTGGATTACCAGAAAGCTATTCCACATTAGTAACAGCATTAGATGCCAGGCCAGATGATGAATTGACTCTTGAATATGTAAAGGGGAAACTAATGGATGAGTATAAAAGAAGAGAAGATACCAGTTCAACAGAGACAGCATTAAACACAAATAAGAAGTTTTCAAAGGAGATGAAAGGAAAAATAGAATGTTACTATTGTCATAGAAAAGGTCACTATAAAAAAGATTGTTTTTTCATGAAGAAAGACAGAAGTAAGGGAAAGCAGCATGCTAAAGTAACTGTTGAAGGTGATGAGTTGACTGACTCAGTTTTTTGTTTCAATGTTTCTGGTTATATTAAAAATAATCAAGAATGGTATATTGATTCAGGGGCTACAAGTCACATGACAAATAATCCAGAATTTTTTTATTAAATTGGATTATTTAAAATTAAACAATATTATAGTTGCAAATGGGCAGGAAATGCAAGTTAAAGGTAAAGGAGATATTTTAGTAGAAACAGAAATTTCAGGTAAATGCATAAGTTTAAAATTTAAAGATGTTTTATTTGTACCTGAGCTTAGTAATAATCTGTTATCAGTGTCTAAAATTACAAAAGCTGGTTATAACATGAAGTTTGATGATTATAATTGTTACATAGAAATTAATAATTCTATTATAGCCACAGCAAAATACTCAAACGGTTTGTATAAGTTGAACATATTTTCAGAAAAAGTAAATATAGTTAAAACATGTGAGGAAATGAATAATTGTATACATACATGGCATAGACGTTTAGGTCACAGAAGTCCTGATGACATAAATAAACATAAATAAAGATTTAGCTATTGGCATAAAACTAAATGATTGCGGTCAGAAAAAACAATGTGTCACTTGCATTGAAGGTAAATTAACTAGGAAACCTTTCCTAAAAAATCAGAAAGTAAAACATTTAAAGTTCTTGATCTAATTCATAGTGATTTATGTGGACCTATGAGAACTCCTACCGCTGGTAAAAAGAAATATTTTTTGACTTTAACTGATGATTTTTCAAGATATACCACACTTTATTTATTAGAATCAAAAGATGAAGTATATATTAACCTAAAGGAATTCATTTTAGAAGTCAAAAATATTTTTGGGGCTTACCCAAAAACCTTTAGAAGTGAACATGGAGGGGAATATACAGGGGTAGCTGTGCAGAAGTTACTTAAAAGTTTTGGTATAAGTTTTCAGTCGACTGCACCATATTGTCCAGAGCAAAATGGTGTGTCGGAGAGAAAAAATAGAACATTGATGGAGTCAGCAAGGTGTATGTTATTAGATGCTAATTCACCTCATAAATATTGGGGGGAAGCAGTAACAACTGCTAACTATATTTCTAATAGACTACATACTAGAAGTAAAGAAAAAACGCCTTATGAGTTATGGGTCGGAAAGAAACCTGATTTATCGTATTTCATTACATTTGGTTCTCAAGCTTTTCTTTACATTCCAAAAGAAAAAAGATCTAAACTAGAGAAAAAGGCAAAAACAGGTATTATGGTGGGATACAGTGAAAATAGTAAAGCTTATAGAATTCTAGACACAGATACAGATAAAATTATTATAAGTCGTAATGTAAAATTTAATGAATTCTTGAATCAACCTTTTAAAAATATAAATAATTGTAAGGCTGAATCTAGCAACTCGGATCCTGATTCAGCAGTTACTGTTGACCTACATACAAAAACCAAACATGAATTGGATGGTAGTGACTTTAATGAAGAAAGTGGAGAATCAAATGATAACAGCAAATATGGAGAAAGTGAAATATCCAATAGAAGAATTACTGATGAAGAAAATGAAGTTTCAGAAGAAAGTAAAGGTGAAAATTTTAGGGAAATTAATGATCAAGTTGTAACTAGATCAGGAAGGTTGTCAAAGAAAAGAAATATCGAAGACTATATTTCATATAATGCTATATTTCATATAATGTAATTAATGAGGAGACTTATAATGAAATGCAAGATCCAAAGACCGAAGAAACTGGGAAAAAGCAATGGCACGTGAGTACCAATCATTAATGGAAAATGAAGCATGGACTTTAGTAGACCGTCCATCAAACAAAAATGTTGTGCAAAATAGGTGGGTGTTTTGTTTAAAAAAGAATTCAAATGATGAAGTACGGTATAAAGCACGGCTAGTTGCGAAGGGTTTCACACAAACATTTGGTGTAGCTTATTTTGAAACATTTTCGCCTGTTGTTAGATACTCTACAATAAGAATATTCGCTTTATCTGTAGAATTAAGTTTAGATATTGATCACGTAGATGTAGAAACCGCGTTTTTAAATGGACACTTGGATGAAGAAATTTACATGGTACAACCAGAGGGGTTTATTCTTAAAAATAATGAAAATAAAGTATGTTTGCTAAAAAAAGCTATACAGGGTGTCCCACGACGTTTTGACAGTCCAAGTTCTCGAAAACTGTTCATATGACATGTATGAAATTTGGCAGATATAAACAGTCGATACAGATGCTAATATTTATTATAAAATGACTTCCGTTCTTCCTGTCATTTCGGGTCACGTGACCCCAACATAATTTTTTTAAATGGGACAACTGGTATAATATTACAATTTTTGATATATCATTCAAAAACAAATTCAACGATACCACACCTGTCATCACTGTATTGTGCAGTAATGATAATAGGAGCTATTTATTTTTATTAAATTCATTAAAGCAATAATTTGCACTCAAAAATTTAGGTGGCTGTGAAACAAATAACTTAGTATCAACAACATAGGTTGTCATTCATTATTGTTACGTGAAGTTTATTCAAGAACTGTCATTATTAGTCATATTCTTGTGAAGACACTGTAATAATAAGTAAATAATGCCTTCAATTTTTACTTACGATGAATATGTTGACATGCTACTTATTTATGGAGAATGTGGAAAAAACAAAACTTACGCTCAAGGTTTGTACAGAAATCATTTTACTCATAGAAAAACTCCAAGCAAAAATACTTTTCTCTATGTCAAACGAAAGCTAAGAACTGGTTCTTTTCCAAGCGCTAAAAATCAAGTTCCTCGTCAAAAGACCGCTCGGACAGATGACAGTGTGATAAATATTTTAGCTTATCTTCAGGTTAATCCACATATCTCAATATTATTTCTTGAACAAGATTTACAAATAAGTAGCAGTTCAATACAAGAGTATTAAAAAATCACAAATACATTTAACACAAGGTTTAGTTCCTGCAGATCCGGAAAGGAGAACAAATTTTATTGCTGAAATGTTAGTACACATTAATGATGACCCTTATTTTTTAGAAAAAATATTATGGAGTGATGAAAGTGTATTTCATAACAATGGTATTGTTAATCGCCATAATTGTCATTATTGGTCGCAGGAGAATCCAAAGTGGATGCGCGAAACCAATTTTCAAACAATATGGGGAATCAATGTTTGGTGCGGTTTATTTAACGGTCGGTTGATTGGTCCCTATTTTTATGAAGTAACATTAACGGGGCAAAGATACTTAGATTTTGTTCAAAATACTCTACCAGAATTACTTGAAGATATTCACTTACATAAAAGGCAAACAATGTGATGGCACCAAGATGGAGCATCTCCCCACTTTTTTGGGCCAATTAATAGAGAATATCTTGACAACACATTTTCTGAAAAATGGATTGGTCGAAATGGTGCGATACTGTGACCAGATATTACACACTTAGATTTCTTTATCTGGGGTTACTTAAAAGGTCGAGTTTATGTCACAGCCCCGATTGATTTATATAATTTAAAGGATAAAATAAAACAGGCATATCTTCTATAAGTTCCTTGTGGCATTACTTATTCTTTTTTCTTTTTTCTTATTTTTTTTTGGGAATCAAACCACAATAATGTTTTTTTATTTTTTATTTCGACGTTTCGGTAGCGTTCCAGCTACCGTTGTCAAGATGATTCCCAAAAAAATAAGAAAAAATAAAAAACAGGCATGTCGGACCGTAACACCCGCAATGATTACAGCATCACTTACAAGAAATCTTTTAACAAGGTTTGAACAGTGTGACAATGTACATGGTTATCAATTTGAACAATTTCTTTAATTACTTGTACTTTTTAATTCCCTATGCTACGTTTTTTAATAAAATAAATTATACATATGTTCATTTAATTGCCCCTATTATTATCATTAATGCACAATACAATGATGACAGGTGTGGTATCGTTGAATTTGTTTTTGAATGATATATCAAAAATTGTAATATTATACCAGTTGTCCCATTTAAAAAAATTATGTTGGGGTCACGAGACCCGAAATGACAGGAAAAACGGAAGTCATTTTATGATAAATATAAGCATCCGTTTCGATTGTTTATATCTGCCAAATTTCATACATGTCATATGAACAGTTTTCGAGAACTTGGACTGTCAAAACGTCGTGGGACACCCTGTATATGGATTGAAACAATCCTCCAGAATTTGGAATATTAAAGTGAAAAATCTCTTAAAAGACTTAGGTTTTCAACAATCAACTTTTGAACCATGTATATTTTTTCAAAATAATGATAAATTCATAATTCTAGTTGCTCTGTATGTTGATGATTTTTTGATTTGTTCTAATTCTCCTGTCTTGAAAACTAACCTCAAACAGGAATTGTCAAAACAATTTAAAATTAAAGATTTGGGGCCAATCAAGCATTTTTTAGGTTTAAATATTGATTTTGATAAGCAAAACAATATGATTAAAGTTAATCAGAGTGACTATATTTTAGAATTATTAGAGCATTTTAAGTTAGGTGATGCAAAAACTGTTTTGACTCCTATTGAAGTTGGTTTAAAACTTAAGCCAACTACTTATGAAAAACCGAATGTACCGTATCAGAATTTAATTGGTTCATTAATGTATTTGGCGGTCCATACAAGACCAGATATATCATTTAGTATTAGTTATTTGAGCCAATTTAATTCAAGTTTCAGTATTGAGCATTGGAAACATGCGAAACGGGTATTAAAATACTTAAAAGGGACCTTGGACAAAAGTCTAATTTTTAGTAAATCAGATAAAAGTTTGTATGGGTATGTAGATGCAGATTTTTCAAATGATATAAATGACAGGAAATCATATTCAGGATTTGTCCTAAAATTGAGTAATGCTCCAATCTCTTGGGAATCAAAGAAACAATCTTGCGTTGCACTTTCCAGCACTGAATCTGAATATATTGCTATTACTGAAGCATGTAAAGAAGCCATGTTTGTTAGTGGTTTTTTAAAAGAATTTCTTGAGACCAAACCTGTAATTCTTTTCAATGACAGCCAAAGTGCCCAAAAATTGTTCAAAAATCCTGCTTACCACAACAGAACTAAGCATATAGACACTAAGTACCATTTTGTAAAGGAAGTAATTGAAAAAAAACTTGGTTGAAATTAAATATATGCCTACTGAAAAAATGGTAGCAGATGTTTTAACAAAGGGACTGCATAATCCCAAGCATATTTTTTGTATTAAAAATATTGGTCTTTATTAATTGCTGGTTTAAGGGGTAGTGTTGTAAAATTACTTAACATAATCCAGCAATTAGGTTGTTAGATAGTTTTTTTGAAGTTAGTTGTCAACTTGTCAATTGTGTTGTCTATGTTATTTTTAGATTCAAGTTGTTTGTAGTATTACTAATTATAATAAATTCATTGAAGAGCCTGCACAAACGTCTTTTATTCATTATAGAAGAAACGGATATTACAACATTATATACTGAATAAGCGTGAAGGAGTGGAAAAAACTTGAGCAAAAAGATAGGCTGATTCCTGATTTCATAATATTGGATAGAGTTAGTTTAAAACCTCATGGGTGCTACGTCACCGATGTGCAGGTGCAGATGACCAAAATCGGTACAACGCGTCAAAACCGCATGTATAGGTAGCAGTAAAGTTAAAAAAATCGTCATTGTGATCGTCATTTGAAGTTGAGTCGTGCTACCGAACGCATCGAATTTGTTAGATACATAATCGTGTTTCGCAAGTCTTGGGTAATGCGTTTAATTGATAGCTTTGCTAGTATAGTTTAATATTATTATTAGGGTTATACATTAATTAGGTTGTAAATAGTTATTAAGTTATAGGACTTTTGAAGACAGCGTAGTATGTTTCCATTTAAAAAAAACTTCATGATGACGCCACAGTAATTTTATAATGAAGTCATATTCGAAACAAAGGGGTTAAAAGAATCACAATTAAATTTAAAGTTTGCCGTATCCGAACGTTTATGGCTAAATTATATAGGGCGTATTTTCTTTATGGATTCCATTCTCAATACTCGCACTGTATAATAAAATGTGCTCAAAACTCTTGATAATTGGAATAGTGCACTTAAAAATTACAAATGCATGTATTTAAATTAACAGAGCATTCTATAGGTATTTCTTAGCGCGTGGTGAAACGTAAATTGTTTTAAGAAATTCCTTAATCGGGTATTAGTCATTGAAATAGACAAACAAAAATATTTCTATAGCAAATACAGATTCCATTAAAAAATATATGAAATACTTATGAACCCATTCACTGCTATCACTGTAGTTCTTCTTTCATACCTTGACAAAGAACTCTTACTTCTATAGCTTAGTATGAGTCTGTTTTGAGGCCTTAGCTGCCTTGCCTATTTGTACAACGCGATTGCAAATAGCGCTTCAAGTGGATGGGTTTGGAACCTCATTTTTTGAGACTAATGCTGCAATTCTGTGTAAAAATCTTAGCGATCGTAACGATCTATAAGACTCGTAATATCGGAACGGATACAAGTTTGGTATATACTTACAGGTTTTAAGGCTTAACGATTTTACTATTTGCGTACACAGAATTGCAGCATAGGTCTGTACTATGAACTTTCACTTCTATAGGTTAGTCTATTTTGTGCTCCGAACAATGAACATACTAGAAGAGTAAACAGACGTATTATCTGATGTCAAAGTTTATTTATTTTGTTGGAATCCATAGATGTTACCATGTCGTATGATTTGAAAGTAATAACCATCCAATAACTCCAATTTTTTTGTGGTTCCTCAATACATATCCTTTAACACTTATTATATAATTGAGATAAATGTATAAATAGCGATTTATTAATTTAATATTTGATAACATCCAAAACTTTTATATACATGATTAAATACTTATAAACAGGATGTCAATCTGAAGATTTCTGTAATTCAACATTTTTCGGTTAATGTGACAACAACGCTTCAATTGAATGTTCACGTTTGTTGACAGATGTTTGTTTGGATTTCGACGAAACCTTTCATGGCTGTTGTCTTAAACTGTCGTAGATATCGTGGAGAAATTCAAATATAAATAAATAAGAAAGAATACTTTATATATTCGTTGAATTTTATTTATAAAATGGTTGATTGTTGTGTAGTATGAAAAAAAGTTTAGTGGTGTTTACAATATACTGTTTCTCAGGAAAGCAGCAAGTTCTGAACAGTTTTACATTTCTGAGACTACCGATGTCGTGTGATTTGATTATATAAATACTAAAGGTATTCATCAATTCCCCTTAGACTACAATAAGTTCCGAATGGTATTGTTGCATTGTTGGGGATAATTTGAGAAAATTTTGGGTTACTCGAAATGCAAATCAACTTCAGCGATGAAAAAATATCATTGGGAGAGGGAATATGCGAAATGAAGTTGGCGGAGAGATGTCGGCACTCGTTGCATTTTCTCTAGGAATTTAATAGTCTTCAAGGAGTAGACACTTATATGGCCAAGATCAAAAACAGTGTTTTCGGTTTCTTCCGCACAAATAGATGGCGATGGCACGAAATAACAAGATAATGTACCTATGCAATGTGTTACACACTTGAATTCCGTGAATTGTTGCCCGTAATGTTATAACTTTTTGTAGCATGTAGCCGTTTTTATCTCTAGATTAATGTATTCATTTTTTTGATATCATTTTATTGTGATTTTGCGGTAAGTAGGTACTTTTACAAGTTCTTAAATATAATATTAATAAATTTGAGATAGTTATGATTCTAGCTCCAAACGCAGATCTGCGACAATTGACTGAACCGGCAACAGCGCTGGTTCATAATAGTCAACTGATGATTAGCAATGAACTATACGGGGGGAATCGAATTCTCACAATAAACAAAACCTATATTGAAGCACTTATTTTATTTAAGTATCAAATCAATGATATTATATATAAAACAAATTGTGTTTTCACCTATAAAACGTTATATTTTAACAGCACAAAAATGTTTCTCTCCTGTATCTACGTATATTGATGTCCATTGGAAAAAACATCAGAAATAGATTGATAAACCAATAGTCTTTAACGTGACATATTCAAAAATTACTGACAAACGTTCCATGGGTGAGAAAAAAAATAAAAATCAGTTTTCTTAAAAAATATACTTTACTTTATTTTCTCTCCTGTATCTACATATAATGATGTCCATGAAAAAAAAATCAGAAATAGATTGATAAACCAATAGTCTTTGACGTGACATATTCAAAAATTACTGACAAACGTTCCAAGGGTGAGAAAAAAAATAAAAATCAGTTCTCTTAAAAAATATACTTTACTTTATTTTCTCTCCTGTATCTACATAATGATGTCAATAGTCTTTAACGTGACATATTCAAAAATTACTGACAAACGTTCCAAGGGTGAGAAAAAAAATAAAAATCAGTTTTTTTAAAAAATATACTTTACTTTATTTTCTCCCCTGTATCTACATATCATGATATCCATGGGAAAAAAATCAGAAATAGATTGATTAACCGATAGTCTTCAACGTGACATATTTAAAAATTACTGACAAACGTTCCAAGGGTGAGAAAAAAAATAAAAATCAGTTTTTTTAAAAATTATACTTTACTTTATTTTCTCTCCAGTATTTATATATAATGATGTCCATGGAAAAAAATCAGAAATAGATTGATAAACCAATAGTCTTTAACGTGACATATTCAAAAATTACTACCAAATGTTACAAGGGTGAGAAAAAAAAAAAAAATTTATTATTCATATTATATTCGTCCGTCTAAAGACAATACACTGGGGCGAACTCTAAAACCCTTCTTGACTGTTATCGGTGGATCAGGTTACACTGATAAGATTGAGAATATTGAATAGGGAGGTATGGTAGGTATATACCGTGTACTTTTTTACACTATTCATTTAAAACGCAAAAAGTTTTAAAAAGCATTTGAAATATCAAATGGCATTTTGTATTTTAAATAGCTATTTCAATAATAGAATTTATTTGAAACGGATACCCAACAACAGTATCTATTGTTCTCACGTGAATTTATTTCCTCGAAAACTGCAAATACTGCACTATCAGATTCCTAATAAATAGATCCATTGTATAATTGAAATGTAACTTGGTTCTTGAGAAAATTGTTTTGTTGGTTCAACTCAGTTGGTTATCTATGGGTTCAACTAAAATCCATTTTGTGAAATAATTAATCCGTTGGTACACAGTAGATTATTAATTGCAAAAGTTTTTCTAAAATAAATTTCAGAAGGTTTTACTTATGCAGGGCGCGGCTAAATGGTGGAACAAATTCACTATTTTGCGAAAAATTTACTTTTTACCAAAATCCTATCAAATCGGTGGAGGATTGACATCACTATCTGTAGATACAGGAGAGAAAATAAAGTAAAGTTTATTTCTTGAGAAAACTGATTTTTATTTTTTTTTCTCACCCTTGGAACGTTTGTCAGTAATTTTTGAATATGTCACGTTAAAGACTATTGGTTTATCAATCTATTTCTAATTTTTTTTACATGGACATCATTATATGTAGATACAGGAGAGAAAATAAAGTAAAGTATATTTTTTAACAAAACTGATTTTTATTTTTTTTCTCACCCTTGGAACGTTTGTCAGTAATTTTTGAATATGTCACGTTAAAGACTATTGGTTTATCAATCTATTTCTGATTTTTTTTTCCATGAACATCATTATATGTAGATACAGGAGAGAAAATAAAGTAAAGTATATTTTTTAAAAAAACTGATTTTTATTTTTTTTCTCACCCTTGGAACGTTTGTCAGTAATTTTTGAATATGTCACGCTAAAGACTATTAGTTTATCAATCTATTTCTGATTTTTTTCCATGGACATCATTATATGTAGATACAGGAGAGAAAATAAAGTAAAGTATATTTTTTAAGAGAACTGATTTTTATTTTTTTTCTCACCCTTGGAACGTTTGTCAGTAATTTTTGAATATGTCACATTAAAGACTATTGACATCATTATATGTAGATACAGGAGAGAAAATAAAGTATATTTTTTAAGAAAACTGATTTTGTTTTTTTTTCTCACCCTTGGAACGTTTGTCAGTAATTTTTGAATATGTCACGTTAAAGACTATTGGTTCATCAATCTATTTCTGATTTTTTTACCCATGGACATCATTATATACAGGAGAGAAAATGAAGTAAAGCTGCAATTCTGTGTACGCAAATAGTAAAATCGTTAAACCTTAAAACCTGTAAGTATATACCAAACTTGTATCCGCTCCGATATTACGAGTCTTATAGATCGTTACGATCGCTAAAATTTTTACACAGAATTGCAGCAAAAGTATATTTCTTTTTAAAAAAACTGATTTTTATTTTTTTTCTCACTCTTGGAACGTTTGTCAGTAATTTTTGAATATGTCACGTTAAATACTATTGGTTTATCAATCTATTTCTGATTTTTTTTTCAAAGCAGAGAAAACTAATTATTTCATATGTAAAATATAAACCCATACGTTCGATAACATATGCCCCTCGTAAATACGGTTGACTCTCAGTGTCTGAGCAGTCGAGCGGTGTTGCCAGATCAATTTCACCCGTTTGGAGCTAGGAGCTAGCTTCTCACTCGTTCAATATCTTATTAAATATATTTGGAACAGTTTGCCTATAACAAACATAATAATAATAATAATAATGTTGTTTATTGTAATTCCTTACAAATGGCTATCGACCGTGGTCCTTCTGTCCATACAGTTTACATAATCTACAATACTTAAACACAATATGTTAACATTGTTAACTTAAGTAATATGAATAATACAATACAATACAATACATTTATTGTTCACTCGTAGATATTTTAACATGAACAAGGGAGACGGGCTAATGTACAGTATTTTTTCAAATTAAACTAAATAAAAACAAAAAAATAATAAATACAATGACAATTGAAAGTTGTACCTACTTCTTGGATGAATATGTGAATATAACCGTTGAGTGAAAAAGATAACAAACACCTTTTTCACACAATTTTTAAAATTCTGAGAGGTAACATGAGTTTTACAAATTGTGAACTCAATGAAACCTTCAAAAAAGTATTATTTGTCATCAACAGTTGGACACAATTTCCTAAAACAACTGATCAAAGTTTTAGATGGTGATGACAAGAAAGTTATCCCTGAAAATGATACAGCTACTTTTAAAGGATACAGGATTTAATTAGTAAAACTTTGAAAAGAAAGTAACGTAAATAGTATATGAAGTTATAGGTTGCATTTCTTAGTAATATCTACCCTACTCAGTACTTTTATACAGTGAGGAATTGATTACGAATAAATGAGGGCTTGTTGGGAATAACGCTTGGATAATTTAAAAAGATAATGAAGTGTTGAAGTCTGGTTTGAACAGGTACGTAGTGAATAGTTCTAAGGTGAATAACGCTCAATGTTTTTTATAAATTTAAATTTAAAAAGCAACATCCTTAAGGTGTTGGTTAAATTATCTATAGGCTTATCCGACCGTAAGTGAGAGTCGAGTGTAGCACCCAAGTATTTAAGATAATTTTGTCTTTGAAAGGTAATTTTCTAATTGTTATAAGTAACATTGAGCTCATTAAAATCTGGTAATCTGTTGATATAGCTTATAGTTTATAGTAAGTTTTTTATGTTTACACCAATCTATAATTTTTTTTAAGTTGTTTTCTGTTTTACATTTTAGTTCTTCCCAAGTATCTGCTTAATGGAAATATAGGGTGTGTTATGTGACAATACCAACTTTCTTATTTTAAATGCAGCCTCCTGTATATTATTTATTTTTTGGATTCTCTAACTATTTCGGAAATTTTATGTTTTCAGATTCATTACAAAAATTAACATGAAATAAAGGAAATAATTTTATTTCACAAATTTGCTAGATTACACCCAATACTTATTTCCCATTTAGCTCTTGATATAGGAACATAGTACCTTGGATGAAATTCAGTGTTGGAAAAACACGCAAAGTTCAGAAGAGGATAGAGAATACAAGTTACTGTACAGCGATTCGTCGTATACAGTCAGTTTCAAAACGTGTCGCAAAATCTCTCATTTCGCTTATAGATTTTCTCTTCACATTTCATTAAACATTTTATTTTTTTAGAAATGGTTTATTCATAACTTTTTGCTATAATTAATTCTTTCAGGTCATTAGTACTTTTTTAATTTGGCTGATAATTTTTACTGTTTTAATATGGGACATATATGTTGGAAAGCTTTCAGTAAATTTAAATTTCATTATTTCAAACAACTGCCTTCCTTTTTTACCTGAAAAGCTGAACCAACATTATGTGCACCATTACATTCAAGTTCCTACATATCCCTAATCCACCTGAACTTCTAGGTAAGCACAGCTACCAGGATACCGTTACATGCCAGGTTACCGCTGTCAAGATACCCTGCCAAGTTACAACTGCCAGGTAACAGCTGCCACTGCTAGGAGAATACTGTTATCTAACCACTAGGATACACCTAGGCATCTCTAGTTCCGATTTTCAAGACATCAACTTCAAGACATCACTTAATAACAAGGCATCGCTAGCCTCTGTTTCTACCAGACCTCTTCATCTTCTCGAATAAGCTAAGTACTTACATATAAGTGCAGGTCTCATTCTTCCTGATTTCATTATCCTTGATGGCAGAATAAAGTTAATATTTTAAATTTCTTTTTTTTATTTCTTATCTACCCGGCTGTAAGAGCTGTAGGGGATCGTGTCCGGGTTCATGTAAGTTTTGTAACTTTTTTTTATTTTTTAACTTTTAATTAAATTCTGCAAGGTGTTTCTACCTTTCTCACCTTAGTTTCTTTTCTTAAATTTAAATTATTTTTTTCGTCGATGTCTAAAAAGGTAGTGGCGCCCTAAGCTTTTATAGTCTGTCAACCCTCTGGCATACCTAGTGTAACACTAACATGGAGTCGATCCACCCTTGAGAGAGTCTCTAGCCGGAAGCTAACTCTTAAGGAGAGAACAGTGTTACAACTACCTCTACTATTAGAAAAGCTGAAAGAAGTAGCTTCAGGAAATTCTGTGAAGATATAAACACAACACCTGCTGCGGCAAGACTTTACATGTCATGGCGAAAAGTAGGGTCAACACAGATATGGATTTGAGGAAGACAGACGGTAAATATTCCGAAAAAGAAGAGGAAAGGTGTGCGACTCTTACTAGAAACTCATTTTCCTGGGAGTACTACAATTGCCAAGCACATTTGTAGTAACGATAGGTTGAAATGGGCTATTAGACAACCAAGAAACTGTAGTATGTGCTTTTTGGACATAGAAGGAGCTTTTGACAACACTCCACTTGAGGATGTCAAGAGAGCATTAAATAGAAGATGTGTAGACAGCACAACATCCAAATGAATGTCGGAACTGCTCACCACTAGAGTAGCAGAGACGAGAACGAGTAAAGACATTGTCTCCATCTGCACAACCAGAAGTTGCCCACAGGGGGGAGTAGCATCCCCATTAATGTGAAGTCTGGCGTTTGACGAACTCCTATGTGGTTTGACAGACTTCGGAATATCCTGCCAAGGATATTCCGATAATATTGTCATAACAGCTAGGGAAAAATTTGAAAACACCCTTTGGGACATCGTACAAAAGGATCTGAACTATACAAATAGCTGGTGTAGGTAAGTGGGACTCAGCATTAACCCTACTAAAACCATCAGGATAACCTTCACTAAGAAAAGAAAACGCAACATCAAAACCATTAAACTTGATGGGAACGGGGTTGAATGGAGACACGAAGTCAAGTATCTAGGTTTGACTCTAACAGTAAACTCCTATGGAACAAACACGAGAAGGAGATTACATACAAAGCAAAAATGGCTGTAATGGTGTGCAGTAATCTGGCAGAGAAACTGGGGTAGTAACCCAAAAATCCTGAGCTGGATGTTCACTGCCATAGTAAGACCAATTATGACTTATGGAGCCATTGCGTGTAGTAGTAGAACTAGCCTCTTGACGACGAGAGAAAACCTTTCCAAAATTCAAAGTCTAGGCTGTATATGCAAACAGGAGCAATGAGTACATACCCAACTGCAGCAATGGAAGTGATTCTCAACCTCACACCATTACATATGGAGGTGGAGAGTGTTGCAGAAAGAACAAGATCCAGATTAAGTAAAGAGGGAATCATTAAAAAAAACCACTTCTTCACTTCTTAGAAATCAGACAACCTGGGTGGTATGATGAAAAAGTATAACTTTTCAAAAAAATTCGTTACGAAATTAAACGACAAGAAGGAATGGGATCCAAATACCATTACCAGACTTGAAAAGAATGGTATTTAATGGTACACAGACGGCTCAAAAGCAATAGAAGGAACTGGGATAGGAGTGTACGGGCCAGGAACCAAACACTCTGAAAGCTTGGGAAAAACCCCAAGTATCTTTGAAGCGGAAATTCACGCAATAAGAAAGTGTGCCCAGTTCAATATTGACAAAGGATATAGAAGGCAAAGGATTATCATAATGTCTGATAGTTAAGCAACCTTTAAAGCGCTGAGTTCTTGTGTAATCAGTTCCAAAATGGTGTGGGAATGCCTAGGCAATCATAATGAACTTAGTGAACCTTACTGTGGATTCCAGGACTCACTGGAATAGAAGGAAACGAAATAGCAGATGAACTAGCGAAGAGGGGGACTAAAATACCCTTTTGGGGACCGGAACCCTTTTGCAGAATCAGCTCCAATGTAATATTGGGAAAAATAGGTAAAGTCGAAGAAAAGAGAAGATCGGACCATTGGAAAGATCTAGTAGGGCTCAGACAATCTAAGATTCTTCTGGGTGACTACAACCTGTTGGGATCAAATGAATGCATAAGTCAAAGTAAAACTGCACTAAGAGTGTTAACAGGAATCCTAACGGGACATTGTCGCCTGAATGGGCACCTTAAAAAGCTCAAAATAGTGGAGGAAGAAAATTGTAGGTTTTGTGGAATGGAAGAAGAAACCTCCATCCACTTGCAAACTGCACAGCAATTCAGAATCCTAGGGCACAGCACCTGGGAGACTACTGGATAGAAGAGGGACAGTTACCTAAGTTGAAGCCTGCAGATATCCTAAAATTCCTCCGGGAAGTAAGACTAAAGGAGCTACTAGTCTCGGAGACTCTCCTCAGAAACTAAGTAGAAGTAAGGGGGCACAATAGATCTTTTAGGTCTCAGTGAATGGTAGCCAAAAATACATGCATACATACATTCCCAACACACCCTTATTTATTCGTTATCGAATTTATTCCATTTGGCTGTTCCACACTGTATGTGCATACCTTCAGTCAGTTACACAAGTTAAGAGGTTGAAATTAATTTTCTTCAAAATTAAAAGAATCGACTACTGCAGGGTAGGGTCAGTTACTCTACTTTTGCTTATAAGTATGTTAAATGCCTGAATGATAATTTAACTCTATCGCTATCGCTGGTTTATTCTGTGTAAGGGCATTGGTTGACAGCAACTATATTTTGTAAGAAACGCTAAGGTAAAGTGAATATTGACACAAAAAGTGTTGATCTAAAAAAAAATTATAAAACAATAGTTACAAGATATATGCAATATTTTTGAGGGTGAGTCTATAAAGTTTTTGCTGCTTTCAATGAAATGATTATAATATCTATGAAATAATATCAAAAGAAGTTTACATAAGTGTCTTTAATCGAAAATTGAAAACCTCACACTGTATAGAGAATAGTAAGTATCCTTGCATGTTTCTAGTTTGTAGGTGTAACTGATGTACTTACCTCTATTGTTCGTTTGTAACAGATAACCGTCCTCTAGACTTTGTCTATGCTCTAGACTTTCGATTGCATGCACCAGATTTTGTTAGCATATTTTTATAACTGCTGGTGGTAATTCTAAAAATATGTTTAGCTGTGTATTGGTGAATTATTGTATTTCATTTATTTGTGAGCATAAACGCTTGATAAATAATTTAAAAATTAAATGGATGTCGTTTCGTCATGTCTCAATAGAAATGTAAGGATGAGGTATGAGCTGATACCAAAATATCGTACTTCCTGAGGCATTAAAACAGCAGCCAGGAGTTTATTTTACTTCGACAGAACTAATATTCTTGTTACGCATCTAGCTAAAGAGTACTGTGATGTTTGCTTCGGTACCGGTAGCGGCCGACGTTGAGTTGATGTAGAAACTAGGAGTTTCAATTCATTCCAGACTTGAGGGTTCCCATAAACGAAATGGGTCATCAATCTTTCATTTTACCAGGAAGAAAAAATATTGAATTTCAAACCAGATACAGTCGGCAGAAGCAAACATGAGCCCTAGGTGGGAGTGTTCATGTCGCTACAGTTGTATTATTGTAGTTACTATCAATATTTTGAATCGATAACCAAATATCAAACTTGCTAAAAATTTAACTGTAAATATTAATAAAAAAATTTATATTGAACCAAAAATAAAACTACCATCAGCCCTAAATGTCTATATTTTCAAATTTCATGTAAAAATCGGATAATTATTATCCTCGCATTGACAACACTGATACAGACACTAAAATTGATGTATATTGATAAAATCACTTGGTCATATTATTTCTATTATGTTAACAATAATTACTAATGTACAATCGTTAACATTAACTCCGGATTGGCTCGTTGCGATGTCCTTTCTTTTAGTTCGCATATTTTTCGGGGCTCATGTATGTTTCTGTTAACTGTATAATTATACCAGACGATTTTTTCGGGCTAATGACCTTGACGGATGGCTTTCGAACTAGAAAAAAAATTGGAAAATTTTATGATGTTTATTATACTTTTCTCTTACATAGTTCCATTGATTATGGTGAAAACTATTAATAACAAATTAAGTCAGATGATTTTGATGGGGTAACCTCAAAATTTCTGAGAAAAATTACAAAAACTGACTTTTGCGTTTTTTATTTTTAGTTTCCGCAAAAAATGTTCAATTTGCATGAAAATTTGGCAGCTTTTGTAGTCGCAAACTATGAAAAAAACCTTCCCACCTCGCCTCAGGGATTGACTGAGGATGTTTTATCCTTATTGGGTCCCAATCTTGCACAGCCTGAAATCAAGGGACCGGAAATTCTACAAGACTTAGCGGAGAGGTGGTCGGCGATCCTTGAACGAGATATAACTCAAGAAGAAAGAAATTCTTTAATATTAGAATATCCTATTCCTGCCAATTGTCAACTACTGAGTTCACCTAAGCTCAATAAGGTCGTAAGGGCGGCATTCTCGGACTCTGCTGTTCGAAGAGACTTTCGTCTAGCACTTTTATAAACCCAGGTAGGGGCTGCAGTCACTGCTATTGGACTGGTCTTAAAACAAAATGAAGGAGGGGTTGATAAAGTCACCATAAAAAGGTTAAGTGATTCTGGACGTTTGTTAGTTGACCTTTTTCGCTGTGAATCTAGGTCTAGCAGAGAACTGGCTACGATGGTCCTTAACAGGGATCTTAAGGATACCTTAGAAATGGCGATCGTTACAGATTGGCTTTTTGGTGATGACCTTGAAGAAAAAATCAAGGCCTCTAAAAATATGCAGAAGTCCGGTCAGGAACTAAAAGCCGTAAAACCCAATCCAACTGAAGTGTTTAATAATTTAAACTCCAAACGTCTGTCCAAAACTGTTTACCCTTTGGCCTAAGCTGTGCACCTAGAATTTTCACCAAAATTATGAAACCGGTTTTATACTTTCTAAGAAGCAGGGCGCTAGTCTCGAATTTATATTTGGATGATTTTTTACTTCTTGGGGACACCTTCGCAGATTGTCAAAATAATGTTGTAGTGACGCAGAATATCCTTAAAAAATTAGGATTTGTTATTAATTTTTAGAAAACCTGTTTAGTTTCAAGGCAGAGTTGTATATATTTGGGTTTTAAATACGATTCTAGACAATTTACAGTCTCTCTTCCAGATGAAGAAATTTCCAGATTAATTCAATTAACAAAAACATTCCAACAAAAAACTATTTTCAAAATAAGATAATTTTCTTCTTTTATTGGTTCCATTACTTCCTGCTGTCCAGCCATACCTTGGGTTGGGTTTATACAAAACTTTTTGAACGGATAAAGTTTAAAAAACTCGGTGGCAATTTCAATTCTATAATGCGAGTATCCCCATGTAAATTGTCTCAGGATTTTTCTTGGTGGCTTTTGCATTTTCGTAGTAAAATGTCACTTAAGCCTCATTCTTATGTACTGGAGATATTTTCGGATGCCTCTCAAACAGGGTGGGGCATCTTCTGCAGGGATCAAAGAACCCATAGTTTCTGGTCAGATGAGTAGAGCAAATTTCACATTAATCACCTTGAACCACTAGCAGCATTTTTTGGCCTAAAATGTTTTGCATCTTATCTTTCAGACTGTTCAATTCTATGTAAAATTGACAACAAAACTGCCTTAACTTGCATCAATCACATGGGTAGTGTTCGTTATCCTAAATTAAATGAAATATCTAGAAGGCTATGGCAATGGTGGAGCTATTGTATAGAACATAATAATGTTTTTTTCTGTGACTACTGAACACTTATTAAAATTTTTTCAGAAGGGAAACTTATGGAACTTTAAATTCTCACAGATCGGCAATTTCACAAATTACAAGCTCTGATGTTTCTAATGACTAGAGATTTTTTAGAGGTATTGATGGACTCAGGCCGAGCTTGCCTAAATACGAAATTACCTGGGACCCGACAATCGTACTTAATTTCGTAGAAAAACAAATTAATTGTCAATTAAAATTACAAGAGTTAACGCAAAATCTGTCGGAGCCTATAGCCCGGGAAGTAGTTGCTGCTTCTTAGTTGAACGGTCAGTGTCTTTGGAAAATATATTTAAAGACTTTATAAAGCGTTAGCATAATTATTATTCTGCGATATCTATTGGTAATGCGGTTTATTAAATACAAATTGTAATAATACTTCAACAAAAATATAACCTATCAAATAAAAATAGACGTTCCATAATTAGAAATACAAAACAACAGTATTCACTCAAAAAATACAATCTAATAACTTAAACATAAATCTCGTGAAACTAAGAGTACCTATATAAATCAGTCCTTTTTTCTTCTACAAAGACTACTATAATACCTAATAATTAACTATAAACTAACTTTTCTGGCTTTTTGGGAAGCAAATCTGTTAATAATTTTTAATAATTTTTAATTTACTGAACCTTCTTTTGCCTGAAGCTACAGATACAGGTAAGGTTAAAAAAAATTCTCAATGCCAGAGCAAAATTTGGAAAACAGGGAATGAGATCATTTTTAACTATAATTTCCAATATTTCAGTTGGCTGTTTTTCACCTGGAAAAATATCTTTGAATGAAGTTATTTCATTAAAGAGTTGTATACCGTCTATATCTTTTACGGTACCTGCTTCCTCCCGCACCTGTAACTTAATATCTAAGTTCATAAGTCATTAGAAATGTTATGAAACTCGTATAGAAAGCAGAATATTGAATACCACTCAGATAATAAGGTAAATCTTTCATTTACCGAGGTAATCGCGTGATCAAGAATTGCAAAATAGAAAGAAGTGTTGAACTGCTGGAAGGGATTTGAAACTGATTCATCACTGCCCTCGTAATCAAATAAACGGATCTTTTTCTATTTAAATTCAGCATATTTATTCGACCTAAGTAGTTGTATTTTGAGATATACATAAAAAAATTTAGCTTGATTGATAAAGTTAGATGAGGCCTGCGGCCGCCACTTGTTTTGGCCGCCCACGTGCGGTGCACGCGCTGCACACCTGCTAGGATCGGCCCTGGTGATGTTCGATCTAAATTATATTCATCCCTCGACGAAGTAAATATACTCCCACCCACCTCAAACTAATTAGAAGGTAATTATGTTTTTCCCGATACATGCAACAATTTAATGATTTTAAAAAGAATGATTCTAGAGAACAAATCAGACACCCGATAGCAACCGGTTATTAAATTTTAAACATAGTGTGTGATTAACGCCTGTGGTTAACGCAGAGCTGAAGGTACTACAATTGCTATTCTATTTACTTCGTCGAGTGATGAATATAATTTACAGTCGGCAGAAGCAAACATGAGCCCTGGGTGGGCGTGTTCATGTCGCTGTAGTTGTATTTTTGTAGTAACAATCGAGATTTTGAATCGATTACCAAATATCGATACCATAAGTGTTAACTGTCAAAAGTGTCAAGAGATATGTAAAGAAAGTTAAACTTGCTAAAAATTTAACTGTAAATATTAATAAAACAATTTATATTGGACCAAAAATAAAACTACCATCTGCCCTAAATGTCTATATTTTCAAATTTCGTATAAAAATCGGATAATTATCTTCGCATTGAAAACTTTGATACAGACACTACAATTATTGTTTTATGTTTATAAAATCACTCGGTCATTTTATTTCGATTATGTTAACAATTACTAATGTACAATCGTTAACATTAACTCTGGATTGGCTCGTTACGATGACCTTTCGTTTATTTCGCATATTTTCCGGGACTCATGTTTGCTTCTGTTAACTGTAGATCGAACATCATTTAGGTAAGTTTGTTTGATCTAATAATTATACAGATTGCCGGTAACATATATATATAAATAAAGTAGGAGAATCTAAATATTGAACATGTGAAAACATAAAGTCCATTAATTTTTTTTTCTCATACCATTTCCGGTTAAACCATATCAAGTCGGCTATATTTATTTTAGATGTACGGTCCTGCGTTTAATAAAGTGAGGTTGTTTGCAAATCGTGTCCAGTTTAATGGTAAATTTGTGCTGTTATTAGTTAATAAATATTCACAAAAATCGTTAGGGCTGTTAGCAAGGTTCCTTCGTATACTTGAGTAGAAAATAAACAACCAAAATTGTAAGTAGTTTTAAACAACTTTCGAAATAAGTGAACTGTCTTACAAAATTATTTGAGTCGAATACTAAGAAACTGGTCTTATATAGATAAGACTTAACGATATCATTAATGTGTTTAAAATATACAGATCTGGATTTGAATATTACAAGAAAAGTACGTAAATGGCCACAAAAAGAGATAAGCCTGAACACGACGAATCTTTTGAAGCACAAGAGGTTTGTAGAAGAAGTAAAATTACTGCAAGATCACCAAATAAACAAAGTCTGGAATTTGAAAATAACGACCTGCTAAGTATGGAAGAGCTTAAAAATATGCTTGTGAAAATGCAAAAGGATATAAAAGAGAATATAAATGACGTTAAAAAAGAAATATTGGAGGATATTAGGGAAATTAAAACTGACATCAAGTTTATGAAAACCGAAATATTAGAAAACAAGCAAGAAATAAGCAACGTGAAGCAAGAAGTGAAAAGCCTTAGTGAAAAGTGGGCAAAAGAAAGTAAGGATCTTGTTACAAGAGTAGTAAAAGCCGAAAGAAGAACCGTAGAAATAATGTTAGTTGAGGAATTGAAAATACAAACAAGAATCAAAAAAGCATACAATATAGGCCATAACAGATGTGTAGTTAAAATGTTTGACTGGGCTGAAAAAATGAAAATACTCAAAGTAAAAAAGAATTTAAAAGGAAAAAACATTTACATAGAGTCAGAACTCACGTTAAAAGAAAGGCATATTCAGAAAGTTATTAGGGATTTCGCAAAGGCAGAGAGAAGAACTGGATTAAATGTCAAGGTGTGGTACCAAAAGATGGAAGTAAACGGTAGGTTGTGGTTGTGGGATCACAATGAAGAAAAACTAGTAGAATCACGTATGTGCAGTAGTCCAAAAAACCGGGAATTATAAAATGCGAGAAGCCGAAAGTATTTAGAAACCAGCCTCTGTGTAGTGAAGTGTCTCTTTATGAGCGGCCTAATGCGTCTAGCCTATCTATAATCTTTTGGAATGCAAATGGCATACAACATATTAATAATATATTGGCAGACACAGTACATGTATCTTTTGACCTATTTTGCATTTGTGAAACATGGGTCACCAGTGATATTGTGGTGCCTGTTGTTTTAGCAGATGCATTTTATGTTGTATTTTCTCCAGCGATCAGGGAGAAGTCTCGAGGACGTGCGAGTGGTGGTATTGCCATGTTTTATAGAAAATGTATTAATGTGAAATTGCTTGAGACATCTCCCTGGTGGCTATTATGTTTAGTTAAAAATGGTAGCTTTAGTTTTATAATATGCATAACTTATTTTAACCAGTCGCTGGATTTTGAAGAGCTATTAGAGTTATTTCAATTATCAATTGATGGTATAGTTAAAGAATATAAAGATATACCCATTGTTATTGTGGGTGATTTCAATTCCAGAATTGGCGAACTGAGTGTTATACCGCTGGAACTTTTACCTGGTACCATATGTTCACCAGATATGAGTAGTAACGATAAGAAGCACAACGTTAGGGGTGAAGAGCTGCTACATTTTATGTTATCTAATAATTTGGCACTTATTAATGGACACATAGAAACAGATAGACCAGCTCAATTTACCTTTTTGGGTTCACAAGGTCAAAGTGTCATTGATCTGTGCTTCTGTAGTTCTGACAGACTTGACCTATTGAAATCTTTTAAGGTACTGGAGGATCAATACATGTCTGACCATTTTCCAATAAGCATGGAATTAAGTGTTGTAGTTGAAAAATCTTCACCCATAAAAGGATCCGTTTCAAAACAGGAGATCCTCAGATGGGAAAGTGAAAAAATAGATGATTACCAGTTATTAATGCAGCTATCCCCTAATATTGGTCTTCTCACTGACAGTGATAGTTCTTATGAAAATATATGTAATACGATTTTTAATACTGCTAAAAGCATTGGTAGTGTTTCACTAGTGCCTTTGGAATATAATCATAATAAAAATAGACCTTGGTTTGATTCAACTTGTCAGAATGTTAAAGCAGATTTAAAAAACAAGCTAAAACTCTGTAAAAAAAATAATTTCTCAGAACCCCATCGAACTGATTATCTGGTACTTAAAAAAAACTACAAAAATCTACTTGGGCATAAAAAAGCAGACTATCAGAAACATATTCTGTTTACTCTATCTGAAACAAAAAATCAACAATAATTCTGGGTAGGCACATACACTGTCCTATTACCATTTCACAGTGGGAGGTCTTTTATGACACTATCTATAAAGAAAGGATACCTGCTCCTTTGGAGTTTTACGATGCTAGGTGTCAATATTTGGATTCTGAAATTACTTTTGAGGAATTGTGCAATGCTTTGGTAGTCTGCAAAAACGGTAAGTCATCAGGCAAAGATCAAATTTTATATGAGCATTTAAAGAATCTTCCACAAAATTGGCTACTATATATCTGCAATTTGTACAACAAAATTTTTAATTTGGAGAAGTTCCCTTCAGCCTGGTACGACATAATATTAATAATGCTTCATAAAAAATGTTCTCTTGATGACCCTAATAATTATCGTGGAATTGCCTTAGTAAATTGTATGGTAAAAGTATTTACACTAATTCTGCTAAATCGTTTATCAAGTTGGTGTGAAGAGTACTCGGTCTTACCAGACTGTCAATATGGTTTCAGGAAAAATAGAAGCTGTATGGATAATATATTTATTTTGAATTCAATTTTACAGATTCATTTGAGATTACCAAAACGTAAGATTTTTGCCGTTTTTGTAGACTTTAGACGTGCTTTTGACAGTATAAATCACGATCTCTTGTGGCTGAAACTCTACAACTTGGGTGTTAGCTCTAAAATAATTAGAGTAATAAAAAATCCTTATGACAATGCTAAAATTTCTGTTAAAGTTAATAATACTTTTAGTAAGAGTTTTGACATTTCGGAAGGTGTACTTCAGGGAGAGTCACTAAGTCCCTTATTATTCAGTTTATTTATGGCCGACATTGAAGAATACTTTAAGAATGCGGGGCATAGGGGTGTACATGTCAATGGTCATAAGGATGTGTTTCTTTTGCTATATGCGGATGATTTAGTTTTGCTAGGGGATTCTCCAATAGATATTTCAAGGAAATTAAGTACTCTAGAAAAATATTCGTCGGAAAATAAAATTGCGGTAAACTTACAAAAAACAAAAATAATGATTTTCAGTAAAGGGGGGTACAGTAGTAATTATCGTTATAACTTTTCTCTCAGTAACGAACCAATTGAAATAGTTAAAGCGTTCAATTATTTAGGTGTAACATTTTCGTCATCCTCTTTGTATTTGGAAATGACGAAACGAGCCGTTATTAAAGCGAAGCAAGCAATAGGTGTTGTGATGAATATTATGTGTGAATCTAAAGTTAATTCCTGGTCTGCCAGAATAAAACTTTATGAATCAATTATAATTGTCCTCACTTTCTTATGGATTAGCGGTGTGGGGCATAAGGTATGCAGACTTATTAGAACGTGTACAGACATACTTTTTTAAATGACTGTTGCATCTACCAAGGTCTACGCCCAATTACATTGTTAGATTGGAAACCGGTTCGAACAAACTCAGCTGTTTAATTTTCAAGTCTGCATTAATTTGGGTGAATGAGTTGAAAGCTATGGACGAGTCTCGCCTATCCAAACAATGTTTTTTGCGGCTGATGAATTTAGGTGAAAGTAATATTAAATACAATTATTTATTACAGCTTAAATAGTATTTTAATTTTGCTGGTGGTGAGGCTGTATGGCTATATTTTTTAGAAAATAACTCTACATCATTATTGAACAAAATTGTAGACACTTATACACAAGCTCTCTTTAATGCTGATGTTGGAAGATTGGCCCAGTCTTCATATCCTTTTGTTTATAAACATTTATCCACATATGATGCCGGGACATTATATCTAAATACTTTAGCTCCAATTTATATTTGCCGTGTAATTGCTCAATTGCGAACGTGCAGTGAAGAATCATTAAGAATAACCTCACGTGGTATTGTGTATTATGTGTCAACTGTGGATATATGTACAATCTGCAATCTACAAGTTGCTGAATCTCTTACTCATATATTGCTTGAATGCCCAATATATGGTGTTCGGGACACGCAGTTGTTTTCAAATTTGAAGAATCTAAATGATTTGGTGCTACTTCTGGATTCGCATGATTTAAATAAGCAAAAGAAACTTGTATATAGTATTCTTAGTATGTTAAAATTGAGAGCGTTTATAATGAATGAATAATTCACCTATTTTATAATATATTGTATTGCCGTACTTCTTGTGAAAAGATGTAATTCTTATACACAATAAATTTATCTATCTATCTATCTATATTTATTTTAGATATGAGACGTTTCAAAATTGGCCTCAATAGGAATCCGGCTTTTATAATTGTTTTTTTCCTATGGACGAGACTACACTTTTATTACTAGATAAACTGCTTTGACGAGTTCCTCAGAGGTAAAAACTGAAAAATGGATATAAAGCATATAAGAGGTGAGGAAATAATTAAAGTTTCACAACAAAAACTATATCCACCACTGAAAAACTGTGAGTTGTAATATACAAAAGAAAAATTACAGGATTGGCCAGTGACCATTACTTGAATTATAACTGGCTCAGTCATCGGACGATTTTGGCAGCCAAAAATGTTGATGTTGACGAAATTAACTTCCAGATACAACAGTTGTTACTAGGCGAACTGATGTATTTTAAATCAATCGATACTGTTGTTGATGAAAATGAAAGTGTAAATTTTCCAATTGAATTTTCAAATTCACTAGATATACCTGGAATGCCACCACATAATATTCGATTAAAGATTGGTTGCCCTATTATTCTCCTACGTAATTTGAATCCACCTCAACTATGCAACGGTACGCGTTTGGTCATCAAAAAGATCACCTGAAATATTCTTGAAGCAACCATTTTAACTGGGAAGTTTAAAGGAAAAGTGGTCCTGTTGCCACGTATTCCAATGATACCGTCAGATTCTACCATACCTTTCAGAAGGCTACAGTTTCCAATTCGTTTAGCTTTTGCCATGTCTATAAATAAGTCTCAAGGTCAAACAATGTCCATTTGTGGTTTAGATTTGGAAAATCCATGTTTTTCTCATGGGCAACTATATGTTGCATGTTCACGTGTAGGGAAACCGTCAAATCTATTTGTGTTAGCTAAAGACAGGTTAACCAAAAATATTGTGCACCGATTATTGCTACATTAAATTGAAATTGAAAGTATTTATAATTCAAAATAATAAATATTATTGTTAAAGATTTAAGACTATCTGCCATACCTACATCATTCATAAGTTTAAGTGTCACATGTTATTTACTAACAACTTTCTAATATGCTCATTTGTAACAAAATTGAATAAAAATAATAACAAATTTTAAAATTAATTCTTTTGTATTGGTTTTTGCTCAATATCAACTGTACGAAAATTTTATTCAATCGTGTTAAAAGTCATTCCCCTTCAAATCCCAATCCAGTGGATTTTTATACCAGCTTTACCGTTTCCGTCTCCGTTCGTAAAAAATAATTTCATTGTACTAAGGGGTTACGGTAGTAGAAAATCTGTCATGGAGATCGCCATATTTTTTTACAGATCTATGTAAAAAAGCATGGTGGTCCCCGTGACTGATGTTCTCCTACCGTTCCTCTTAAATAGTTTTCTACAATGTAATATAACAAAAACCTTAGCCACAGCAACGCGTGGCCGGGTCTGCTAGTTGCTTAATATTTTTCACAGAAGAGTCCCCTACTACCGAAGTAGCAACACAGGAAGTCAGTACCTCTATGGACGTATAAACCAAGATTATACGTCCATGAGTACCTCAGATAACCTACTTGGTCAGTACCATGGACAAATTTATAACAAAATATATTTTCTTTATGGTCAGTATCATCCTGTAATCATAATTAATATACGACAGTAATTGCCAGAGCGCCGAGCCCTTTGCCCTTAGCAGTGCTGCCAGTTATACACCCAGCTTCGCACTTCTGGATGTATGCATTACTGCAGGATAGGCAACCTAAATCATTAATGGAAATTGAATTTCTATTACAATTTTTGTTCAATTGTTCAATTCTCGAATTTCTATATGTATTCCATAAGTTTCAATTGCCAATTTCCATCATGTTTTTCTAATGGAAATTAGTTTTATTATTATTATTATTAAAAATTATTATTATGAAGACATAATACAAATTGGATCATGTTTTTCATAATAATAAACGTTTTTCCATTTAATATTATTAAATCTATGGAAAACATAATAGAAATTGAATTTTTATTATATATTGAAGGTCTACAAATTCTAGGCAAAATTTGTTATATGAAGTTTTTGGAATAAATCAATACTTTCTGAGATCAAAGATTGTGATTAATCGTGATACGAATACATATTTTAAAACGGTTTTTCATAAATAACTCAAAAACTAGTAATTTTTACAAAAAATGTGTCATCTCCAAAATGGAAGCTAATAAAAAAACAAACAAATACCTACTTTGAAAAACCTACTAATATTAATTCAAAGTGAGGTAATTGTATGTATATTTTTTTTCGGCGGGTACTTAAATCTAAGCATTCAAACTTAAATAGCGGGAAACCGATGCATTTTATGACATATACTCGCAGAACACTTTTTAAAGTACTCGGAAATACCTTTCCAATGAGCACTGTAAAAAGTTAATAGCATCAAAATTGAGCAAGTTATGATAAAGATGACACTTTCGAATTTTTTTGGAAAAAACGAAAAATAAAACCTTCACCATTTCCACAAAAATTCAAGCTTATGGTTATCCCTAAAGGACTTTCTTTTTTTAGCATAAGTAATTACCTCAAAAATTTTGCCCGGTTTAGAATGCTTATTTTTGAAAAAAAGTATGATTTAATAAAATCGAAATTTTTCAAATTTTCGTAAATTTTATTTTATTTTGAAAATAACTTCAAAAATATTGGATATTCGTAAAAAATGATAAAGAACGAAATTTGAGTTCTTTTTTTGAAAAGGATTTTGGTTTTGCCTTTTTTTTTATAGGATAAAAAATAACCGAGAAAGAGACGTTTAAAACCTAACTTTTACTGCGAGAACCATGTAACCGGGACCCCTTAACCCTTTATCCTTTAAAAAATGTCTGTGAAAAATCTTATTTAAAACGACCTTATAGCTCTTGAAATTACCTTTCAAATGGTTGTTGGATGAACCTGATATCTTTAAAATTAACGGAGGTATTGTAAAAAAACAAATTATATTTTTTTGGAAAAATTTTTGGAGCAGAGATTTGGTATGCGTATATTATAGGAAAACTTGTCAATAGCTACATGCTTACAAATACACATGTATGAGTGTGTTTACGTGTGTTTTGAAGATAGAGAAAGTGAAAGTAACGGTAAACATCTGCTCGAAAACGTGGTGGGGCTTTCTAGAATGACGTGTGTCTATTGAACATTTTTCTCTTAATTAATAAATTAAATTTTCACGTCAAAAAATATGTCACGAGTCAAAAAATATTAAAAAAGTATTTCCAACTTTAAAGTGTGCTTTTTCATCACTTTTTGCACAAAGGGTAGTTAGAAGTCGTAGTTTGAAGAATGTGAATTGAATAATATTAATGAAGTTTGAAATATGTTAATAAAATTCATCTTAACTATTAAAAAAGACTAATTAAAGCTGATGAAAAAATTATTTCATTATTATTATGAGAAAGGGTAGTTTTTAAAGGTGAAAAATTTCGCAATAAATAAATAAATATTTTAATACTCAGTGAATAAGGTTTCACTTCAGTAATGTACTATTTAATAGGTTAAAGTTTTTGAAACCAATTTTTATAGTGATTCTGCAATAATAGGGTAGTTTCTAAGGATGAAATTTCACTGTCAACCAAAAAGTATCAAACAAACTGTTTATGTAATGTAAATATACGATTTTAAAACCCAGAAATACAAAATAGTATATTGTTTTATTAGGAGTAAAAGTATAACTTTTTGTGGCGAGTCTGAATGTTTGATGGCCGAACGTTAGTGAGGCCGACAATTCAGACTCGCCACAAAAAGTGCTTTTGCTCCGAATGAAACATGCTATTTTTTCCGCAAACGGCATCCAGACTATAGAACTAATTAATATTTAAATAAAAATTTAAAACGATTGCAACGAAGTTGATAAATTCAGAGAATAATAATTATAAAACTGCGCACTACATTTCCGTGGTTACTGGTTTTGTGATTGCCAAGTCAAAAACAAATTTGACAGTTCAATAATATTTTATAATGTCAGAAATATTGTAAGTGATTTAAAGCAACAATTGGACTGTGCATTTTTGGTAAGTACTTGAGCATCAAAATTTCGTTTGTTGTAGTAAAGTGTACTGAAATTTTCTTTTAGATTATATATTATGTCGGATTCAGAACCCAACTGTACACCGCCCGACGTTGTTGACATTGCTAAGGCAGCTACGAATGATTTAATTCCAACTAAGTCAAGTAGAGTTTATAATCATGCTTACGAAAGATTTCTCACATGGTGCAATGATAAAAACATTTCAAACGATTCGGAAAATGTGCTACTAGCTTATTTTTTTGAAATGACAACTAAATTAAAAATGAAGAGTTCAACAATGTGGTCTCAGTATTCCATGATAAAATCATTACTGAATATTAAACATGGATTAGATATTAGCAAATATATGAAACTACGTGCTTATCTGAAGAAGCAGAATGAAGGGTATACTCCCAAAAAGTCAAAGGTATTCACAAAAGACCAGTTTGAAGATTTTTTAAATAATGCACCTAATGAGCAAAATCTAGGAATTAAGGTTAGTTATAATATTATAACCTGCATAAATACAATCAAGTTTTTAAATACATACTACTTTTAGGTTGTTCTAATAATGGGCATATCTGGGACCCGATTCTTGAAATAAATCCGTATACGGATTTGGCGATATTCGGAAAAAATTCGAATGAAATCGAGTATTTGTATTCTTGAAATCGGTATGCGACTTTTGTTATACGAATTTGACATCGAATGGGTCAAGCTAGGCGAATTTGATTTTCCGTATACTTCCGTATACGAATTGAATATTGCAAAACCTCTAACCACACTTTTACAGATGTTTGTTTAATTTTAATTATTATTGTTACTTGCTTTCTTCTGTATACTTTTGAGTTTTTGTAGGTATATATACTTGTGAAAAATTTACAAATATCTCGGTTTATGTGGAATAACGGTTTTGAGATAAATATCAGTGAGAAGTGAATGAAGACTTTCTTTTGGTAACCTACAACGAACTTAAACTTACTTTGTTCATATTTTTTACTTGCGATTGGTATTAAGGTTTGTTTATGGATCATTTGGGGGATTTTGCCCTTTTGGGGGCAATTGGAGCATTGGAAGAAGACGAATAGTATAGGTTTTTTTGCTGCAGGATCATATCAAACAGATGTTGAACACAGCGTGATGCATGGGGTTTCCCAATCATTTGTTAGTCGTGCTGTTGATGAAGTCACCAATGCACTTAACCGACCTGAGATTTTAAATTCATATGTATTGAGGATACAATAAAGAAACAAGCAAAAAAACGTAAATAAAATTGGGAAAAATTTCGGTTTATTTGCTCTTCTTTCTCAACACATCGTACATTTGTTTCGGCACACGGACAAAAAAGAAGAAAAGAGAAGCTCTCAAACTGTTTATTCGAATAAAACATTCGTATACGGACATTTTTTCGTATACCATTCAAGAATTGAGATTGACGTTCTTATTCGAATCTTTTGTTCGAATTTAATTCGTATGCTACTGAAATACGTATAATTTCAAGAATTGAGTCCCAGGAGCATGTAGATGCGATGAAATGGTGAACATGACAATAGACGATATAAAAGATTTAGGATCTGTTATTCATGTAAAGATTCCTGATAGTAAATCTAAAAAGCCACGATCGTTCACAATTATTGGAGAAAATTATATAAATCTTTACAGAAAATATACTTCTTTACGTCCACAAGCTATGGAAAGCCGACGCTTTTTTTGAAATTTCATATGGGAAAATGTTATCGCATGGTCATGGGAATTCATACAATTAGTAACGTACCCAAAACAGTAGCAACTTATTCAAAACTACCAAATTCAAAAGATTACACCGGCCATGCGTTAAGAAGAACTTCAGCTACTTTGCTTGTGGATGGAGGAGCTGATATTACTTGTTTGAAACGGCATGGAGGTTGGAGGTTGAGCACTGTCGCTGAAGGATACATTGAAGACTCTTTGTCTAATAAAAAACAAACTGCAGAAAAAATCTTGATGTCGAATTCTTCTTCACTGTACCTGAATGCAGCTTCTCATGAGCGAAATTATGTCGACGTTGATGTAACAGAAGCAACAACAAGTAAGGAGTCACGGGAAATTTTGTCGATGAACTCTTTCAACTCTGCACAAAGTTCGCTTGAATTGGAAGTGAATAAATCAGGTAGTGCATTAAATATGTGCGGTGCAACCTTAAATAACTGTAATTTTACTATTAATAATTATTATCGTTAATAAAGTTTAAAAGTTCAACTAATAATTATTTTCCCTGTTAAAAATTCTACTTTTTTGTCCGCTCACGGCCGTACAAAAAAGTGGCGTCTGTGAAATCATACTTCAACATCATGAATTGACGTTAATAATGTCTACTTTTTTTGACGTTTGCGGAAAATAGTATATTGTTTTATTAGGAGTAAAAGTATAACTTTTTGTGGCGAGTCTGAATGTTTGATGGCCGAACGTTAGTGAGGCCGACAATTTCAGACGAGCCACAAAAAGTGCTTTTGCTCCGAATGAAACATGCTATTTTTTCCGCAAAGTGCATCCAGACTATAGAACTAATTAATATTTAAATAAAAATTCAAAACGATTGCAACGAAGTTGATAAATTCAGAGAATAATAATTATAAAACTGCGCAGTACATTTCCGTGGTTACTGGGTTTGTGATTGCCAAGTCAAAACAAATTTGACAGTTCAATAATATTTTATAATGTCAGAAATATTGTAAGTGATTTAAAGCAACAATTGGACTGTGCATTTTTGGTAAGTACTTGAGCATCAAAATTTCGTTTGTTGTAATTTTACTATTAATAATTATTATCGTTAATAAAGTTTAAAAGTTCAACTAATAATTATTTTCCCTGTTAAAAATTCTACTTTTTTGTACGGCCGTCAGCGTACAAAAAAGTACTTTTTTGTCCGCTCACGGCCGTACAAAAAAGTGGCGTCTGTGAAATCATACTTCAACATCATGAATTGACGTTAATAATGTCTACTTTTTTTGACGTTTGCGGAAAAAATAATTTTTTCATGATTTTCGATTGCTAAAAGGGTTGAAAAATTAATTAAAATCATAAATCATGAATATAAATATTAAAAACATTTATTTTAACTAATTAAACACAATTACTTAAGCCAGAATGGTTAAATCTGCATTTTTCCCCATTTTTAACAAAAGGGGTGGATTTTACCCCTAAAATGAAAAAAGGGTAGAAAACGGTTTATCTCGATTTCCGGCAAAACTACAAGTCTTATGGAAAAAAGTCAAATGGCAAAGTTGTAGGTAATAAAAAGATCTACAACTTTTGTATTCACACTTTTTTCACATAATATCAAAATTTATGTGGGAGATTCAAAAAACCAAGTTGTTGGTTTTTTATGTTTATCTTTTACAAAAAAAAAAAAATTTACACGAAATTTGGTGAAAACTTTGACTCGGAAAAGCACCCTAAATTTCAATCGAAAGTTCACCCGTCAAAATATCAGCTTTTTTCAAAAAGTTTTCTGTTCGATGAAATCTCTACTTTCCGATGGTAGAGAAAAAATATATTACTATAGTAAATCTTCTCAGAAAATGCAAAAAATATTGTAATGAATAACGTAATCAGAATACAGTATCTAAATTCAATAGTACGATTTTCATTAATTTTATATATTATAAGATATTCTATGACATAAATTAAATGTGTAGCGGTCGTAAATATATGCAACGCAATGTACCCCAGTCTAGTTTGCAACCATCAGTACACGGAGGACATCTCATAGCCCCACGCATAGATGGCGCGCAATAAAAGACGCGGGTGTTAAACCGACAGAGATCTGACTAAGATCCTATACCTTCAGACGACAGCAGGGGTAGAAGCAAGCAAAGCCACTGCAGCCGATTTGGACTAAGCGCCACGGTTACGTGATACAACTGCTTATTATTCTTTTCATGAAATAGTTTTCCTATTCTAACAGTCTTTTTAGGTGTTACATATTTATTATTGTAATTTGTTATTGTTTATTTATTGATAAAGTTATTAACCCGTTACAAATTGGCGCCCAACGTGGGGCTCGAACCCACGACCCTGAGATTAAGAGTCTCATGCTCTACCGACTGAGCTAGCCGGGCTCACAACCCAAGTACCTACCATACAAGTGAAGATAAATGGGGTTAACGGCCTTGCTCATATAGACACAGCTGCCAGAACGAGCGTAGCTAGCACATCCTTGTACGAATATTTGAAACAACAGCAGACTTGCGACTTTAAAACGCAGCTAGTAGACGTCACACTCGCAGACAGGCGTTGTACACCCAAAGAAGTGCTGTGTACTACGACCCAAATCGATATCGGTGATCGCACATTCCCGATAAATTTTGTAATACTACCCGACGCAGAGGACAACCGCACCTTGTTAGGCATCGACTTCCTCGAAAAAGCCGCCTTAGTTCTGAACCTTCCTCAACGGGCATGGTATTTCGCCGATAAACCCAATAAGATATTCAACTTCCTCGATGTACAACGGGGTATACATCAGAAATAGCCATCCACGACGGGAAGCACTGCCTGATAGCACCAAAAGTACAATGCTTGCAGTGAATGTCGAGGAGGGGCAAGAATCGCCATTTCTGGAATTCTTCGCTTCACCATTGCCGATGGAGGATGAAGCCCTTATCACCGAGTCTGATGACGTTGGCACACTCATAAAGATTCGCACGCCACCACGACCAACTTATGCACTTGACGACGACGACGACCAGTATTCACCTGGTGCGATCTACGATATTTTTAAGGACTCCCTACCGTCTACTTGGACACCACCGAAAAGGCGGGATCCCAGAAAACGACGTAGACTGGAATTGAACCAAATAGACATTTGTCTGAGACCTAACGAAGCTCCTGTGTTTAGTGACGAACAACGGGACACTTTCAATAAAGCTCTCCAGGCGTACTCCGATGTCTTCGCTGAGGATGGACCACCTACTCCGTATGCGGAACATCGCATATCCACAGGTGAACACGCGCCCGTAGCCAACGCTCCATATCGACTGAGTCCTGCACGTCAAAATATATTGAGGCAAAAGCTCGACGACATGCTGGAAAAAGGTATCATCGAGGAAAGCGATACACCATGGGTATCCCCTGTAGTCCTCGTACCCAAAAAGGACAACGACCTACGAGTATGTGTCGACTACCGCAAGCTCAATGCCATCACAGTACCCGATAAATATCCACTACCACGGGTCGACGATTTGCTCCACGCCGCTAAAGGCTGCCCGTTCATGTCGTGCCTTGATCTCCAATCGGGTTACTGGCAAATACAAATCCATGACCGTGACAAGGATAAAACAGGATTTATAACGCCTTTTGGAATATATAGATTTAATAGGATGGCCTTTGGATTACGAAACGCACCCAGTAGTTTTCAGCGCCTAATGGACAGATTCAAAGCTACCCTAAAAGAAGTCACCATCTTAGTCTACCTCGACGACCTTATTATCAGGTCACCGTCATTCGACCAACATCTCCGTGATATGGAGATGGTCTTTGAACATTTGAGGACGTACCGACTGAGGGTAAACAGGAAAAAATGCAATTTTGGTTGTTCCACTGTCAGGTACCTTGGTCATCTTATTACCAAGGACGGCATCTCGACCGACCCCGAAAAAACATCGGCTATATCTAATATGCCAGCCCCAAAAAATATCAAGCAGCTGTTGTCTTTCATACAAACTTGCTCCTGGTACAGACGATTTATACCTAACTTCGCGCAGATTGCTAGACCACTAACGAATCTAACAAAGAAAAAAGCAGTATGGAAGTGGGGAACAGAAGAAGAGCAAGCCTTCGGTAATCTGAAAGAGGGACTAGTGTCCTCGCCTATACTAAAACAAGCCGACTTCTCCAAACCATTTATTATCAAGACCGACGCCAGTGCTTACGCAATAGGAGCGGTTTTGGTCCAGGGGGAGAGAGAAAACGAGCACCCGATAGAATACAGCAGTCGTTTACTGACATCAGCGGAACGGAACTATAGCACTACGGAACGCGAAGCACTTGCGCTAGTTTTCGCAGTGGATAAATTTCGAGGATATATCGAAGGTTCAGAGTCGATACTAATAACCGACCACCAACCCCTCAAATGGTTAATGAGCTTGAAAACGCCAACAGGGCGCCTAGCACGATGGGCCCTGAGATTACAGCCATACGACCTTCAAATCCAATATTCACCCGGGAAAACAAATGTAGTTGCGGATCTCTTATCTCGACCCATATGCGAGAATCATAACAGCGAATGTCAGGTCTGCACTGTACAATTTGACATCCCTAAGCGAAGTGAAAAGGAGATGCGTCACAAACAAACGAATGATCCTGAACTTGCCCCGATTATTGCGGCCCTAGAGGACGCCGCAGACGACGAAAGAAACGCTAAATGGATTAAACGGGGTTATTTCATGCATTTGGGAGTACTTTATCGGTATACTCAGGAACAGGAAGATGAGAACGCACGATTAGTGGTGCCAAAGGAGGAACGTCCAAAAATTTTAAGAGCATACCACGACGACCCTACCGCCGGACATTACGGCGTAGATAGAACGTTAAATCGAGTCTCTAGGCGATACTTTTGGACAGGAATGCGCCAAGACATTGTCAAACATGTATCCACCTGCTTAGAATGCCAGAGGTACAAAGTCGATAACAGGAAGCCCGCGGGACTATTACAAACAGTAGTCTCCAACCAAAGGTTTGAAGTTATAGCAGTCGATCTGTTCGGACCATTACCGTTAAGTGAAGACGGCAAAAGGTGGATTTATATAATTGAAGATACCACCAGCCGTTGGGTTGAATTGTTTGCGCTAGCAGACGCTACGGCAGAGAATTGCGCACAAGTATTAATCGATGAAATATTTCTCCGCTATGGAATACCACGGCGGTTAATAAGCGACAACGGAACACAATTCGTGTCCGCCGTAATGCAAAAGCTCACGTTTTGTCTAGACATCAGACATGCCCTAATTCCTGTATACCACGCTGAAGCAAATGTAGTCGAACGAAAAAACCGTGATTTAAAAACACAATTAGGTATACTAGTTGGCAAAGAGCACCTCTCATGGTCCCGGCACTTACCCTCTATAAGATTCGCCATCAACACAGCCCGATGTGAAAGTACGGGCCATACGGCGGCCTATTTGACCTTCGGAAGAGAGCTGCGGACTGTACAAGATGTCACAGACGATCTTAGCACCATCGTGCGTAACGAAAATTTTGTCGCTGAAATCACACCCAGACTACAAAACTTATCTAGGTCTCTCCGTCTAGCCAAGGAGCTTACTGAAGAACGACAAGAGAAAAATCAAGCATATGTGAATAAACATAGGCGTCATGGGCCGGATTACGCACCTGGCGACAAAGTGCTAGTCAAGACACATTTCCTCAGTAATGCAACAAAAGGATACTCAACGAAATTGGCACCACGACGCGACGGACCCTACGTCATACTTCGTAAACACGGGCCCACTAGCTACGAAGTTGCCGAGTCGAGTAAAGACACCACCCCAATAGGGATTTATCATACCAGCGACCTGACTCCTTATCAGTCTTCTGGAGACTCAGAAGACGTACCTAAACCATTGCGAGAGATTAGGAGAAGAGGACGGCCTCGCAAGTCAGATACACAGTCTCCCACTACTATTTCTGACGCCTCATCGAGACGACCTCGTCGTCAGAGGGGGAGGCTGTAGCGGTCGTAAATATATGCAACGCAATGTACCCCAGTCTAGTTTGCAACCATCAGTACACGGAGGACATCTCATAGCCCCACGCATAGATGGCGCGCAATAAAAGACGCGGGTGTTAAACCGACAGAGATCTGACTAAGATCCTATACCTTCAGACGACAGCAGGGGTAGAAGCAAGCAAAGCCACTGCAGCCGATTTGGACTAAGCGCCACGGTTACGTGATACAACTGCTTATTATTCTTTTCATGAAATAGTTTTCCTATTCTAACAGTCTTTTTAGGTGTTACATATTTATTATTGTAATTTGTTATTGTTTATTTATTGATAAAGTTATTAACCCGTTACAAATGTGATTATAATTTAATAAATAAAATTTTTAATAGAAAAAAATTGCATCAGTCGCATTTTTTTGATGATATTGTATAAAAATGGCATTAAAAAAATTTTTCGAATTCGAGTTTTATTCGATTTACGATTTACTATAGTAATACATTTTTTTCACACCATCGGAAAGTAGATTTCAACGAAGCACACCAACTTTATGAAAAAAGCTGATATTTTTAAGGGTGCTTTTTCGATATTAAGTCAAAATAAGATGAAAAAGTAAATATATTTAAAATCAAATAATTTACAGTTACAATAACATTACACTCGGTTTTTTGAATTTAGCACATAAATTTTGATATTATGTGAAAAAAGTGTGAATACAAAAGTTGTAGATCTTTTTATAACCTACAACTTTTGCCATTTGACTCACCCCTTTACCCTTCCAGACCTCAGATCACCCGACAATTATTTTCCTTTAATTTTTATAACATTCTCCTCATTTTCCAATGGGTTTCATCCTACTATTTTTTTTTTTGTTTCAAAAATGATCGACCCTGGTCTAATAGCAAAACTGCATGCCATAGAAAGGTGTATTTTTGAGAACTGCACAGCAACTCTTTTCATTTCATATTACTTTCAACACAAATTATTCTTTCTTAAACGAATCAAATTCCTCATTTTTATAGAACTGATGTATTTTCCAACTATCTACTGAACTAAACTTCAAATATTCTAATAGTAGTATTATTAAAATGTCTAGTTTATTGAAGCAGGACGTTTTATTTTTCTATCTTATTGTTGACATATTATTAAAATATGCTGCTTCTGATTTCATCGATTACAAGAATGAATAGTTCGAATATTTGAATTATTGTTGGCCCAGTTTTGAGAAATTGATGATGTTATTCAAAAACTGTGAGTTTACATTTGTGCGGAATTCATTATATAATATCAATAACCCATTTACCTGTTTTCTAAAATAGCTGTATCCTTTTTCCCTACTTCATTTTCGAATGAAATTAAATCACAAGCAAAAACAAAATTTCAGTCGAACACACATATACGTAAATCAATCCAACTATGAAAAAGTCTACACAGAAACACAAACACTCACGAGTAGTCACCGAGATTAGCTGTTTATGTGAAAAGTTAACATTGCTTTTAGAAAAAATTGACGTCCGAACGCCGGTCGCCGACAGATGAGTAAGCGCCGTGTGATAAACAGACGCCCGCCGATACACTAGCGACGGCGGTGTTTGATTATAAATGGGGGAATAGAGTGACGACGTTTCGATCATAGAACGCCTGCGCCGATATTAAAGTTAACCCTCGAATTCAAATTATCATGATAGAGTAATTCAGGCCGGTCAGTTGGTAAAATTACAGTATGGGATACAGAAACATACACATATTTTCAAAACTTATGTATCACTTAAAATCTCCGTTATTATTATAAATTGTACCAAACTGCTTTTATAGATTAATTATACAATAAACTTTATTCAATTGGCAGATACTTTTTGCATTAGAACAGATGTAGTTTTTTTTTAATATAAAAATTAAGAAAATGAAAATGTTATTTCTGATTACACATTAATTTTACACTGTTAATACAGCGTGTTTCCACCATGGGCGTCAATGCAAGCCTGCATTCGAGCTCTGATACTGATAACGAGGCGATCAATTGCTTCCTGTGCAGATACTCCCATTTTTGTCTTGTGTCAACTGCTAGTTCCTGGTACGTTCTGAGAGGATTTCTTCGAGCGTGAACAGCTCTGGAGAGCATGTCCCAGGCAAGCTCAATTGGGTTCATGTCTGACTATATCGCTGGCCACTCGAAATGTCGAATTCCTTGTGACTCAAGATAGTCATTAACTGCTGGAGTCCTATGTGGAGGGCATTGTCATCCATAAACACAAAATCTTCACCAACATCTTCCCGCCACAGTCTCACATGAGGTTCTAAGACCTGTGTGATGTACCTTTGTCCCATCAATGAGCGCCAATTCCGTACGATCACCTGCCATAATGCCTGCCCAAAACATAGCACTGCCACCAGCGAAAGGAAGTTTGGGGCGGGCATAGGCTAATTGTGCAGCTCCTGTCGGCTCTCGCCAAACACGAATTCGCCGGCTATCACTATTCACACAGATTCGGGTCTCATCTGAGAAAAACACAGAATTCCAAAACTGTATAGGGAGTTGTATGTGTTGAGATCACTGAAGTGGGTGCAGAACATGTCGATGCTGTAACTGGGGGACGACGACACCTCAAACCTAAAGCAAATATTCGTCTTCTGATTGTAGCCAACGATATTCTGATTCCTGTAGCGAGTCTGAACTCTCTTTGGTGGGCTGGTATAGACACAGAGGGATTTCTCCGAATGGAAATCCTTATGAATCTATTCTGTTATTCATTGGTGACTCGTGGTCTACCAGCGCGATGCCTATTTTGCACTGAATTGGTCCCCAAAATCCTATTCCATATTCGGGACACGTCACTCTGACAAACACCCACTCTGTCCGCCACGAACCGCTGTGAGTGGCCTTCTTCAACTAAAACAATAATTCTGACACGATCCAGTCAGACTTTAAACGAAGAATCATTATTAATCAAATTTTAACAGGACTAAATTTTTGTGTAATCGACACCAAAGTGAAAACAGCACAAATAATTGAGTATAAAATTTTGTTTACAAAAAACAATACCTATTATCTTTTACATGAAAAAGACTTAAGAATTTATAAAAATGTATACAACGCGAATACGAGGGGTGATGGATAAGTTTTGAAACTATTTGTATTGTGTAGATATACTATAATTATAATTGTTTTTCCTGGTGGCACGTAAAAATGTATTCAAAACAGTGCTGCTGACAAATCTATTTCTTACTTCAAGCACAAGAAATTTAAACTCTCCTTCAATATTGTGAAGTGGGAGTTCGGCTCTGACAGAACAAGTGACTAGTCTAGTTTTGGTACAGTTCTCGAAATCTTACAAATTTAGATAGTTTAGACCTTTTTTTAATTAGTTTTGATCAGTGAGAAGTGCTTTTATAAACTGTAAGTTCACTTTACGTATATTGCTCTTCTAAATGATCAAAACTTAGCAAATTCCACATCATAAACACAGTCAATTCAAATAGTATATCACCTTTAAGAAGCAATAAACTGGTTTCGCATGCCACTATTTACTAATAGCGGCCAGGGACGCATTCAAAAATTCCGGCCAAATAAAATCAAATTAAAATGATGTCTTCTACCAATGATTCACTCTCAAATACTCCTACTACAGTTGTCAAAAGTTATTCATCGGCAGTTAACCAAGCTGTTTTTCCAAGCAAGGAACAAGCAATTGTTTTTTGCGCTATCAACAATGCCACATTACAGGATTACCTTATACCATTGGGATCAATCATTCAACCAAAAAATATTATCTTCTCATCAAGGCTTTCGAACAATCGCGTTTGTATGTATTTAGCAAACAAATCAGTAGTTGATAATTTCATGAACAACTATGGCTCCATAACCGTCAACGGCGAAAAACTAGTAGCTCGTCGACTCATTACTCCGGCTGATAGAATCATACTTTCCAATGTATGCCCAACCATCCCACACCAACTGCTAACAGATGAATTATCAAAAATAGGTCTAAATCCAGTTTCTCCCATGACGTTTCTAAGAATAGGTGCAACATTACCTGAGTATAGCCACATTCTGAGTTTCAGAAGACAGATTTACGTAAGCCCTTATACGCAACAGCTTCCAGATTCCATATTGATTGAATTCGAACAAACCAGCTACCGAGTTTTCCTCCAAAAAGATGGACTAACATGCTACAAATGCAAAGCTGATGGTCATATAGCCTCGCAATGTAACAATAGCTCCAACCAATCAGAACCTAACACATCTAACCTAACAACAAATAATCAACCGCCCACGATTTCTCAAACTCTCCTTACAACCCCAATCCAAGCTCTCCCTTTATCTTCTCCACCTTCAACCGCAAAAAAACCATCAACAAATAACACTAAAACACACAAATTGACTTCCGATCCCACAACAGAAGACTCTACACTTATTCAAAATACGTCCACAACATCAATGAATATGGAAGCAGAATTGGAAACAACCGATATCTCCAATATGGCGAAAGTCACAAACAAAAGGCCAATGGAAGATACCCCCACACCCGATAGCGATATCAACATAACGCCCGAAAAATTATTCCCTAAACCAAAACCAACCCTAAAAAAGAACAAATTGAGCAAGAAACAATCAATCATCTCCTGCAAAGAGTTCATCGAAAATCATTCGCCACCTTTTATCCTGGACTACGATCAATTATTTGTTTTATTAGAAAACGTAACTGGCTCACCCCAACCTGTAAATATAGCTCTAGATTTCACATCTGATCTCTTAGCACTAACTAATATGTTAACCGAAGTATATCCCCACATAGATGACAAGTCAACAAAAACTAGAATCACCAAACTTAAAAAAAAGATATTTGCTCATCTTGGACAAGACATAATTGATTCAGAATCGGATTCATCCACTAATAATTAACTATTAAATTACTCCAAATTCAATTCTACACTTCAGTGGAACATAGATGGTTTCTACCATCGACTTGGTATGCTACAAATTATTATTAAAGAATACTCTCCGGACATCATATGCCTTAAAGAATCCAATCTCAAACCAGATAGCAGCTATTCAAACAACCAATTCCACTTTTTCTCCAAAACTCGTAACAACACCAAACGTGCCAGTGGAGGAGTAGTAACTTTAATAAATAAATCTCTTCAAGCAGACTACTTCCATGTAAACTCAAACATCGAAGCTCTTGTAGTAAAATTGACTAGCTATAAAACCTTTTACATTTGTAATATATATATATTGCTCCCGATTCCACAATAGAATACAAAGACTTAGAAAACTTACTAAATCAGATACCAAATCCAAGAATTATCGTTGGAGATTTCAATGCACATAACTTAATCTGGGGCAGTAAATTGACAAACCCAAGAGGATATATACTAGAGAAACTCATCGCCGACATTCCACTGAATTTTCTGAATGATGGAAGCCATACTAGATTTAACATATCTACCGGAGAAACCTCTGCTATCGACCTAAGCCTCTGCGACCCAGCACTATCTGCCAATTTATCATGGGAGGTTCTCTCGTACACCTACGGAAGTGACCACTTTCCAATTATGATCGAGAATCGTACATCACCAGAAAAATGTTCACCAAAATTCTTGCCTAAATGGAGAATTAATTCTGCAGAAATCAGATTGAGCTAAATATGGATAATTGCGATAGTTCCAACGATATCCAGAAAAGTGTTTTGAACTTCAATGAAATCATCCTGGAAAGCGCCAGTCAGCACATCGGCCAAACAAAAACCATAAAAGGCCATACTCCTGTCCCCTGGTGGAATCAAGAATGTGAAAATGCTATCAGGGAAGCTAAAGCAGCTTTAAACAGATACAGGAAACACAAAACCCTCCAAAATCGAGTAGAGCTGAAGAAATACAAGGCAAAGGCACAACTTGCAATCAAACAATCCAAGAAAAAATCATGGCAGGAATATGTTTCTGGAATAAACTCCTCCACTCCAATAAGCCAAGTCTGGGCCAAAATAAGAAAAATGAACGGACTCCAGTCAAAAAGCACCATTCGTAGCATCAAACACAATGACCATTACTACTCATCCGCAATAGATATAGCCAATATTTTGGGCCAAACCTATCAAGAACATTCATCAACTTCAAACTTCACACGTGACTTTCTTACTTATAAAGCTCAAATCGAACAAACTCCCATCAGTTTTGAAGATACACTCGATAATCCATTAAATCTACCTATCACCATAGAAGAACTTGATAGCTCTTTAGAAAAAATGAAAAATTCGAGTCCAGGTCCAGACAATATTCCAGTTATATTTCTCAAGTATCTCCCACCTTCAGCAAGATGGCATTTATTGAAACTGTTCAATAAAATATGGGAAGACAAAGTTTTTCCTTCCCTATGGTCTGAAGCTATTACTCTACCTTTTTTGAAAAGTAAAAAACCCAAACAAGAAGCTAACTCGTACAGACCAATATCTCTAACTTGCTCAATGGGAAAATTGCTAGAGAAAATTGTCAATCAAAGACTCATGTGGTATCTAGAAACTAATAAACTCCTAATTAAAGAACAAACTGGATTTAGACCAAACTGCTCAACTCTAGACAATATTGTTGATTTGGAAAGTGAGATTAATGAGGCTTTTGCCACCAAACAGGTATGTGTAGCCATATTCTTTGATATATCAAAAGCATTTGATACCTGCTGGTCTCGAAACATCCTGATGCAACTGCAAAGATGGAATATCTCCGGAAATTGCCTAGCTTACATAAACAACTTTCTTGCCAATAGAACATTCAAAGTTCGGGTCGATGACAAACTATCAGATGCCTATCGTCAAGCAAATGGAACCCCACAAGGCTCAGTTATCAGTCCTACTTTATTTTTGATTGCAATCAACAGCATTCTTGATAATTTGAAAAAACCACTGAAAGCGAGAATTTTCGCAGATGACCTAGTCGTATACATAAAGGGCAAAAATATAAAGACAATATCACAACTTATGCAACAATTTATCTTAAACTTGGAAATATGGTCACGTCAATCCGGATTCAAATTTTCTGTTGCCAAAACAACAGGTGTAGTATTTAACAGGAAACGTTCATACACTACTCCAAAACTGAAGCTTTACAACCAAAATATTAACTTTAAATCATCAGCAAAATTTCTAGGTATGATCTTCGATCACAAGCTCACCTGGAAAGATCACAGAGAAGTTGATCCAAACATGTACGAAGCGTCTTAATGTGATGAAAAGCTTAGGAAATATAAACTGGGGATCAGACCAAGCAACGCTACTGCTTATTTACAAAACGCTCATCAGATCAAAAATAGACTACGGCTCCATAGCTTATGCATCTGCCAGAGAATCTGTACTTCGCAAACTTGATGTTATCCATAACACAGCATTAAGAATTGCTTCAGGCTCGTTTACATCATCCCCTAACACCAGTATCCATAGTCTTCTAGGCGAACCATCGTTAAGCTACAGACGTTCTATACTGATCTTGAATTATGCGGCTGCTATATCCACCAATGTCGAAAAACCAGTTTATAATAACACATTCAACAATAAATACAAGGACCTTTTTGATAAAAAACCGCATCTGTCTAAGCCGTTTTTTGCTCGAGTTAGAGACTTCTTTCAAAAATTCAATTTGGAGCTCCCGACAACGTTTCCATCCACTGTCGATCATCCAGCTCCTTGGACAATCTCCATTCCGCACTGCCACACTAACCTGACTGGACTTGATAGGGATATAAATCGCTATGAAATCGTCACAGAACTCAACAGAACACTGCATGATTACAGCGATTTTAATTTAGTCTACACGGATGCTTCGAAATCACAGGCTGGAGTGGGAGCAGCGATAGTGACTCCAACCGAACATTACAGCATAAAATTCTCCCCTCTCACTAGCATATTTACGGCAGAACTATATGCTATCTTCCACGCTCTCAAATTAATTACCTCCTTACCAAATCCCAAAACCCTAATTTTAACTGATTCCTTAAGCAGTATATATTCCTTGAAACATATTTATCCCAAGCACCCAATACTACAATCAATTAAGTCACAGCTTCATAAAATCCATAACGACAAAAAATCAGTCGACTACATGTGGATTCCTGCTCACATTGGTATCAGACGCAACGAAGAAGCGGATTTATGTGCGCGTAATGCGATAGATAATGTTAATGCCGAACTTATACAGGAGTGCGCGATGAGTGACTTGGGAATCCTTATTCGGGAAAAAGTTCGCAACAACTGGCAACAAATCTGGCAGCGATCGCAAGACAAACTTCGCGAAATTAAGTCAACAGTGACATTGTGGAAGCATCCAACCACTACGCGCAAAGTACAAGTGATTCTTACTAGACTTAGAATAGGGCATTGCAAATTTACTCATTCTTATCTTTTCAATAAAGACAGTGTTCCCCTTTGTAGTGTATGTCAAGAACATTTAACAGTGAAACATGTCCTGATTAACTGCACCAAGTATGACACACACCGGCTAAAACATAGGCTACCTACAGATTTAAACTTACTTTTAGCTGAAAACTGCCCAGTTGAAAAGCTGATGGGGTTCTTAAAAGACATTAATCTACTGAACAAAATTTAATATTGTACATTGTTATACACCGCTAATCACCTAGAGTGGAAGCGGATAAGTTTGAATAAAAAAAAAAAAAAAATATTGTGAAGATTATCCACTTATACTACGGTATACATATATACCAAAAATTTAAGAAGAAAATAGTAACGACACAATTATAGTAAAAACCTTTTTAAAAGGAAGTGGGAAACACTGTGGAATGAAAATTCTACCAAACTAAAAAAAAATCAAATCCTTTGCCCATGATACTTTTCAGGCACCGAATACAAGGAAAGATCAAACAGCATAAAAATTGGATATACAAATATTACTTATAAATATTTAATGAATGAACACCCACCTCCGCAACGTACAAACTGCAGAACCACCTCATCTGTGAAGCACAATATCGTACATCGTTTTAGAATTCCCACTATATTCATTAAGAAGAGCCAACAACGGAATTAGGTATATGATGGACTGCACAAAACAAATTACCGGAACTACTCCAATTTCTTAATTAATTAATCACATTAATATGTATCACGAAATTTGAAACACCCATTGTTTTGTATATGTCATCCTGCTAATAACCTCAGTAGTTGATGCCAAGAGAATTTGACTTACAAATTTGAGCATAAAATTTGTGCTTATTTATTCTGATGAATCAATTAATTACTATTTACGACGTTGCCGGAATAACTAAAAGTAGCGACTATCGTTTTTTTATTTCGGTTTTGTTGAAATTTTGTATATGGTACGGGTATTTGAAAAATTGGTCAATTTCTCAAAAATAAATTAGTTCACCAGGAAAATTAAGAAAGTCGGCTTTTCAGGAAAGATATTCCTTCTATAAAAATATACACATTACTATTGTATTTCTTTACCCAAAATACGTAACAGAGATATATATTTAATATAAATGAAAATAGTTCTTTACGTAATATTTCATTGGCAGGACAGGGCTAGGACAGGACAACGTCTGTCTGGTATTCTATTTTTTATCATTCTTGCGTAATACATGTGTCTCTGTAACTCCTAAGCGGCTAGACTGATCTCGATGAAATTTTGTATGTGAATAGTTTTGATCATACTGAACTACTCCTAAATGGTGGGCTGATTTTATGGAATTTTTTGTGTGTGCCTGAATAGGAAAAGGAACCTGAACGATTCGTATTTACAATTGGTCCCGGTAGATAGCGGTGCGATAGGTTCACATTAAACTCCTCCTAAACGGCTAGACCGATTTTAATGAATTTTTTTGTGTCTGAGTGAGTCCCTGGATGGTTAACAATTGGTTCCGGCAGGTAGCGCTGTTATCGAGTTCACTCTGAACTTCTAAACTGCTGAACCTATTTTGATAAAAGTTCGCATATGTTTTTTTGTACGGCCATTCCAAAAGATGGTCCATACTCTCGAAAACAGTATACTTACCAAAAAGTTGGTGAAAAATTTAGGAAAATCAAATTTTCGGAGAAGGTAGGTACTCCTTCTTCCTTTTAAAAAATAAACGTAATTATCGGATTTTCGACCCAAAAAACATGTTATCCTGCTAATTTTTTTCTACGAGCGTGCTTAAAATTATACTTTCCCGCATGCATTTCTGCTCAGAAAGTTCCACTTTTCCACATGTAAGATATTAACTTCTACATTTTATAATTATTTTCCCCGTTCTCTTGAAATTTTGTTGAATATTTCAATAATAATGATTACATCAATAATCAGAAAGTAACTAATAAACTTACTAGTTTGTTTCTAGTTATTCTATGTGTGATTAAATTATATTTTGTTTCATTTTTTCGTAGAAAAAATATTGTTCCTAACACATGCGGGAAGAGGCTTTTTCCGCACTAGAACGCTTGCCGAACTCTGCTTCGCGTCGTTCGTACAGATGCAGTCGCGTGCAGTTAGTTGGGAAAAAGCTATTCAATATTCTTCGGAATAAACATAAACTCCTAATTTTATGAGCTGGAAAACTGAAAAATCATCTAATAGTATATTACGTAACGAGTGCGGAAAGTGACATTTTTCACTCGCACGAGAGTGAAAAATCACTTTCGCACAAGTAATGTACACTATTTTTCATACGACCATGCAATAATTGTAACAAATATTGTTTAATGTGATGGTTTTTTGAAAATAATGTTGACATCGGTGAGTGCGGAAATGAAATGAGTGAAATTCACTTTCCAACGAGTTATGTACACTATTTTTCTTACTCCACAAATATTTAAAAAGTACCTTAGGTTTTTGTGTTCGCATATGACACTAGAGTCAAATCATATCTAATAATAGTACCTATAATGAAATAAAAACTATAGTAACGAAATGAGAAATTTATTAGAAACAAAACTAAGCACAAACGATGTAAAAATTAAACTCATGAAATCGATATGAAGTATGTTTTTTTTTCTGGAACAGTATAAAAATTAAACGTAAAATAATTACCCTGGCAGTTTGTAAATGTTATAGGCGATTGCATAGATGACGATGTGATATTACTGGCAATATTTTCATCGATGTTTTGAATGCTGCTACTGGTCAATATTGTTGTTGGTGGTTGGTTTAAAATTGTTTCTATTGGTTGGGTTACTTGTGGTTGGTTTAATATTTTTGTTGATGATGGAATTTCAGTGTCATATGATAAATCTGTAAACTTTATCTCACAATTATAATTCGTTTACACTTTTATGTAATAAATATTTCACTTGAACAAAAACTATTTCTATGCTTTGTCTTATAATTTGAGAATTTTGACGATATATGTTAATTTTCTATATGGCTGTGGGAAAAATTTTTTGACATGCTCCTCCCGAAATTGTTGCTACGTCGAAGCCTTATCAGCTATAAGTGTCATTTTCGTATTATTCGATATAGGAAGAATGATCCTGAATATTAAATAATATGTTTTTTATTATACTTATCTGAAAACACCCTGTTTTCATCTGTTTCTACAAAGACGCAAAGGTGGCATTTTTAGAACAGCGCACTGAAAATTTTTCCCGATCTCCGATTTATTTTCCGTGCGCTAAATAAAAACATACAATTGAAATTAATTATAAGAAAAAACAATTATTCATCTATAACACTTTTCTGAAAACAATAACAACATAATAAGTATATTTAGGAATCGTTGGTATTAATATTAACATTTATTACAGTTTTAACTTTTTTGAGATCTCGCCATTCCATGAAAAGTTGATACTCGTGTTCATATCTGGACCTGGATTTTGATGGCTTGTGCCGCTAGCTCTAATATGTTCATAGGAATATCTGGATTTTCTTCCGAGAATATTTTCTAATACTAACATAAACTGACAGAAAATAAAACAATGCTAATAATAAATATCGTTGCTATGGAAATGTTAATCATGTTTGGTACTATTACGATGTATTATGATTACTTTGAAAATAAAATGTTCTAAATTTACTTCTTATCCTTTTTTGCGTTGTTTTCAGATAAGTATAATAAAAAGTATAATAAAGTATAATAAAAAGTTCGTTTCACGTCCGGAAATGGATGCATGACTTCCCGAGAATTTGTTACGCGCACACGGAAAAATCATTTCCACACTCCTAATGAAATATATTATTTCAATTTAACATACAGTATGAAAATTTGGCGAAACACGTCAATTTACGTACCAAAGGGAACAACTGATGAAGCGTTTGTTGTCCTATTACTTTCAACCCCCTAACCCCCAGGGCACCTACTTCTAAAATTTCAAATAGCAGCCCCTATTTCTATTGCCATTTTTGAGTTCCTTATGTAATTCTTAGATAAATCACATTATTTAAAAATTGTAGTACTTGATCTAACGAATGTAAGGAATATATTATTTAATTTCTAAATTGAAATAATGTAACTTTAACAACAATAATTAGGTACTTTATAAATTATTGTTCACAATGGGTTACAGCCGGTATTCAAACTGTTAGCGGACCTTTTGAAGAGTCTCGGGTGAATTAGCCCTACATTCTTGTACAATTCTTTGTTGCAGTTGTTCAATTGAGTCTGGTTGGGTTTTGAATACAACGGATGTCAGTGAACCTATAAGAAGAAATCGAGCGGTGTCAGATCTGGTGACCTAGGTGGCCATTCAATGGGTCTTCTACTACCAATCCACTGCTCCGGATAATGATTATTCAACCACTCTCTTACTGGGCGTAAATCATGAGGAGGTCTCCGTCCTGCTTGAAGTGCAGTAAATAATTCGAAATTTTATTTTTATTTTTACTATTATATCTAAAACTTAAACACATTCCACACATTCGTGAAGTCAAGTACTTCAATTTTGAAAAAAAAAATAATGAAATTTATCTAGGTTAGGTTCTATGTGAGTGGGACCTTCTCACCACCTCCACTACTGCGACCCCCGTTGGGTCTATTGTGGCTCACCACTAGGGATTATAGTTCACCCACAAACCTGTGCTTCTGACGAAGTGCATGGTTGTATTTGGCGATACTTTTTTGAAGTCGTTTCGCTCTAAGGTACTAAACCCGAATATGTTATACCTAACCCTGCCCAAAGCTCCAAATTACAGAACTGACAATCCGAGGTCTGAACCAGACTCATCTTCTTTAGGTGGTAATTCAGTCCACAATGTCCTGTAAGCAGTCCCGACTGAAAGCGTAGGTTTGTTCTACTCCATTCCAGGATCTGCTTATTTTTTGTACTCGAAGGATTGTATATGAACGCCTTCGAGTGAGAGCGCCCCGGTACATAAATAACTCAAAAATTGCAAAAGAAATAGGGGTTGCCATATAAAATTTTAGGGGTAGGTATCCTGGGGGCCAGGAGATTGAAAGTAATACGACAACAAACGCCTCAACAGGTGTCCCCCTTGATATGTAAATTGACGTGTTTTGCCAAATTTTGATACTGTCATTAGTTTAGGCGAAGAAAGTGCGGTCAGGTCAGTGACAAATAAGTGAACAAAAAGTGAATATAAACTTTAATTTCATAAAGACAGTCAAAACAAAGTGAGGTTAATTAGTGCTTATCAGACAATTAGCACGGCCAGCAACAACAGAGCTGCGTCAGGTAAAATTGCGACGTTGCCAGATTGTTTATAAAACCTACCTTCTGAAGACCGATAAGAAATTTGTCTTCCGAACTGTTGAGGTGGGACTATTTCTTTCTTTTCGCGGTCAAAGGAAACACTCTTTACTTAAAGTAAAAATGAAATAACAGAATATGGAAAAAGAAAAAACCAATATGGATGAAATAAAAGCCATGTTTGAAACAATATGTTCCAAGATTACCTTAATAGAAAATAAACTTGATACTAATACCAGGGTGATTCAGGAACTTAACAAGAAAACCAAAACTTGAAAAAAATAGTCAATGATCAAGAAAAAAGACTAGAAAACATCGAAAAAGAAATAAGGCTTACCAACATAGTTACCCAAGGGGTCACTGACAGAGACGAAGAAGACTTAAAAGAAACTGAAGAAAAATTAAAAAATGGTAGATTTTGATATAGAGAAAGATACAGATGATATTAGAAGATTAGGATGGTTCAAACAAGGAAAAAAAGGCCCATACTAATTAAATTGAGAAGCACAGCAAAGAAAACTGAAATATACACAAAGGCTAAAAATTTAAAAGGATCAAATATATGGATTAACGGAGACTATACTAAAGAAGTGCTGGAAGATAGGAAATGGCTAATTCCACGCATGAAGCAAGCTAGGGAGCAGGGTCATAGAGCCCACCTGCAATACAATTAATTGATGATAGACGGAATTGCGTATAATAGGAACGGACTGGAAACTATCGAACAACAACATCAAGAAGATAATAAACGAACATACAGCGACCGCTCCCGGAAAATGGCAAGAGCGAGTAACAATTAAAGAAACTATCAAGAAACGAAGGAAAAAACTAGACTTAGGAGATCCAAATGAAGGGAAAAATAGGACGAGCAATGCGATGAAACGGACAAAGAATAATATGGTAGGCACAACGACATGTAAAGAAATTAATTAAAATAAGAAAGAAAATAAAAACAAACAGGAAAACAGGAAAAGAAAAAACAGATGAGAATTGGCACTTGGAACGTAAAGACTATGCTGCAGCCAGGGAAAATGGAAGAGATAGCCAAATGAATGAAAAAATACAAAATAGAAATACTAGCACTACAAGAAACATGATGGGCCGGTGAAGGGAAAATAGATAAGGACCAATATACATTATACTACTCGGGAGAAAAAAAGCAAGGGGAAAAGGGACTGCCTTTATGATCAGCAGACAAGCAGTACGACAGGTTATCCAATTTAATGTGATAGATGGAAGAATCTCACATATCAGAATTGAAAGTAAACAAGCCAAACTAAGTACATATAATAAACGTGTATGCACCTACAGAACATGCCAGCGAGGAAGATTTCTACGAAAAATTGGAAGAAATTTGTTGCGAGATTCCGTGTAATGACATAATGCTAATACTGGGAGATTTTTGCAAAGGCTTATAATCACATAATTTTTGAAAATACCATTTATTACTGAAAAATACATGAACAATTAAACATATATAACTACAATATGAAGAATTATCTCTCAGTTAATCACCATTCGCTTACATCTTCTTCGCATATATATACCTGGTTGACAACATCAGTTGCCTCTTGTTCTATTCCTCCCTCTTCCACCTCTGCCCGTGCTCGTCCCTCCCGCCCTTCCCCTGCACGTATTTATTCCTGCAGTTCTTCTTGTTCGCATGCCATATGATCAATGTCCATATCTTTATAATTTGTACATGGACCTGAATGACACGAGCCACAAATAATCGAGCATTTCAGCCCTGCTTTCATACATGACAGGAAATCATATCGTTTTGTTGAGTCCTTGGTAAAGCGTTCGTCAGCGATTTCCAACTTGCCACTTCTCATTACAATGTTCCTTTTCCTACACAGTCGAGTGCATCAAACAGAGGTCATCGTTTCCAGGAAGACATGGTGTGGTTGTCTTGTCTGGTCTTTCTAACATTTACGAGAGTTTCTAGCCCTCGAGTAACCGTCGTCAATCAAAGCTTCATCACAAATAAAACACACAGGCGTACTAGAATCCTCTGTGACTTCCATTTTTCTACATGAACAAATAATATTAACCCGATTATTAACTTTACTTAATCCACAATAAATTAATTATCTTTCTTGAGCTTTGAGTACAAAAATAAAACCTTACCCTGTGCTCCAAAAAAAAAGAAACTGAAAAAACTTCCCGTTTTTTGTCTCAATAATATTAATGATAATAATAACAATAATAATAATAAGACAATAATAACATTGATTTCACTTTCCGAACTTGACTAATAAATGATTGTAAAAAAGATGAAGGAAACCGAATTCCTTAATGTAAAAATATAGGTTGTTGACAAACGAAGGAGCAGAAAGCATCCATGCGTGCACGCACTGTATCAAACGCGTCGACCACACTATACATGGGTGGCGCGTGGCGGCGTGCGCGGAAAATGAATAAATTAGACGTAAATTATATCAACTTTAGATAATAAATTCTTTTCCGTGCGTTCACCAAAATAAGTGATATACACACCAAAGGAAAGGTCAGAATGTTACCTTTCATCGGGTACAATCCTTGACCAAAAAAATTTCACCGTGAGGAGAAAAAAACCTCCAAAAAAAATGTCCTTTTTTCAGTGGGCTGAATATTTTCCCGATTTTCCGGAAAACTCGAGAACTTAGACAGAAAATAATGGTGGTATCGGTAAGAGGACAATCTACCTTTTGTATACTATACTTTAAAACCCGGTTTCATCATTAATTATCAAGAAATTGCCGATAAACTGGAGCATTTGCAAGAACTCCGAAAATCCATAAAATTGGCCCTTGGAAAAACACGTTGTTTATAAAAATACCCAAGAACTATGGAGTGAATTTTTTTGGAATCCATTAAGCACCCCCCAAAGCTCCTTTACTCAGAAGAATTCGGTAAAATTAATCTTAATGAAAAAAATATGAACATATTTATGGGAGGGCTGAAAAATCAGGCAAAAACGAACTTTGGCCGGGTTTTTCACTAATCCAGGAAAATAAATTAGGGGAGGAAAAGACACGATATTATAGTCACAGGTTGCTTTTTTCATCTGCACTTCAAATCATGAAAAAACATTCATTTTAACGGGAGTTATTAAAAAATTTGTAATTTGCTTGGAGGCGTCATGCTCTCAGAGTGTACTTTCTTGATGCCGGGCAGGAGCTGGAAATGGGGCTTCGTTCAGGACCGTTTATCTCGAAAACTATCAACTTTTTTACAAAAATTAAAAGGATCATTTTTGTAGATAATAAAGTACCCGTCATTTTTCTCTATGTGGCATATTTACAGAAATATAAGCGAGAATACCAAATTTTTGGGCCCAATGAGCCATTTTCCCACCTTTCCAGGTACCTGACATTTTGGGGCGTCAATGTATCTATGAATACCTGCAAATTAAAAAAAAATCCGCTGTACCAGATGCCCAGGTTGACACCTTCGTTTACTGGACTATGTAACAATTCTCGTATTTAAGTAAAGCGTGTTATCAATAGAATCAAAATAATAGTATAAAACTATTGAAACGCCTCACAAATTAGAAAATTACTTTCCAAAGGGTAGACCATTCACATAGGAAGCAACATCTACTTCTCGGGCTATATGCCCCGCAGACAATGAATTGGTATTTATGCAATAAAGAACCAACCATTCTGGTTTATAATTAGAAGGGACAATATCACTTGCTGACCGGTTTCGGCGTACTTGCGCCTCATCAGTACGAGGTAGATATCATCCATCAAGAAGCTCTGAGAGCTTAATCCTGGAGTGAAGACAACGATGATTAGAGGCAAATACGTCGATACCAGTCTGCAAGTGATATTGTCCCATCTAATAACAAACCAGAATGGTTGGTTCTATCTTGCAGATACCAACCCCGTTTGATTTGTAATTCATTGTCTGCCGGGGCATATATCCCGAGAAGTAGATGTTGCTTCCTAGTGAACGGTCTACCTTTTGGAAAGTAATTTTTTAATTTGTAAGGCGTTTTAATAGTTTTACACTATTATTTTGACTTCCCTAGCCATACTTAATCTTCCGGCACTTGCTTAACATGCTACCAGATTGTATCCGGGCTGGTCTGGAACTGCCTTCGAGAACTCTAGTGGCACAAGGGTGATTTGAACAATGAAACGGCAGATATCCTATCAAAGCAAGAGCCCGAAACTGCAGTCACTGGTCCTGAACCAGCATTTGGGATATCAAAAACTGCAGTACGGGGGTGTACGTCTCGATAGATTCAAAGAAAACATCACTCGCACCGGAGCCACGTGCCAAATGTTAAACCTCAGCAAGAGCCAAATAAGGAAAGTGACGGGATTACTCATCGGTCACAGGAAACACATGCATACCATTGGCATATACAGGTAAGAACATGTCTTTAAGTGGTGTGTGGAAAAGGATATATATACCAGGTGTCCCAGACTAATTCAACAAAAATGAAAAATAAACTGACATTTTCTTGATTGTCCACGAACCCATTTTATTTTTGGAAAATTGGTTAGATAGACGATGGAAGACCACATCCAAAATTATAAAAAAATGTAGAGGGTGCTATTGAAAAATGTAAAGTTAGGGGTTGTAACTAAGGGATGAATATCTAGGGGATTATTTTTTCTACGCCTTATTAAAGTGTATTAGAAATGGAACAGATCAGTTTTCGTCCCATTCGAAAATCTCTATTCGTTAAGAGATTTAGCCTGAATAATTTAGTCTGGGACACTCGGTATATTCAACTGTGAAGCACTGACCCTTTGAAAATATAAAAATATGAATTCTCAAGACTAGAGAGCGCAAGGAAGGATTTTACCAAGATGGACCTAGTGAAAAGATTGTTGAGCCTGATAAGAAAAACATAAACGGTGCAACTAAGAGCACAAAAAGCATGAAGACTGAGGTGCCAGAGACTCAAAGCCTCTGTCACTTTTCTTTCAGGATATTTTAACAAATATTGATATTTCTTCATTCTACGTTTGTTTTTGCAAGTGACGCTTCTTCAGGTTAAGTATGTGAAATTATTCGCTTATGACTCGAAAATGTTAAATCTCGCTTTTACACGAAACTACCTACGTAATTGAAAGTATTCGTGTACGAACTTATTCGCATAAGTTCAAAATTTGCAGTCCAGGAACTGTAAATAAATCCTCCTCTCTCACACTCATTACTTGTTTTCAAGAATGTTGGATCGAATTTATATTCCTTTTATGTGTGACTCATTTTGTCTTCTCAGCTCAGACCTACAGTCGCAAAGTCTACAAAAAAAAGACTTATCTTTGCTGATAAAGTAATTAGAACTGAATATCTTGTATAAGTTCCTTGTGGCATTACTTATTCTTTTTTCTTATTTTTTTGGGAATCAAACCACAATAATGTTTTTTTATTTTTTATTTCGACGCTTCGGTAGCGTTCCAGCTACCGTTGTCAAGATGAACTAATATAGAAATAATTTTTTGGTCCCTATCTGACACAACGAAAAAATTTGACAACTAGACAATCAATAATATTTTGAAGTTTAAGACTACAAAACTTTGTTGTCAAATTTTATTAAGGTCCATTCATAGTAGATCACACCTCTGGTAAAATGTGAAATAAAATATTTTTTCTACTCCTGTTTTATAATATACTTATTAGAACACTAAAATCTGTATCATAATGATATTCATTATTACATTATACAAATTTTCATTATGATACAGATTTTTAAGCCAATAGGAATGCGACATTCGCACAATATTTAATATAGCCATGGATACCTGGTTGACATTGACATTGGAATAAACAAATTTGGAAACTTGGGCAAGCAAATTGCCACCTTTTTAGGGCTTCCCAATCCCAATTTATATACGGGACACTGCTTTCGTAGAACATCTGGTAGATGGCGGCGGTGATATTACCACCTTAAAAAGACACGGTGCGGTGGTTGGAAATCCACTACGGTTGCAGAGGGTTATATTGAAGAAAGTATCCAAAATAAAATAAATGTATCGAATAAAATGTTTAATTCAATTGAAAATAGGAGCCCCCCAAATAAATTTTACAAATTGTACAATAAATAATTTATACATGCACAAAGAAGATTAAAGAATTAATATTATTATGTTCAAAAGTTTTAAATTTATTTGTTGTACAATTTGTAAAATTTATTATTTGTTGAAGTTCCTTTCATTGTTCTTGTTTTTTATAATAAATGATCATTATTAATTAAATAATTCTTATTAATCGGAGTAGAAAAAATATTGTATGCAACTTTCATGTAATGGCCATTAATACACTCGCATATTATATACGAAACTCGCCTGCGGCTCGTTTCGTATCCTACAACATGCTCGTGTCTTAATGGCTATCATTACATGATCGTTACATAAAATACTATTATTTTATGACATTCTAACGATATGTAGTCCACTAGAAATGGAATCCAGTGAAGTGCACGTTCCAGGAACGGTTTTTTATTGGGATAGCGCTTTTTTTCGCTTATTTTGGAAATTTTGTTAATAAAAACGCGTTTGTTGTTACTTTTTTGTGTATGATTATTTTTGTTTTCAAAATATGTATAACTCAGTTTGGTGATTTTGTGTATAGAAAAGTGTATCGATTAACAACCATTCCAAAGATAAATCATAAAAAAACCTGGATAAAAACTTATGATGCTATCCTGATAACGCTGATTATTGGAAATTTCTCTTTTTAACATCGGTAACCAAATTTGACTACATTCGGCTGAAATACTAGCTACACATTTATCTGAATTTAGTTGTATTAAAGCACTTTCTTTGATTTTTCGTCTTTTATTATTGGGCTCTCTCAATATTATTTTTGTCGAATCCCATTGAATTTTATGCCCCTCTTCCCAAGCATGTTTGCAAATACCTGACTTAAAGAACTCCCTATCTTTGATATACTTTTATGTTCATTTATTCGGACTTTCAGGATAGCATCATAAGTTTTTATCCAGGTTTTCTTATGGTTTATCTTTGGAATGGTTGTTAATCGATACACACTTCAATACACAAAATCACCAAACTGAGTTATACATATTTTGAAAACAAAAATAATCATACACAAAAAAGTAACAACAAACGCGTTTTTATTAACAAAATTTCCAAAATAAGCGAAAAAAAGCGCTATCCCAATAAAAAACCGTTCCTGGAACGTGCACTTCACTGGATTCCATTTCTAGTGGACTACATATCGTTAGAATGTCATAAAATAAAATATTTTATTTCACATTTTACCAGAGGTGTGATCTACTATGAATGGACCTTAATAAAATTTGACAACAAAGTTTTGTAGTCTTAAACTTCAAAATATTATTGATTGTCTAGTTGTCAAATTTTTTCGTTGTGTCAGATAGGGACCAAAAAATTATTTCTATATTAGTTCATCTTGACAACGGTAGCTGGAACGCTACCGAAGCGTCGAAATAAAAAATAAAAAAACATTATTGTGGTTTGATTCCCAAAAAAATAAGAAAAAAGAATAATTAGAACTGTTTACGAATGGAAGATGTTTTTGAATATTGGTATTTGTTTTTGTTTTGATTAATCTTCTATTTTCATTTTTACATAATAGGCATAATAATTGATTTTGGAAAAATAGCCCACGATGTTTGTACGCCTAAGTTTTACCAAAAAAAAGGTCATTTTTTGGAAAATCGAAAAAGAAATTTGTTTGAGATAGCTACGAATTGTATAACGAGTAAATACGAGAAAAGTTCGAACAATCGTTCGTGATCGGTGTTTTAGAAATAACTAGTGACGTATCAAGCTACGTAAATTGTAACCTAGTATTCGAGTTGATTTAATTACTCCAGACCCAACATTTTATAACTACTAAGAGAAATTCAATTATAAAATATAAAAACTAGGTATATTCCTAAGAAAAAAGTAGTCGATTATAATGAACTTACCACCATCACTACCAGATAACATTCTGCCTGATTTTCCATCAGAATTCCACTCTTCCTCTGTAAATAAAAAATATAAATAAGTTACATACCATTTAATATGAGGACATTATAATTATGGGAAGCGTGATACCAGAGCTTTGACATTACAAAAGATGCATAGCTTAACGTTAATAATCATAAAGAAATTTTGAAGGAGATGCTAACACATACGTTTTGTGATTCGAATTCATATTGTACTGCAACGTTGTTATTAAATGTTTGATATATTTTAATCAAATCATGTTTTTTCTTGTTATACATAACTACTTATAATCCATTTCTCCTTCATGCTAGGCTAGCTAGTTTTACGTACGCATAGGATGATCCACTATTACTTTATTTATACAAGTGAGTTTCAACTATTGAATGCCTCACTTATCCCAGATCTTCCGGTTTTCTGGAAAAACCTTGTTGTTTTTATAAATCACCCAGTGTTTTTTTGTGGTTTTAAAATCCTTGGCAAATTCTGAATATTTTCCATATAGGCAATATTCCTAAATGTTATGATATGTTATTTACACTCAAATATATTTATTTATCATGTAATTAGTTGAGCGCCTTTTACCAACGTTTTAAAATTCTATGAATGAGATGGGGTGTGTTCGAATTGGCACAGAATAATTAGAGGAGCGGGACACCCCCAAACGGTCGTCTAGAAAATGAAGAACCGACTAACCTCGTTCTAGGATGTAATTCATGTCATATTTGTAGGCAGATACTTGCCATAATAATAATTAGTGTACAATAATTTCTACATATGAAAAAAATCATGAATACCAAACACATAAAACTTTTGAAATAAAAGTGAGATCAGTGTGAAGCCTATTTAAATAGGATGGAGACATTTATGTGATTTGCAAGATACTGAAATTACAGATCTTATTTATGAACAAATTCTAGCTAGAAAAAAGAGCTTGATATTAATTTTGGCACATATCAAAATCTCAATGCAGGAATAATACAATTGAAAAAAAAGATAATGGAAATATTGTCGAGCCTGAGGACAAGTATTTTGAAATACAGTTAACAGAAGCAAACACGAGCCCCGAAAAATATGCGAGCTAAAAGAAAGGTCATCGCAACGAGCCAATCCGGAGCTAATGTTAACGATTGTACGTTAGTAATTGTTAACATAATCGAAATAATATGACTGAGTGATTTTATCAACATACACCAATTTTAGTGTCTGTATCAGTGTTGTCAATGCGAGGATAATAATTCACCGGTTTTTACATGAAATTTTAAAATATAGACATTTAGGGCTGATGGTAGTTTTATTTTTGGTCCAATATAAATGTTTTTATTAATATTTGGAGTTAAATTTTTAGCAAGTTTGACTTTGTTTACATATCTCTTGACACTCTTGACAGTTAACACTTCTAGTATCGATATTTGGTTATCGATTCAAAATATCGATTGTTACTACAAAAATACAACTACAGCGACATGAACACGCCCACCCAGGGCTCATGTTTGCTTCTGCCGACTGTAACTTCTATAATTCAATTATTTCTAGCGTTCGAACAAAAATAAATCTAGTAATGTAGTTAATGATGGAGTTAGTAAAGTTGTGAAGGCAGTTGCAGTAAACCAAAGGTTTCATCTACTGTACCCACGACTGGGTTACTGAATGTAAATATACCATTGCTTAACGGGATTAATTTAAATGAATTGTAACCATTTTATGAATTGTTTATCTCTGTTATTGACAAAAATAAAAGTTTGTCTGAGTTAGAAAAGCTATTTTCCCTACAACCACTATGCAAAACACGCTTTTCTGCACAAATTTTTATACGCAAAGCAGGCCTTTTCTTAATTCTTTTGATAACTGTTGGAAAAGTAATGCGAAAAGTACACGCTATGGCACTTTTCCGCACCGAAATGTCAAACAAAGATACCTATGACCTGTCAACTTTTTTTGACAATTCAACATATTTATTAAACTTAGTGGATTTCTGGGTGTAAAAATTTTAAATTGAAACCAAAAATAAGTAAACTATTTATTTGATTATTTATTTATTCATTGTTCACTATTAAACATACACTCAACTGATTTTTCTATATCAAATTTTCATTTTGTATGTTCTTTCTGTTCAAAGTTTTAATAAAATACCTATATAAATTTTATTTCATTAATAAATGTGATTGTAGAAAAAATATTGTGTACAACTTGTTCGCAAAGCGAGCGCAGAAGTTTGTGGCATGAGCCGTAAGGCGAGCGCCGCAAATCTAGCGAGCTGCGCACTAGTTGTACAAACTACTATTACCTACACACCTCATAAAGGTCGTTTTCAGTCAGGTTCAACGGTTGACACTAGACACAAACATGTTTAGTATGTTGGCAGTCATCGGTTGAGTTTCATCTGAATGCATTGCTAAGTTAGCGGGGGAATATAACCCAACTTTCCTATAATATTCTTTCAATTTCATTGGATACAATCATCCCATTATTTATTATTACTCTATAATATCTCAAGTTCATTTCCATCATTATACTTTATCACAAAAAAAACAGAACGTAACCTAACCCAACACTTTTACAGAGGCAAAGATTGCAAAATTAGGCAATCCAGCGACCTGTCAAATTAAATTCAATATGGCGTCCCAGGGCAAACAAGAATATGGTTTTGGTATACACAAGAGGGCTTATTTTGGAGAAAGGTAATTTTATTTGGTTTCAAGGGTTGGCTTGAGTGTAAATAATAATTATAATAAACAATAAAAAGTTAAGTTCCATTAAACTTTTGTGTTGCATTTGCATAATAGGCCAAGCAGTAGATAAATATTTTTGACAATAATCCTAGCAGAAATCGAATGATGCCATCGTATGAAATACATTACTAAGTATCATTTTGATCTGTTTTGAACAAAAAAATGTTGCTCAGTAATTTATTATAAACATTTTAAACGAAAAAAAACCCCTTTTTTTAGTATTTTTCATATAGCGTAAAACTGGTATTCATAGATAAATTGTAGATAATTAAATTACGAACAAAACAAAACTTGGTACAAATGAAGTTCTTCGTAGGTCCTTTATATGCACGAAGAGCTGACGCCAAGTGACGGTTACTTTTATCGCAATTGCAATTTTAATTTTTTCATACGATAATTTTCAACGTGTCTGGATGGGTGGTCGATTGTCCGATTTTAAATTTGAAAACGGTTTTGAAAGGTGTAAATATAGAGAAGCAAAACGTATATTTTCGATTTTAAATCGAGTGATGCGAAGTCGGCCAAAAACGCCAGGGAACATCGGCGAAATTCTCTGAGAGGTGGAAAGCGGCTGAGTAGTGAGGGAAGCGGCGAGAGATCGGTGACCGAGGAGAGGTATTATGCATAGATATGAGAGCACGCTGACGCGCGGCATGTCTATGGTTTGCGTTTGATTATTCTGGTAAATAATAAAGCTATTCCATTTTTTTTTATTTTCAAGTACCTGGAGTCGACAAAACCAATTAGTAACTCCGATTTTATTAATAATCAAGAAATAAACTTGTGTATCTCAATGTCTTTTATATGATGGCATCATCCGTTTTCTACTAGGATTTTTGTCAAAAATTACTACACTCGCATGCTCCGTTGTTTGGCCTATAATTATGTGAACTTTGGGCCAACTTTTGGTTAAGCTGTGCCTACATAATAACATTCATTTTTCGTTAGTTTAGTTCCATTACTATATCTTTTTGTATTTAAATAAGCTAGAGAGATGAATATGCACTGTTTTAAATAAAAACTGCTATAATTTCATCAACAAAGTGATTTAAAAACTTAAACAATAAAATGAGATCCTAAAATAATATAATTTCAACTTCTTTTGGATCACACAAATTTAAAAATAATTTTCATTCATTTGAATTACGGCCCAAAAAAAAATCTTCTTTCGAAAGCACTGCAATACCATGAGTCGTGAGGAACAGTTTTAGAATGTGCGTAATTAAAATTGAATAATTTTATTAGTCACTTGTTCACACAATATCATTGGTTTACCATCACCAACATCGTTACAAAAAAGAGCTCTTTTAGCTCGTTAAACTTTTTCAAGGGATGAGGGTATGCTTGCATTAAAATTTTTAACTTTCTCCTCATGTTATTGGGTTCCTCAGATACTTTTGTTTCATATACAGAATATTACTAATACAACATTTCAAATAAAAAATTCAAGTATTGTAACGAGTTATTTTTGGTGTCACTCATTTAAGGTTTAAGTTTATTTCTTTTTTTTTTCTTTCCGTAACTATATAACTCGTTACGTATTTTCCGAATAGATTTTTTTTATATTACCGTTATATTTTTAAGTATTAGTTCGGAGGTACACAATTTCAAATTCTATCAAATTTAATAGTTTCAACAATTTAAAATTTTCTAACCGAAAAGGACGTCTGGTATATATACCTTTGAATTAATTCCGAAAGACATTCAGTATATGGCAAACTTTTTGTTAAACATAAATAAAGTTTAACACCTATAATGAGAATATAAAAATGAAGATTTTGAAATTTTCGGGAGAGTGATCGAGAGTAATCAGAAGAGAGTGATCGTGAGTAATCAGAGGAAAGTGATCGGGAGTAATTAGTAAAGAGGAGAAAGACGAGATTGAAACCGAAACGAGCTACCGCGTGTTTTTTCCCGTAAAGATAGTGTCCGGAGTATTGAAAAGTGTGTGATTTCGAAAGGTAAAATATTTTATTAATACACTTAAAAATTCGAAATTGTCGTACCGCCGTTGAGATATTTTACGCAGTGTAAATTTTATCTGGAAAATTTTCCTTTCCGTTTTTTTTCGAAGAAGTTTATTTATTGATTGTTCAAATAGTTTTAAGAATAAAAGTTTATAGTTGAAGGAGATTTGCCGTAGAATTTTATTTTATTACCACCGTTAATATTTTCTTGTTCGCCGGTTCTATATTGAGTTTCCAATTTTTTTCTTCACTGGTCGTTAATATTCACTTAAGATTTATGTGAATTGGGACATTTTCATTTTATTCCGGTTGATTTTGTTTCTACTCTGTGTGTCAAAATTCGGGTACAAATCTTTTATACATTTTTTTGTTGTTGTTGTGCAATAATAGTTTGCCGGTTTATTTTAGATTCAAGGGATAATCAGACTTGGAAGTGGCCTAGCCATAATTTGTTTGATTACCTGGCAGATTTAAATCGTTTCTTCCCATTTCCGTGGTACAATTCTTTTACATTTTTTTTAACAATAGTTTGCCGGTTTATTTTAGATTCAAGGGATAATCAGACTTGGAAGTGGCCTAGCCATAATTTGTTTGATTACCTGGCAGATTTAAATCGTTTCTTTCCATTTCCGTGGTACAATTCTTTTACATTTTTTTGAAATAATAGTTTGCCGGTTTATTTTAGATTCAAGGGATAATCAGACTTGGAAGTGGCCTAGCCATAATTTGTTTGATTACCTGGCAGATTTAAATCGTTTCTTTCCATTACCGTGGTACGATTCTTTTACATTTTTTTTTGAAATAATAGTTTGCCGGTTTATTTTAGATTCAAGGGATAATCAGACTTGGAAGTGGCCTAGCCATAATTTGTTTGATTACCCGGCAGATTTAAATCGTTTCTTTCCATTTCCGTGGTACAATTCTTTTACATTTTTTTTTTGAAATAATAGTTTGCCGGTTTATTTTAGATTCAAGGGATAATCAGACTTGGAAGTGGCCTAGCCATAATTTGTTTGATTACCTGGCAGATTTAAATCGTTTCTTTCCATTTCCGTGGTACAATTCTTTTACATTTTTTTTGAAATAATAGTTTGCCGGCTTATTTTAGATTCAAGGGATAATCAGACTTGGAAGTGGCCTAGCCATAATTTGTTTGATTACCTGGCAGATTTAAATCGTTTCTTTCCATTACCGTGGTATAATTCTTTACATTTTTTTGAAATAATAGTTTGCCGGTTTATTTTAGATTCAAGGGATAATCAGACTTGGAAGTGGCCTAGCCATAATTTGTTTGATTACCTGGCAGATTTAAATCGTTTCTTTCCATTACCGTGGTACAATTCTTTTACATTTTTTTTGAAATAATAGTTTGCCGGTTTATTTTAGATTCAAGGGATAATCAGACTTGGAAGTGGCCTAGCCATAATTTGTTTGATTACCCGGCAGATTTAACTCGTTTTTATCAGCTCCGTGATACAATCCTTTTATAATTTTTTTTTAACTCGTTGGAATAATAGTTTGCCGGTTTTCTTTAAATTCAAGGGCTAATCAGACTTGGAAGTGGCCTAGCCATAATTTGTTTGATTACCCGGCAGATTTAAACCATTTTCGACTCGTGTAACAATAGTAGTTTTCCGTTGTGTTGATAACCTTGCCGGCTCTGACCGTTACGTACGCTACGTTCTTTTCCCCGTTTTCTTTTGCTCGTACCTAGAGGAGTATCCATAAAATCGACCACAGAGTAGTAATAGCAATTTGGTAATTAGTAGTTAAAATAGCTCAACAAGACCCCTGGAATTCGCCGTAACCTCCATCTGAGGCTATCTGGAACTCTTGACGATAAGTGTCAAGGGGCCGTGGAGCAAACCACGATAAAAATCTGGCGCCCGAGCATTCCGATTAATTATTTAACATCAAGGTGTCCATAGTGACGTGTAGAGGTAGTAAACTACGTTACAAAATGGCGCCCGAGCAGGGACCCGTTTGTTGATTGAACAGAGACCATTTTGATTTTTTTTTTGATTGTTCATTTGGACAGGGACCTGTCTGTTGATAAGTAGAAACCGTTTTATTCCAGTTTTGGTGTTACCGTATTATTGCAGGGAACTGGTTGTTGATAATAGCAGGAACTGTTTGATTATTTCAGCGTATTGTTGCTGGACTGGTTATATTTTTTTTACTGGGTCATTTGCAGCCGAATGGTTGATTTGAACCAGGTACCGTTATTCCCTTTTGATTCACTATTTTTCCGTACTGTTGATTTGAAAAGTGGCCGTTCTACCGGTGCTATATTTGTTTTTTCTCTTTCTTTCCTCCATTGTTGATTTGATTTCGGAAGAAGGAAGTAGGAGGAGCTTGAGGAGAGTAAAAGACTAATGTCAAGAAGGAACTCCGACGATATTGGCTTACCCGATTTGTTCGATCAGGACGAAACTGAAAAACCCGAATCCGTTTCTACAGTACCGGCCCAGCTACCGATCGTCCCTTCCGTGGAGGAAGGCTCAGACCACCGAGTAAGTTGGGTATATTTACTGAGAAACGAGGGACTGAATACCGAGCTAGCAAAGCGAAATTTATCAGTTGCTGGAACCGTTCCGGAGAAACGAAGGAGACTAGTACGATTTTTAAGGCGAGAAAATATTTCTCCGCAACCCGTTTCTGACCGATCCGATACCGTAACCATTCCAACCGCTATGGCAACTACACCGATAAATGTAAATGATTGGAGAGTATCTTTTGGAAACCGGGGAGACCCGGCCGCATTTATAGAAAGAATTGAGGAAATATGCACGGAAAAGAATGTCCAGAAGGACAATTTGCTTCCGGTGTTACCAGAATTACTGTCCGGTGAACCCGCACTATGGTACCGGAATAACCGAAGCCGATACTCCACCTGGGAAGAGTTCGAAACCGATTTCCGCATTTTCTTCTATCCGGTAAATTACGAGGAAGACTTGGAAGCAGAGATAAGCCGTCGTCTGCAGAGAAGAAATGAGTCCGCCGCAACCTATATTACAGAGCTACAAACTCTGATGCGACGCCATGGTAAGCTAACTCCCGAACAACAGTTGGCTTGGCTGTACCGCAATCTGTTGCCGGAATACCGTCTGCAAGTCCGAAAAGGGGACTTTGATGATTTTTCCACATTTTGTCAGGTGGTAAGGGAATATGAGCTCCTCAGGAAGGAACTCCAAAATGTACCCAGCCACAGTGGACCGAACCGTGGACCCGTCAGACCGCAGCCGATAGCACCAAGATATGGACCGTCTCACAACTCTACTCTTGGTCCGTCCAGAGAACCCGTCGTCAGTTCCAGCCAACCGTCACCGACCGATACTCCTCGCCGTTCGCCGCCTGATACTAGTAGTCAACCGTCTGGATCATCTGTCCGTCCGATCACTTGTTTCCGTTGTGGTGAGTCTGGACATTTCCGAAATCAGTGTCCAAACCCTCAGAAAATCTTCTGTTCACGTTGCCGTAAGGAAGGAGTATTTTCCAGAGACTGTTCCTGCAGGAGGCAGGAAAACTAATCCGAAGTTGTACCGAAGAGGGACCGACACAGCTTCCGCAAATCTTTGTCTCTCATACCGAACCGCTAGCAGAAATGGACGACTCCCGACCGCATGTAGACGTCGAAATTGAAAATCACAAGTTCCGGGCATTGTTGGATACCGGAGCAGCGAAATCATATATTGGTGATCAACTAGCTAAGATTTTTTCCCAAAGAAAGCAAACAGCCGCCCGTCAAGGTACGAAGGCCCGTTTAGCTAACGGAAACTTAGTCTCTATCACCGACAGATATGAACTAATATGGAAGGTCAATGACGTCACTATGGAGGGTTCGTTGGAGCATTTCCCTGGACTAATAACCGATATGGTATTAGGACATGATGTCCTTCGAAAGTATGATTTCCGGCTGGAGTTAGGAACCGGGAAAATATACGTGAAAAATGAAGTAGTACAGCGTTCACAATTAGCCAGTCCGCTTGGAATATTAGAGGTCGTGAACTCATACGAAAAAGAATCCTATGCGGATGTCCCAATCATCTGCAAGAAAGATACCCACCCTAGTATTGGTGGAAGAAATTGTTTCCGAAATTTGTCTGCTTTTGAAGTCTCTACGTCTTCCCTGGTGTTAGGGGTTGACAAGGAGCAAACTGTTTCTGAAGTCTCTACGTCTTCCCTGGTGTTAGGGGTTGACGAGGAGCAGTCCGTTCCTGAAGTCTCTGCGTCTTCCCTGGTGTTAGGGGTTGACCAAGAGCAGTCCGTTCCTGAAGTCTCTGCGTCTTCCCTGGTGTTAGGGGTTGACAAGGAGCAGTCCGTTTCTGAAGCCTCTGCGTCTTCCCTGGTGCTAGGGGTTGACAAGGAGCAAACCATTTCTGAAGTCTCTGCGTCTTCCCTGGTGTTAGGGGTTGACAAAGAGCAGTCCGTTCTTGAAGTCTCTGCGTCCTCCCTGGAGTTAGGGGTCGACAAGGAGCAAATTGTTTCCGAGGTCTCTGAGTCTTCCCTGGAGTTAGGGGTTGACAAAGAGCAGTCCGTTCTCGAAGTCTCTGAGTCTTCCCTGGAGTTAGGGGTTGACAAAGAGCAGTCCGTTCTCGAAGTCTCTGCGTCTTCCCTGGAGTTAGGGGTTGACAAAGAGCAGTCCGTTCTCGAAGTCTCTGCGACTTCCCTGGAGTTAGGGGTTGACAAAGAGCAGTCCGTTCTCGAAGTCTCTGCGTCTTCCCTGGAGTTAGGGGTTGACGAGGAGCAGTCCGTTTCTGAAGTATCTGCGTCTTCCCTGGTGTTAGGGGTTGACAAGGAGCAGTCCGTTTCTGAAGTCTCTGCGTCTTCCCTGGTGTTAAGGGTTGACAAGGAGCAAACTATTTCTGAAGTCTCTGCGTTTTCCCTGGAGTTAGGGGTTGACAAGGAGCAATCCGTTGTTGAAGTTTCCGAATTTTCCCCGGTGTTGTTAGAGGTTTATAAAGGAAGATCTGATTCCGAAGTCTCTGCGTCCTCCCTGGTGTTAGGGGATGACAAGGAGCAAACCGTTCATGCAGCCCCGAGAAACATCCGAGAACTGAGAAGATTCTTGAGAGTTGCTTCCTGCTATAGGAGGTTTGTGCCATCGTTTTCTCAAAAGATGGCTCCGTTAACAAAATTGCTCCGCAAATCTCAGCGATGGAAATGGGCTGAAGAGCAAGACACCGCTTTCACTTTGATTAAAATCTGTCTGTCTGAAGCACCCGTTCTAAGTTGTCCCGATTTTACCGTACCGTTCATCCTACAGACCGACGCTTGCGAATATGGGTTGGGAATAGCCCTTACTCAGCAGAAGGATGGTCATGAACACGTGGTAGCGTATGCAAGTCGCACCCTGAGTCCTACCGAGAAAAACTACTCCGTCACCGAGAAAGAGTGTCTTGCCATTGTCTGGGGGATTGAAAAGATGCGTCCTTATTTAGAGGGCTACCATTTCACGGTTGTTACCGATCATCAATCCCTTAGATGGCTGCATTCCATATCTAGTCCGTCCGGACGTCTAGCGAGGTGGAGTATTTTTCTGCAACAGTATGATTTCGAGATACAATACCGTAAAGGTGCGCTAAACCGTGTAGCCGATGCTTTGTCCAGAAATCCGCTACCAATGACCACCGAGGCCGATCCACCGTCTGCTCTTTGTTTGAGCGATGTAACCGAGGAATGTTCGTGGTACCGGAAAAAGAAAGAAGAGGTCCTGAAGGATCCAGAGAAGTTTCCGGACTACTGCATAAAGGAAGACCGTCTATACCGTCATTTCTGGGACGTAAATGATTACCGAGAACCAGAAATGTCCGATCCTTGGAAACTGTGTATAGCAAAACCTGACCGAACACGTGTCCTGCAAGGAAACCATAAAGCTTCAAACGCCGGACACCTAGGGATTGCGAAAACCATCAACCGTATTGCGAAACTGTACTATTGGCCAGGAATGTTCAGGGACATCACCAAATACGTAAGAAGATGTCTGCAATGTCAAAAGTACAAACCGTCACAACAAAAGATTCCAAGGAAGATACAACAGCAACCGCCAGAAACCGACATGCCGCGCAGACCAAAGGAACCTAGGAAGCTCATCACCCTGATGGACAACCTCTGTTGGAGGTGTGGAACCTCAGGTCACCGTCGGGAAAGCTGCAGCCGACCATACATTTTGTTTTGTTCCCGCTGTGGACAAGTGGGACGGATGTCCCGAGATTGCCCGTGTGATAGACACGGCCCCCGTATCCGATCGGTGGCAGTACAAGCCCACCTGGTCGCCCGTGACAACCAACCCCGACGAACACAGGACACTGCCACCCAATGCAGCCTCGATGCCGAGCGATCTTCCCCCAGCCTGGAACGCTGCTCCAGGTCATACCGACGTCAGTCTTCCCGTGGAAGAGGACCTCGCCTTCTAGACCCCTCCATCCGACGACGACGTTCCATGTAAAGAGGCCGCTACATCCTGGATCTCCGTTAACTGGACATTTAGTATTTTTTTTTGTTTTCTGTATATGGATAGTGAGATATAGTGTGAAAAAAAATGTAATGACCGAAAGTTGCACTTTCGTTCATTAATTTTTTTTTACCGAAGAAAAGGGGGTGTGTAACGAGTTATTTTTGGTGTCACTCATTTAAGGTTTAAGTTTATTTCTTTTTTTTTTCTTTCCGTAACTATATAACTCGTTACGTATTTTCCGAATAGATTTTTTTTATATTACCGTTATATTTTTAAGTATTAGTTCGGAGGTACACAATTTCAAATTCTATCAAATTTAATAGTTTCAACAATTTAAAATTTTCTAACCGAAAAGGACGTCTGGTATATATACCTTTGAATTAATTCCGAAAGACATTCAGTATATGGCAAACTTTTTGTTAAACATAAATAAAGTTTAACACCTATAATGAGAATATAAAAATGAAGATTTTGAAATTTTCGGGAGAGTGATCGAGAGTAATCAGAAGAGAGTGATCGTGAGTAATCAGAGGAAAGTGATCGGGAGTAATTAGTAAAGAGGAGAAAGACGAGATTGAAACCGAAACGAGCTACCGCGTGTTTTTTCCCGTAAAGATAGTGTCCGGAGTATTGAAAAGTGTGTGATTTCGAAAGGTAAAATATTTTATTAATACACTTAAAAATTCGAAATTGTCGTACCGCCGTTGAGATATTTTACGCAGTGTAAATTTTATCTGGAAAATTTTCCTTTCCGTTTTTTTTCGAAGAAGTTTATTTATTGATTGTTCAAATAGTTTTAAGAATAAAAGTTTATAGTTGAAGGAGATTTGCCGTAGAATTTTATTTTATTACCACCGTTAATATTTTCTTGTTCGCCGGTTCTATATTGAGTTTCCAATTTTTTTCTTCACTGGTCGTTAATATTCACTTAAGATTTATGTGAATTGGGACATTTTCATTTTATTCCGGTTGATTTTGTTTCTACTCTGTGTGTCAAAATTCGGGTACAAATCTTTTATACATTTTTTTGTTGTTGTTGTGCAATAATAGTTTGCCGGTTTATTTTAGATTCAAGGGATAATCAGACTTGGAAGTGGCCTAGCCATAATTTGTTTGATTACCTGGCAGATTTAAATCGTTTCTTCCCATTTCCGTGGTACAATTCTTTTACATTTTTTTTAACAATAGTTTGCCGGTTTATTTTAGATTCAAGGGATAATCAGACTTGGAAGTGGCCTAGCCATAATTTGTTTGATTACCTGGCAGATTTAAATCGTTTCTTTCCATTTCCGTGGTACAATTCTTTTACATTTTTTTGAAATAATAGTTTGCCGGTTTATTTTAGATTCAAGGGATAATCAGACTTGGAAGTGGCCTAGCCATAATTTGTTTGATTACCTGGCAGATTTAAATCGTTTCTTTCCATTACCGTGGTACGATTCTTTTACATTTTTTTTTGAAATAATAGTTTGCCGGTTTATTTTAGATTCAAGGGATAATCAGACTTGGAAGTGGCCTAGCCATAATTTGTTTGATTACCCGGCAGATTTAAATCGTTTCTTTCCATTTCCGTGGTACAATTCTTTTACATTTTTTTTTTGAAATAATAGTTTGCCGGTTTATTTTAGATTCAAGGGATAATCAGACTTGGAAGTGGCCTAGCCATAATTTGTTTGATTACCTGGCAGATTTAAATCGTTTCTTTCCATTTCCGTGGTACAATTCTTTTACATTTTTTTTGAAATAATAGTTTGCCGGCTTATTTTAGATTCAAGGGATAATCAGACTTGGAAGTGGCCTAGCCATAATTTGTTTGATTACCTGGCAGATTTAAATCGTTTCTTTCCATTACCGTGGTATAATTCTTTACATTTTTTTGAAATAATAGTTTGCCGGTTTATTTTAGATTCAAGGGATAATCAGACTTGGAAGTGGCCTAGCCATAATTTGTTTGATTACCTGGCAGATTTAAATCGTTTCTTTCCATTACCGTGGTACAATTCTTTTACATTTTTTTTGAAATAATAGTTTGCCGGTTTATTTTAGATTCAAGGGATAATCAGACTTGGAAGTGGCCTAGCCATAATTTGTTTGATTACCCGGCAGATTTAACTCGTTTTTATCAGCTCCGTGATACAATCCTTTTATAATTTTTTTTTAACTCGTTGGAATAATAGTTTGCCGGTTTTCTTTAAATTCAAGGGCTAATCAGACTTGGAAGTGGCCTAGCCATAATTTGTTTGATTACCCGGCAGATTTAAACCATTTTCGACTCGTGTAACAATAGTAGTTTTCCGTTGTGTTGATAACCTTGCCGGCTCTGACCGTTACGTACGCTACGTTCTTTTCCCCGTTTTCTTTTGCTCGTACCTAGAGGAGTATCCATAAAATCGACCACAGAGTAGTAATAGCAATTTGGTAATTAGTAGTTAAAATAGCTCAACAAGACCCCTGGAATTCGCCGTAACCTCCATCTGAGGCTATCTGGAACTCTTGACGATAAGTGTCAAGGGGCCGTGGAGCAAACCACGATAAAAATCTGGCGCCCGAGCATTCCGATTAATTATTTAACATCAAGGTGTCCATAGTGACGTGTAGAGGTAGTAAACTACGTTACAGTATTAATTTGTCTCCTTAAACAAAAACTCAATTGACTAAAGTACTAAGCCAATTTCAAAATATGTGTAGACATGTAAACTTTTGAATGCCTCCATCTGCAATTTTGAACAAAAACTTTGTGAAAATACCAAATAACTATTTATATCCATATCTAGGAGTATCTCAAATTTAACTGAAATCCAATGAAGGTTTTCAGAGAAACACAAAGTCAAACCACAGCGTATGCAACTACATAAAACACACTAATAAAATTATTCAGGAAACATGGCAATGGCATTCGAGTCAAGTTCTGCTCCTGAAAACCACAGGAATCGAACAAAAAACAAAATTAAAGTACCTATCAAGTGTAACTGTTAAAAATACTAAACATTAAATTTTGCTCTGAAAAAGGTGATAGAATTTACAATTATTGTAACAGGTATAAGTCAGCAGCCGTTGCAGATAGAGTAAAGTTCGTTGAAGAAAATAAATAAAACTGTTGTGAAATTTTCTTAAATAGTCACATAGGAAAATGACGATTTAGTTTTAAACATCACACTTGCAAAAAATTCAAACCACAGCACAATGTTACACTTGAATTAAGGAATTAAGTTCAATAAGTGGAATTAAATAATACACAACAACAAGAAGTCCGGCGAAAATCCTTTGAGACAAAAATAAATAACCTTGGATGTGACAGCTAGCTCTGGCATAGTCTGAGAATCATAATAAATGCTTACAGTTCTACTCGAGTCCCACTAAGAAAAAGCATAAATTTGAGTTTTATCGGATGTATTATATAGTTATTAGATGTCAAAATAATAGTTTCATAACTCATTACAAATTTAAAAATTGCTTTTCAAAGAGTAAACCGTTCACTAGGAAGCAACTTCTCGGGCTATATGCCCCGACAGACAATGAATTACACTTCCAAGTTAAACGGGGTTGGTATACCTATATGCAATACATAACCAACCATTCTGGTTTGTAATTAGAAGGAACAATATCACTTACAGACCGGTTTCGGCGTATTTGCACCTCATCAGTATAAGGTATCCGTCCAGGGGCTTTATTATTGCCTGAGGGAATAGAGCTTTCCGAATTTAGTCTTTATTTTGCTTGTCTGCTCTGTCACTGCAGCAGCAAAGACAAAATATCTGTTCTCTCGGGAATCTTCATTCCCTCAGTCAAGAGTAGACCCCCAGAAACTGTGAGAGCATAATCATTGCTGTCGTGGCATATAGCCCGAGAAATAGATGCTGCTTCCTAGTGAACGGTCTACTCTTTGAGAAGTTATTTCCAAATTAGTAAGGCGTTCTAATAGTATGATACTATTATCTTGCTGTATATTGATAACATGCTACTTAAATATGACAATTGGTACAGGAAACTGTAATAAAGTAAATTAGAACTAGATTCCCTTAAATAATTACAAATTAGAAGACGGTTAAAAGACCTACAATATGAAGTCGTCAATGAACAGATAAATCTAAAGAGCTATTAAATTGTCTTCTTAAGTAACAATTGTGTAAAGATCAGCAGATATAGTTTTCCTTGGTTTCCTAAATCATTGCACAGCTATACTGATCTTAAATGGGAAAAAAATATCCAGGATATTCCCATAGGGATAATAATACCTGAGATTTAATATTCTCCTTTTCCTATTCATATTATATTAAGTCAATCACAAGATAGGTCACTATTTGGTCTAACCAAAATATTAAACACCAAGTACGCATCATACCAAATGTAACTTCTGCCATTCTGACGATGACATTTTAAGTACAAGATAGATATCCGTCCAGAAGCTCTGAGAGCATAATCCTGGACTGAAAACAACGCTGATGAGGCGCAAATACGCTAAAACCGGTCTGCAGCTGAGAGTCCCGTTAAATAACCTTATTTGCTCCAGATGATCTTTTATTGGGATATGACCCGTTAGATAGCCTTTAAGGTTTATTAGCTGATTCCTACTGATATTCAGTAGTTATAACCAAAAGTTATAACCAATTTTGTAAGAGAAATTCAATAATGAAGATCTGTTGCGGCCAAAGTATTCGAATAGTAGTAAAAATTCTGGAAAATAATTTAATTTGTTAATATTCATTGAATCTGATACAGGGTGAATGAAAATACGAATACATTATTTTCTCCGTTTTTCCAAATGGATCACCCTGTATTTTATGGGAGTATCGAAAAGTACTACCAACATACTTCTTTTTTTATGAAGTATTCCCTATACCTTAAGTTATTGGTTCTTGAGATATTTTGATTTTTCTATGCAAAACATTGATTATATCTAATTATGTAACAATTAATTGTGATTTGTCAAAAATTGATCTTTGACAATAACATGACGTGACAGTAGGTACATTATTGTTTTTTGATTTAGCGGTTTGGTACATTTTTTGGTGTTTTGAAGAATTTGAACTAGGGCAAAAATGAATTTCACTAGTGATGAAATGATTGATATGATTTGGATATTGGGATAATCCAATAAAAACGTCTTACTATCAGCAAGAGTATACCATGGACATTTTTCTGAAAGGCGGCAACCTACCAAAAAAAACTTCTGTAACAGAAGAAAATGAAATTAATATTTTGCTGGTAGTTACTGAAAACCCACACACAAGTGTAAGGAGCCAAGATTCATAAAAATGGTTGTGTTAATAGGCATAACTTTCACTATTATTCATAAACTAATCCATATCACATAGTGACACACAGTCAAACTAGATGGTCGTTGAATGTGTGGGGGGGGGGTATTGTTGGTGAATATGTAGTAGAACCATATTTTTTTTATATAATCAATGTTTTGCATAGAAATATCAAAATATCTCAAGAACTAATAGTTTTAGGTACAGGGAATGCTTTATAAAAAATAGAAGTACGTTAGTAGTACTCTTCGATTCTCACATAAAATACAGGGTAATCCATTTGAAAAAACCGAGAAAATAATGTATTCGTATTTTGATTCACCCTGTATCAAATTCAATGAATATTAACGAAATAATTAATTTTCCAGGACTTTTACTACTATTCGAATGCTTTGACCGCAACAGATTTTTGAATTTGGATTTCTCTTACATTGTACAGGGTATTGAACTTGTTATGATTTTTATGGAAAATTGGTTATAACTTTTTAAATACTCCGTAGAATACATCACAACCCTATATTATTGTAATGGGGAGGTCAAGCTGATTCCAAATATGCAATAAAATATAGGGTGTTTCATTTAAAAAAATGTAACTTTGATATGGCGCAGCATTCTGGAACACCCTGTAAGATGGTAAATAATTTTAAAATGTGGAGACTGATGATGGCTATAAACCCTCAAATTTTCAAATTGATATCTCAAAGGACAAAGGAGGCACTGAACTTTATCACACTAATCAATCACCCTGTATATTGTAGAGCAAAGAGTACAATGAGAAGCCCTGGAGAACTCCTTGTTGAGGTATAAACTGTAATTCACTTGTGGGGTTCTATAACTTGGTAGTTTTCAAGATTAATTCAGAACACATCATTTGCTATAGTTTGTAGAATATACCACAGTTCAAAATACCATCAAAAGCTTTAGTAATGCCAAGAAAAATAGCAGCACTGTTTTCTTTGTAGAGGTTTGTATATTTTGTTTGGTTCGATAGTAAATTTATAGTCGAGAGTTTTTCCTAAAACCAATCTGGTACGAAGATATCTATGTATTTTCTGATACCCTTCTGTAATAATTTTTTTGTGTCCAAATTTTTTTCCAGAACAGCCCATTGGTAAATCGAGAAGTAAATATTAAATATTCTAATTACCATATTTTGTAAAAGCCATATTTCAACTTCAACAGTAAACTCATAACTCATAGTAAGCTAGATAAGTATATCAGACCTTAAGATAGGTAGGTATTAAGTTAGATACAATATACTGATACACTTTATATTGAGGTGAAAGTTACAGAACATACATTAAATTACTTCTCGTGCAACTCTCTTTTGTTCATTTTATGGAAAACAACCTAAAATATTAGATTTTATTTATTGTGTTATTGATGTATTACATATTTACAGGAAATTTGTTTTTCATGGATCCTGTTGTTAGAGCTAATGACTACTGAATATCTGTTTATAATATCTTCTATATTTTCAAACTGTATTTCTTTTATTTGCAGAATATTCGGCTTCAATACCAAATCATTAGAAGGCCATTTGATATAGTACATTCACAGTGGCTTATTTTATCCAAGCATTTGAATGGATTGTTTTAAAAATCTCCTCCCTTTATTTCTCCGTTTTGTGTAAATAATATTTCACTACAGATATAGGAAAGCAGATTCTGGAAAACTTTGAACATGAAATTCTTACATAATGAACAACTTGTAAACTCGGTTTTAGAATATACTTACTAACACTAAGGGTGGCTTTTTCACAATTTTCTTTCAAAGACTTATTATACTCATTGTAACTGCTGGACCTTTTTTTTGGAGCCGCTCTAGTACCGGGAGCACTGAAGCCTGTTCGCTTATTGTACTCTACTCCCCACCTTTATTCCACCCACCCAGCCATGCCCGTACCCTCGAGTAGATGATATGGGTCAACTGGATGCATCCTTCATGCGGCACGTTGGCCTCTCCGAAGATTGTCTGTCTCCTTGAGTACAATGCCTCACAGTCGGAAAAAATATGGGTTACGGTCTCGGTCTCCATGCCACAAAATCTGCAGCTGATATCCCCGTTATATAACCCCATTTTATGCAGATGATCCTTCACCGGGGCATGACCCGTTAGATAACCTGTAATAATCCTTAGCTTGTTCCTACTAACATTCACTAGCTCTTCAGCTCGTTTTACAGATATATCACCTATGAAAGTCTTACTGTGTACCTGCTTTGGAGTGTTCCTCCACTGTAGTCAATGTTGGCGTTGTACCCATTTTCGTATTTGTTCTCGGACCACCTTCTTTGTGGTCCCGAGAACTGGTTCTGGTCCACCATATGTCGTTGCTGAACCTCTTCTCGCGAGTTCATCAGCTTGTTCATTTCCAGAAATATCATTATGTCCCGGCACCTACACTAGTTTTACTCTACTGCCAGTTCATTTAATTCTTTCTGGCATTCTTCTACCAGTCTGTATGTTACCTTGCGGCTATTTAGAGCTGCAAGGGCTGCCTGGCTGTCAGTTAATATGTTTATCCTATGAGTGCCAGTCCTTTGTTTGTTAATTCTGACACATTCTAGGATGGCATAAAGCTCCGCCTGAAATACAGAGGCATGTACTCCTAGTGAGAAAGAACGTCTTGTGTTCCTCATTTCACTATACACCCCTGCTCCTGTCCCTTCCCCAGTCTTTAACCCGTCTGTATACCAGGTCTCTCCTCGAGGAAACTTTCTGTGGGGTATATCTACCTGATATTTAGGGCTGGGGAGAAGTTTAGTGGCCATATAGTATATTTTCATATCTAACATGGCTTCACTTACGATATCCTCAATGGATGTGTGTCTTGATCTAACTGTTTTGTTGCTCAGGTTATTAGTTACAAGTGAAATCTTATATAGGGTGTTTTTAAAAAAATGGTATTTTTAAATGCAAATATCGTCCATTTTTTCAATGAAACACCCTATATATTTTTATACTATCTGAAAGCTGAACTCTTCCCCTTTCTGAAAATGTATAATTTGTATAAGTTTAGATGAAAAATGAGTAAGTTATTTGGTTTTTAATGATGATTCTTTGTTAGATAAAGATATGTCTGACTCATACGTTTTAAATAGAAAACAATTACAAAATTTGCCTGCTAAGTAATACCTTCGTTTAAAAAAAAATTATACCGAATGTTTTTGAAAGAAGCACGACTTATTAGAAATATCAAAACAATTAAACAAACTTGAAAGGTGAATCAAATTTTGATAAAAATGATCATTATAAATTATCTAATTTAATAAAAATCTGTAAGATGTTCAAAGTGTTGTCCATTTTACTCGATACATTTTTGCAACCTGAACAAAAAGTGATCAAAAGAGTTGCGTAACATTTCCGGGGTAATTTCTTGAAATGTTGCCTCGCAGTTGTCCCAGAGTCTCAGGAATAGGATTATAACATCTATTTTTGATAAAAGACCATATAAAAAGGTCTGGGATCGTCAAGTCTGGTGAGTGGGCAGGCCACTCAATTGGTCCGGCTCTCCCAATCCACCTATCTCCAAATGTTTTTGCTATAGAATTTCTTGCCACAAGTGAAAAATGTGGTGGCACACCATCTTGCTGAAAGTAAACTGAATTTACCATGCCATCCTGTTCAAGTTGTTGATATAAGTAATTTTGTAACATGTCTGTATAGACATTACCATTACTTGTAGTTTCTCCAAAAAAAGAACGGTCCGTATATTTTTTCTTTAGAAATACCACACCAAACGTTCAACTTCGGTGAATCTCTTTCGTACTCTTCCATTACCCTTGGATTTTTAGACCCCCATATGCGACAATTATGTTTATTACATTGCCCGTTTAAATGAAAACCTCATCTATTATAAGTAGAACATTGGGATCTTCTCTAAATAAATCTAGTAATGTCTACGAAAAAAAAATATTGGTTTGAAAATCTCTTGCATACATTTTTTGGTGTATTTGAATTTCATAAGCAGTTAACTTTAATATCTTCATACATCTCTGAACTTCGGATTTTGAAATTCCTGTTGTGTATGATATTTTGGGAACGATATTCGATTATTAAGTTCTTCTAATGTTTCCTGAATACATAGGAGTCTATTCAAAAAATTATCAGCATCACGTGTTTTATATTTCTTCCTTTCCAATAATCCACTTACGTACCACTTTTTTATATTGTTTTTTGAAGGTGGATTTTCCCTAAATGTCCCACGAAATGTTCTTTGGGTATTAACAATCGATTCATACTTAGCATACAATAACACAGTTTTGGATTTTTTGGGTAAACTAAATCGGACCATTATTGAAAATAAATTAACAACAGCTACAGTAAAATTCATGAATCTTTCTCGTTACGTCACAACCCATAAGCATCCGAATCAAATCAATAATACAGTTTTCACCAGCGGCGTATGATTGTTAGAGCGTTCGGCATGTATTTCTGGTGATCTAATTATAAGAGGAAATAAATAAAAACCAAATTCAACATATATCATAGTTAGACTACAATTCGAAATTCTACAAATAAATTGTTACAAAACTTACCTCTTGAATGCATTTAGCATTTTGTCGAAAAATATCACAATAAATGTAAATGAACTTCACCTATTTAAAGTAATTACAATGACGACGAACTTCAATGGTGACAGAATAATTTCCGCATAAAGTGACATTTCACTTTTCAAGTACAATCGTTGTCACAACACAAGCCAGTGTGACAAACCGATGAAGACGTAATGGCGTAGCTTAATTCAGGCACAAAAGACATATGTACCCTTCCATTTGTATTAATTGGACACACGAGGTGAGTGATATACTCATAAAATTAGAGTGTCTTTGATACATTCAGGGAAGTATGACGTAACAAGAAACTTTCGTGAATTCCACTGTAGCCCTTTTTGGAACTATTCAAATCGGAATTAATTACTTTGACATTTCGTGTCAGTTTATTGAGATTGTGAAAATTCCAAAGCATACTTAAACAGTGACGCCTCTTTCTAGATACCTACATAACAGCCTATCATTAAAAATCAAATAATTTCTTATCTTATCCACCATGTTTCATTTCTATTTCCTTACCTCACTCACGCGAACCGTGAACTGTCAAAAGAGCAACCAATAAAATCTGCCATTTGCCATGACCAGAATTTGGAATACATGATGCCTTTTAGGAAACTCGCTTCAGTAAGCTCCAGTAAAAGATTGGTAAAAGCGCGTTGTTTTGAGATGGGAAACGGTTAGGTCGAATGTACTTTGAGTTTATGATCTTTAATTGGTTGTTAACTCCTTTGAAAGTTGCCGATCACGAGTAGGAGAGTAAAGCTAGTAGATAGAAATGAAAAATTAATTGGATGAGAAATCCGTTTTTGTCATCGTCTTCAAAAATAGAGAATATTGAGATGGTTTGGTGGTTACATAATTAATTGTATTCTGGGCTGGTGAATGTATTTGTTTTCACGTGATGAAAAATACAAATCCATCATGCCTGGCCAAAAATACATCTCTTCGTCATGGATCTTTAGAATACAATTGAAGTTCCAGCACAGTTACAAGAGTATGATAAGCATTTGAAAAAAAAACAAGCGAGCTCTACAGTAGTCGCATATGATGTGTAACATCTGTAAATCTTGGGAAAAGTTATAATTTTTGGTAACGAAAAATCATTTATTTAATTAATGAAAATTCTATTTCATTTAATTAATTTAGGTGTGTTACAAATTATTCATGAATATATTTTTTAGTTATGTTCAATTTGGGGGAAGGGCCGGGACAATAGACTAAAATATGAGACGTATACTTGTCATTTCAAAGTATTTAAAAAAAGTTGAAAAACTCGGTCAATAACAGTACCTGTGTTAGTTGTTAAAACATTTCGATCCGTGCTCATTTCAAGCTCGAGGTCATCATTTAAAAAAATACGGAATCTTTTCTAATAAAGAATTATCCTCAAAATTCAATAAAGCTGAATAATGAAATATTTATTCGAATATTTATCAATAATGTATTTTTTATGAATGATCTTCACTTTTTTCAAATACTCATTAACAGCAGTAAATAAAATTATTAGAATAGTCTACGTATATAAATTAGTTTATATAACAACAAACTTTATACACAACACTGTAGATTAAGTACACAGCTAATGCATTTAGTCATTGGAGCATTGCAGTTGTTGGAAGTATTGCAAGATTTGGGGTTTAGAGGAAACGTTTACAATTTAATAAAAAGCTACTTAACGAACTGAGAGCAGTATGTTAACATCGAAGGTACGTTAAGTAATAAATTAGAAATAAGTTGGGGTGTTCCTCAAGGTACGGTCTTGGGCCCTATATTGTTTATCATATATTTAAATTCTATACTCGCATTTAACAGTTACGGTACAATCTCCAGTTTTGCAGACGACACTGTTATTATCCATGAAGCGGAGAACTGGGACGACTTAAAACAAAAAACTGGACAGGATATGGCTAAGGTTGTAAAATGTTTTGATCAAAAATTGTTATCAATTAACTTTGAAAAAACATTTTTCTTATCGTTCTCATCATATACCAGTGGACTTCCAAATATAAACGAACTTAAAATTAATAATCACTCTAATAACACGATAATTATAAAAAAACAAGATCACATAAAATACCTGGGTATAGTATAGATGCCCATTTTAAATGGGATAAACATATAATCAATGCTTGTAGAACGCTTCGCTCTTTGGTTCATGATTTTTAACAATTGGCACACATTACAATTCAAATATTTAAAAATTCTCTACCATGCCCTAGTCGAATCTCGAATAACATATGAAATATTAGCATGGGGAGCGACTACAAATACTCACTTGAAACACATAGAAATAATACAGAAAATATTTTTAAAAATAATTTCGCTAAAACCGTTACAGTTTTCGTCAGATATGCTATTTAAGGAACTAAAAATTATGGATATTCGTGAGCTCTTTTTTTATAAAGTAGTTATTAGAAAATTTAAAAACCGTAACAACTTACATTATACTAGTCACATATATAATACAAGGTTGAAGTTGAATAATATGCTAGAAATACAATTTTCTAGGAAAACAATCGGCCAAAGAAACCATGTTTTTTTGTCCAACAGATTTTACAGCTTTCTGCCTCAGCAAATTAAAGATGCTAAAACTATATATTCCTTCAAAAAACAGGTAAAATCTCACATTCTTCTATTAGATTGAAATGTTATCCATGAATTGTTCAATTTCTAAATTTGGAATATATTCTATAATACATCAAAAAGTAATACAAGATGCATGTATGTAGGTATGTGTGTGTATGTATGTGTATGAGTATATACAGTGCTATTCAAAAGTCCCCTCCAGCCCTCGTATCTTTTGAACGGCTACACTTTCATTAATAAAATTTGGAGGTTGAAAATAAAGTGTTGTAAAATTCTCTACGAATGGTAACAGGTGACGTAATAGTAATAGATGACGTCACAGTGCCACTCTGGCCAATAATTTTAAATAGGACCTTATGGCAAGTGATATCTCGTTTGAAAGGCATTGACATTGGCTACATAGCCATGTTAATTTTGTTCGGGTTTAAACTAATTTTGACGGATAAACTAAATAAATACCAAAATTATTGAAATTATTTTTTTAAATTTAATTAATCAAATATCAACAATGAATTCTTATAGCAAGTGTTCGAATGTGCTCCGTCTACTTCCTAGCAGTAATACATCCTATTAGTAAACTCTTATCGTACTCGTTCGAATGTGTCAGCTGAAATTCCATTGCATTCTTCAATAATTCTTTCTTTCAAAACGCCAATGCTATCTGGTGACCGAGGTGACCATTCTATAGGACCTCGCCGGACTATTTATCTACTTCGATATTCTTCATCCAGGTAACGTCTTACTGCATCATAATAATGTGCAGGAGCACCATCTTGTTGAAATGTTATTTCCAGATGGCCGAATTCATCTGGATTATCTTCCAGAATTTCAAGAATTAACGGCTCAATTGCATTTTGTAACATCTCCAGATACACTTCACCGCTTAAATTTGAATTTAGGAAAACAGGACCAACTATGTGGTTTCCCAAAATACCTGCCCAAACATTGACTTTTTCTGGAAATTGGGTATGCTGTTCACGAAAGGTGTGAGGATTTGTGTCTCTCCAATACCTTACATTTTGTGTATTCACATTTCCATTGAGGCAAAAAGTACTTTCGTCACTAAAACAAATTGTTTTTGTGTAATGTATAAGCTAAATATTCTGAAAATTGAAAAATCGAAACCACCGGGACTCGAACCCGGGACCCCTCAGTTACAAGCCCTTACGCTAAGCCCTGCGCTACGGCGGTTCATTATCATCAATGTTCTGTTCTGTATTATAAGCTACCATTCAACCGCGACTGCGTCTTACAAATGTGGGATTTGACTAATTTTATTTGTCATACATTCACAGAATTCGAGTCTTCTGTCGGGGTCGTCATCCGAAAGGTATTGCACCATTTTTAACTTGTATGGATGAAATTTATTTTTAGCCAACACTCTCTGTACTGTACTTTTACTTACTTCACAGATAGACGCAACTTTAGTTGAAGAGGAAGTAGGGTTTACTACCATTTCAGCAACCATATCAATTTTTTTATCATCACTAAATGTTGGTCGACCAGATCGTTTGGCATCTTGAACACTACCTGTTGCTTCAAACTTGTGAAGAAGCTCCCTCAAATAAGTTCTCGAAATAGGGCGATCTGGGTATCTCTCATTAAATACACGTTCCGCTTCATGGAGATTCTTTCCAGATTCACCAATTATTAAGATAGCTGCTACTTTGTCGGCTTGAGTACGTACCATTTTGCCTATGTAAACTCTTAAACGTCTCGTTAAACAATAATAAAATCAAATATTTGAGCTATATAGAAAAACTTTGCAAAGCAACAAATACTATTAAATTAAAAATGTTAATTTTTTTGACAACTAACCAGAGGCGGACTGAAAAATCTTCAATATTTAAATATGAAATAATAATTTTGGTATTTATTTAATTTATTCGTCAAAATTAGTTTAAACCCAAACAAAATTAATATGGCTATGTAGCCAATGGCACTGCCTTTCAAACGAGATATCACTTGCCATAAGGTCCTATTTAAAATTATTGGCCAGAGTGTCACTGTGACGTCATCTATTAGTATTACGTCACCTGTTACCATTCGTAGAGAACTTTACAACACTTTATTTTCACACTCCAAAGTTTATTAATGTAAGTGTAGCCATTCAAAAGATACGAGGGGTGGAGGGGACTTATGAATAGCACTGTATATATATGTGTGTTGCTAGCTTCTCCATGTGTGATAAAAAATATAGCAATTGTAGTGAAATTTCTAAAATATGTTTAAAAAATTCTGATAATAGGTCAAACCCACGCACAGGCTCTGCCTAAGTGGGTACACTTTTATTCGGAATCTTCTATGAACTTTTATATTGTAAATTTAAATATGTTGATAGGTTCTTGAATAAAATCATTATTAATTATTATTATTCAGTAGATCCTGCTGCAGAGAGGATGGTGGTTAAGGTGAAATTGTTCTAATTATTTTGGTTGTTTCTGATTGGGTACAGGTTGGCTCTCACCATGAAGTTAATAATAATAAATGGAAGAAAATAAATATGTTAAGGAAACTTAAGTTTTAAATTTTTGCCGCGTAACACACATCATTGGCGCATGTTTGAGGAAAAGGTATACATGCCCAGTGGCCAGTATATCAAGAAGCTTCGAACGGTGAACGAACGCTTTCGAGACAAAACCGGTGGAATATCACAAAAAAAAAACCAAGTAAATAAAGTGTGCCAGAACATATCCTCAACCATCCCAGGCGCCGGATACGGACAGCAAATAGAGCTTCACCAGGTAGGAACCTTTTATAGTTTTTTTTTTCCTCTTTATACTTTTTTTGCGTTGATGATGTGTTACATTTTAGTGAATTTATGAAACCAATATAAATACAGTCCACTAACATTTTTCATAGTTCCTGCTTTAACATTGGCCCTTCTCCCACGGATTGAGTATACCTAATTTTTTGTTTCCTTTTTCATATTACTATTACATTTTATCGGTACATTTCAAACTTGTTTGCCGGTTGACCTTCATTTTTACGCAGATAATTTCTACATTGATTTATTCCACTAAATGTTATTCGATTATAATTTCACCGTTAAATATTAATATTAACACCAAATATAACAGTAGATTTTGCATCCTTAGCTTGGTGAACTCCATAGTTTAGTTCAAATTTAAATAATTTTTCTAATCCTTAATAACTTTTTCGCACTAACTTTTTTTTGGCATACAAAAACCACATTGACCTTAAGCAGGTGTTTTTGGTAATTGTCTTGTTTATTATTCTCCACAATTAATTATTCATATTTGTAATGGCTCCAACTTCCGATAAATTAACAAGAGCAAATCTAAATCGCACGCTCGCTCACAAAAGATTAGAAGAGACTCATCAAGCAGGTCTTGATGCATTACACGATGAATCTTTGAGATCAATTTTCTTAGCTAGAGCCGAAGCTCTCGACGATATATATAATGACTTCCAAACCGCTCATAATACTGTCATATCTCTAGTTAGTGATGATGATTTCGTAGCCTACGATACAATGCGTAGTTCAGCAGATAAAGCCTTTTATAGTGCTAAATCCATTAAGCATGATTTTTTAATAGCGGATGCAGCCAGTAGTTCGGTGACCAATTTGAATAGAACCTCTTCACATCAACGGTTTGTAGCGAAGCTTCCAAAAATTAACTTACCCACATTCGACGGAGATTTTAAAAACTGGTCTTCTTTCTATGATCTGTTCAATACGCTTATCCATAACAATACTGATTTGTCCGACGCTGAAAAATTCCAATATTTGCTCACGTCACTGGACAAAGAACCCTTAGCTTCAGTTAAAGGTATTCCCCTCACTGATGCAAATTATCTTATAGCATATGAAATGCTGGAGAAACGATACCAAAACAAACGGATTCTAGCTACTCACTATTATAATGAACTTTCGAATGCAGCTTCAATTCAAATTCCTACGTCTAGGGAGCTAAGGAAACTTTTAAATACCTTTTCTGAAAATGTAGCGTCTTTTCGAGCTCTTAAATTTCCCGTCGATCAATGGGAATTTTTGTTGTTCAATATGCTTATAAATAAACTTGACACTAAAACTAGAACAGATTTTGAACTTGAAAATAGTTTAAATTCAGAATTGCCTACTTACAGACAATTAATAACATTTTTAGAAAGGCATTGTATAGCTTTGGAATCAGTTCAATTTTCAATTAATACTTCAGACAAATCTAAAAACAAGTTTTCAAACTCGAAGCATTGTAACAAACCTTCAACATCTACATTTATTGCAAATACACAGCAAAACAGTAGTAACGTTAAATGTATCTTATGCTCTTCTTTTCACCCACTGTATAAATGTCAATCGTTTTTGGCTAAGATGCCTCAAGAAAGATTTTCTTTTGCTAAGCAGCACCAGTTATGCGTCAACTGTTTAGTATCTCCTCATTCTATTAAAATGTGTTCATCCACACAAAGATGTAAAATTTGTAAATTTCCTCATCATACAGTGTTACATTTTCCAAAAAATTCATCTAATTCTAGTCACATAAATAATTCTGTTTCCTCTTCTGACAATGTCCCGAATATTTCTAGTGACAATTCTAGCTCTTCAACTACAAATGGTCATTGTATTACAAATGCTTTAACTTTACCACAATCTACGGTTTTATTATCCACGTGTGAAGTGCAGATTAAGGACATTCGTGGACATTTTCAAAAAATTCGTGCTTTACTAGACACAGGTTCCATGGCTAACTTTATATCTGAAAAATGTATTAGAAGACTTGGACTTTCTCGCAAACATTGCTCTATTCCCATTGAAGGCCTCAATGGAATGACTACCTTTACAAATCGAGGCACAGCTCATTGTATCATTAAACCATGTGGTGAAGAAAATCCAGTTTTTTCATTCGAAGCAATTATTATACCTCAAGTTTGTTCTGACCAGCCGAAAGTCTTCATTAATCCTGCAGAATTGACATATATTAAAAACTTGAACTTGGCGGATAGTAAATTTCATATTCCCGTTCTCCTGGATATGATTCTTGGAGCTGAATTAATACCTTTAATTTTGAAATCAGGTCGTATATTAGGAAATCCTGATCAACCTGTCGCTTTAGAAACTGTCTTTGGTTATATTCTTCAAGGACGCACAAACTGCACCCATGTCTCAAATAATTACTCTTTAAGTTGTCATGCATCTTTGGATATAAATCTTGATATACAATTGCAAAGGTTTTGGGAGGTCGAACAGGTTGTCAAACCCACTCATGCATCCCCGGAAGATAATAAATGCGAAGAAATTTATAAAACTTCCACTTTTCGAGAATCTTCTGGACGATTTTCGGTACCTTTACCATTTCGTCAATCTTTTCCCAGTTTTGTTGATACTTACACACAAGCACATCGGAGATTTTCAATGCTAGAGAATAGATTTTCAAAATCGTTTGAATTACACATCAAATACTGTGAGTTCATGCAAGATTATCTTGACAGTGGACATATGATTCCGGTCCCACTGAATGATTATAAATCTTCATCTGCTTATTACATACCCCATCACGCCGTCTTTAAAGAGCAACTTTTGGGTTCTCAAATAATTTCCAAAATTCGAGTTGTGTTCGATGCGAGTTTGCGTGACGTACAGGGTGTCTCACTTAATGACTCTCTTTTAGTTGGCCCAAAACTTCAAGGGGATATTTCCACGATACTTTCAAGATTTCGATTTTTTTCTCATGTGTTTGTTTGCGATATAAAGCAAATGTACAGACAAATTAACGTTCAACCTCAGTTTTGGAATTATCAAAGAATTCTTTGGCGCTTTAAGCCCACTGAGCCACTTCAGGAATTTTTTTTGCGAACTGTAGTCTATGGAATTTCAAGCTCTCCGTTTTTAGCTCTACGAACTTTGAAAGAATTGGCCACCCAAGAGCAATCTTCTTTTCCTCGGGCATCCCAAATGATTCATCATCAATTCTACATAGATGATGGCTTGCTTGGAAGCAATGATTTAAGTTCAGCCATTTCACTTCAGTGTGAATTAATTCAACTCATGAAACGAGGATGTTTTCAATTGAGCAAATGGGCAAGTAATTATCCCGCTCTTTTAGATGAAGTAAGTCTTTCCGATCGCCAAGAATCGTGCAATTTTGATAAAGATGAACCATCATTTATTAAAGTCTTAGGACTCAAATAGGATCCTAATACAGACTGTTTTTCTTATACCTACATCCCCTTTGAGCGGGCTTGTACAAAACGGAGCATCCTGTCTGAAATAAGTCGAATTTTTGACCCACTAGGATTTGTTTCACCATGTCTTCTTCTTGCAAAGCGTCTTTTGCAACAGTTGTGGGAATCCCAGGTTTCCTGGGATGATCCTCCTTCGAAGGATATCCTGGATGTCTGGTCAAGGTTTAAGATAGAAATGCCAAACTTAGCTAACATTAAAATTCCTCGTCATGTAGGTTCCAGTTCTATTTTTCGGATTGAGCTACATGGGTTTTGTGACGCTTCACAAGTTGGCTATGCTAGTGTTGTCTATTTTCGTATCCTTGAATCTTCAGGAATTGTGAAAACGTTCCTAATCTGTGCGAAATGTCGAGTATCTCCGTTGAAAACCCAATCTATACCAAGACTTGAACTTATGGGTTCCGTTTTATTGGCCGATCTAATGCACTTTGTTAAAGAAAGCTATAGTGACCTAGTCGTTTTTGATGATATTTATGCTTGGACAGATTCTATGGTAACTCTTGCTTGGTTGTCTTCATCTCCACATAGATGGAAAACATTTGTAGCTAATAGAGTCAGTCATGTTCAAGATCTCCTTCCCCCCTCTCTTTGGCATTATGTCCCATCTTCACAGAATCCAGCTGACTGTGCTAGTCGGGGTCAAACCCCAGCACAACTTTTAGAAACTCCTATTTGGTGGTCAGGTCCTGAATTTTTATCTCAGCCTAGCAATGCATGGCCTGCGCAACCTACCAACAAGTTAAACTTATCTGAAATATCTCAGGAAGAGAAAATGGTTATACTATCTGCCTGCACTTCCTCTGACAATTTCCTTTTCTCCCTTTTTTGTAGGTTTTCCTCTTTAAATAAGATTAAGCGAATTGTAGCGTATTCTCTTCTTTTTATTCGTAGTTTAAGGGTACAATCTCAATCCCAAAGAAGCTTGGATGTAGATAATGCCTTTAAAATTATTATAAAATGTGTACAACATGATATATTTTCTGATATTTTTCTCAAAATTAAACATAATCAATTATTACCTAAGCCTTTTAGGAAACTCGCCCCTTTCATTGACTCCTTTGGGTTGCTTAGAGTCGGTGGTAGAATCAGAAATTCGGAATTTTCATTTGATGTTAAGCATCCCATTTTATTACCAAAATCACATAGACTAACTCAGTTGATAATTGAAGCAGTCCATCAGGAACACTTTCACCCAGGTTTGAAAACATTACACTATTTATTATTACAGCAATTTTGGATTTTATCTCCACGTAGTGCAATTTATAAATGTCTTTCAAGTTGCATCCGATGTTTTCGTTGCAAACCAAGGTGTTATAACCCATATATGGCCGATTTACCCTCTATAAGAATTTCTCAAATCAAGGCTTTTTCATCAGTTTGTATTGATTTTGCTGGTCCATTTTCACTTTCAATGAGTAAACATAGAGGTGGGAAAACCTACAAAGGTTATGTTTGTGTTTTTGTTTGCACATCTACAAAGGCGATTCATTTAGAGGCTACTTCAGATTTAAGTTCCGAAACTTTCTTAGCCGCCTTTAGACGCTTTATCGCCCGACGTGGAAAATGTCTCACCATTACCAGCGATCAGGGCACAAATTTTAAGGGTGCCAACAATGAACTCCTTAACATGGCTAAAACTATCGCGCAGAAATTATCCATTTCTTGGAATTTCAACCCTCCAGGTAGCCCACATTTTAATGGACTAGCTGAAGCGGGAGTAAAATCCTTTAAAACACATTTTTATAGAGTCTTAGGTACTCAGAGACTATCATATGAAGAATTCTACACCCTGTTGTCCCAGATTGAAGCATTATTGAATTCACGCCCGTTATGTGCGATTAGTAGTGATCCAAATGATTTACAACCTCTGACTCCAGGACATTTTCTAATTCTTGAACCACTCACCAGTCCTATTCCTGAGGTAGATCTAACACATTTATCTCTAAATAGACTTAATCGATGGCAATTGCTGCAACGTATGCGGAGTGATTTTTGGAAGCGTTGGTCACAAGAATATGTACATTCTCTCCAAGAGAGATATAAATGGACCGAACCTTCACCTCCTATCGTTAAAGGTGCTTTAGTTTTAATTAAAGATGAACAGACGTCTCCGCTAAATTGGGAACTTGCTCGAGTTACTGAGGTACACCCTGGTCGGGACAATGTGGTTCGTGTGGTTTCATTGAAAACCAACCATGGGGTTATGCAACGCCCTGTGGTTAAAATCTGCCCCTTACCGGTTAATTAATTTTTTATTTTTCTTTAATTAGTTAGGTATCAATATTTATATATTAGTAGATTTAAGCATTAGAATATTATATATATTTTTTTTATTTTTCATCAGATATTTTTTTTTTCTCTTTCTTCTTTGCACTCTACTTGTTCAAAAACATTCGTTTTGGTGGGGTGAATGTTAAGGAAACTTAAGTTTTAAATTTTTGCCGCGTAACACACATCATTGGCGCATGTTTGAGGAAAAGGTATACATGCCCAGTGGCCAGTATATCAAGAAGCTTCGAACGGTGAACGAACGCTTTCGAGACAAAACCGGTGAAATATCACAAAAAAAAAACCAAGTAAATAAAGTGTGCCAGAACATATCCTCAACCATCCCAGGCGCCTGGATACGGACAGCAAATAGAGCTTCACCAGGTAGGAACCTTTTATAGTTTTTTTTTTCCTCTTTATACTTTTTTTGCGTTGATGATGTGTTACATTTTAGTAAATTTATGAAACCAATATAAATACAGTCCACTAACATTTTTCATAGTTCCTGCTTTAACAAAATAAATAATGGAATTTTCAAAAATAGAATGAATAAATAAATGAGTCATTGCAAAACTGATTCGTAATAAATGTTATAGTTTTCTTTATATTAGAAGTCCAGATATCAATAATTAATTGGTGTTAATTAGAAATTTATATTGCTACGGCCATTGGTTTGTAGCATATTTGAATGATGAGTGAGTTCGTATCTGTACAGTGTTTCTTCTACATACATTTTTGAGTGTTGAAATTATTTTTAACTTCTAAAGTGGCAGTTTTGATAATTATAATTATAATTTCCGGAAAGAGTGGGGCTTCCGCTTGGAAGAACCTCTTCAAGGGTTGTGGAAAGAGAGGTAGAATCTTAGAGTCCGCAAGGCATTCATAAAACTATCCGAAAAGACGGCTAACATTCTATCGCCATACATCTTTTTTCATCAATGACTTTCAAGGAGGGGGGAGAAACTGTCGGACTAGTCGGACAGTGCCACTGGCCAATAGAACTATTTACGTACAGGTGAAAAGAGAGTTAGGAAAATATCGACTTTTTTTTGCAAATTTGGCACTGACGAACCATGATTTTCACAAAAAAATATTGTTTTTAATTATATCTGTACGCACACACACAAATATCAGTTGAAAAGACGAAAAAAGAGCTTCAATAAACTAGGAACGTTGAAACTTCGTAGTAAAATCAGGTAAAATTGATAGTAAAAAGTCATCAACAATTAATTTGTGTTAATTAGAAATTTATATTGCTACGGTCCTTGGCTTGCTCGAGCTTATTGGTCAAATCAAATAGCGCGCGCTTCACGGGCTTCCTGTTACACACTTCCGTTCCATTTAACGAAATCACTGCCCCAAATTGCAGGGAACCGTGCGAAAAGATCGTACACATCAAAAAAACATTAAATGCCGTTCCAAGAGCAAGTGAGTAACAAACCAAACTACAACCAAATTCACAAGTTTCATGTTAAGTTTCTCGGAATCTGGCTTCCTACATAGAAAATATCATTTGCTACACAAAAACGTATAAAAAAATTATATTAAAAAAACGAAAAATCAATTGGAATTCTTGGAGAAAATGCGCCTCTTCAAATGTACTATATTGAATGGCCTTCGGATAATTTAGAATTGAAGCATGATCTTTTAAAAGTGGTTGAAATACAGTTTGAAATTATAAAAAGCATACAAGCTGCTGTCAAGGCGTGATTTAACTTTTTGACTGTAAATTAATGTTTCCTTCTTCCTTGTGATAAAACATCAACCCCACCATCCTTGTGAAATATTAATGAATATGTATGAAAGGATTTTTTATCCTTCAGTAAAAATTACCACCACAACCAACTACTGAACGAAATATAGGCATTTTAAAAAGCTATATCTGACTATTTATAAGAGGAAAAATAATTAAAACAATTACAAAAGAACCAAATTACAAATCTAAAATGTAACAAGATATTTGTTTTACCTCAGGGCGAATGCCATTAGTGTCAACTTGTCAGTTGGTGGACATGCCCTATATTTGCTCACTATTACAAGAGGCTAGTCCGCCCAAACCATATCGGTGTTGCCACAGTGTGATGGTGCAAAGAAACAAATCTATCAAGGTATAATACATTCATTAGCCTATAACTATATGAATATACTGTTGAGCAACCCCCTTATGTAGTCAGTATGTTTGTATGTTGTGCTGCAGTCAGATTTTCAATACTAATGTTCTTCAAGAAGGGGAAGGAAAAATAACTGTTCCATTCACACCTGCCATTCAAGAAAATAACAATTCCATTCGCCCTTCCCCTTCAGGAATCAACTGATAATTATTTTAGGTTTCATAACTGGTCATGCACCAGTGAAGGAGCACCTGCTCAAATTAAAACTATGCAACGAAGACCTTACACGCATAATAAACGGAGACAGTGGAACATAATAATGTACACAAGCGAGACACTTAAACGTATAGATCGACAGTTACTATTTGGCCAACTGCAAGGCAACGCTGAATTATATAGTAAACGCCTAGCTAAGAACTTGTAGAAATTGGTGTTAGTAACAAAGGTACTATGTAAAAGCAATAGCAAAAATACAAAAACTATTAGGTTGCAGTGTTATTGGAGTCTTTGTAAGACGGAATCTGGTTAATAGCTAGTTTGAAGGAGGCTGAAAAAGTTAAGGTCCTTGTTTTTTATAAATTTGTTGCCATTTTTTATGTAAATGTTAATCAAACTAAAGTGTATTGTGAAAGCAACAAAAAAACAAAAGTTCTATTCACCTGAACATGTGCTGGACGAAGGTAGATTGACATCATCATCCAAAATTTCTCTGCAATAGCGACTACAACTTGAGCACATTTCACCAAACGAACACTAACAAAAGTCCACAATTTTGTAGACGATCACTTTTATTCCTTTCAAGCGTAGTTATCCTGTGAATATGTATGGAGCATCTGTCAGGACCACATCATTTATTATAAATCGTTCTACTGCTATAACTCACTCAAATGTTGTTGATTAATTTCGGTTAATGATGACATGTTTTCAAAAGTCACTAGTTTATATTAATTTCTCCATTCTTCCATGGTATTCAGATATACGCTATGAATGAAGTATTATTGATTACATAAAAAGACGTTGGTGAAAGAGATTTTGGGACTTCTAGGAAATTAAAACTGAACTTAAGTCAAATGCATATATAATCAAGAACGTCATAAAATAAAAAATGGGATAAACTGGGAGCTATTATAAGAGAATATCTTCATAGAAATGTTTGGTTTCATGAAAATGTTCTTGGATATTGTCTTCGAAAGCAATAGCATGTATCGCATGTCATTTAATTTCACCCCATACACGGCATTTTTGAATGTAAATTCCGAGTAATAAAACTGTTTTTCTGACCCCTCTGAGGATTTTCGATTATTCAGTTTGTTCGCCTTCGATACATACAGAAAAGCTGAGCAATACTTTTTATGTAACAAATCATAATCGTTTCTAGAACAAAACACGGAACATACAGAAATAAGGACATATACGAGTATGTTATTAAATGAAATAGTTTGTGAAGGATGAGTTGAATCTAGAACAAGCTCAATTGAAAGGAAAATAGTATGGAAATTTATAAAAGGTAATAGTAAAAGGTTTTATCAGAGAGTTACTGAGAACAAGCACTTATAACAAGAAAAAAGTATAAAATATTTCAATTTGAAAAAGTTGATGTTTCATTATTATGATATTTTACACACAAACAAAACAACATACTTATACACCCAGTGGTACAGTGTTTTAAGCGTCTACGCAAAATATTGTTAAACCACATCAACCAAATGTGAAAAATTCGGTCAACTTCATGATGACACTGAACATTTTGAATGTGAAGAAAATGGTTACTGCTGCATTCACTTTGAACAAAGTGAACACCAATCCGTATCAAAAAATTGTCCAGAATACATTTAACAGCGCAATATTAAAAACATTATGTCTGAACAGAATCTTCAATTTAAAGAAGCTGAACATGTAGACCAAATCCTAGTTATTTTAAAATAGTTAGCAGCAACAGATTTGACATAGTAAACAGTTCAGGAAACTTTTCAATCGAATACAACAATGCACAAAAGTATTCATCCAAATCCTCACAGAGTAGATTTTTCAAAGTTTAAAAATCGAAATTTCACATAAAATAACTTCTCTATTCATGCACATTCTTAAAAAATTGGATCTTGCTATACCAGACGTATCCGTTCTTGCAATAACACAAAACAAGTGGAACGAGACTGGTATTGGATGTGCTGTTACTTTTTCGCAATCTGCCGTGGGATCATACCGAATCCCAGCCTCTTGTAGCATTCACACCGGAGAACTATTCGCAATTGTCTAAGCCTTCAATCTGTGCATAACCCCTCATCAACAAGTTACTATTTGCACGGACTCTCTCTCTCATCTATCCAATCAATCAACAACTTATTCATAAATCATCCCCTCGTTCAACGCATCCACGATACCTATCAAACCCTTATTCCCTCACATATTGGTATAGCTGCTTCATCCACCACTACCCTACTATTTTGCAAATCTCTAGTGACCTAAAATTCACTATGAAAAAACTTATATGGAAGAAATGGCAAAACCAGTGGAACAATTCCGTAACATTTTTAAGGAAAATACATCCGACCGTCGAACAGTTTGACATCCCCGATCTTCGAAGAAACATGAAGGTCATCGCAAGAAGACTGCGTATTGGTCATAACCATTTCACTCATGGCCTCCTTATGACCTCTTCCTCCCAGCCAAGCTGCCAATATTGCCAATCTTCAATTGACATTCAACACATCCTCATAGATTGCCCCTACTATACTAGAAGACGTCAGCAACTTGGAATGAAAAGCAACATTAAGGATATCCTAACTAGTGCACACCAAATCACCATCGCCACCCAGTTTCTATAAATAAACGAAGAAAGCCTTCTGTATAAAATTTAAAGACCTTTCATTATTGTTTGTAATTATTTTCATAATGTTATATTTATAAAATATTATAATTTACTGCACCTCGTGCTAATGGCCGTAGTTGTCTCAAGAAGTATGTTATCTGTGGTCTCAAGCACGTTAAATTGAATTTAAAAAAAAATTCCCTCCCCATATTGTAAACAACGCATTTTTACACTGTTTTGAAGGACGTATGTAACAATTACCTACCAAAAAGGTATCAATTGCCCTTGGTGACGGGTTGTAAGTCAACTTATCACCCTTGGGTGGTAATAATTTATGCCATATAAAACATATGTATCTTATTTATTTATATGAATATCGATAGTACAATTATTACAATTATGAACATTATTAACAAGATTTGGATCAATGTTTTCTCGTTTTTTCTCAATTTGTATGAAATTTTCTGACTCCATAATGTCTTCATCTCTAAACAAGTTTCCTGTTACTCTCGATGTACCTACTGCAGGAGACTTCTAGCTTCGTGATATTGTATAAAATTTCATTTGCAGCTTCCTTTTCATTTTTGCCGCTCTCCGCTACACAACTTTCCGCAATAGTTGCAGATTTTCATCCGCCTTGTCGCTTGGGAGCTAACACATCAACTCCAGTATTCGCTAATAAAGTGGCGGCCGACGTTCTTCCAAGGAAGTGCCCAGTATATTTCTGAAAGATCTCGAAGTTCAGGGATTTGGAAATTTTACTTGGAATTGAAGAAATCGAGTTTTTCCGGGAAGGCTGGTTTAATCACTTTCCATTTTGATATCTTATGAAGGAGCGTGGATTAAAATTTATCATGTGGGATCTTATGAAAATGTAATTTCGAACTATTTTAAAATAACAAACATTCTCATCGTCACTTTTAGTCACTGTAAATCTACGTGTCAGTCCTTGTTGGAATCAGGAATAGTAACAATAATTATGACTTTATGCCTTAATTAATTGCACAGAGTTCACTAGGACGGCACGCTAAAGCAATTCCCATTTTCATTACAACCTTCATCATTGAATAAACATCTTCGGAGGCTTCAAACACGAATTTATTTACATCTTCCCTGTCTAACACATTCGATTTTTGGGTTTATATCCGTCATTTCTTCTTTTTAAAAATACTCGATGTTTAGAATTCTTGGAAATATTTATGATTTCCTCTATGAAAAGGGTGGACTTCAGCATGGAATATTCACACGATAAGCTGTATTGAAGTATCCATTAAGGATACTTTATTACAGCAGATTTTTCGTGAAAGTACGCCAAAAGCACGGTTTCCGAAACTGCAGTAGCAGTCTTTGTTTGGCACCCTTTCTTGATGTATTGATACGTTGCTTCATACCTCTTTCTTGATTTTTATGGCAGCAGCGACAAACAAGCGGCAATTGCAGATTCTTTTATATCCATCTGGCTGTTATAGAAATCAATTAATCATTCCAACGACCTGTCAAAATGCATTCAATATGGCGTCCGTGGGGCAAACAAAGATATTATCTCGTTTGAGAGTGTAGAATTTAAAGCTTTATAAAGTGCATTTTGTGATAGTTTTGTGACTGAACTCTACTTATTTTTTATTTTATTGACTTTATAAGTGTTATTTTGAATTGAAAATGCCACATACGTGTCTTATAGTTGATTGTGGAAGTCGTTCCACAGGGATGATGTGAGGTTTTTTCAGTGCCCACAATTTTAAACTCTCACTGGAAAAAATGAATAATCCAGAGAACGAAGAGCACTCTAGTTAGCAGCAATTAAGCGATACGATCTCACGGAGTCTAAACTAAAGAACCAGAAGGTCTGCAGCAGGCATTTCATTGCGGGTAAGCCTTCAGGAGGAGTAAGTTGCTACTTGATAAACTGCGTGGAAAGTTACTTTGAAAAGAGAATAATAAAGTCCGGGATAGTAAGTCACAAATGTTGTATGGGTGTCCCGCAGGGTTGTCATGGGACCGGTACTGTGGAACATCGTATATGACGGAATATTGAGGCTACCTTATGATCGGGAGGTTACTGCAGTATCATACGCTGACGATCTCATATACGTAGTGGAAGGAAAAGATGAAATAGAAGTCAGGAATAGAACAGAGAGAACTATTTCTCAAGCCGTAAAGTGGACAAGAAGCAAAGGGTTGCAGATTGCTCCCCAGAAAACGGAGGTAATGGTGGTAAAAGGCACAAGAAGTATAGGGTCTTTTAACATAACGGTAGAGGAACAACTGATTGAGGCTACCAAGAATATGAAATACCTGGGAGTAATCTTTAATAAGAACCTAAACTTTTCACAACACATAAAGCGCATTGCGGACAAGGCTGCTAAAAAAGGGGCACAATTGCAGAGGATTATGCCCAATGTAGGAGGACCCAGTTACTGCAAAAGGAAAATACTATGCCAGGTAATACACAGTCTTATATTATACGCGGCACCGGTCTGGAGGGAGACAATAAAAACAATGCGAAATTGCAACACCTTAATATCGATACAACGAAAGAGTTTGATAAGGGCGATATCAGCATACAGGACGGTCTTTACTGAGGCCGCGCAAGTTATTTCGGGTTTTCCGCCCGCGGACCTCATGGTAGCAGAAAGATGCTTTTTATACAAAATAGGTGGAAGACTTGCGGGTAATAGAAGGATGGCCAAAGAGAGGACGCTTAAGGAATGGAAGGAGAGGTGGGAAAAAGGTACTGAAAATGCAGCGTAGACTAGAAGGTTGATAACTAACATTAGACAGTTGATAAAGTGTGAGCACAGAACAACATCATATTTCCTCACACAATTCCTAACAGGACATGGATCTTTCGGCAGCTTTACATATAGAATAAAAAAGACCCCAGACGACCTGTGCCGGATATGCAAGGAAAGGGACGACCCAGAGCACGTATTATACAAGTGCACCCGGTGGGAAACGGGAAACAGGTGATTTGGGCATGTTATCAATGAAATATTTTCTCGGTTTTTTTTTACGTTATTTTGTAAAACTGAATCATCAAAATAACAGGTAAAATCTTTAGCTCTTTAACTTTCCCCACTACTAAGATATTGAAGGTTGAAAATGGAGCTCCGTTAAAAAGCGGCAGAACCGTCTGTGACGTCACATTGCATATTGTGGTCTGATATTCGGCAGTACACCGCTGAGTTTCACATAAGAAAGTTGGTTCCAGCTGCAATATCTTTAAATTTCAAAAGTGTTAGTGGTTTTTGCTATTAAAAATAATGTATTCAGTAGATAGTGGGTTTATTAAAGCAGATTCTGCAAATTTACCTACCTGAAGTCGATATCTTCATGGTGATGGACTACTTTAATAAAAACTGTGACCGTGGCTTAGAACTATGCGTTGTAATTCTATTTTTTTGACAATCAAAAAAATCTCGGTACAACTCCAGCTTTTAGTTTCTTTTCCACTGTTCATTGTTTTAATGTATATATAATTTTCTATATCTTCCTCTACCTAATACAAATGATTTGTGTTAAACGCTATATAGAGCTTATAAGTTATCACTAATTTCAAAAATCTACAAATTTTGTTATTCAAAAAAGCAAAATGTAGACATTTTTTTTTCATTTGAATTTTTTTTAGCTCCAATGAATTTTTTTTAAAAATATGTTTAGGTTATTATTTATAAAAAGGGATTATTGTTTTAGCTAATCACGAGCTTTGGCAAAATAAGGATTTTGGTAGAATATCATTTTACATACCTACCTAATTACGCGAGAGTAAGTCTTTTAAGATTATGTTTCGGAAATATTATCAATATTTTCAAAATGTACTGTATAAAGACACCATAACTTACAATACTTTAAAATTATATTCACAGCAATACACATGCGATTTGTCAGATACAAAAACTTAACGACGCATTGCTGTCTGCCAAACTTTTCTTATTTTAATGTCAGAGGGCACATTAATAGTCCATTTTTCCGCCTATCTCTATCGAAAGTATACATTACCTGGCCTCATTGTAGGGAGCAAAGTCCTACTTTTACTCCCTAGGGAGGAAAAATAAAAGTGACGTCATGGTACGTCATCAATGAAATAACTTATACGGCATTGACGACCTATACTATATGTACATATAATATTATATAAGTATAAATTTTACCGTTTATTCATAGAACACCCTGTATTTTGCAAAATGGTAGAAATCAGTAAATTGTTATTTTAATTTAACAATTATTACATTAACAATTTGACTTCAATTCATAGATACATCCGGTTTTCGAATTTAGGACAGAAATATTATATAGCATGCTATGGTCCATTGACAGATTAACAGTTTCAAAGTGAGTTAGGTACTCTATAATATATCAACAAAATATAAAATATTTAAAAAATGAGTGATTCAAGCGAATTTGAAGATATAAATAATACACCACCGGATATTTTGGAACAAGTTAATGTAACATTACACAATCTCTATTGCCCCAAAAGTCTGAAGAAAAATACAAAAAGCAGTATTTACATTTAAAGCAATGGGCCGAAGAAAAGCATATTCGTATTAACTCAGAAAAATGAGTTGTTATTTGAGAGAGGCGGAAAAATCATATGTATAACATGGGAGTAAAATGCCATTTCCTCCCTTGAATGATTACTGCCCTCTGCTCCTCGTCGGGCAGTAAACTTCATCCTCGAAAGGAAAAGTAGCATTTTGCTCCCTTGTTACACAAATAGCTATTTCCGGTGCATTCTTGGATGTGTTAGGACAGTCAGGAACCAAACAGTATTTATTTACCACTTTTTTCTCACTCATTATAACGAAACAGTACAGTCAACAGTCCAGCGGTTTGTTTCTCACACAACACGATAGGTAGAGTTCTTACAATAGCCTTTTTGGTGTGCGTCATTGATTGTTAATGTCCTTCTAACACATTACGGTGAAAGAAATGGAAAAAAAGGCAGGTCTGTGATTAATCCTAATCAAAATATCACAATAATGAACTGTTTAAACGTATTACAAACGTTAACCCTAATCTTTGACAGAAAAATTTGATTGGTTGATGTTTAGTTTACGTGCAAGCGCGACCTATCAATCGGGCGAATTTATATCGTTCAAAATACGACGTAGACGTACCCTTCGTAGGTCTCGTCTTTTTCTAATGTCCCACTGACAGTTCTCGTCAGGTCTGTACTTTGTTGTTTATGATTATTTATGGAAAGTGAATATTAATCTTATTGTTAGCATTTTATTTATTTAAATAATACAAAAATATGCCTAGATACACAGAAAAAGAGCAGTATCTTATTTTGAAAGGTATCAAATATTTTCAATTAGAAAAAGAAGCTGGTAAACCATTGATACCTTTAACTTCAGTGCACTAAGTAAGTATTTTTTATATAACAATAAGTGAAATTAATATAAATCAAGTTAATCCTATTTCATTAGGATAGTGAGAAAGAGTGAATGAGAAATTTAAAAAAATTATTATTCACTTTTTAGTGCATTTCCTAATAAAAGTGTGTAATTAAAAAAGTGTTCTTGTATTTTTTATTCATTAATATTGTTTGTTTACTTATTTATTTTAGGTGAACATGTAACTCTACATACACCGAATAAAAAACTCATTGATTTGGATGGAATCGACATGTCTGTTGGTTCAATGGATAATGTTTTAAGGGAACTAAAATTCAGATGGCTAAATTGCAGTATTTCCAATAGAAACTATCTTATGGAACAGCCACATGTAGCTCAAAAAAGATTACACTTTCTGAGAGAATTCAAGAACAATGAGAGTTCTCCTTACCCTCTACAGCCTGTTTTTTTGGAGAAGACCTGGATTTTTAGTAAAGGTAGTTTTTGCAAAAGTTGGCAAGACGGTAGCACTAAGGCAGTAAGGAAGTCAAGTGGTGAAGGTGTACGGTACATTATTTTACAAGCAGGTTCTGAGAATGGTTTTGTCAAAAATTGTAGTTTGATTCTCAAAAGTGGGAGTAAAGCTGGAGACTATCATGATTCGATGAATTCGAATAACTTAGAAAAATGGTTTGAACAACAGCTCCTGCCGAATTTAAAAGAACCTTCTTTAATAATAATGGACAATGCATCGTATCATTCAAGTTTAGTTGAAAAAATCCCTAATTCATCTTGGACTAAGCAATCTTTAATTAGTTGGTTACAAGAAAGGTGTATACCTTTTCCAGCATCTAGCATGAAAGATGAAATTATGAAAATTGTGAAGAAACATAAAATACCGGATAAAGAATACAAGTATGTAATTTATTGTAGGAGGTAAGGATCAACAGTGTTAATGTAAGCGTGCTGTTTTATAGATTAGATAGACTTAATCACTCATAATGTTCCACTTCTTCAGTTATGGCTCAACTAATTTTGAGTATAAAAAAGTCAGAAATCTAGTTACAATGTCAACTATTCGGGGCGGGGGAAAACCAGAAAACCCGAACAAAAATCAAAATTCAGTTGGAACAAAAATTTCCTATTATTTTAATTATATTATTGTAGGTTACACCAGAAAAATGTAAAAAATATGTTAGGCATACCCAAAACATTATAGAGGAATATTGGGAAACAGCAAAAATTATTGACGCTAGTGATACTTGGCCTGTAATTATTGACTTGAATGAGTCGGAATGTGAATCAGATTGGGACTTATGGGAAGATGACTGCGAAAATTGAACTTTCATAATCCTCTTCTTTTTAATTTTTTATTAGTTGGTTGGTTTCTTGACTATTTACTATGTTTATGTTTGTTTTCTACTGAATGTGTAACTGAAGATAGAATACCTACTCTAGTTAGTGTTTGGAAAGAAGCTATTCAACGGCAGAGCAAGTGGTCGTAGCTTCAAAAAGCTATAGAATAATATCTATTTTATTAAATTTTCAATATATCCGAGGTGCCTTAGACAACCAAGAAACTGTAGTATGTGCATTTTTGGACATAGAAGGAGCTTTTAACAACACTCCTGAGACTCTCCTCAGAAACTCAGTAGAAGTAAGGGGGCCCAATAGATCTTTTAGGTCTCAGTGAATGTCAAAATATATACATACATAAATTTTCAATACACCACCTGTACATATTTTAATGAAGACAGTGGCCACATTTAAACAAATAAAACAATGAAATCCACTAACAATAAGAATTATAAGTGAAGAATACCTTTTTCCATAAAACTTTAGAATCAAATAGGGTTCCATATGGTGCAGACTTAATTAAACAGGTATAATTCTTTTGCAGGACTATACCTATTTACTAATGTAAAGTTATTTTAATATGTAAATTGAATATACAATTTGTTTTGTTTTGCAGTGTTTTCATATCCCGAGTATTATTAATTTCATATCATTTTCGAATATGGCTGAATACGATCCTGATCATTTTATTTATCAATTTTAAGGTTAGCTATATGTCAATATAGCAAATATAATAAACGACATGCCTAAAACCCGGATATACGTCACAAACGATGACGCACACCAAGAAGGCTATTGTATGAACTCTACTTACAATATACACAGTACACAGCTCTCGACTCGCAGCGTTTCAAACGTTAGGTATAGCATATGCAGTGTGACGTCACAGGTAACCACGCCCCGTTTTCGTTCAAACCAATTTATTTAATTAATTTGAGGGCTTAAACGTTCGCGGAAAAATCTAAAATTTTGGGAATCCGTTTAAAATGAGTTTTAGTTTCGATTTTTAAATTAATATTTTTTTCTTGAACAAGCTCATTGGGGATATCATCCCAAAAATGCTGGAAAACAAAATATACTGGGAGCAGATGATGGGTTTGATTACCAACATTATGAAGGAGGAGGAAGCAGAGGATAGGGCCTACGAACAGACCATACGGAATAATTAAAAGAAGCAGGAGGAGACCTGACGCACGGGACAACTGTTTCTTTCCGGTGTTTCCTTCTTCCACATGGACGAGGAGGGTGGTGTAGTGCGGTGAAAATCCCACACGAACTCACAGCATTTGCACTGGCCGCTGTGAGGAAGGCATTAGCTTCCACCCCACCTTTAAGGGGGTGGTGAATAAAAGCCTTCAAATAAGCTCCATTCTTGAGAAGAATTTTTCAGGGTTGATTAAAAGAAGTTGTATCATGTGGCCATTAAATTATAGGTGATATTTCATTATTTTTCATTCATTTCATTTCATTTGCTCCTTGGTGTAAAAACTGTGGGTCAAAACTAAATATCCAGCTATATCCATGTATGTGACAGGCGGAGCTGCTTCAATTGAAGAGTTCCTATCATGCACATTTATTGTAAAAGGGTCAACGTTATTTATAAGCTTCAATTTTAGAAGATATCTGTTGAAGAAATAAAGATGAGAAATGTAAACAAATAGTAACTGAACAGTGTTAAACATACTGTTCACCCACATCTCGATTTTCCTTTAGTAATGTCTTTAAATATTCGCTCTGCGTCTCGAAAAGTGTTTGATAATAAAATAAAGTGTAACGAACACGGAAATATTTTAAATAAACTTAAAATAAACACAAAAACTTTCACAAACTTAATGCACACCTTCAACTTCTTTGCCCTAGGACGCCATATTGGATCACGTGGTTTGGAGAGCCTAATTATTTCAATTTCTGTAAATTTTTGATAATAAACTGTCAGCGTGACGTTGATCATAAAATAACCACAAAACAGACAATCCTATTTATAGAAGTGAAACTTTATAAGATGACCTTGAATGACCCATCCACCTGAAGTACTAAGTGCAATTGAGTTCTCCAAAAAGGCCTTTACCACGAAAAGAAAAAATACCTAGGAGTGATGGAAAATACCTAATATTATCACTCTTCGGTATTACTTAGCACGTGGTGAAACGTAAATTCCAAAATACGGTTTAGGTATTACCTAACTTTAGGAAATCGGGCATTAGTCATTCAAATAAACAAACAAAAATATTTTCATAGGAAATACTGAATCCATTCCGCTTTGTAATAGTTCCGAACCCATCCACTACGATCGCTGAAATTCTTCTTTTATACCTTTTCACAGGACTATCACTTCTATAGCTTATTCTGAGTCTGTTTTGTTGCCTTAGCTGCCTTGCCTATTTCGACAACTTGATTGCAGCTAGCGCTTCAGGTGGATGGGTTCGAAACCTCAGTAATCCTATAAACTTTCACTTCTATAGGCTAGTCTGTTTTGTGAGCTTGACGTTGTTCAAAGCTGTCCATAGTTTCATGCCAAAAGTATCGATTTAAATTAGTAAAAATCCAAGAATAAATTCTGCGCGGAGGAGAAAATATCTTATATACTTCACGGGATGTAAGTATATTTACTTACATCCCTTATAGTAAAAATAAATGTTAGATTCGTTCATGGAAGTTAATAGTATTGCATTCAATCGAAATGGATAAAATGAATATTCATGATATGCAGTGGAGTTGCAGCTCAATTATTAAAAATATGTCTTACCTTAAAAATTTCCTAAATAACTAATAATATATATTCAATATAAACGTTCACGTTGATAAATCAGATGGATACGGTAGTGTTGGTATAGTCATCAAATCTGAGGTCGGCGCTTAAAAGGTCATAAGTCGTTTTTTACGAAAATAGAATTTTTATTCATAAGTAGGTACTCACAAGACTATATTTTGAACAGGTAAAATGGCATAAATCTGCATGTGCCCTAAGATATTAAAAATAAGGCACGAAAAAAAAACTTAAATCATTACCATTGTTAGTGTGCCAAAACTTTCAGGCGCCACTTTCCAAACTTATTCAATATCAACTTATTACCTTTTAAGCACCGACTACAGAAATAATTTATGTTTTTCTGAATTTAAGATTAGGAATAATTTTTATAATAAAATAAAAATATGTTAAATCGAACTTTTCAATCTTAAACATGTTATTTGCATTTAAAGAACTCCAAACGCACAAGCTCCAAAAACTAATTAGTCCAATATTTCCGCTGAGATACAGGGGATATTCTAGTTTGTATGGATTTCAATTTCTATCATAGTTGCTAGTGCTATACAATTTATAGTAGTAAAAGTAACAGATTAGTAGATGCGATTGATGGAACCAATTTATTAGTTTTAAATTTTGGAAGGCCAACTATAGGATGAGCAAACCAAATGAAATACCATCAACAATTGACTTCACTTTTATTACCCCTAACCTCTCAAGTCTAGCAGAATGGAATGTATTAGATACTCCTTAGGATCCAATCATTCACCTCTCCACAATACAATATCCCTTCAAGTAAGTGGGTAGAGTCCTTTGCAGACTGGCGGCTATTCCAATATTTCTTTGAGAACGATATTACTTTTAAACATCATAAATAATGCACCTTGTAGATCAATGGTATCACGCAATGGAGGTAATAATAAAATACCATATCCTGATTGGTGGCACAGTGAATGCAAACAAATTATTGTGAAGCGTAAAAATAAAATTCAATCAAACCTACGTAAATATTTAAACTTTAATTAAACATGTTCAGACAAAGGCTAAACTTATATTCAAACAGAAGCAAAAAAAATGTTTTTACTAATCAACTAAACGAAAACACTCCCATTCCAAAAATTTTGACGTATATAAAAAATATTTCATCTATAAAAAACAAACAATACCTGAATCTTCGATTTACCAAATTTTTGACACAATAACTTAAAATTTTGTACCGGATGTAATAAAGGAAAATAGCAATGATACAATCAACATCCACTTTGACGCCACAGAATTAGAAGGACCTGAAGCTTGTTACATTACTTATGATTTGTAATGAACAGCTAAAAATATTTTATTACAAATTTATAATGATTGGTAAATGGGAATTATGTTATGAATTAAAACAAGTCACAGTAAGTCTTTTTTCAAAGCCACAATAAAACAGGAATCTACCCGCACGTTATCATCTTATATTCTTGATGCCGTGTATCACAAAAACATTTGAACGTATAATCAACGGTAAAACGATAATATGTAGTCTGAACCTCGGAACATACTAGAAGAGTAAACAGACGAACATAAACAATGTCAAAGTTCATTTATTTATTTTGCTGTACTCCACAGATGTTGCCATGTCGTAATATTTAAAAGTGGTAATCATCTAATGACTTCAATTCTTTTGTGGTTCCTCAATATATGTATGTTAATACCTATCATATTGTTACGAAGTCACCAACTCACTAAATCATAAAGACGGAGCTTCTGGAAGGTGATTAATTCGAGATGCCGAAGTTTCTGGAAGGTGTTAGGATATACAGTGTGTACATACAGTAACATAACTTGCTAATAATTCGTTAGGTTTACAAAAAAAAATGTTGAATAAAAGTTTTCTCAAATAATCCAGATCATCTGCATACGTCGATTAGAAGTATACAGGATGCATCATTGCTCCAAAATAACTAATAGAGGAGATCCTTCCTTGAATATAAATCCAAAGCAGCTTAGTGATGTGGAAGAAAAACTTATGTCATTAATAGGCTGGGCAACCATAACTGGTTTAAATGAATTGCCAGAAGAAGTTGAATTGATAATACCAATTCAAACTACGAGTTTCAAGAATTTGAGGAAAACGTGATGGACGCTGAACCTATTGAGAATCAACCTGGTTCTTCAGAAGTAATAGGTAATGTTGATATACTAATGTTTGTACTTTAAATGTAGTCCAGTAGTAGATAACCACAGTTAGAGCTACAGCTATAAAGTTCGATTAGTTTAAAAAAAATAATTGAAATTATGATAATTAACCACATATTTGTAAGCTTTTTTGAAATTGGAAGATTTAAAAAATATCACAATTTTTTTTATATTACATATTTGATTTTTAATTTTTTGTACTTATAGAAAATTATCTTACTGGAGAAACTATAGTGGAAGATGTTCCTACAGCTTCAAAAGATAAAATGTCAACAGCCCATGCCTAGAAAAAAAGACCAAAACCAAAAAATTCAACCAGCATTCTCTGAAAACTTCAGAGAATTGAGTGCTTCATTGAAATGTTTTCCGAACGTATTAGGATATTTGCAGGAAGCATAAATGCCTTGGCTGCAGATAGCATTCGTTTCCATGCAGAAACTAATCAAAAATAAAAATTAATATAATTGTGATTTTGTTATGTTTCGAAGAATTTTTGTTTATTTTTTCACTTTTTTTATTAGATATTAGATATACCTGAAGGTAGCAAAAATGGCTTTTATCGTGTGCAGGAATCTGGCAGGGAGAAACTGGGGTTGTAACCCAAAAATCCTGAGCTGGATGTACACTGCCATAATGAGACCAATTATCACTTATGGGGCCATTGCGTGGAGTAGTAGAGCTAGCCTCTTGACGAGAGAAAACCTCTCCAAAATTCAAAGACTAGCCTGTAAATACATAACAGGAGCAATGAGTACTTGTCCAACGGCAGCAATGGAAGTGATTCTCAACCTCACAACATTACATATGGTGGTGGAAAGTGTTGCAGAAAGAACAAGATACAGACTAAATAGAGAGGGAATCATTTAAAAAAACCACCTCTTCATTTCTTAGAAATCAGACAACCTGGGACATGCCACAAGATGGTGTGATAAAAAAGTATAACTTTTCAAATAAATTCGTTACGAAGAAGGAATAAGATCCAAATACCATTACCAGACTTGGAAAGAATGCCATTCAATGGTACACAGACGGCTCAAAAGCAATAAAACGAACTGGGATAGAAGTGTACGGGCCAGGAACCAAACACTCTGAGAGCTTGGGAAAAGCCCCAAGTATCTTTCAATCGGAAATTCACGCAATAAGAAAGTGTGCCCACTTCAATATTGACGAAGGATATAGAAGGCAAAGGATTATCATAATGTCTGATAGTCAAGCAACCATTAAAGCGCTCAGTTCTTGTGTAATCAGTTCCAAAATGGTGTGGAAATGCCTAAACAAACTTAATGAACTAGGCGAGAACAATATAGTCACATTACTGTGGATTCCAGGACACATTGGAATAGAAGGAAACGAAATAGCAGGTGAACTAGCGAAAAGAGGGACTGAAATACCCTTTTGGGGGCCGGAACCCTTTTGCGGAATCAGCTCCAATGTAATATTGGAAGAAATAGGTAAAGCCGGAGAAAAGAGAACTTCTGACCATTGGAAAGATCTAGTAGTGCTTAGGCAATCTAAGATTCTTCTGGGTGACTACAATCTGTTGAGATCAAATGAATGCATAAGTCAAAGTAGAACTGCACTAAGAGTTTCAATATCAATCCTAACGGGACTTTGTCGCCTGAATGGGCACCTTAAAAAGCTCAAAATAGTGGAGGAAGAATATTGTAGATTTTGTGGAATGGAAGAAGAAACCTCCATCCACATACTTGCGAACTGCACAGCAATTCAGAATCCTAGGGCACAGCACCTGGGAGACTACTGGATAGAAGAGGGACAGTTACCTAAGTTGAAGCCTGCAGATATCCTAAAATTTCTCCGGGAAATAGGACTAAAGGAGCTACTAGTCTCTGAGACTCTCCAAAGAAACTAAGTGGAAGTAAGGAGGCACAATAAATCTTCTAGGTCTCAGTGATTGGTACCCCAAAATACATACATACATACGTACATACCTGAAACTGATTCATGTATAAATACCTTAATTGTATACATTATGTGCTTTTGTTATGTTTCAAATAATTTTTGTTTTTTCTAATATTTCTATTAGGAATATCTTCTATAAGTTCCTTGTGGCATTACTTATTCTTTTTTCTTATTTTTTTGGGAATCAAACCACAATAATATGTTTTCTAATTTTTATTTCGACGTTTCGGTAGCGTTCCAGTTACCGTTGTCAAGATTAACTATTTATAGTATAGAAATAATGTTTTGGTTCCTATCTGACACAACGAAAAAATTTGACAACTAGACAATCAATAATATTTTGAAGTTTAAGACTACAAAACTTTGTTGTCAAATTTTATTGAGGTCCATTCATAGTAGATCACACCTCTGGTAAAATGTGAAATAAAATATTTAATTTTATAACATTCTAACGATATGTAGTCCACTAGAAATGGAAGCCAGTGAACTGCACGTTCCAGGAACGGTTTTTATTGGGATAGCGCTTTTTTTCTCGCTTATTTTGGAAATTTTGTTAATAAAAACGCGTTTAATGTTACTTTTTTGTGTATGATTATTTTTGTTTTCAAAATATGTAAAACTCAGTTTGGTGATTTTGTGTATTGAGGTGTGTATCGATTAACAACCATTCCAAAGATAAATCATAAGAAAACCTGGATAAAAACTTATGATGCTATCCTGATAACGCAGGTAATTGATTATTGGAAATTTCTCTTTCTAACATTGGTAACCAAATTTGACTACATTCGGCTGAAATACTAAAACTCAGAGCCTTTATTATAAACGAATAAGTAATATTTATTTCATCATTGTAATTAGGTTCATACATTGTTCTCACCCTTTCCATAAAATTGTAAAGATTTTGAAAGGAAATAAACTATCTATCTATCTATCTATAATTCTGAAAAAAAATTGGTTTATTTATTTATTTATTCCAGAAAATGCTTATAATGTTGGTAGGTACATTATAAAACCTATAGAGGTAAACAAAAATTACCTATACATAGGCCTGGATATACTTAACATCCAACTTAAAAACTACTCTTGGACAATGTATTTTGTGTGAAGAGCCAAAAATCAGAGTGAAGAGATTTATTATACAACTAAAAAAAAAATAAGATGAAAAATAGGACACGGTTAATTTAAACCCGTTAATGCTCATTTATGAGCTACTGTAATTACATTTAACCCACTTTTTCAATTTCGGCTTAATAGTATTTTCACTGTATATTAATGATTTAAATTCTATTGGTAACTTATTGTAAGTTTTACTAGCTACTTTTATTCAGTAAGGTTAGGTTTATTCTAGGTAATAATATACAGATTGCGAAAATTACATCGGAACCCTCGGATTACACAAGTACGACAGAAAAGCTGAAAGAGAGAGAAAGAATAATTATGCGCGGTCATTAAGGCGTGTACTTTGTTTCACCTTAGGGGTGTATACTTATTTCCCGAGACTGGCCGAATGCTCATCGCCCCCCTATTTTAACCGCTGTTGCCAGAAGCGCAGATTAATTTGTACAAATGATATTTTTGTCTCGTTATCGTTGACTTTTTTTCGAAGTCATGCACAATAGGTAAAACAAAACACTTTCATCCGGTAACATTGTCTTTTACAGAGAGAATTCACATTTAAACTGCTATTCCTAGGTCTTTTCGCTACAAACGTTGGAAGCGCATGCCATTGTATTTGAAAATAAAACGTTTACAATATGCATGGGTCATTCCATGTCAAATCGACAAATAGTTGGACGCGACCCCCACCGATTTGGATGATTTTTGGTGGAGAGTTTTGTCTCATTATAAAACGAAGTTCTGCCAAAGGAAAAAATTTTTAAAAATTTTTCCTAAGAGATATTCAATATCAAAAATTTCATTGTTTTTCCGATTTTATGAGTTTAGTTATTTAATATTTCAGAGACTACTGAATATTAAAAAAAAAACTCTGGTACATTTTCAGAGGATACTTAGAGGTATATGAAAAAAATTTTTTTGAAAAAAATTTTTGAAAATGATCAAAATTAAAAAATTTTGAATTTTTCAAAATCGTGAAAAGTACCCATCGCGGGAAAATTTTGGCCTGAAAATTTTTTATATTATACTTATAACATATCTAAAGATATTCTGAAATTTATAGAGGGGTGTTCTTTTTCGTTTCATAGATATGAATTTTTGAATTTTGACAAAATAATTTTTTTTGTTAAATATCATTATTCTACTACATGATTACTAAAATTGGGGGTCTAAAATATTTTTTTTATGTTAATGGGATGTGAAAACAAAAATATTTCAAAATATATTATATATTATAGATTCAACTTTAAATCAAAACTTAAATAAGGATCGTCTAAATGTAGAACTTAACCAACGTTGCCAAGTGTAGTCCTAAACTAAAACGTTTGTGTTTTGGAAAGTAAAAATATTTTAATAATGATATTTATCACAGTTGATTAAAAAGCAATGTGTTAAGAAATCAATATTTGTCATTTTTAAAATTATGTTTAGCAAAACGTACTGAAAATTGTTCGAGTTTACAATACAGAATTATCATACAAAAAGGAAAACATAGATACATTTTCCCTAATCGAAAAATTGAATTGTGTAATTGACAGATTATTATAATAATTTTCAATAATAACCTAACCAAAACCACCCTACCTTACCCCCTACCCTAATCCGAATCGAAAAATTGAATTGTGTAATTGACAGATTATTATAATAATTTTCAATAATAACCTAACCAAAACCACCCTACCTTACCCCCTACCCTAATCCGAATCGAAAAATTCTTCGTATTTTTAGTCAATTTTTGAAAAAAACAATAAGAAAATAAAAATAATAATAAAAATATCTTGACTCGGACACGACTCGAACCTGGTACCTCTGTGTTAGGAGCCCAGCACACTTACGCTGGGCTAATCTCTGCACACATTAATGATATCGTATAGAAGGTTAAAAACCGTGCGCGCTTCGCATGAAAGCCGAGCGCCACCGGAGATACTCGATGGCGCCCTTTCAGTTTAGGACTACACTTGGCAACGTTGGTAAAAGACTACATTTAGACGCTCCTCTTAAATAATGTTAAAAGTGTCACACTCTGCCATCTATGTTTCCATCTATGAAATCATTATTATCGATAGAGCCCATGCCAAAATTCACTAGAGCACCCTATCGCTTATGATTATTATTACTATAAAGATCAAACTTGTTGTATCTTATCGTCAACAACATAAAATAACTGAGTCTGTTCGTGAATCTGAATTTCTAAGAGAATAAACAAAATAAAATTAAAATTCATTATGGAAAAGAAAAGACAGTGTTCAATCGGTATATCTAGTAAAGAAATGTGCTCCGAAGATGGTCTCATAGACTGCAAGTCTTTTTCAGATGAAGACCGCATTACTCTAAACGCTAGAAGTGGTACCGTCGTGAATTTTATTTGTGCTAAACATAACAAGAAATTTCGTGTACATTACATTTTGAATCAAAGAGTTTGTACTGATCCTTATAAAATTCATCCAGTGCAAGTATTCAAATCGTTAAAAGTGGTTTCTTTTGAGCTCTACAATCTGAGTAAGCATAGTTTGCCTTCCATTGTTCCTGGCACTAAACTATGTATAACCTGTTTAAAAAAAATCAATAGTGATTTAAAAAAAAACCAGAAAAGTGATCCAAGTGTAGTTAAACAAACTGTCGAAGTTGAAGAAAGTGAACTGGTTGAAGAGATTTCAGAAAATTTTGATCTTGATTCATCTGAAACATTTACAGCCAATGCAGAGGAGACTTCAGTAGTCATTCAAAGCTCACTTGAGATGCAGGAAAAAATGTCATCTAATTTATCTGAAAAATTGTTTTTATCGAATACTACAACATCAACATCTGAAGTTTACAGCTCAAATAGTGAAACTCTCACTCCACAAGATATTTACTTTGAACGTCTAAATACTGTTTCAAAAACATTGAATTTATCTCCGATTAAAAAAAAAGATTTAGATCGATCAAAACCTTATGCTCGGAGGAAATTACATGACATGAAATCTAAGATTCGATCATGCTTTGAACATGTAACAGATGTTTTCGATTCAGCTGAAGATAATAGTAATTCGATAAATGACGATGATCCAGAACTAACCGGAAAAGAAATAGTAGAAGACTTAAAAAATAAATTTGATAATACTAGTAAATGGAGTGAAAAATTACAAATTTTATCTGTTCTTCCATCGAGTTGGTCGATAGAAAAAATTGTAAATACCTTTAAAGCATCTTCTTACATGGTAAGAAAAGTGAAACAGAAAGTAAAACAAGATGGTATTCTGTTTATTCCTGACTCCAATAAAGGTCATCCACTATTGAAGACTACAGAAGAAAGAGTCCAAGAATTTTTCAGAAGTCAAGATATCAGTAGAGAATTACCTGGCAAAAAAGATTATAAATCTGTGTGTGAGAATGGTCAACGTGTACAGAAACAAAAACGTTTAATTTTAGGTAACCTTACTGAAATTTATCAACTGTTTCGAGAGAAGTACCCATTTGAAAAGATAGGTTTCTCAAAATTTGCTAGTTTAAGACCGGCTGAATGTGTTCTTGCTGGCGCATCAGGCACTCACGTTGTTTGTGTTTGTCTTATTCATGAAAATTTCAAGCTTTTATTTCACGGTGCGAAACTTGATAAATTAAAACTTCGAGATGATAGTCAACCATTATCGTCATATCGAGACTGTATGAAAATGGTTATATGCCAAGAACCTACAGAAAACTGTTATTTTGGTACCTGTACTCACTGTCCAGGCTCAACAAAATTAAGAAGAATTTTGGAAAATCTTTTCGCGGATAATTTTTTGGATGAAATCAAATGTAATCAGTGGACTCAAGTTGATAGATGTTCTTTGGAGACGATTATTAAATCAACTGAAGATTATATTGATTTTTTTATAGAATCAATTCCAAAAGTACTGCAACATGATTTTATTGCTAAACAACAAGCTGAATATTTCCAAACCGTAAAAAGTAATCTTGAAGTTGGACAAGTTCTTGTGGTTGCTGATTTTTCTGAAAACTATTCGTTCTTGCTACAAAATAGTGTTCAAGGAGTATATTGGAATAATACACAAGCAACAATTCATCCATTTGCTTGCTATTATAAATCTGTTGATGGAAATGAGAGCAAAGTAATACCCCTTAGTTTGATAATAGTTTCGGATAACTTAACGCACAACACTACTGCCGTTTACAGTTTTCAAGAGGAATTAACATCGTTTCTTAAAACTAAGGTTCCCAATATTACAAAAATTATTTATTTTTCGGATGGTGCCGCATCTCAATATAAGAATCGGTACAATTTAGTTAACTTGCTCCACCATGAAGAAGATTTTAAAATACCAGCCGAATGGCATTTCCATGCAACTTCTCACGGAAAAGGTCCAAGTGATGGGTTGGGTGGACTTATCAAGCGTTTACTTACCCGGGCGAACCTCCAAAAAGAAGCTGATCAACAAATACAAACTGCTGAGGGAATGTGTAAATGGGGCCAAGATAATCTTCCAGGAGTATATTGTCGTTTCGTTTCCAACAATCAAATTCAGCTGGCCGAAAAAAAACTCAGCAAAAGATTTAAAGATGCTTTACCGGTTCAAGGAATACGTAGCTGTCATGCTGCTGTTCCTATTTCAAGGGATGTGATAAAAATGAAAACTTTATCATCATCACGAGAAGGAAAATATTTTCGCCTAAAAAACACTGATGTTTATGATATCATCGATGAATCACCAATGAAAACCAGGTAGGAAAATCAGAATTTCGAGTTTTTTTACTTGATGGCAATTAATCTTTTATTTTAAAATTGATATCATTTCTTTCTTTCAAGATTGAGAAAAAGGTCTGAGACATCAACCTCAGAAAAGGGAGTGACCAAAAAACGTCGTACGAAATAAACTGCAGCAAACTCTGAAAGGACAAGAGGAAGTCTTAAAAATTAAATACTTCCTTTATGCTTTTAATCCTTTCATTTGATCACGGAAGCCTTAAATGTTAAATAGTATTCTAAATAAACAGATAATTACATACAATTTTGAAATATTTTTGTTTTCACATCCCATTAACATAAAAAAAATATTTTAGACCCCCAATTTTAGTAATCATGTAGTAGAATAATGATATTTAACAAAAAAAATTATAAAAATAAAAAAAAATTATTTTGTCAAAATTCAAAAATTCATATCTATGAAACGAAAAAGAACACCCCTCTATAAATTTCAGAATATCTTTAGATATGTTATAAGTATAATATAAAAAATTTTCAGGCCAAAATTTTCCCGCGATGGGTACTTTTCACGATTTTGAAAAATTCAAAATTTTTTAATTTTGATCATTTTCAAAAATTTTTTTCAAAAAAATTTTTTTCATATACCTCTAAGTATCCTCTGAAAATGTACCAGAGTTTTTTTTTTAATATTCAGTAGTCTCTGAAATATTAAATAACTAAACTCATAAAATCGGAAAAACAATGAAATTTTTGATATTGAATATCTCTTAGGAAAAATTTTTAAAAATTTTTTCCTTTGGCAGAACTTCGTTTTATAATGAGACAAAACTCTCCACCAAAAATCATCCGAATCGGTGGGGGTCGCGTCCAACTATTTGTCGATTTGACATGGAATGACCCGCATTCATTAACATACTTAACCAGCGAAAAAGTACAAATTGTAAGATGGTATTTTGGAGGTCATTCGGCTAATGCAATCGTTAATTTGTTTATTGTGGCATTTGAAAAAAGTCAACAATTGTGAAAATAATTAGTAATTTCGAGAAATATGGATGTGTTTCATACTGAATGAATGAATGAATTTTAAGATGTACAGGTTACGTACGATTGTATTTTATTTCTTTAACACCCTCACTCCTTCCATGTTGGGAGCATACTGAATACCACCGTTATACCACCAACTAGTGAATTCTCTCTGTAAAGGAGCATTCGGCCAGTCTCGGGAAATAAGTATACACCCCTAAGATGAAACAAAGTGATGACCGCCACAATTATTCTTTCTTTCTCTTTTATATATCCTTGTCGTACTTGTGTAATCCGAGGCGAGGGTTCCGATGTAATTTTCGCAATCTGTAGATTTATTTCTAGGGACACTGTTAGACTGCATAAATGTCTTTTTAAGATCATTGTAGTGAAAAATAAGAGATTCAAATATGAAAGCCTGATGTAAGTTTAGTGGTGAGGGGAGATTGTTGGTTCCTTCAAATACTATTTTTAATTTTCTTTTTGGAAGATTTGACAATATACATTTAACATTATTATACGCACCTCCCCAAGCTATTATTCCATAGTTACAATATATACTATGAAAAAAAGGATAATAAATTGAGAGTAAAGATTTAGAATGTAGGTAATAATTTAGCTAGTTTTGTAAATATGAATAGTAAACACTTAGTCTTTTTAATAATATATTTAATGGGTACGTCCCACTTAACTTTAAAATCAATATATACCCCCAGGTACTTGCAACTGTCAAGTCTTTTTATTATAAGGTTATTGATTTTTATGTCCAATACATTAGGGACACTATCACAGTACGCCCCAAAAGCAATATAAACTGTTTTCAAAACGTTTAGCGACAACTGATGTGCTGACAATGTTAAGAGAATTATTCATTTTTACTTCTACCTTATACCATGAATCGTCGTTGCATAAAACAACGGTATCATATGATACTATAGTTTCAGATGGCAACTGATACAGCAAATCATTGATATACAGAATAAACAACAATGGCCCGAGAAAAGTGCCTTTAGGTATCCCATGAGTAACATAGAATAACTACAAAAATTACCCAATTTTACTGATTGCTGTCTATCAAAAAGATACCTTTCAAATAATTTTAAAGCAATTCCTCTGACACCATAATTATTCAATTTTTCCAAAAGCATATCATGATTTACTGTATCGAATGCTTTTCAAGATCTAAGAAAGTTGCAAGTACAGGTTTACTCTGATCTAGACATTTGTAAACAATATCCAATACATAGTTTAAGGCCGCGTTAATTCCTCTACCTTTAATAAAACCAAACTGCTTATCGGACAAAAGTTTAGATTTAGATACAAAACTAAATAACCTAGTGTGAATTATTTTCTCTAAGACTTTGGCAATACTTGAGATTAGAGATATTGGTCTATACCTAATTAGTATCACAGTGCTTATCACCTTGAAACGTGAACTTTGCGTTCAACCTTTCAGCTAATAAATTTATCGATAAATTTCTTTAGAATAGAATAGAAAATTCATAAATTATTTCACATTTATAATTCTTGGTGGAATTAACTATTGGTTAAAAAATCAATATTCTTGAGATATTTTACCGCGAAATTTGAAATTTTGGATTTGTCGTCAAATCAACAAGTGTGGAACTGTGCAGAAATCTTGATTTCTGTACCCTCTGTTAAATCTTCTTTTAGTTTTTTTTCTACCTTAACAACATCACTAATGTTTTTACACTTCACTATCACTTTGTCCTTAACCGAAAACATATCAACAGGCATACTAGTACAGTCACACATAACTTTTTTACTTTCCTTTTCCAGCTCTTTGAAATTTTTATTATTCTGAGGTTTAATTATAATATTTGGTATATTTTTCAAGCTTGTGTTACCAAATCAGTTGCATGTGCATAATTATAGGAATCTGCTGTGGTTGTGTGTTTATTTTGTCCTTTAAGAGACTATTATTTTCCTTTAATTCTGCATTAAGTTCCTTGAGAATACCGTTTTTGTCTTGCAGCTCACTATTTAATAACTTGAGACTATTATTATCACTTTTTAGTTCTTCCAGTTGCTTAACAATTTCTTCGGTTTTACCATTATTATCTGGCTCGGTTTGTTTACATACCAAATTGTTGGTCTTTTTTTTCGCTAATAACTCTTCGTATTTTTCCTTAAGACAGCTGTACTGGGTTTTAATGTTTGAATATTTCATGTTGATGTTATAACAATCTTCCTTTGCTTTAGCTATTAACGCTTTGGGATTATCCATACTTATAGAGGTTAGGTCTATATCTTTATGATCATCACAGATTACGAGTGTTGGTGATACATATTTCACGCCTTTTTTCCTATTAAAATCACTTTTGTGAAAGGCACTATCACACAAAATACAAACTACTATAGAATTCACTTGTTTACTATGACATTTTAGAAAAATATCAGGAGGAATTGCCTCAGGCGGCAATGCCTCCGCCGCCATCTTGAAACTTTTTGTATGTGAACTTTAAAAAAATGTTATACATATTATTCAGATGTTATGATTAATGGCGTAATACAAATAACATTTCCATCTAGAATCTCCGCTAAATATGAAATACAAGATTTAATTATATGAGCAATTGATTTACCAAAGTTTCCAACAATTTCCATATTTCCACCATTCTCTTCATTCAAGTCATCATTTTCTGTATTATGATCTATATAATAAAATTGTGATCTACACAAATACTATGTTAAACAGCAGCTGAATAGATGATAAGTCCAGACATTCTATGTCCATAGTGCAGAACTCGGTGGCGCAACAAACTTCTAAATTTTTGTTTGAGGGATCCAAATCATTTTTCAATCACAAGTCGTGCTCTACAATGTTTCTTTGTATATCTACATTCTGGAGTATTTTCCACAGCATCTGGGATAGGTGTCATGAGAAAGGGTGACAATGGATATCCCGAATCTCCAAGTAGCCATGACTCCTGATCACCTTGTTCAAAACACCTCCTCAAATATACCTAGATTTATATTGAAAGAAGCATTCCATATTGCAGCATCATGTACAGAACCAGGATATCTGGCTTTTACTGCTAGCAATTTCATTCTAGAATCGCATACCTAAATTTATATTAAATTCTGAATCAAATACAAATCTGCATGAAGTGAATATGAAAGTTGTTAATTTGAAATATTTAACTAATTTGTAAATGTTAGGATCCAATACTTACAGCTTGTACATTGATACTGTAAAAACCTTTTCGATTCAAATAGGCAATCCCTAGGTTGTTAACATCATCTATTGGTGGACAGATTATTCCGAGGGTCGCGAAGTCGACCAGAACCCAGATTATAATATGGGTGCAATCAATAGCACCCAATACATTAGGAAATTAGTACTTTTCCATGAATCTAAAATTATAGGTTTGATCACAATCAATTTATGCTTTTTATATCTTCTAGGTATACTTACTTTCCTTTGATTTCTAGTTTCTCTTCTGGTACAGTTGGAAATTTTACTATATCAGGAAAAAAATGTATGCTAAGAATGTCAATTACTTCTTTAATTGCCCTACTTACACTTGGCTGTGACATAGCTAAATTACTAACACTAACCCTGATAGGACCCCTGTGCTATTAAGTGTAAGGTGGCAAGAGCACGAAATTTGAATTTTAAAAATATTTTCCCGCATTTCCACTTCAAAATTTCACCAATAAAATCTGGTGGATACATTAGTCAGTTCATTTGTAGTAAACGAAACACTAGTTGTTTAATTTTTCTACATTTGGATCTAAGATAATTGAAAATAAAAGTGACTGGAATAATCACTGACCTTCATATTCATCATCCAAATGACAGTTGTTCTAATAACCACTTTCTTAGAATCGGACTGAATGTCATTAGTGAAAAGTGTGGAAAAATTGGAACACTCGTTTCTAAGTAATCTGTTTCAACAAATTACTAAGAAACTCGTTTTTCCGAATTTTTCCGGAAAAATTAAATGCACTAGAGATATTACCCCCGATAATTATTTCGCTATCTAGAATATCATCGTCAGAATGACAGAAGTTACATTTAATGTGATCCCTACTTAGTGTTAAATATTTTGGTTAGACCAAATAATTACCTATCTTGCGATGGACTTAATATATATGAGTACAAAAAAGAATAAATTATATCACAAATATTAAAGCTTGGGTATTCTTAGCCCTACGGGGATATCCTGGATATCTTTTTCCTATTTAAAATCAGTATAACTGTGTAATGATATAGGAAACCAAGGAAAACTATATCTTCTGATCTTTGCAATTGTTACTTGAAAACAATTTAATAGTGGAGAGCTCCCTAGATTTTTCTGTTCATTGACGACTTCATATTGTGGGTATCTTAAGTGTCTTATAATTTCTGATTCTTCAAGGAAATCTAGTTCTTGTTTCTTATACTAAATATGTAGTAATTCTAGTTCTGTGTTAGGTGTCAATGAATGTTTTGTTTCAAATAGATGTTTTGCGTAATGTGATTTATCTCGTTGTTTTTGTTATGTATGTTTAGACGTCTAAACTGTTTAGGTATTTTATTTAATATTTTTATTTTCATTTGTGTACCCGCCTATGTGCGAAATTTATTTTGTAACCCCGTGAGCGGGTTAAATACGCACGCTCGCTGGGCTCGAGCTGGGGTGCCCATTTTCGCGGTACCGGCTCATTTTCTTTAGTACTAATTGAGACTCCGTGCAACAAGCATGTATTTATCATCTATGCTATATTTGTTAGCAATTTAATAGAATCATACATTATTTGTTCTTAGTTTTAAACATTACATTATTGTATTTTGTATACCTCCGTGAGGTTATGTTGTGCTGAATAAACATCCTATTTTTTGTGTGACTGTGTGGAACATTATTTGCAATCCAAAGCACCAGACACCTATCGAAGGAAAAATCATTACGTGGGTTTAACCGATGAAAAAGCTCATCCCCCACATATGGTCCATACGAGCCGAATTGCATCAACTTTGAAACATTTTCGAGTACAACACATGGTCGATTCGATTTTATTCAGCATCAATCAAGTTATTTGGGTAAAATAACTATTTCAACTTCAAAAGACTTCCACCTGTAAGTACAATTTACTTATTATCAACGTGCTAAATCTAAAGCACAACTTTTATTAACGTTTATCTGACGAAACAATTGCCGGCAGTCCAAAGCTGAGCCAGGAGGTCTAGTTGTTTCCACTATCTCCATGCGCCAACGGTGCGGCGATAAGTCCGTTGAAGGTCAAAGCGTTTTCAAAAAAGTGTTTTGTTTTTTTACAGTTGTTGCCGATTCGTTTGTCTGTTGGTTGAAGGAAAGCGGTAAACTTGAAGTAATTTATGAAATTTTTTATTTTATTTAGCTTTGAAAATACTCAATTGGTAATAAGTTATTTGCAGCTTTGTTTCACAATCAATTTCTGCTATTACACTTTGTGTAATTTAGTTGTCAAGGCGGTGTCTTGACAAAAATCATTCACATTTTATTATATTGTCACTGCACCTTGTGCATAACATACATTAGTTATTTCAGTTACACTTTGTGTAATATTTACTACACTTTAAAAATTAGCAGTCAAGGCGGTGTCTTGACAAAAACCATAAGCATTTTATTGTATTTCCATTGAAACCTGCGCATAATATACATTGTTATTGCACTTTAACATTTACAGAGTTACACTGTAAAAACTGCTCACAAAACTAGTTTGTTGTAGGTACAACTTTACTTAACTGAATTTCATTCTGATCGGTGTAGATCGTATACAGGGCATACTTTCGAGGTTCCCAACAATTTAAAAAATTATTTGTATTTTTAAATATGTCTTTTTGCATTATAAACATTTAGGTACAAATTTAATTCAAACCATTCAATTGTTTTCATTTGTTTTTATTGGCGGTAAAAATGACTTCTAAAGGTGAAACAACACCAGAAAAAACTTCATCCACGATTGATAATAAAAAAAACTTATATTATATCAGAGACAAATTATTCGAAGCTCTCGCGCGTTTTACAAATTTTGTCGAGGCATTTATCGACGAGAAACAGATTTATCAATTGCAAGCTCGGTTAGAGAAAGTTCAAATTTTGTGGAACGAATTTGCAAATGTGCAAGCAGAATTAGAATTGACAGATACATTAGTTGATCATTCACAATTTCGCATTGATTTTGAAAATGAATTTTTTGATTCCACAGGTTTAGCTAAATGTCTAATCGACAAACATTTTTATAAGCCATCTGATCAACAACATTTATCAAGTAGCATTCATACAAACAAAAACACAAATTTACCAAAAATCAAATTACCGGAATTTTCAGGATCCTATGATGAATGGCTCCAATTTTCAGACACCTACAATTCCTTGATTCATAAAAACGAACATATAACTAACATTGAAAAATTCTGGTATTTAAAGTCTTGTCTCAAGGAAGATGCGGTCAAGGTTCTCAGTGCATTAGAAGTTTCTGATGTAAATTATGAAAAGGCTTGGCACCTTTTGTGCCAACGTTACGAAAACAAAAGAGTTATTATACAATCACATTTAAGGTCAATCTTTGAACTTCAGTGTGTATCTAAGGAATCACATGTTCAACTTAGAAATCTTATTGATAAATCTCTTCAGCACTTGAGGGCATTAGAGTCTTTAGGTCTTCCAGTTAAGTCTTGGGATGCTATTATTGTTTTTCACATAACCAGTCGGCTAGATTCGGTATCGCGAAAAGAATGGGAATATTTCTCACTAAAGTTGAGTAACGAGCTTCCTACTATGGAAAACTTAACTTCATTTTTGAATAACAAGTGCCAAATTTTAGAAAGCATGTCGTCAGCGAATGCTATTTCACAACGACCTTCACAAAGGTCAAATTCTAGTTCATTTTCTGTCACTTCCACGCAAACATGCATATTGTGCAAGAAAAATCATCTCATTCACTCTTGTTCCAATTTTTTATCATTAGCTCCTCAGGAGCGCTTGAGCAAAATCAGAAAAATACTGGCATGCACAAACTGCTTGCGCCAGGGACATTTTTCTAAGGATTGCAAAAGCTAATTTTCTTGCAAAAAATGTGGTTCTAGGCATAATTCACTACTTCATCTAACTAACTCTGTAGACACAGTTGTATCGAGTCAACCAAGGCATTCAATTTCATCTTCGGCGCATCCGCCAAACACATCTACTGAATCATATTCAGAGGATAATATTCCCGCTTCAAATCAAAATAATTCAAATACTCTTTCTGTAACCCATGCATATGAATTGCAACCCTACGTGGTATTAGCTACTGCAAATATTTTAATTTTCGATACTTTTGGTAACCCACACACATGCCGTGTTTTACCTGATAATTGTTCCCAGTCAAACTTCATAAGCACGAGCTTATTCAACAAACTTAATACTCCCTCATCCAACATATCACATTCCGTTCAAGGCTTCGGAAGCAACACAACGAAAATATTTAAAATGACTACGGTGAACATCAAATCTATTTTTAATTCATTTTCATTAGACAATCTTCCATTTTTAATAACTGATCAAATTACAAAAAATCTACCTGATGTTACATTCAATAAGGAACAATTGCAAATACCACCCAACATTAAATTAGCTGATAACAACTTTAATAAAAATGGTCCAATTGACCTGCTCATTGGAGCAGGTATTTTTTGGAGTTTACTTTGCGTTGGACAATTTGTTCTAGCCAATGAAACAACTATTTTGCAAAAAACAAAACTGGGGTGGATAGTGTCGGGATCATTACCATTACAACAAATTAATACGTCTATTTGCAATGTAACTATCGACACACTTAATCAAAATTTGGAAAGGTTTTGGTCCATGGAAGAGGTTACTCCAGGGTCACTAAATTCTCCTGAGGAGAATGAATGCGAAGAACATTTTAACAAAACAACCACTCGCGATGAATCAGGTAGATTCGTCGTGAGCTTACCATTTAAGGAAAACCTATTTGAATTGGATAGTCCATTCGACAGTGCGTTGAAACGTTTTCATGCTCTCGAAAGGAGGCTTGATAAGCATAAAGAAATGCGCTCATTATACAATACCTTCATGAAAGAATATGAACATTTGGGTCATATGACGAGATTACCATCACCGTATGATAGCAGTTTTGAAAATAAAGACTTCTACTTGCCACATCATGGCGTTCTTAAGGAATCAAGTACAACAACACGTCTGCGAGTCGTGTTTGATGGCTCTGCCAAAACTACGAGTGGTCTCTCATTGAATGACACTTTGAAGGTGGGACCAAAAATCCAAGATGATTTGATCGACATAATCGTCCAATTTAGAAAACATAAAATTGCGTTCACTGCGGACATTGCTAAAATGTATCGCTGTGTTATGGTACAAGAAAACCAAAGGCCTATGCTTAAAATTCTATGGCGTGCCAGTTCGTCTGAACAACTGCAGCATTTTCAATTGAATACCGTAACTTACGGTACTGCAAGCGCCAGTTTTTTGGCAATAAGATGTCTACAACAAGCAGCAATTGAATACAAGGAAATATATCCTAAGGCCTATGAAATAATCACATCATGTTTTTATGTTGACGATCTACTTGCTGGAGCAGGCTCTGTCCAAGAGGCAAACCTCATCATAGAACAAATTATTCAAATCCTTAAGGCGGCCGGTTTCCATCTGCGCAAGTGGATGACCAACAATGACGAAATTTTGACTAACATATCAAACAATGAGGACAGTTCTCATCAAAAAATGATCTCTGACGACAAAACTATTAAAACACTCGGATTAGTCTGGAATTCGGTGAACGATAATTTCAAATACACAGTTAACGTACCACAACGAAAATCTGTTACTAAAAGATCCATATTAGCTAGCATCGCTTCAATCTTTGACCCATTGGGTTTAATTAGTCCTTGTATAATAAAGGCAAAAATAATAATACAAAAATTGTGGCAATTGAATCTGGATTGGGACGAAAGCGTTCCACAAGAGATTCATAATGTTTGGATCACTTTTTGTGATCAATTTCACATTCTAAATGACATAAATATACCCAGACCCATCCTTATTGATAATCCTCCCTGTCTGGAGTTTCATGGATTCAGTGACGCATCTGAAAAAGCATATGGTGCTTGCTGTTATATTCGTTCCATTGATGCTTCAGGTAAAACTCATGTAGCTCTTGTTTGTGCAAAATCCAGGGTTGCACCCTTAAAATAATTGTCTTTGCCTCGCTTAGAGCTTTCTGCAGCTCTACTATTAGTTCAGTTAACCAACAAAACCCTCCGTTCGTTGAAACTTAGCTTCAATAATGTCCATTACTGGACGGACTCCACCATTGTTCTGTCTTGGGTTCGTCTGCAACCAAGACAATTAAACACATTTGTTGCGAATCGGGTTTCTGAAATTCAGCAATCTACTGAATATATTCAATGGCATCACGTTCCATCAGAAAAGAATCCTGCCGATATCGTTTCTAGAAGCATAGATCCTATAAAACTAAAAAATTGCCATGTTTGGTGGCATGGTCCTTCTTTTTTATTTGATGAAGACAATCTCTGGCCTCAAATTCCAGGGAGTTTGCCTGATCCTCCTGAACAAAAAACAAGCCAAGTCAGTCTTGTGACATTCATTTCCGATATCTCTATAATCGAGAGATATTCCTCATACACCAAGTTACAGCGAATCATAGCCTGGTGTCTAAGATTCACACACAATTCGCACACCCAGTTGTTGAATAACAGAAAAACTGGATCACTCTCCTCTAGAGAAATTCAAGACGCTACCATTGCATTGTGCAAATTAGTACAATCCAAGCATTTTTCTGACGAAATTAAATATCTTAAGGCATCTAAACCCTTACCTCATAGCAATCACATTGTTAATTTAAATCCATTTCTTGATGACGCTGGAGTAATTTGAGTTGGTGGCCGCTTGAAGTTCAGTAGCTGTTCATTGGACCAGAAGCACCCAATTCTTTTACCAAGCCAATCACACTTCACAAACCTCATAATTCAGTACGAGCATATCCGCCACTTGCACGCTGGCGCACAAACTACTCTTTCAGCAGTACGTTTGAAATTCTGGCCCATAAATGGTCGTCACATCACCCAACGTTTAATTCGCATTTGTATAAGTTGCTTTTTAAGGCTAAGCCTGTGGCTCACTCCTATCAAATGGGTGACTTACCCAAATCACGTGTACAACCCCAACGTCCATTTTCTGTTGTTGGAATTGATTTTGAAGGTCCGTTTTTGGTCAAGGACGGCAAAACTAGAAATAGAATTATGGTGAAATGTTATTTGTGTGTTTTTGTTTGTTTTTCGACCAAGGCTGCTCATTTAGAATTAGTATCAGACTTATCTACCGACTCATTTTTAAATTGTCTCAAAAGGTTTGTTTCTCGCCGAGGCATCTGCGCCGACATCTATTGTGACAACGGCTCCAATTTTGTTGGTGCCTTCAATGAATTGAAGGAAATAATTCGCCAGTTGAAAGGTGATAATAGTTTTACCGAATATTTAAATACGACTCAAATTAATTGGCATTTTTCTCCTCCATCTGGCCCTAACTTCGGTGGTCTATGGGAGGCATGTGTTAAATCTGCCAAATTTCACATGAAAAGAATAGTTGGGAATGCTCATCTGACATATGAAGCTCTGTCTACTATTTTTATTCAGATCGAGGCTATTTTCAATTCAAGGCCTTTGACCCCATTATCAAATGACCCTAACGATTTGTGTGCATTGACACCTTCGCATTTTTTAATCGGTGAGATATTGACTTCGCTACCTCAAACCAATTCAACTAATCTGCCTAAGGGCAAACTGAATAATTATCAGCTACTTCAACAACAGACACAACATTTCTGGCAACGATGGTCAAATCAGTATCTTAATACGTTGCAAACTCGCTCCAAATGGAATAAACATTATCCTAATTTAAGTGTCGGTTCGCTAGTAGTGATAAAAGACGATAATTTAGCGCCTTTATTTTGGAAAATGGGACGTATAAACGAGGTATTTCCGGGTGCAGACGGTATAGTTCGCGTTGTGAGTATTCGAACAAATAGTGGCGTTTTAAAGCGACCGGTAACTAAAATATGTAGGTATGTTGCCAATTTATTAGTTTTAAGCTACTTTGTATCTCTTTAGGTTCTTAATGTATATTTAACAATTAATCAATGTCATTCTTATGTTTTTATGATTAACTTATTTTGAAGGTAATCCCTTCAAAGGGGGCGGCATGTTTAGACGTCTAAACTGTTTAGGTATTTTATTTAATATTTTTATTTTCATTTGTGTACCCGCCTATGTGCGAAATTTATTTTGTAACCCCGTGAGCGGGTTAAATACGCACGCTCGCTGGGCTCGAGCTGGGGTGCCCATTTTCGCGGTACCGGCTCATTCAGCGTTGCCACAGCTACTCCATTCGGAGTAGATCTACTCCCATTGCATGTGTTTTACTCCGCTACTCCAAATTATCAAAATCTACTCCGTTTTGTGAGTTTGTCTATCCCGCTCTAATTTTTCTCTGGTTCAGGTAGCAAAACATTTGTCTTCTGGTATGTTCATTCTATAGTGAAATATCATAGAATATTAGGACATGATGTGTTTTATGGTATGACAAGGCTTCTTATTCTAGTTCAATCATTAGCTGAAAAATGACAATGACATCTGTCAAAACGTACCAATAGGAAGTCTACAATAACATGGCGTGGGGCTGGCGGGGCGCGGGGTTTGAAAGAAACTCTCAAAAAGAAAGCGGCTATTGTTATTACTTGCCTTGCATTGATCTTTGAGCTAGTTTATGGAGTGAACTATATACATGCGATATATTAACAATTTAATAATAATAATTCTAATTCTAATCGTCGTTTTGGGGTACATGTTCTGGTCACAATTAGATTTCATGATAATTTCATGTTTCTAGGATTGACAAGTGTTGAGAATGGAACTGCTAAGGGTTTGTTTGATGCTGTGATGATACTGTTGACTGATAAAAATATTCCAATTGAAAACATGACTGGTTTTGGTGCTGATAATGCATATGTTATGATGGGAAATAAGACAGGTGTACAATCTAAATTTAGGGAGATAAATCCTTCAATTCTAGTTATGGGTTGCATTTGCCATTCACTACACCTGTGTGCATCAGCAGCTGCTCTGAAACTACCCAAATCTGTGGAAGAGTTTTTGAGGAATGTGATTAATCATTTTTCGAATAGTTCAAAAAGAATTGAAATCTTCAAAGAGCACTAAGAATTTGTTAATATAAAACCCCTAAAACTCCTGAAAACAAGCCAAACGAGGTGGTTGTCATTACAGGTAAAATTATTTACAACTTTGTAATAACAGAAATATATGATTAATAATAACTATAATCAATAATGTGAGTAATATCTGATTTTTTTAGAAAAATATATGAAATATATAACTACTTGACTTCAAAAACCTCTCGGTTTTTTGTTTTACTGCCAAATTTAAGCCAGCTGTCTGTCAGTTACCTGTTAAGAATCAAATCTACGAAAAAAAATGTACTCTTCTTCTCTTTTTGGCTGCTATAATTCTACTCCCCTCGAGTCTAATTCTACTCCGATTTTTTTCTCAAATCTACTACGATCTTTTTGTCAGCTGTGGCAACGCTGGGCTCATTTTCTTTAGTACTAATTGAGACTCCGTGCAACAAGCATGTATTTATCATCTATGCTATATTTGTTAGCAATTTAATAGAATCATACATTATTTGTTCTTAGTTTTAAACATTACATTATTGTATTTTGTATACCTCCGTGAGGTTATGTTCTGCTGAATAAACATCCTATTTTTTGTGTGACTGTGTGGAACATTATTTGCAATCCAAAGCACCAGAGACCTATCGAAGGAAAAATCATTACGTGGGTTTAACCGATGAAAAAGCTCATCCCCCACAATGTATGTTAGCGTAATTTAGTCTTAGGAGTGTGAACCGGACTTAAGTGCACCAGTGACAAATGACATTTGCTGTATTTGTTGCTGAAAATATTATATTTTAAATATTATTAGAAATATTACCAGCATATGTGATGGTTTTGTAATTTTGTATTTCTTCAGTTTTTTCAGTGTAACTTCTGTCATTCTGACGATGATACTTTAAGTATCGAAATAGTTATCAATAGAATTTTCATATATTTTTTATTAAAGTGGAATTAATTAGAAGTAGTTTAATTTAAAATAGTAATATGAGTAGATTCCACAAAGTAAGGGTCCAAACAGTAAATTCAAATCAATGTAATCCTTCTGAAATCAATATTGTCAGGCTTTGTTAATAAAATACTCATATACAGGGTGGGCCGGAATTAATTGACATACCGCAATAGATACAATATCGATTAAATGGAGAAAAAGTTTGGTATATCAATAAGACATTAGATGGTTCAAAAAAATTTAAAATATCTCGACTAGTTGCGGAGATATTTGACAAAATCCGAAAATGGTCCTTTTCGTTTTTTTTAAATTTGCCGTCGTTATTATGAAATATATCAAAAGAACTATCTCAAACTTTTTTCAATAACCGAGGTTTTCTATAAATTACCATACCAAAAATCTCATTATGACGTTTCTTCTTTACGGGGTCACCATCATTTTTTTAAATACGGACCTGGATTTTCTATTGCAGTATTTTTCACGTTTTATATAGATACCTACAATGATATAGCATACTTGACCATTCTACCACGTTTCGTCTTTCAAAAATCATCATCTTTTTTAAGTCAAATTAATAATTTTTTCCGTCGACCGTGTATTAACATTATGCTATTAACGTTCTCAAAATCAGACAAAATCATACATTAATGACCCCTATTAATGCATGATTTACCTACATTAATCAACGATTTTCTTCGGGCAACCCAACGCACATCTTATACATTATATTGACAGTTACCTGTGGTGTAGGCAACCAAACATACTGTAACATGTCTATCGACCTGTTTCGATTTGACGAAATAATTTCAATTTTACCGCTCGCCATCATAGCAACCACTCTCAATATATAGTTCTGTGATCTAAACCCCCCACTACCGCTGACTTTTACAACGATTGACATATGATGCCAACGTTCGATTCCATGGGTTAGTTTCATCCCTTTTCCGTTTTCGACCCTCGAGTCGAAAGGACCTATCGTCTACCGTCTCTTAAATCTATCTAAGTTTTTACCTTAAATTGCTGTGGTAAGTCCAAAATTATAATTTATATTTATCAAGCTTTTTCTAAAGTAGTGGCTGATATAATTTTTTTTGTGCATTTCTTATTTTTTTACAGAGATAGACGAATATACACATGCCACGTGGTCAACTACATTACTTTTATACTTGTACATTACTTTTAAACTAAATCTTTTATCGTAAATAACTGTTACCTTTTTTTAATACAAACATTTGCTAGATTCTGTGTTGTAAAATACCTAATTATTTTCAAAGATAGATAAAATTTGCATTTCAACCTTTTCAAATATCCTCTTATCATAAAAACCTGCCAGTGCCGGCTTCACATTTCATTAAACATTTTATTCTTTTAGAAATGCTTTATTCATAACTTTTTTACTACAATTCATACTTAAAGGTCATTAGTACTTTTTTAATTTCTTTGGCTGATAATTTTTACTGTTTTAAATGGGACATATACGTTGGAAAGCTTTCAGTAAATTTAAATTTCATTAGTTATTTCAAACAACTGCCTTCCTTTTTACCTGAAAAGCTAAACCAACATTATGTGCCCCATTACATTTAAGTTCCTACATATCCCTAATCCACCTGAACTTCTAGGTAAGCACAGCTGCCAGGTTACCCCTGCCAGAGTACTGCCAGGTTACCCCTGCCAGATTATTGCCAGGATACCCCAACCAGGATACCGTTACTGCTACATTAAAGATAATGTCACCTTCAAGACATCTCTAATGTCACCGTCAAGACATCTCTAATGTCACCGTCAAGACATCTCTAATGTCACCGTCAAGACATCTCTAATGTCATCTTCAAGACATCTCTAATATCACCTTCAAGACATCTCTAATTTCACCTTCAAGACATCTTTAATTTCACCTTCAAGACATCTCTTCTTCCACACCGACAACTTTACATCAACTTCCATTAAGATAAGTACCTTCCAGAAGTGCAGGTTTCTTTCACTTTTCCTGTATGTTACTTCCTGTGGCAGAATAAATTTAATATTTTAAACTTCTTTTTTAATTTCTTATCTACCCGGCTGTAAGAGCTGTAGGGATTGTGCCCGGGTTCATGTAAGTTTGTAATTTCTTTATTTTTTATTAGTAACTTAAATTAAATTCTACAAGGTGTTTCTACCTTTTCACCTTAGTTTCTTTTCTTTAATTTCAATTTATTTTTTTATCGATATCCACAAAGGTAGTGGCGCCCTAAGCTTTTATAGTCTGTCAACCCTCTGGCATACCTAGTGTGACATTAACATGGAGTCGATCCACCCTTGAGAGAGTCTCTAGCCGGGACCTGTCTCTTAAGGAGATAACTAGTGGTTACAAATTGTCGCCCTACTATTAGTGGTTACAAATTGGCGCCCCTTGTTTTTGTTGCACTGTATGACAGTTGGGTTGAAACGGGCTATAAACTATTTGTTTTTTTGAATTCTTTTAACTTTGAGTTTTTTGCTTTTTTAAACTTTTTGGTAAGTTTTAATGATCAATTTTTTTTACCTTTTCACATTTTTGATTAAACGTAACGTCCCTGTATTTACATTTTACCTACATTATCTGCCTTATCTGATATTTATTTTAAATTTCGTTTTAATATTTTTTGAGTATCTACATGTAACATATACCACAATCTTTTGTTGTTAAAAAGATAAGGGAATTTCCTTTTATTGATTATTTTGTGATGGTGTATAACATCTGATTTCTTGGCAGTGTTGTCACATAAACTAAATTTTGAGATGTTCATTTTTTAGTGTCATATTTAATTTAGCATTCTTTATATCGTTCAGTTGAATTGTGTCGAGTTACACAAACTGAAATATCTTACTTTCTTTATCTCGTTCAGTTGAATTGTGTCGAGTTACACAAACTGAAATATCTTACTTTCTTTATCTCGTTCAGTTGAATTGTGTCGAGTTACACAAACTGAAATATCTTACTTTTTTTATCTCGTTCAGTTGAATTGTGTCGAGTTACACAAACTGAAATATCTTACTTACTTTATCTTGTTCAGTTGAATTGTGTCAAGTTACACAAACTGAAATATCTTACTTTCTGTATCTTGTTCAGTTGAATTGTGTCGAGTTACACAAACTGAAACATTTTTAATATTGTTATTCAAGTGCAGTGTTGCCAGAGTAACAATTTATCTTTAAACTTACTTTTTCTTACCTATTCTTTAATATTGTTAATCTAGTGCAGTGTTGCCAAGTTAACTATTTGTCTTTAGAAATGAACATTTTTCATTCCAGTTTTTTTAATATCATGAGAATTGTGATGTGTTACAATAATTTTTATGATAATTTATGATACATTTTTGATCTTGATCAGTTATATATTTAGTTATTATGCAACATTTACATTACTAAATATAATTTGTTGAAAATATCGAATAATTTGTTGAAAGTATCGTACAGTATTGTTTATTTTAAATGACATTTATCGGTAGTGTGTATATGTTGTTTTTATATCTATAGTCATCCGTTTACATTCAGTTTCTTTATCTATATCTCGTTGCCAGGCTTTTATGTTCATTTGGATTTTAGATTCTTTGCTTTCGCTAGTGCTATTTGATTAGTACTGTTGATTTAGATACCGTTTCTTATTATTTCTCTATCCTTTTAAACATTTTCAAGATGTAGGCCTCATATGGAGTTTCGATATCGTTCTCCTAAAAAACGGTACGATTGAGTTTTCGTTTATTATTGTTTTCGTTTTCTTTCTTACTTTAGGCATCCGTGTCATACTTGGAGTTTCGTTATCGTTCTCCTAAAAAACGGTACAATTGTGTTTTAGTTTACCATTATTATTATTATTTTCGTTTTCTTCGTTTTTTCCTTCTTTCCGTTTCTTCTAGACAACCGTGTTACTTACCGTCCCGATTCCATACTCAACTTGGTTCACAATTATTTTACCCCCCGCGTAGAAAAGGAAGTAGACCAAGCTACGTAGGAGTTTATACCGTTCTCCGAACAAAACGGCTCCTTTTCTTACCCCGCATTTCATTCATTCTGTTACAAAAAAAAAAAAAAAAAAAAAAAAAAAAAAAAAAATACCGGCTAGACACCGTGAGAGCTCTCCATTGCGGAAATGGATTTTACGCCATTCAAATTTTTGGTCCCCCTTTTTGTTATATATCTTTTTGTTGCCCCGAGTTTTTCGTATCGTTTCTCAACAAACAAATGATACTTTTGTTTTTTAACTTAACGTAGAGTCTCGATTGACGTACCGTAAGACGTTAGGCCCCAATTGAACCGGGTTTGCCTTTGCTGAGTAGCGGATTGCGCTCGGTATACAAAGATAATAGGTTTGAGAAAATGACTGCTTAGTCTCTCTATTTCTTCATAACAATATCTTCCCTTTCCCTTGTCTTCAATGGCAATACTTCCTTAGTTTTTAGTCGTTTTCTTATTGTTTAACCAGGTTGGCCACATTTTTATACAGTTCTTAACCGATGTACCGTATTTCCTGACAGGATCATGGGTGTAATTTTATTTTTATTACCTCGTTCAATTTAAGAAGGAATCATATCAAAGGATGAAATATATAGAGCTGGATCGACTTTCGGATCGATGACCAATGGCTACTGTGGACGCTAACTGGCAACCTCACCGATTGTTGATTGGGCGCTATTATTTCTGACCTCCATTTATGCTTTCTGTCTTTTAATTAGTACCTTTTTTAGTTTAATTATGTGATAAAAGTCTATCAATTTTAGGTTTTCATTATGTTGCCACATACTATTCCTGCCACAAACGCACTTATTTCATTCTTTGTTGATCTTTCAGAGTTCACGTATATCGTCAATATCATTTTACCGTTACCCATTCAAAGTAAATATCTATGTATTTGTTTCTCTTCCTTAACATACCTTTTGCGTTGCCGTATTGTGATATTTGTGAAATATCTACCGTTATCGGATATTTTAGAACCGTTCCGTGTGGAACACTAGTGTTGTCGCCATGCCAAAAATTTTTTACTAGGTTAAGTAGTATTTCACCTTGGGTGACGTCTTTATGACAAATCTTTACTCTTTGCTCGGTGAAAATTAGGCTGATTTATGAAATAATTAGAATTCCGACGGAATTATATTCTGAATCAATTTTAGGCTTACATCACTCCCCGTGTTTATCTTTGTGTCTCCACGGAGACATTTGTTTGGTATTTGCTGGAATTTTTCGCTCTGCGTATCTGAGATCCCAGCGTTTTATCAAAACCTACCGTACCTTACCTTATCGTTATATACACTGAGAAATTATCGCACCCTATCGTTACCTTTCGTTCTCAGTGTATGCTTTGCCTTATCCGATGACATAACGACACGATAATCACAAGATGACAAAACTACCTTGCCGTTACCTTTGACAATTACCTTCCTTACCTATTATACATAGATTTTGCATTGATATCTCACCCCTCCTTTATCTTATTGACACTTTATAATAAAAAATAATTCTTCGAATCATTTTTTTCCCGGAGGAGAGGGGGTGTAACATGTCTATCGACCTGTTTCGATTTGACGAAATAATTTCAATTTTACCGCTCGCCATCATAGCAACCACTCTCAATATATAGTTCTGTGATCTAAACCCCCCACTACCGCTGACTTTTACAACGATTGACATATGATGCCAACGTTCGATTCCATGGGTTAGTTTCATCCCTTTTCCGTTTTCGACCCTCGAGTCGAAAGGACCTATCGTCTACCGTCTCTTAAATCTATCTAAGTTTTTACCTTAAATTGCTGTGGTAAGTCCAAAATTATAATTTATATTTATCAAGCTTTTTCTAAAGTAGTGGCTGATATAATTTTTTTTGTGCATTTCTTATTTTTTTACAGAGATAGACGAATATACACATGCCACGTGGTCAACTACATTACTTTTATACTTGTACATTACTTTTAAACTAAATCTTTTATCGTAAATAACTGTTACCTTTTTTTAATACAAACATTTGCTAGATTCTGTGTTGTAAAATACCTAATTATTTTCAAAGATAGATAAAATTTGCATTTCAACCTTTTCAAATATCCTCTTATCATAAAAACCTGCCAGTGCCGGCTTCACATTTCATTAAACATTTTATTCTTTTAGAAATGCTTTATTCATAACTTTTTTACTACAATTCATACTTAAAGGTCATTAGTACTTTTTTAATTTCTTTGGCTGATAATTTTTACTGTTTTAAATGGGACATATACGTTGGAAAGCTTTCAGTAAATTTAAATTTCATTAGTTATTTCAAACAACTGCCTTCCTTTTTACCTGAAAAGCTAAACCAACATTATGTGCCCCATTACATTTAAGTTCCTACATATCCCTAATCCACCTGAACTTCTAGGTAAGCACAGCTGCCAGGTTACCCCTGCCAGAGTACTGCCAGGTTACCCCTGCCAGATTATTGCCAGGATACCCCAACCAGGATACCGTTACTGCTACATTAAAGATAATGTCACCTTCAAGACATCTCTAATGTCACCGTCAAGACATCTCTAATGTCACCGTCAAGACATCTCTAATGTCATCTTCAAGACATCTCTAATGTCATCTTCAAGACATCTCTAATATCACCTTCAAGACATCTCTAATTTCACCTTCAAGACATCTTTAATTTCACCTTCAAGACATCTCTTCTTCCACACCGACAACTTTACATCAACTTCCATTAAGATAAGTACCTTCCAGAAGTGCAGGTTTCTTTCACTTTTCCTGTATGTTACTTCCTGTGGCAGAATAAATTTAATATTTTAAACTTCTTTTTTAATTTCTTATCTACCCGGCTGTAAGAGCTGTAGGGATTGTGCCCGGGTTCATGTAAGTTTGTAATTTCTTTATTTTTTATTAGTAACTTAAATTAAATTCTACAAGGTGTTTCTACCTTTTCACCTTAGTTTCTTTTCTTTAATTTCAATTTATTTTTTTATCGATATCCACAAAGGTAGTGGCGCCCTAAGCTTTTATAGTCTGTCAACCCTCTGGCATACCTAGTGTGACATTAACATGGAGTCGATCCACCCTTGAGAGAGTCTCTAGCCGGGACCTGTCTCTTAAGGAGATAACTAGTGGTTACAAATTGTCGCCCTACTATTAGTGGTTACAATACAATGACACCTATAATAATGATTAGTAGTATGGAATACTTCTAGTTTTTTACTTACCTATTATTATTCTACAAAATTATGATAATTATTGGTGTTAAAACATACAAAAAAGAATTTAAGAAGAACGAAAACTGTGACATTTGAGCCACAGATATTTGAACCAGCGACCATCTCTGTGACATTTCAATGTCATTATTTATTTTTGACAGTACTTACCTATGAAACAAATGAATATTTTTAGTTTTTAAATATTGAGAAAAACGAATACAACTTGTACAGTCGACGGAAAAGCTTTGTAACCAGCACTAGTATTAAAAGGGAAATTAACAATCTCGAACATTAACTCGATTGTTAATGGCCCTCATTAATACTCTTGTTGGTTAAATAAATATAAATATTGGGCATTAAATGAGAATTTTGGAATAAAATAACATAACTTAACATTATTGTGTCAAAAAAACAGTTAAATTAGTTAACGGGAAATGTATGAAAATCAGTTAACAAGAACTAGGTTTTACGTGCCGAACTAAATAAAATCATTTTATAACTTCGTAGAAGTATCTAACTTCTGAAGCTACGGGGCATCGGTAAAGGGCGAGGAAACATGGCGGATATCTGACATAAACGTACCAATGGCGTACGGTACCTATTTATATAAAAGTATTAAAAATAATAATTATATACAGAAACTGATTTTTGCTTTCCTTTAAAGGTAAGGTATTTTTCAATGACGTATTAAAGATAGACCAGCCTTCACACATTATTACCTACACAATGTTTTGGTCGCAACATAAATCATGAAAAGTACAACGCACAGAAGCGTATATTTCGAAAGGGTTCATTTAAACTATTTTATGAAAATTATTTACGTAATTAATTTTTTCGTTTGAATTAGTGGAAATTATATCGAAGATAGTAGCTTATCGACAAGTTATTTTAATAATAGATACCTTTAAAGGATTTTGAAGTTAAAACACGTTTTGTACTACAGATTGTAAACATGTTAATATAATATTGAAAGGTTTTAATTTCAATTTCATCTAAATTCATAGTAAGCGTTTTAGACATTTTTCAGCTTCGCAACCGACAGTTACTGCAATTTTGGACGCTTTTTTAAGTTTTCCAAAAGTTTTTTTAATTCCTAGTTTATACAAACTACAATCACCTTCTAAAAGTATAGAACACTTGTTTGCAATGAATTTTTTTGTTAAAGATGTTTACCACAAATCCAAAAATATTAGCAACTACATCCTTAGTATATTTACTCAAAAAATAAACCGAAAGATAATCATGGTAACGAAGATCTTTTGACAATTCTAAGTATTTTTCAGAAACTTGATAATAATAAAAATAGACAATATTATTATGAAAACCAATGTTGAATCCCTCGTCTTATACCTATACTACGCACATGCTACTATATTCTCACCTGTGAAATGACAGATTATCATTCTTATTCCAAGTATTTTCACACAATATACATTTTCTCACCATCATAAATGTCTTAAAAGCACCTTAATAGACAAATATCAATCAGAAACCAAATAAAAACACAATTATAATTAAAATCTTATTGACAAACTTCACCAAAATGACAGAAGTAGTTCGAGGTTGCCAAGCTAAAAATTTATAAATTATTTTACTTATGGCATTAATAGAACATAAAAAATTGTAACCGAAAAACAAAAAGGTGAGCTGGACCGAAGGTTGGTCATACCTATTTTAAATGCTTTCCACTTTTTTCTTACGTTTTAATCAGAAAATGCTGCTAAAATCTAAAATATATTCATCAAGTAAGATTTTTATTATACGAGATTTGGCATCATGTAAGAAGAGTCTCGTCTTAAATATGTTGGGGACAACGAAAATGTAAACAAGGCTTGTCTATCTATAATACGTCATTGGTATTTTTCAAAACACGGGATTTGTTAAAAACAAATAATGTTAAGAATCGTACTTGAATCCAATATGGATACGAAATAGTTCAAAATCTGACACTGACAATACCAACGACACTGGATAATCAATGTCAGTCAATTGACAAAGTGAGAGGGAACAGCACACGCACGCCCTTGCCAATAAGAAGTCAGCTGGTCGCTAAGCAACGAAGGCCTTTGATTCATTTTACCAATTGAGTTGGTTCGGAGGTCGTGAGAATTATGGTTTTCGCACAATGCTGCCAGAGCTTGAAAAAGCCCATAACAAATTTGGAAAAGTTTTCATCTTTTAATATTCATAAATTGAAAAAATAATGTTAATATACAAAATCCAATGGAACAAACACATTAAAGAATTAACGTTTAATCATATTGTTAATAATAAAATAGTCCATTTTCTAATTATTATCACTACATACTTAGCACTTTAGCTTTTTTATAGTTAAACGTGGCAATATCGAATGTTTGATGCAGCTACTATTTTTAACTTATTATTACCTTAGAGTGTCATTTGTAAATCCATCATTATTTATTCATTGTCATTAAGTTTCAAAATAAATTGTTGAATTCAATCATTTTTTTCAAAAATTCTTATTTAATGCCCAATTCTTAAAATCATCAATTTGACTTTAGTAAAGAAGACCGGACTTAAAAAAGATGATGATTTTTGAAAGACGAAACGTGGTAGAATCGTCAAGTATGCTATATCATTGTATGTATCTATACAAAACGTACAAAATATTGCAATAAAAAATCCAGGTCCGTATTTAATAAAATGTAGTTGATGGTGACCCTGTAAAGACGAAACGTCGTAATGAAATTTTTGGTATGGTAATTTATAGGAAACCTCGTTTATTAAAAAAAAATGAGAATAATTTTTTTGATATCTTCTATAATAATGAAGGCAAATTTAAAAAGCGAAAAGGACAATTTTCGGATTTTGTCAAATATCTCCGGAACTAGTCGAAATATTTAAAATTTTTTTGAACCATCTAATTTCCCATCAATATACCAAACTTTTTCTCTATCTAATCAATATAGTATCTATTGCGGTTTACGAGATATCTCTATACGTCAATTAAATCCGGTCCACCCTGTATACAGATGGATCCAAGACGAAAGATGAAGTAAGATGTGGGTTATATGTAGCATATATAACGCAGAATTCGTAGCTTTACTATTGGTTAATTTCAAACAAATTAGGTAATACTGTAATTATTCATGATTCTGAAAATACTATCGATTCAATGAAATCTACTTTTATCAGGGGTCCTATAATGTTTTTTGAGTTAAACGTTATGTTTCTTTTGGTTGAGGGCAATAGCAATGTAACTGGGAATGAAAGTGCCGAACTGTTAGCCAAGGATGCAGTTATAAATGGACAAGTTTGCAATATTTTCAGATCAGCAGATATAAAAAACACGATAAGTAAAAGAAGTGGATAAATGTATCTAGATCCTCTACAAACCAGTACTTTTAAATCATTCTGTAACTCTGACGAGTATTCTTATGGTGATCTGAACTACATTTTTTTGGTTGTTCTAATAACGTCGTGAGATCCAAAAGTTTAATTGAGTAGCTTATGAAATTGAATAATAACTTTCCTCAATAGAATATATGATTTATCACTTCAATTTTTGAAGGAGTCCAACTTTACTATCTAAATCGAGCAAAGTAATTTTCAAAATTCTGTGGCAAATGAAAGAATTTCCGTGCTATCTTTCTCTCCCATACTCACACACCCACACACACCCCGCATATTCACCACACATATCTGGGTTAATCAATAAGGAGGTTAATAATTATTGAGCTCCTATCGGTCATCATAAAATTAGCTAAAAGTGATGTCCGCAGTATGTCAAGTATTACCAGGTAAGTAAGAGAAGGTCTATAATACATTATAGTTATAGGTAGAGTTATGAAGTATGTAGGCTTAGCCTGACGTATACATTTTAAATGCACTTATCACCGATGTACAAATAGATTACCTGTATGATTCAAATTCACTACCACCCAACTAATCCTAATACCCAAAGAAACATTTATCAAAAATAATAAAGCTAAACAATCACTTTTTATCCTAATCTGTAGTTTTTCAACAAATTGGTATTATTATGTGATGGTTTTTAGCATTACAAATTAACAAAAATATGTTCTTCGGTGAGGTATCAGAATATTTTCGTATTTTATTTGCAGTTGATTAATTTAATATTCCTGTGCATTGGTCAGAAGCCACTTGTATCCTCTTATCCAAAGGTAAAGTATCTCTAAAGCCGGTCACAGACACTACGTGTATTTGGCGAATAGGCCAATATTTATCATTTGTACGAATGTTTGCTTGATCTCCCACACGGTGCCGTAGTATAGCAAAGGTACACGTAGTTTACTTCGAAAAACTACGGCATCCTTTACTGCGTGCTAGTTTCCGACCAGCGCCGGGAAAATGACAAAGAACGAATATTTGCCAAAGTTAACTTCCCACACGCTACGCGAATACGTCCGAATACCAAATGTTTGCCAAATACACGTAGTGTCTGGGACCGGCTTAAGAGAACGAAAGCAAACCTCCTACTTTTCTGCTTAAAACCCAAAGCGGCAAGTAATAGTAGGAGATTAATTTTTGGGTAGGTATTTCACGCAAGTTGAAAACATGTTCTATACCTCTCCCATTAAACCCCACAACGGAAAGGCAGCCCTGGCTGGTGTGTAGCAAGGGTCTAGATTTTTTCAAATATTTATTTTTTTGTCAAAAATATATTTGAGGTAATTAGAAATTTTTATAGACATTCGTGTTCGGCACTAAATCCATAACCCTCCTCCGGAATTAGATTCAAACTGTCCACAAATCAATATCACTTTGTCGATGATTTTGGCGATATTGCTGAGGAGCGATTTCGGACGACAGAGCATCTGCCATGCGGTGTTTGCTCCGATTCGAAAAATATCGGATAGTACCTACCCTGTGTCAATTATAAAATTGATAATTTTGGCAATTAGGCTTACCTACTATTTTTGGAGGACGATTTTTGAGTATGAGTGTGATTGTGTATCCCGTCCCTACTAGGAGCGGTTTTTAATTTAATATTTCAGAATATTTTATAAGTTTCCTTCGAGGAAGTTTGTGAGTTAATGGATATTTTATGTTTTAATGGCACAATTCTTTCGAATTGCCCTACAATTCCTAGATGTAGATTATTAGTAAAATTCTGTTGGAAGTGATCTCCGAACATTCTTGCCAATTCTTTTTGGTTTTCTTTTATGCTGGTCACACATTTCCATTTGTTTCGTAGTTGTTCCATGATTCAATAGAGTCTATGTTTTATTGGTAATTTAAATAGATGCGAGAAAACCTGGATATTAGGTTTAATTCAATAATAAAATTGTACATATTATCAAACATTTTAAACAGATTTGTCAGCAATAACATAGACACTACATTGACACTGACGGTTGATACCATAGACACCAAGTAGTTCGGTTATGCTGCACAACACTAAAGAGTTTGATTCACATCAGTAATAGTTCTGATTTCTAACTTCAACGAGTTCGTGAAATAATGTTCCTCACGCTCAAATGTGGATAGACGTGTAGATACCGTGGTTGGAGAACATTTTCCATCCAGTACTGCCTTTGTTCAATTTTAAGAAAAATAAACCTTACTTGATTCAATGAATTTGAATTTTTCGTCCTTTATTCTCCTGCCTACTTGGAGACGTTGCAAAACTTGTTCAAGTCTATTTGAATGCTCTTCCATAATGGTTCCTTGTATTAAAATGTCATTATAAAATACGGGAGTGCTAGAATAATATACTTGCCACGAGTATTGAATAATTTTCACTATAACTGCCATAAACCTTCATGTTTGAATAAGTAACATTGAAACAAACTATTGTAATTCAAAAAACATCATAATTCCATATATTAGCATTAATAGTAATGTTTGTAGTCACACAGAGTGTTCGACAGACTTAGTTTCTTTGTTAATTCTCCATTGTACACACGGTCCAAAACGTCAAATGAATTGACAAAGCCGCCGAAATATTGAGTGTTCCCAGGCTGACAATCATAGATTAACCCTCTCACACAGAAGCGACAGTTTTATCCTTAATAAAAACAGTCACCATTATTAGGTGCCACTCTAATTTCGTTATTTATGCTTGACATGTGAAAAGTAAATAACCCATGCCACTTTCTATACGTATCGATTTGCATAAGTGAATGTGAATAATGTGAGTTGAATTAGCCACTTTGGTGATAATCTCCACGTTTTTTTTTTGTACTCCTCTTTTTCGTTTAATTCGTGTAGTTTTCCTGATCATTATTTGCTATAAGTTAGTTAAGTTATTTAAACCGCCCAACTCTTGTAAGTTATTTCTACAGTTTTTCTTTTGTAGTAGTATCGGTACTAGAGAAAAAACATTGTGTTTTCTGATGTTTACAGGTTGATGCTAATTGTGGCTTCCCACCACATCGATGTCAATAGCATTAGCGACATTGGAACAGCATTTATTTGTATTACGATTAACATTATTCAGAAATGGTATTTCGAATTGATTTTGGTAATTGCTTTTGAGGATTGGGATGTAAAAATGTATTTCTTACATTTTTGTGCTAATTCACTTATTTGGTTTCTTTTCATCAACCACATATATAACCACAAAGTTTTTTTGATATTTTCCATTTTCGATAGGATTGGAAATAATTTCCAAACATTCAATATTGTTTATTTTATAATAACAATATTGAACATTTGAAAATTATATTAAATTTTTTTAATTTAATTTCTTCTACATACAAATTTTGTATATGGTCGAAAATAAACCTCATATACGACTGATACAATTTAATATCTTATAGTTCAATTTTGGGTTTTAGAACATACAGAACTTTTTATAAAGAATACATTTTTTGATCAAACTAATAATAAAAAAAATTTCCATGTGTAGCCAACTAACGTAGACAAATTGTATACAGATTGCGAAAAAGTTTAATAGGTCATACGGTTTACACAAGTACGATAAGGCTAAATTGTACAACACTACTTGAAAGAGAAAGACAAGAATTGTTCTGTGTGATCAGCCCCTCTACCAAAACATTTTCGATGGATTTTTTAAACTGCATTATAAAATTTTGTATATTTATGAAAATCTTCAATTCTTTTTTTGTACTACGGCGTGATATACATATACAAATCTTACGACAAACTTCGGTGTATGGGTTATTTTAAGAGATATCAAAAAATGTTATCAACAAACATAGTAGATGTCTTTAAGGTCCATATTTTGAAATTATATTGAACTATACAGAGTGCCGCATAACTCCGTTACAAACCAAACATATGACTTTTTAAATGAGAACCCCTGTATATTATACCGAATTCGGATCGCTAACATTTTTTAGAAGGTTTTGCTACGTTATACAGAGTCCCTTAAAAGCTGTGGACACGTTTAGGTGAAAATCGTAGGTAAATCAACGCTCTGTAGCTTATTTATGTTGGAAAAAAAATGTATTTTGCCTAACAGACTTCGTGATATGATGCAATATATCCGTATTTTATTAAATTTTAATTATTTTCCTTTTTGTATACAGGGTGGATGGAAACACCTCGGGAAACACAAACCTGTCATTTTCTTTCTTCTTTAAAATGGAACACCCTGTATTTTATTGCAAAAATAGAATCTTCTATTTTAGTTTTTTTCACTCCCCATACCCGAAGTTTATAAAAACAGAGTTATTTTGTAATATTTATTGTAAACTATAATTATTGACCTATTACGTGAAAGCGATAAACGTTGAATGTAACAAAAAATCATAAATAATAATAAATCTTAATAAACAATTTATTCTAAACAAAACAAGCCACCAAAAGTATAATCCTAATCGTAATATTAAACTAAAGGTTCAAAGTTTTCACCGTTAACATAAATGCAATGCTGCAGTCTTAGTTCAAATGATTGACTAAAAGCCACAGAGTACACCATCTAACAAGAGACGAAAGCTTTGTCGGTTCCTTTGAAGTCGGACTTACACGATATTGAGCGGAAATACGTCGAGGCATTGAAACGTAAACTACCTGATACACTGAGAAAAGTAATACGAGTATTGATTCGAAGTAAAACCATAAGTACACTAAAAAAAATAGTAGTGTTGATGAAAATCTCTCCCAGCTAGGACTATAGAATATTTTTTTAACCACCAACACGAGAATACCTTATTATTCATCTCATATCTGTCTAATGAGAAGTATCTCATTATTCACCTAGGTTAATAATGAAATTATTTATTTTTATACAGAAATTACCTGAAAATTTATTCATTTCATGAAATGAATATCAAAAATGAACTCTAGAAAATGCCCTAGACAGAATAGATAGATAGAATTGATCAAAAATATGAAAATCGTTCAAAATAATATTAGAAATGACGTTTATTGAAGTCCGTCAGTTAGATGGTGTATACTCTGTGACGGAAGTGACGACTTGACATTGAAAGATAAACTAATTAATTCACGCATGTGCACACAAATTTGCGATCATGAAAACTACTTTCTTTCGCCTCTTGTTAGATGGTGTACTCTGTGCTAACAGCATACGCTCTGATTCTCTCTTTCATGTCCTCTCACAAAAAAAGAAATACACTTTTGTTAAATCGGGAGACCGAGCAGGCCAATCAGTTGGCCCTCCTCTTACAGCATTTTATTAATGTTAACGGTGAACACTTTGAACATTTAGTTTAACATTACAGTTAGGATTATACTTTTGGTGACTTGTTGTTTTGTTTAGAATAAATTGTGTATTAAAATTTATTATTATTTACGATGTTACACTCAACGTTTATTGCTTTCACATAATGGGTCAATAATTATAGTTTACAATAAATATTACAAAATAACTCTGTTTTTATAAACTTTGGGTATGGGGAATGCTTGAGAACAATTGAAGTTACATAATAGAAGATTCCATTTTTGAAATAAAATACAGGGTGTTCCATTTGAAAGAAGAAAGAAAATGACCGGTTCGAGTAACCGTCCACCCTGTATACAAAAAGAAAATAGTTAAAATTTAATAGAATACGGAGATATTGCATCATATTACGAAACTCTGTTGGACAAAATAATTTTTTTTTCTCCAACATACAATACGCTACATAGCGTTGATTTACCTACGATTTTCACATAAACGTGTCCATACCTTTTAAGGGACTCTGTATAACGTAGCAAAACCTTCCAAAAAATGTGAGCAATCCGAATTCGGTATAATATACAGGGGTTCTCATTTAAAAAATCATGTTTGGTTTGTAACGGAGTTATGCGGCACTCTCTATAGTTCGATATAATTTCAAAATATAGACCTTAAAGACATCTACTATGTTTGTTGATAACATTTTTTGATATCTCTTGAAATAACCCATATACCGAAGTTTGTCGTAAGATTGGTACACCCTGTATATATGTATATCACGCCGTAGTACAAAAAAAGAATTGAAGATTTTCATAAATATACAAAATTTTATGATGCAGTTTAAAAAATCCATCGAAAATGTTTTGGTAGAGGAGACTGATCAAATTGTGAGTATCACACATAGAACCATTCTTGTCTTTCTCTTTCAAGTAGTGTTGTACAATTTAGTCTTGTCGTACTTGTGTAAACCGTATGACCTATTAAACTTTTTCGCAATCTGTATACAATTTGTCTACGTTAGTTGGCTACATATGGAAATTTTTTTTATTATTAGTTTTATCAAAAAAATTTATCCTTTATAAAAAGTTCCGTATGTTCTAAAACCCAAAATGGAATTATAAGATATTAAATTGTATCAGTCGTATACGAGGTTTATTTTCGATTATATACAAAATATGTATGTAGAAGAAATTAAATTGAAAAAATTGAAAATAATTTTTAAATGTTCAATATTGTTATTATAAAATAAACAATATTGAATGTTTGGAAATTATTTTTTGATATCTCTTAAAATAGCCCACATATCGAAGTTTGTCGTAAGATTGGTACTCCCTGTATATATATTATGAAGCTGTAACATTATACGAAGCTATAGGCATTTTATGAAGAAATATGGGATTTTTCAGACCTATACGAGGGTTTTTTGTACTGTGCTGGTAACACTGCAGAGAGATATCGGATTCGTGAATATCTAGGCCAAGCAAGAGAGAGTATAAAACGGATGATGCCTCATATAAAAAATAATACATAGTATCATTTTTATACGTGAATGTTTTCAGTAATTTCTTATAAACTTTTGAAACGAAAAAACGTAATCTTTCTAGTATTTTCCGTATAACCTCAGAAGTACTCGTACTCAGTGGTATGTATAGCCAAACAATAGGTAATTGAAGGTATTTTCAAATGGAACACCCGCTATATTTTCGGTTCTTTTTGGTTTTCTCTCACAAATATCTTCCACCTGATATGAAATATTATCTGCATATTTCTGATAATTTCCACTAGAGTATGATATAAAATGTTACGGTAAATATAAGGACATTTTTGTATTGTACACACTGTATTTTTTTTGGAATTCTTTTTCAATTCTCTTTTACTTGACATAACTTAAAATGTTGTGGTAAAGGTACATACAGTGTGGAAACCACTTATGGAATAAAATTCTTTATGTCATTATTTTAGAAAATTATAAAAAATGTCGAGACACGTCAACTTTTGAATTGTGTTGTGCGTTATGTAAACATAAATTTAAATGTACAGGGTGATTCACGCAAGTATGCCATAGTCGGTGTTGTTTTTGCATATTTTTGAAATCCCCTTAGTGAACCGATTTCAACAAACTAAATAATGTATGGTCAATTATGAATTATACAGGGTGAAATTTGTATTTTTACAGTTATTAAACACATACATAAAATACCTGATGTATTTGATTTTAATACATTAAAATAAATGCTCAAAATTTTCTCCACCCAGTTGTTGGCAATAGCACAGTCTCCTATAGAACTCCTCCTTAACTTTGTTTAAAGTTTGAGGTGAAATATTCCCTATTTCTGTAGTTATCCTGTCTTTGAGGTCTACAATGCTAGTTGGTTGTGTTGCATATACTTTGTTCTTGAGATAACCCCACAGAAAAAAATCTAACGGCGCAAGGTCTGGCGATCTAGCTGGCCACTCAATAGTACCTCTTTGTCCAATCCATTTATTGGGGAAGATTTCATCTAAATAAGTTCTTACCATTAAAGCATAATGGGGTGTTGCCCCGTCTTGATGGAACCAAACATTTTCATTCGGTAAGCTAGGATCTATTGCGTTGGGATATAAGTTTGCCAACGCAGGAATAACTTCATTTCTAAGCATATTTAAATATTTTTCAGCTGTCAAATTTCCATCTATAATTATAGGACCAATAATATGGTCGCCTATGATACCGGTCCAGACGTTCACCTTTTGAGGGTACTGAGTATGTGTCTCACGCATCCAATTAGGATTCTCTGCTGACCAATATCGACAGTTCTGTCGGTTTACCTCTCCATTCAATGTGAATGTTGATTCGTCAAAAAAAAGAATGGTACCAAGAGCTATCTCATTTCTGTTCAACTTATTCATCAATCTTTCGCAGAAATCCATTCTACGATCTGGATCGTCTTCTGTTAACTCCTGCACAAAAGTTAATTTTTAGGGATGAACTTTTTCTTTATGAAGACATAGAACAGTTGTATGACTAACATTATTTTCACGGGCAATTTGACGTATACTTGAAGTTGGATTCTCTTCGACACTTAACAAAATATCCTTTCACATCATCTTCAACGAAGTGTGGTTTTCTTTTCAATGGTTTGACATGTCCAAGTTCTCTGAATTGTGCATGAATTTTAGACACAGTACTTTGTGAAATATTAGGCAATTCGGGATACCTGTGATTAAATAAGTTTGCCACTTCAACTTGACTTCTGCAGTTATCCCCGTACCCGATCATCATTAAAATCTCAATTCGGTGAGTCTCAGTTAAATATTTCATTGTTATGTCGACAAGGAAAGAGTGTTAGACAAAGATTTTACTTTTTCAGTACAAACTGTCAACACATCAACAACTGACAGAATAGAAAACAATCCACATTATTTACCGATTTTCTCTAATGGTGTTTTTAGGCAATTTTTAGGTATTTATGATAAAATTCATGGGCGTAGCAAGTTTTGTTTAATATACAAATACGTCTAATAATTAGTTAGTTTAGATTTTTGATAAATCCATATTTAGCTAATTTAAAAAAGTACCAATATTTCAAGTGTAATAAATGATTAATTTTAAAATTTCACCCTGTATAATCCATAATTGACCATACATTATTCAGTTTGTTGGAATCGGTTCATTAAGAGGATTTCAAAAATATGCAAATATACAGGGTGTTTCATTAAAAAAAAAACACCGACTATGGCATACTTGCGTGAATCACCCTGTACATTTAAATTTATGTTTACATAACGCACAACTCAATTCAAAAGTTGACGTGTCTCGGCATTTTTTATAATTTTCTAAAATAATGACATAAAGAATTTTATTCCATAAGTGGTTTCCACACTGTATGTCTTTTATAAAATTGAACATATTTGATATTTCAAGTTACCAAATGGAAAAATACAATTGCTTGATAAATATGAAGTTAAGTTGAGAAGTTAATTAGATATGACATGAACTTAGGTATTTTCAAATGGAACACTCGGTATATTTTCGGTTCTTTTTGGATTTCTCTACCTGATATGAAATATTATATACATATTTCTTATAGTTTCTACTAGAGTATGACATAAAATGTTACGGTAAATCTAAACAAATTTTTGTGTAGCACACACTGCACATCTTTTTTCTGCTTTTGTCGCAATTATGATACGACTAGGTTCAAATGTATGTTAATGATTAACGGCTTCTCTTCCATCAATATGCAATAAGATTGAATCTCCAGGAAACTCAAACCAAAAAGTACTACTTATATTATATTATCTCATATGAAAAGTCATTCTGACAAGTGTTTTTAACAAAAACTATGTACATAATAACGCATGTGATTATATTAGTAAGATAAACAAGTCTATAAGGCATAAATCATGCTCACTCAGTTCTTAGTATTAGCACAAAGCACAGAAACGTTTGTACCCAGTGGATGATTTTATAATAAATAATAAATTAATAAAATAGTATTTTGGATAACAAATTAAATTTCAGAAACTTGAATTAAATATACTAATTCAACTAATAATGCATACCTACTTATTAAGGCTTAACAAATAATACATATTGGAGTGGACTCTGTATTTAAATGAGAAGCAAAGTAAGGTATTTTAATGAATGGATTGACTCATAATTTGAGAAACTAAAAAAAATCCTCTCCAGCCGAGGATGATAAGCTTGGAAGTATACCGTTTTGGAGGTGTTGCCTTTTAGCATCCACAGTAGCCATTGGTCACCGTGCAGACTATTCATTATACCACCACATCATCAAAACCGCGGCGGGCAATGACCATTAATAATAACACCAGAATGAGTAAGTAAATGAACAAGGTAGATGATAACAAATTACATTATATAACAGTATTAGTGTCATCAGGTACATGTACATTATCACTAATGGGAAGAGGCGCTATATTTACTATAGGCCTTATATAAGTACCAGAAGACGTTCGAACCTGGACAGCTCGAATCTTTCCATCCTTAGGCTGTCTGTCTTAGGCCAATAGTTCAATCTGACACTGTAAAGTACGTTTTGTGGACCACTATGGCCAAGTCTTAAATGTTCTTTCGTTAGAAGTAATTAGGTGAAATGATTTTTAGATGGTAATAAAACTGGATGTTTTTGGTTGAAAGGTTAGGTTAGGTTAGATGTTGTTTTTGTCAATGAAAATATTCAAGGAAGTCAACTTCTTATCTGACAGACTCTTATTATTTGATCTAACCCAGGCAGCAGAGGCACGTGATTATCACGTAATTTTTTCGGCATCATTGACGTTACAAATGCCGTATTTATAACATTAAAACACCGTTAAATTAACGTGACAATGTCACATCGAAATGACGTCATTTTCTAACGAGAGATTCACGTCATTTCCTAACGTGAAATCACGTCATTTTTTTAGCATTAATGACGTAGTAATGACGTATCTATTATAACATTACAGGCATAAAAGATTATCCTGTAAAGGTTTACAAATTAAAATTGGTGGATTGGAAAAATTTTACAAAAATTGGAAAAATTCAAGTATTTTGTTGAAGAACTGAATTTTCAGTAAAACTTGAAAGGGGAATTTTTCTTATTGGATTTTTTTAAATACTATGTACCTTAATAGAAAAGCGAAGTGGAGGTTACAAAATTTTATTTCAAAATCCGATACAAAATTAAAATTGTATATACTATGGTTGAAGTAACTAATATTTTATGTACCATATTATGCAGATGGCGTTTCATTGGAAAATAGAAATACTATTGATGATGAATACAAACTTAATTCACTGTGGTTTTAAAAACATACCCCCTTAAATGAATCGCAGATCTAACGATCTCTAGTCGTTAAAGTATTTCCATTCATCATTGAAATACCCTGTATAAACTGTATATATAGTTCCTTATAGGACCATTAAAATATAATAAAATAAATTATTTTCTCTCATATTATGTATTTTAATCATTATAATGAAGAAGGGGTAGTGAAACTAAAGTATTATCATCTAAAGGTAATATCATGCATTTTGCCAAAACATCATGTGTAGAAAACACTTTTAATTCTGATGACAAACTATTAACTACAAAAATGTTTAAATTTTCTGATTTAAATGGGTAAGTATATAATGCTGCCTGGGAATGGCTTTGATGAGATCAGAAAAGAAGGATTTTTGTACTTGTTTTACTAAGAATGAGATTGAATTAACCAATTCTGTCGAAAGAAGAGGTGATGTTGTTTTATTTAATGACCCACTGTTACTAACAAAACAAAGTATATAAGACATGGATCTAATTAATTTGGTGAAAGAAGAAAATCTGATAATGAATACATCCAGGGATTCATGGGATTTGTTGTCACTAAATATTTTTTTAAAGCTTATTACAGTTTCCTGTAATATTGTCGTATTTAATAAAGCATTTTATCAACAGATGTCGAAGAATAATTATATATATTCCAAACTCTACATAAGTTTTGAAAAATAATATTTTCCAAAAACAGTGGCCGTTCAACTAAGAAGCAACAACTACTCTCCGTGCTATATGCACCGACGGATATTGAATTACACTTCAAAGTCAAACGGGGTTGGAGATGAAGATGTCGCTACTGTCACAATCTTTACATTTCCGATACTGGAAGATATGTATTGATTGTGATTGAAGTGTATTCTTTAGTCCGGGATTAGAGATTCTCGGAGGGATAGCACATACCTAGTACTGATGAGGCGCAAATACGCCGAAACCGGTCTACAAGTTGTGTTGTCCCTTCTAATTGCAAACCAGAATGATTGGTTTTAAAATATCTTGTAGATATACCAACCCCGTTTGACTTTGAAGAATATCCGTCGGTGCATATAGTAAATATTTTGTTCCTTCTACTGGTGAGCTAACTGTAGCTGAAAATGTATCATTATATTGAGTATCCTGAGACGATTCCCATAAGAAACTAGGTCCAAAAAACCAAAAAGTTGCAGGGGTATCCAAAACTTGCCCCTGGAGAGTAAGTCGGCGGGATTTGATGAGACTTAATGTGTCTCCAAGATGCAGAAGACGTTAATTGCTGTACTTGAGCAACCCAGTTGATGATTTTATCATCATTAAATCTCAACAGCTTTCTTTTTCAATCTTCCTTTACTTGACATAACTTAAAATGTCGCGTAAAGATATATATAAGTCTTTTAGAAAATTGAACATTTCTTCTATTTCAAGTTACCAAATGAAAAAAGACAATTTTTCCATAAATATGCAAATTTAATCTGTAACGTTTCCTGGAGAAATTTAAATTATTAGTTCTAATTTAAAAAAATCAACAATTTCAACACAATAACAACAAACTAGTGAGAATGAAAAACAGTATGTATAAATATAGATTTTTCTCCCAAAATAAAAAAAAATTCTAAATTCAGAACAAAGGGGGATTGGCATCTTTTCACGGACAGATCTTCGAGCATTCTATATTTGAATAGGTTTCAGTTTTCGAAACAACTCTTGTTTATTATTAAAGTCATTCATTACGAATATAATTTTTACAAAATCCCATATGAATAAAAAGAAATCAAGAGGATTACTGGCGCACGTTTCATGATTCTCCGATCAGGAAATATTGAATACTGTGAGATCCGTACGTAAAATATACCAACTAATCATCCATACAAATGTGAAGCATTTTGAAAATCTACTACAATATTTCTTATTTTTGGGGAGGATATTTATATTGTTTTTGATTGTTATTTGGTTGTTATTATGTTGAAATTGTTGTATTTTGTAAGTAAAGCCAATGAATTAAGTTTGTTCAACAGGGGATACGTATTTAGTTTGAATATTTATTGAACAACCAATCATTTATTTTGTAGGTTAAATGTTCAGTTTTCGAAAATACTTAATTGATGTAGCTTTTACGCGTAAGTTTATGTTGTATTATAATGATATTTTATTACAGGTGACAGGGTGTTAAAAAACTAAGCGACAAATCCTAAAATATATCCCATTTAAAAATATTTAAGTTTTGTCGTATCTACTGACACCTGGGCCCCCTAAAAATAAATGTCTACTGCACTGAACTCTCCTTGGGTTATTTTAACAGAAGTTTTTCATAGAGTCCGACCACAATAACTTTGGGACATCACGTGATTCAACGTAGGGCCGCCTCGAATGCGATGCCGATCTCTGACCGGTTGAGGCTTCGAGCCAACGGTGGAGCAACGGGAGCTTTATTTTATGTAGCTTCTTTGTTTTCTTTTCAGTGTTGACAGCAGTCCAGGCAGTACTTTGCTTTCGGTCTTCTTGTGCGATTTTGTTGTTGCGAATAGTGAATTTTTCATGTCTTGGAACTTTTTGTGTCATGTCTCCCAAGAGAGTGAAACAAGGAAAAGCTTTGCATAGTCAAACAAAGGAAATTATAGATCTGATTGCTGCATCTATGCAAAAAGAAGCAGGAATTCAAATTTCTCTTAAAAACTATAGGCTATAGTGATATATATTATTTTGTTCTTTATAGCTATCTTATTTCTATTCTTATACAATGTTAAGTGTCATCCTCTTGTGGCCTATTTAAAGAAATATATTTAATTGTCCTTGTAGACAATTGAATCTTGAAGGGCCCGAAGTCTTTCTTATTTAATTTTTTATTTAATTATTTTGTTACATTGAAAAAATAAATATGGGCATCAGTCAAAAATTGGGTAGCAGCTCATAATATTACATTTTTTGTTTTAGAGGATGTTGAAGCATTATCCCGAAAAAGATACAACGAGTTGCCACCTCGGTTGCCACTTAGTGAATGGACGATTATTTGTCGACACGTCAAAGAATATGAAAACTCACCAATAGAACGAGAACACATCCTCGATAATACGTTGGATCATTTATGTTCTAAAGTTAATACTGGCTCTTCTGATGGAAGTTTCTCAGATCTTGATAGCGACAGTAGTACACCTACACAACCATTACAATCAGCTGATGACTCAGATTAATAATAAGATTATATTTATGATAAGTTTATTTAATGAATTCAAAAAAGGACCAGCTTTAATCCCGTCGCCTACCTGCAGAAAGCGAATGATACCATTATGTAATTTTCTACAGGTATCCAAAACCATAAAGTTTGATATATATTTGAAATAAATTCCTAACAAAAAATTTAGTATGAACATTACATTTCCATACATGCAAGTCAGTAACGCCACACCCGCGACCACGTGGTGTCCCAAAGTTATCGTGGTCTACCTAGTAAGATATGGAAGATTTGTCCCTTCCACATTTTTCGTGTGCGGTTGATACAATACAAACATAGCGATCGATTAATTTCTCAAACGCCTTTCACAGAAAAATACATTTTCATAACTACAGTTTTCCAATACAAGACATAAATATGCAGTTAATAACATGAAAGCTGTCATTCATAGCCTCCCCGATGTTTATCCTGATCATTTTAAACGTTTTCTATAAAATACAGTGGTGAGAATACATTTGGTTCCACGTTACTCTAGGCTGCTACATTTATTGATAATTGTTATGAGATTGGTATTCACCTACTCAATAAAAATTATTTTGTCACATTTTAATATCAAATTATTCCGAGGTGAAGAAATTGAAATTATGCAGTGATTCAATATCGTATGAAAAATTAAAATGTGCGCAGCTCAAAATCTATCACGTCCATCAATTGCTGATGGATTATTGGATTTGTAAATGGCTCTCGATTCATACCAAATTTTTCAATCTAATCAGCTTCGATGCTTGTTCGAAACATACCATATAATTTACAGCAACGCTTGGAATTATACTCAGAGGAAGAACATATAAAGATTTTGTTTAAATTAAATTCATTATTAGGGGGGTAAAAGTCCTTACGTATTATTAATAGGGCATGATATAAATGAAAAGCAATCAATATTACTGAAATTTGAAAGGATTTGAAAGGATCTTTTATTGTAGTTTGGGTACCAAACTACAATAAAAGATGCTGCATTATGTTGACTACTATCATCTTACGCAGAAAAAATTTCCAGCAACCATGGAATATCTAAAGAATAAAAATTATCAGATTGATAATAAATACAAAGAAAAAACGACACTACCAATTAAAACCAAATTTCCACTTGCGAAAACTGAATTTAGTCTATCAAGATAACAAAACCAACAAGATAAATTGAACAAAAGTGATTCTGTTGAGCTGTGTAATTTTAAATAACTTGCAAATTTTTGAACAATGACCATAATAATTTGAAAATTATCAAACTTATAAAATTAGCAGGTTGACGATCAATATGCTGACTATTTATTAACTAAGCTCGCTGTGTATAAAATAATGAACTGAACAATATGTAATAGTTAACAATCTACTTAAAAGTTCATAAACTTGGAAATCACACATAGATTTCAGCACATACAAAATAATACCTATATATTCGAAGATAATTTTTAATCAATCATTTTGATTAGAGCTATCGCATGAAACCCTATGTAGTTACGGAAATTATCTATAGAAAACAAATACTGTGGACAACAACAAAAATTCATGGGGAAAAACAAACGAACTATTAATTAGAAAATTTCAAAAAGTGAATCAACCAAGTAATTAGTGATTTGTTAACAACAAGTGCAAACCGTGAGTAAATAAAACTACTCGTTATAATTGAAATTTTAATCTTAAACAAATTTCTGAAATCAAAATTCTCTCAAACGAAGAATAAAAAGTATCAAGTCATTAAGTTAATCGATTTATTTTCACATCGACGAGCCGTCGTCCTTCCACACAGCACAGCTGTGAGACAGGGCCGGCCTCGATCGAAAACTGAAAAACCATGTCAGCTTTAAATCAAGTTACACAAAATGTCTCATATTCAAAAGCAGCCAGTCAACAACGTATCATTTCACCTCCAAATAGACACCAAGCTATTTTATTTAATACCATAGAAGATTGTTCTGTCAACGACTACCTCGAAGGATTAAGTAAGCACGTAAACCCGAAAGATATAATATTTGCATCCCGTATATCAAATGGTAGAATGTGCATATACTTATCATCAAAAGTTTTAGTAGATAAATTTATAGTGGAAACAGGATATATAACCATAAACGAAAATGTTTTAGAAGCCAGAAGACTAATAACTCCATCAACACGCTTAATACTATCTAACGTATGTCCAAGCATACCCCCAAACATAATCAAAGAGGAACTAAGAAAACTAGGCTTAAACCCAGTATCAGAAATCTCATATCTACGTTTAGGGTCAATTAATCCCATGTTTAGTCATATACTCAGTTTTAGACGACAAGTTTTTGTAACACCCTTTCCAGACAATTTCGTACTACCCGAATCTTTTCTTATCGAATATGAACAGACCTCATATCGACTTTTCATAACACAAAACGAAACCTGCTTTAAATGTAAGCTAACTGGGCACCATGCAGCTAATTGCACAAATAATACACCTACCAATCTTTCTCAAAATACTCCTAACCAAACACAGACTACCCTCCCTCCATATACCACTTCCCAAAATTCATTGACTAACCAAATTCAAAAAAGCACTCCTATACCTCTGTACACTCCAGAAAATTCCAAGCCTACAACGCACATATCAACTCAAGCATCTCCAAATACTGAAACACAAACTTCAACATCAACTGGCATGAGCCAACCCCTACTTGTAACCAAAAACACACCCATTGATATCCTAGAACTTCAACCAATTTCAACCAAACCAACACCAAAAAGGACTTTTCAAGAAACATCTTCACCAACTGTGGAAGATACTTTTGTAAAACCCATATTATGTCAACTAAAGAAAAAAAGCAAAACCAATGAGGAAAACTTACCAAACGCCAACACCAACCTTACAACATTACTAGAACCCATAAAAGAATACCTAGAAAATGAAACTCAATTACTAAATTTCGAACAAGTAGTGGATCTGTTTGAAAACAGTAAAGGATCAAAAGACATACTCAGTGTAACAAAATCGTACACAGATGACTCTCAAGCACTTCTACAGTTCCTAACCAAATTACATCCATATTACACAAATAAAGTAATGAAAACCAAAAGCACAAGATTGAGACGAAAACTAGCCAAACAATTAAATATCCATCCCACCGCTATAAAGTCATTGTTGGAAGAAGATTCTGACTCATCCGTAAATTCATCTCAAGAATAATAACATTCATATCCCTACTTCAATGGAACTTAAATGGGTTCTATACCCATCTCGAAAAACTGAATCATATTATTACAGAAATACACCCATCTATTATTTGCCTACAGGAAACAAATTTCAAAAATCCAAACCACGTATTCAACTTCAGCAAATACACAACTTTCTATAAAAACAGAATTAACCAAAATATAGCCAGCGGCGGCGTTGCAACTTATGTAGATAAAAAATTAATTTCCTCAGAATTATCAATAATCTCAAACGATATTGAATTAATAGTCATCGAAATAAACATACCTCATAAAATATACATTTGCAATATGTATATCCCACCAAACCAAAACATATCACAAGAAGATCTAACAGATATCATAGAACAAATACCTTCACCTAGGATTATAGTTGGAGACCTCAACTGCCATAGTCCGATGTGGGGTTCGAAAAAGTTAAACCGAAAAGGACGCATTTTAGAAGACATTATAACAACCAAAAATTTAAACTTGCTCAACGATGGGACACCAACAAGATTTAACATTCAAACAGGCACAGCATCGGCAATAGACATTTCTTTATGCGACCCAAACCTATCCACCACGTTAACATGGGAGGTTTTACCTTATTTATACGGTAGTGACCACTACCCCATTACAATTACCTTAACCCACCAAGAAACAACTAATATAAGCACATCTACCTTAAAGTGGAATTTAAAAAGAGCTGATTGGATTAACTTTACAGAAAAAGTAGAACTAGAAATTAATCGGACCAACCTTTTACCACTCAACGACATAGACGCTTCTATAAGCCAATTCTTAAACATTTTAAAAACAGCCGCAGATAAATATGTAGGTAAAACAAAGTTTCTTAAAGATCATAAACCACTCCCGTGGTGGACACCGGAATGCAACCAGGTTACCAAAGCATATAAAACAGCTTTTAATAGATTAAAACGACATAAAACCGATGAGAACACAACAGAATATAAAAAACGCAGAGCCGAAGCAAGGTACACACTTAAGAAAAACAGAAGAGAACATTGGAAAAAATTTATTTCATCCCTCTACACCTCAACAACGATAAGTACAGTATGGAAAAATTTAAGGAAAATTTCAGGCAAAAATCAACCATATCATATTCCATTTTTAACAAAAAATAATAAGATAATCAGCGATAGAAAAGAAATTGTAAATATGTTAGCTAGCCAATATGAATTAAATTCAAGCGACGAAAGTTACACAGACGATTTTAAAATACATAAGGCAGATATAGAAAGCAGAACATTAGAAAACGGCGGATACGAAATCCGAGACCTTAACGTTCCCTTCACCTTGACAGAACTAACCGAAGCTATAAACTCTTCCAAAGATTCAAGCCCTGGTCCAGATGGTATACCATTGGCATTCTTATCACACCTACCAGAAAATGGAAAAACATTACTTTTAAAGTATTATAATTTTATCTGGACCAGCCAAATATTTCCATCATCATGGTCCGAAGCTATCATACTGCCTCTCCTTAAAGCAGATAAACCTCGAACATCTCCAGAATCGTACCGTCCAATATCCTTAACCAACACAATGTGTAAGATCCTAGAGAAAATGGCAAATAAGAGACTACGATGGGTCCTAGAAAAACAGAACCTTCTCATACCACAGCAAAGCGGCTTCAGAGAAAATCGATCCACCACAGACAACTTAATCGACCTGGAATCAGAAATACACGAAGCAATCGCAAATAAACAATTTTGTACCGCAGTCTTCTTGGACATTACGAAGGCTTACGACACTGTATGGCGTTTCAATATCATATCGAAGTTACATAGTTGGAATATTAGAGGTAATATGTTAAAATTCATTACAAATTTCCTCCAATCTCGGAGCTTTCATGTACGATCAGACAACGTTACTTCGGATAAAAAAATACAAAAGAACGGAGTACCACAGGGATCAATAATAAGCTCTACACTTTTTCTAATAGCCATTAATGACATACTAGATCAATGCTCACCACTTGTCAAAGGTAGACTCTATGCTGACGACCTAGTTATATTTGCCAAAGGAAAAAACTTGACATCTATTCAAAACCATTTACAAAAAATCATCAATAAACTAGAGTTATGGTCCAAATCGACCGGATTACAATTCTCTGCAACAAAAACCAACTGTATCTTATTCACAAAAAAAACGTAATGTTCCCATACCACATCTAAAACTATATAATCAAACTCTCAATTTCACAAATAATATTCGTTTCCTAGGCATGACTTTCGATCAAAAGCTAACGTGGAAAAAACATATAAACGATATTAAAAAAGAGTGCCAAGGAGGAATAAATCTCATGAAAACTATATCCAGTAAAAATTGGGGAGCAGACCAGAATACATTATTACACACATATAAATCTTTAGTCAGACCTAAACTAAACTATGGGGCTATAGTTTATACTTCCGCTAAAACATCAGCATTAAAAACCTTGGAGACAATTCAAAACACAGCACTTCGAATAGCTACTGGTGCGTTTTGTACAACACCAGTTAAAAGTTTACAATGTCTAACAGGAATACCGCCCCTTAACTTTTATCGCAAACATCTATGTATTTCATATGCTTCCACAATCGCATCCAATAAAGAGCACCCAACATATACAAATACGTTCACAGATCGCTTTCAAGAAACATACAACACAACAAGAGTAGACCCACCATTTTACGAAAGAGTCAGAAGAAACCTTAATGATCTACAGCTTCAATTACCCAACTTTTTCCCAACAAATATCCAAACCCCTCCACCTTGGTTAATATCCATACCCAGTATCAATATCAACCTCACTACATTTAATAAAATAGAAACACCAACTAACCTGATTAAACAATATTATTTGAGAGAAATAGTAAACTACCAAAACCACTATAAGATATTCACCGACGCTTCCAAATCATCAGACGGCGTAGGAGCAGCCATCCTCACTTCAAATACATCTATAAAATTTAACTTCAAGTCAATCACTTCCCCATACACTGCAGAATTGTATGCAATACTACAAGCACTCATCCATATTAAAGAATCAAAAAAGTCCCTATCCCTAATAATAACAGACTCTCTCAGCTCACTGCAAACAATCCAACACTTGTATACCAAAAATCCAATCGCTCTACTAATCAAAACAGAAATAGCGTATTTAAAAAATGAAGATGCCACCGTTGAATTTATGTTTGTACCATCACACTCCGGTATAAAAGGAAATGAAGAAGTAGACCAACTAGCCCGATCAGCACCAAACGACCAGGATTCGATCCAAATAGATGAAGTTACTTGTTATGACATGAAAGCCGAAATTAAATCTAAAGTGTTAAGTGCGTGGCAAAGTGCGTGGAGTGCATCACAAAATAATCTTAAAGAAATTAAACAAACAATAAACCCTTGGACCCAACCAACATCAAACAGACCAAACCAGGTACGAATATCACGTTTACGTCTCGGTCATAGTAATCTAACCCATAAATATGTCATCACACGAACTGAACTACCAATATGTGAGACCTGTCAAATTAGACTTAGCGCAAAGCACATATTGATCGAGTGCAAACAATACGAAACTACACGAAAGAAATACAACATTCCAGAGAATATAGCGGAGGCTCTAGGTCAAAATATGAATGTCAAGGATACAATAGGTTATTTAAAAGACACCGGTTTATATATGTTATTGTAATTTTCTTTTTTTTCTTTTCCTCTTTATAATATGTCTCTTATGTCGCTAATGACCTCAGTGGTTGAAGCGACTGAAATAAATAAAAAAAAAAAAAAAAAAAAAAATTCACCAAATCACGTGAGTTATTTCGCGATATAATATATATTTTCACCAGAAACAAATTAATTAGGGATGTCCATTTTCGATATTTAAGTAATAGCAAAATTTAATACGATAAACACCACAAACTATATTTCAACGCGAAATCTCACATTTTCTACATCTCGGCGTCTCATTATTATTAAATACAGTTCTCGATTCAAAATAACATTGACAAGGTCAGAATTAAATTATCGCGAGTGAACTGTATTAGGTATAATAAAGCGTCAGGTTTTTAGAAACACTTGTCACTCTATACCATCCGCACACGACATACGCCGCATGACTAGATGGAAAGCCCGCGTGAGCCGAAGAAATAGAAAACGAGGGAGCGCCAGAACCGATCCCAAAAACCCGAAAACCACCGAAGTACAAAGGGCACTAGACGAACATTCTGGCGAACTAAAATTATGAGATTGATTTATATGGTTTATTTTCGATAAAAAGTCGGTGATGTCATTTTTAGTTACTTCCCTGCATATCAGAGTAAATATAAATGTATACCAGCAGTAAATACAATTTATACTTAATGGCCAGCGCAATTTCCAACCTACGGGTTGGCAAAACTTCAAATCGTTGTCCGGTCAATTGGAAAAATTCAGCAGCTTTGACACAATTGAGGTTAGGTTTAGTATATCACTTATTGTTTATTAACATGATCATCGTCTTTAAAAGTTTTTCTGGTGCTCCTGGATTCTATCTTACTTCAATGTTGGGAAAATACTTATTTTTATTACTAATCCCAAGAATTGGAACAGTAAATGCCGAGAGATGGTTGTATCCTTGATAAGTTATTTTTGATGAGAATGCCACAATGGAGCTTGCTTACTGCTGTGAGAGACGTGAGTAATACCATTTTCTTCAATTATTACCAATACAAATTATATATTAGGTATATTTAAATATATTCAGTTGAATGTTTTTAATGATAGGCTAGATTATTTAAACTTGTGATTTTTATAAATTGAATTATATTTCAATTTCTTCCAGATGCTTGATGCTTTGATTTATTTCTTCCAGTCTTCATAATATGTAGATGGTTGAAAAAACACCTTCAATTATTTATGCCTTACGAGGTACAAGAAAATGAAAAAGAAGAACTGTCACATTGACTGTTCCAGCTCCCTTTGAATAAAGAAAACCGTATTTTCAAATAAATTTCGAAGACTTCGTGCACGATTTGTTTCAATACAATACAATACAATAAATTTATTGTTCATTCGTAGATATTTTAACATGAACAAGGGGGACGGGCTAATGTAGGTACAGTATTTTTTCAAATGAAACAAAATAGAAACAAAAAAAAATAAATACAATGACAAGTGAAAGTTGTACCTACTTTGACCTCAATTGACGTTCATTCGTTGATTATAAACGATCTTAATTTCATTGCCTCACTTATAGCTCTTCCAAAGTTAACGTGATGAACCATATTTTTAATCCCTTTGAAGGAAAAAGCCGCCCAATGGCGTGCTTATAAATTTTTTATAAATTCGAATATTGTGAAATAATGTTAATCTACTATATCAATTTGAATGAAAAAAATTAACCTGCATACAAAATTCATAAAATTTGTAATACAATAATAACGCGTTTTCCTCTAGAACACGTAGTATCTAGAGAACAGTTTTTTATATCGTCAACCCAACCATATTTTAAAGGTGGGTGTATATCCTCATACAGTTTTAATTATAATATAATTACCATTACTACTATTTTCTTACATATTAAGTTAAAATGTATTTTATTTTATATATTTATTCATGTAATAAAACTGTAAGGATTGTTTGAATAACAAATAAATGAATAAACACTTGACATCATGCGTATCAAACCAAGTTTCGTCTAAATAAATTATAGTTCTATTTGAATCACGGTACCCTTTTATTTGGCGCAAATACTCCTGTCTAAGTTCAGCGATACGCCGAGATTCCATTACTACCATTCGATTATCTAACTTCTTATATTTAAATCCACAATTCAATAATCCCGCGCATCATCTTGGACTATTGTTTCAAATGGTCTCCAAAATGCCATTCTAATTAATTATAAAATAAAACTCACCCCAACGTCTACGAACAAATGAATATTATATTAATATCAATTCACTGACGCGACCTAACCACTACACCATCAAAAAGGTATTATATTAATGATACCTTTCTACACAAGATCACCTACACTTTCCTATAAATACCTATAACAATGCACTAAACTCACTCAACCAAGAAATAGATATTATATTAAATATTTCTTTAAAACAAAATTCACACCCGACACTGAATGATACTAATGGATTATGAGCCGAACCACAACACAACCCCCCCGAACACCCTCAAGACCGTAGAATTTTTCCTGCGAAAACCGTCCAACGGAGTTTACTTCGGTTATTTCGTTATATTACGATGAATACTGCAGTTAATGACTGGTTGTTTCGAAGTCTTGACTGCACGTACAACTACGTTGCCATCTCTTCAAAATTTTCTTAAATATAGTAACAAATGAAAAGTGGTTTTAATTAATTTTTCTTTTTTCAGTAATCTCAAGCGACTTATTTTAATGTTTACTAATAAATTTACATTATGTATTTTTTTAAAAATATTTCCAAACTAGCTTTTTTATAACATCACGAACTAACAGTTTACTGAAGTAAGAGGAACATTTGTGTAGCGAGCCTAACAATTTTAGAAAATATATCTGACAACATTACTTTATTTTATGGTCATCACACTGACAATAGTTTGTTAGAGTATACAACACGTTGCAGATGATACAGAGTAGAGGTATCTGTACATGACAGAGGTGAGTCTAGATCGTCTGAACGACCTTCAGGTTTAATCAATCTATTTCTGAGATTCTTATACATTGGACAGACCATCAGACCAGTTTTATAATAAAGTAACCCATTTTACACAACCTGGCTTCCGTCCTGACTATATGTTCGGCTGTGCACCTTTGCATGTACAGAAGGTTTTTCCAAAAATTATTTTGTACTTTTTTCGTTTGCTCCAAGTAGTGGAGAGCCCATATACCATTAGCGTAGGTAAAAGTAGGAATCACGATAATAGTTTTATAGAGTCACGATTTGTTTCGGATGTGGGGACTCGAGTGATATACACCATTCGAATTTCAAAATTCGTATAGGTACCATTATAACCTCATTTTTGCTTCGTTATGTTAGCGCATATACAGGGTGTTTCATAGTTAAACCACCATAGGTTAACTGCAAATAGAGGACACTTTGGTGGTTCCAAATAGACTTGGTTAATTGGTCTAACATAATTATTAACAGAGATACAGGGTGTTTTATTCATTTAGTCCAATGCTTTTGAGAGTATAACTTTAGAACCACCCTATATATTTCTTTCATTTTTGGTAAGGATATATTGCATTGATGACACAATAAGATAGTATAATGAAAATAATTATAATCCAGGTCTGGTTTAAGACAAATTTGCAAAATTCGATAATCTTCAAAACAACACCCTGTATATCAGAATTTTTAAAATCCAATAGATTATTCGAAGAGAACAGAAAAAATAGAGCGGCACCAAAATATTTTTCGAAGTGCACATCCCGTTTTACTGCTTAACTTTTAATGTCAAAGTTATTTAAATGTATCATTGACATTTTCGTACGTAATAACTTTAGAACCACCCTATAGATTTCTTTCATTTTTGGTAGGTGTAAGTTACAGGAGCATCAAAATTCTATCATGTAACAAAAACAGTTATAATCCAGGTTCGGGTTAAGAAAAAAAAATATTTTATCAAGATTTTTATAAATCAATAGTTTATTCCAAAAGAACAGAAAAAATTGAATTACACGGAAATGTTTTTCGAAGTGCACACTTACTAAAATATTCAAGTCAAAATCATTAACAATTATCAAGTAGGTCTAATATTCTAAAGGAACAGAAAAATTATCATATAGGCGTAGACTGTTGAAGTACGGAAAACTTTGACAGTTCGTTTTGTTATTAGTAGTTAATCGTTTGTTGTTAGTAAATTTCGCACGAAATAATTTAAATAATTTTGAATAATAATTAATTATGCCTCATAAATTTACAAATGTAGAATATGCAGACATACTATTTGTGTATGGCTTTTGTAACGGAAATGGTAGAGAAGCAGTGAGGGAATATGAAAGACGCTTTCCTAATCGTCGCACTCCTCCTTCCTTTAGAATATTAGAAGTACTTGATAATTGTTAATGATTTTGACTTGAATATTTTAGTAATTGTGTAAATCAATTTTTTCTGTTGTTTTGGAATAAACTATTGATTTATAAGAATCTTGATAAAATATTTTTTTTTCTTAACCCGAACCTGGATTATAATTGTTTTTGATACATGATAAGATTTTGATTTTATGTAACTTACACATACCAAAAACGAAAGAAATCTATAGGGTGGTTCTAAAGATATTACGTACGAAATTGCCAATGATACATTTAAATAACTTTGACATTAAAAGTTAAGCATTAAAACGGGATGTGCACTTCGAAAAATATTTTGGTGCCGCTCTATTTTTTCTGTTCAATTCGAATAATTTATTGGATTTTAAAAATTCTGATATACAGGGTGTTGTTTTGAAGATTATCGAATTTTGCAAATTTTTCTTAAACCAGACCTGGATTATAATTATTTTCATTATACTATCTTATTGTGTCATCAATGCAATATATCCTTACCAAAAATGAAAGAAATATATAGGGTGGTTCTAAAGTTATGGCCTTCAAAAGCATTGGACTAAATGAATAAAACACCCTGTATCTCTGTTAATAATTATGTTAGACCAACTAACCAAGGCTATTTGGAACCACCAAAGTGTCCTCTACTTGCAGTTAACCTATGGTGGTTTAACTATGAAACACCCTGTATATTGAGATGAGTATTCTCATTCCGCCATTTTGGTGCCTGGTGGAAAGCAACGGAGCAGTCACTATAGCGTATGTATTGTTTAGATATTGAATGGATATAGAGTTCTATGAAATTTTATTCAGTGTATAGATCTAAAAAATTCAATTTGCAAAGTAAATACGTGAAAATTGTGATTAAAAAGGAGTGTCAATTTGAAAGATCAATAATTTTTTTGATAGCAAATTTTTCAAGGTTATTTCTTTCCTATTAATTTTGACCAATCGCTATCAAGAATTGGTATGTCAAATATAAATTTTAAGTGGAAAAATTACTTAACAACTGTCAACTTAGCTGTCAGCAGTTTTTCCGGAAAAAAAATTGAAAAAATTTCATGCAAGTTTGACATGTTGACATGTTGCCTTGTAAAAACAAACTTATTATATTAATTAAAAAAAATGTAAAAAAAATGTATTGAAATAAAATGTTTATTTAACTTACCAAATATCCCCCGTGCATCTAATTTTATATCATTACCATTAAACATTTCTTTTGAAAAAAATGGATCGATTCATTTTAAAACTCATTACTTAAATATTTCGTATCAAGATGGGCGAAAAGGTGTTAAAGTAAATTCAGGAATTTAATTAAATTTCATGGATATTGATCTCATTTAAGTTATTCTATAACTTCGAACTTATTTAAGCTTGGATATTTCAATTAAAATAATTAAAATAGTTACTTGCCAGAAAGGTTTGACTATGAGTTTTATCGATTCAATACCTAGCATTTTACAAAAAAAAGTAATTTTAAAAAATAGTTTAGAAGTTAGCAGTTCTCTAGAGCTAGAGGAAGCGATTTATAGCATAACTGCGAGCGTAAAAAACTGTTACAACCGACTCTTATCGACAGGGCACATCTGCAGAGTATCTTACATTTGCCAAGGGACAAGAGCTTATTCCACAAAACTAATGTACCATGAGGTTCATGTACTACCACCTTAGGTAGATACACCACAAGCACCTACGTAATATCTAGATATATCTCCCACGTACGATATAAAACTGACTTTCAATTTTCTAAAATGTAGCTATTATTTCAAATTCAACTTAGAATAAATAATAGTCATTCGAAACTTTTTTGTACTTTTTTCGTATTGACAAAATTTAAAAAAAAAATTTAAATATCAAACCTCCGACCTCATTATCGCTAGCTACCTGTGCTGGTGGACGAATTCGGTAACTCCCATCACACAATACAATAAACACTTAGACTAGCAATATCATCCTGTTTTACTAGAGAATAAAGATTAGCCCACCATCAATAGGCGCTTTTCTTAATGAGTACTACCAGTAAAAAAAGTCTGCTATATAAGTTTGCTATATACCAAAACAATTATTAATCGGTAGTGAATGTACCTAACATCATATACACTGTGTTCATTTAAAAAGGACCCACCCATAATATTTCTGAAATGCGACATATTAGAAAGAAATACTGAAACACTTCAACTTTTAACTTGAGGGGGAGACTTTTAAGCGCTTGTGTCATAAACATCAGATTCACCCCCTCATTACTGGAGATACCCTTTAAATTTTTTCAAATGGCGTTAGGTATCAAGTCATTTGAAAGGTCTGGTAAATCTCTACTCAATCATTTTGTTTTGTCTTTGATACCAACCTTCCATTGTTCTTTAATCGTTGTTTAAAACTGGCTTTTTTCAACTTTTCATATGCTCCCGTATTATGTTATGAAGAATAAAAATTTACAAAAAAGACAACCGTTAATAAGAAATAACTGTTATTTAATCATGTGTTCAAAGTAACTACCGCACCGTTAACATTCAGGCAATAATAAAGTCTATTTTCAAATTCCTGTCGCACTTTTTGAAATGTTTCCTTTTTTACATCTCTGCAAACTTAAATAATGCGCTGTCGTGAATCATCAAGAGATATTGCTTGTGTTTTATAGATCTCAGATTTCAAATATCCCCACAAAAAAATATGTGTTAATACTGGAAATCTAGGTGGCCACTCTATAGCACCTCTTCGACTAATCCACTTGTCTGGATAATTTTGGTTCAACCAATCTCTCACAGGGATGTCAAAATGTGGTGGAGACCCGTTATTTTCATCAATCAAAAAATTTCCTTGATCATCTAGTTGGTTTTCCACACTATGAACAATTGAAGATTCGATAACGTTATCTAAAATTTCAAATTTCCTTCAATACAAACATTTATCTTTTGGGGTATTTAGGAATGACCTTCACGAAAAATATTATGTGGATTTGAATCATCCCAATAGCGACAGTTATGATGCTGATTGACTATACTCGATTTCCTATTGCATAGGAGCACAGGAAAGGGTCGATACCATAAAACGGCAATAAACCATTGGCGTTACATTTTTCGGTAAAAACCTGAATGGTTTCATTTGTCGGGCTTATTTAATAAAAATTTGGGCAAGTATCATATCATTAGTGAGTAATTATTACAGTATTAAGAGCCGATTTTATGGAGACCATTCAATTGTGTCAAAATACCTGCTATAATCCTTTTGATAATGATGCCTTAGAAGCAAAGCTTCTAACAGTAGTGGGAGATAATAAGGCAAAATTTAAACGGCATGTTGTTGATGAAATGGCCAAAGAACATAATATAATTGTTTTTCGTTTTCCACCTCATCATTGCGAATTAAATCCCATATAATTAATGTGGGCTCAAGTAAAAGGATTTATTGCTAGAAATAATAGTACCTTTAAAATCAAAGATGTTAGAGAACTTTAGAAAGCGGCGGTGGGCAACGTTACCAAAGAAAACTGGATCAATGCTGTAAACCACGTTATTAAAGAAGAGCAAAAGATGTGGGATCTTGATAATCTTGTTGAAGAAACCATAGAACCTTTAGTAATTACAGTGACAATGTCTGATTCGGATGAGAGTGATGACATTTTTTAATAATAAAATTGTTTGTTTTGTGTATATGTATTTTTATTATATTGTGTATATATATTTGTATTATATACAGGGTGATTGATTAGTGTGATAAAGTTCAGTGCCTCCTTTGTCCTTTGATATATCAATTTGAAAATTTGAGGGTTTATGGCCATCATCAGTCTTCACATTTTTAAATTATTTACAATCTTACAGGATGTTCCAGAATGATGCGCCATATCAAAGTTACATTTTTTTAAATGATGTGATGTGTTCTACGGGGTATTTAAGAAGTTATAACCAATTTTCCATAAAAATCGTAACAAGTTCAATACCCTGTACATTGTAAGAGAAATTCAAGAATGAAAATCTGTTGCGGCCAAAGTGTTCGAATAGTAGTAAAAATTGTGGAAAATTATTTATTTCGTTAACATTCATTGAATCTAATACAGGGTGAATCAAAATACGAATGCATTATTTTCTCCGTTTTTTCAAATGGATTTTATGAGAGTATCGAAAAGTACTATCAACATACTACTTTTTTTATAAAGCATTCTCTATACCTTAAATTGTAAGTTCTTGAGATATTTTGATTTTTCTATGCAAAACATTGATTTCACCAAAAAAATATGGTCCTACTACATATTCACCAACAATACCTCCCACACATTCAACGACCATCTAGTTTGACTGTGTGTCACTATGTGACATAATTTTCCAGGATTACATTGTACAGGTTACTTGTTACTTGTTACGATTTTTATGGAAAATTGGTTATAACTTTTTTAATACTCCATAGAACACATCACAACCCTATATTATTGTAATGTGGAGGTCAAGCTGATTCCAAATATGTGATAAAATATAGGGTGTTTCATTTGAAAAAATGTAACTTTGATATGGCACAGCATTCTGGAACACCCTGTAAGATTGTAAATAATTTTAAAATGTGGAGACTGATGATGGCTATAAACCCTCAAATTTTCAAATTGATATCTCAAATTACTAAGGAGGCACTGAACTTTATCACACTAATCAATCACCCTGTATATTTTCTATTGTAATGTTAATGTGATGAAATAATTAAGCAGTCAATAAATTTTTTTTAAATCTAGTTTTATTTTCTGCTTTTAACTAACTACTTTGATGGATATTTAACCAACGTTAAACTTGAAGGGCGCTATTTTATCATTAGGTAAATCAAAAAGTGTTTTTTATCATCACTGTATGAAAATATGTTGGGATAGTTTAGTGACATTAACTAAGGTAGGTGTGCAAAAATAAATGTCATAACAATTTCTAAAATATTACAATGAGCCAGTCATATTATTATTAAAATCTTCATCTATTGTAAGTATATAAAAACAAATTTTTCACAATTTTGTATATTGCTTCCTTTTAATAAAGCAAAATAAAGAATATTTGCTTGTGCCTTTTTTTAAATAATTATAATCTTTATCTTTGAATTAATATATAACTGTTAGATCTTTAGGAGTCTTTTTTGTAATTTATTAAATACCTACCAACCATACTTCAGCCTATTAGGCCAAGCAATAGGTAAATATTTTTGACAAAAATCCTAGTAGAAAACGGATAATGCCATCATATAAAAGACATTACGTAGTATAATTTTGATATGTTTTGGACACGCAAATGTTGTTCAGTAATTTGTTATAAACATTTAAAACGAAAAAAACCTTATTTTTTTAGTTTTTTTCATATAGCGTAAAACGTACTGAAGCAATCTCAATGGTATGTATAGATAAATTGTAGATAATTAAAATACGAACAAAATGAGGGGTCGAGCGAATCAATCGGACAAACAGGAACCGAGAAAATCAGGAAAAACCTGAAAATTAGTAATTTTTTTGAAAATTCATATCTTTGTCATTTATCAATTGCAAGAGCGGAAACTTGGTACAAAAGAAGTTTTTTGCCCTTTATTTGCGCGAAGAGCAGACGCCAAGCGACGGTTACTTTTATCGCAATTGCGATAGGGTATTTGACAAATTTTGAAAAAGTGATATGCAAAATTATTACAATAACTTTTTTCTATTATTATTACATTTGAAATCACGACCGTGCACCGTCTGTTTCTGATCACGTGACTAAATGTTTAAATTTAATTAATTTCTTTTATTTTAATTATGTTTTTAACAAATAATCAGAAAAAAATTTTTTTTAAAACTTACAAGGTGGTCATGAAAAACGTAGTGACTGCAGAGATTGATTTTTTAAATAAAACACCCTGTATAATATATCATTTTATGAATCCTTTCGACTTCTAGATTAACTTTGTTATTAAGTACCATATCCCCAAATTCTATGGTTACTCAGATATCGGCACTTTAATTATTGCATTACATGTATTGATAAAACTAATAGTAACCATAAATATCTTATGCACGGAAATCAACAAATAAAAATCTGTTCACATGTGTTGCAGGGTTGCCACAGAAATATAAAATACTCGGAGTGGTAATGAAAACCGTAGCCAGTAAGCCTCTAAATGTTTATTCTAGTATTACATCTTGAATCCTAATAATAAGAATCAACATTCAAAGAAATGAAGAAAAATAACTGAACAAATTCTATAGTAAATGTTCAAAGTGCAAACCATTTACGATTTGACAGTATCCAAGTCTTTTACAAAATTGTCCAATTGAATCACGTAAATATGTCTGTGGTATCAGATTTATCTCTTCCAAAATACGATTTTGTAGAGTTTGTAAATCAACTGGTCTATTTTTGTAAATTTTATTTTTAAGGTATCTAATGGGGTCAAGTCTGGTGACCGGGGCGGCCATTCTATTGCTCCTCGACGTCCTATCCATCTCTGTGGAAACACTGTATCTAGATAGGTACGTAGGTTTTCGGCCTGCCAGGCTTAGGACAGTTTTTAACATTTTCAGTCTCTCTATACCTCTTGACAGTTTTGAAAACGGTTGATCTGTTAATAACGTGTTGAGGATTCAATTCATTAAATATCGCCAAAGCCTCGTAAAGTTAGGATTTGTATGCGTTCTGTATCACTAAGATATGTCATTTTATAAAGTGACTGACGTTAACTAATTTTGACAGTTCGTTAATATTTATTTGCAAAGCATAGCCAGACTTTGTGAGAATAAGTACTTATTTTGTAATTGTCGATATCTGCCTAACCCTAGAATTTAGACCTCATAGAAAAGTTAATCTAGAAGTTGGAAGGATTCATAAAATGATATATTATACAGGGTGTTCCATTTAAAAAATCAATCTCCGCAGTTACTACGCCTTTCATGTTGTATCATGAAAATATGCTCCTACGGCAACCTTGCAACACGTGATAAAATATTTTTTTTATCTTCTTCTGTTTGTGAGATATTCAGATGTTTCCATACTTTAAACTAACCCTGTATAATTTTTTTTATAAGTCCGACCCTGTACATTGCTTTTGCTTTCAAATCTACTGTCATGTTGAGGACATGTTAGGTTATTACCCCTGCAAAAATAAAATAAATCGCCCAAAAAAACAAAAAAAATATTTTCAATTAAAAAATGTACTCTTTTATTTCGGCCCACAGTGTAGATATACAGCACGCTGGCACTTGGCATAACCGGTCCTTTTCGGTGGTGTTTTTGGCCAACTTCGCAACATTTTATTACAAATCGAAAATATACGTTTTGCTGCTCTACATAAACACTTTTCAAAGGCGTTTTAAAATTTAAAATCGTACCATCGATAACTTATCCAGGCACGATGCAAATTGTCGCATCAAAAAATTACAATTGCAATAAAAGTAACCGTCGCTTGGCATCTGCTCTTCGCGCATATAAAGGATAAACGAAGAACTTCTTTTGTAGGTACCAAGTTTCAGCTCTTGCAATTGAAAAATGACGAAGATATGAGTTTTCAAAAAAATGAGTAATTTTCCGGTTTTTCCCGATTTTCTCGGTTTCTAATTATCCGATTGATTCGCTCGATCCCTCATTTTGTTCGTATTTTAATTATCTACAATTTATCAATACATATCATTGACATTGCTTCAGTACCTTTTACGCTATATGAAAAAAACTAAAAAAAGGTTTTCTTCGTTTTAAATGTTTATAAGAAATTACTGAACATTTGCTTGTCCAAAACATATCAAAATGATACTACGTAATGTCTTTTATATGATGGCATCATCCGTTTTCTACTAGGATTTTTGTCAAAAATTACTATACTCGCATACTCCGTGGTTTGGCCTAGATACTTTTATCTAATAGAAAAAATCCAGATATATAAATTTATACTAATACAAAATTATTTAACAGAATAAAAAAACTTTAAGGCATATCCCTACTCGGAAAAACCCTTAAGAGTCAATGCATTAAATTTAGAGTTAAGGAAATTTTATTTATCGTAGGTAATTGATCTATCAATTTTCAAGTTTGTAAGAGTGTCGTTTGTATAAATATGGTAGGTATAACTACAAAAATTTGAGCATAGACAGGGAAAAGGTATAATGGGTATTATTATAAGGTCGAGCAAACAGACGTATAATGGGTACATTATACAACAGTCCTGGATAAAATATATTGTTAGATAGGTTGCTTTATAATTTCTGGTATACAGGGTGTTTCATAGTTAAACCACCATAGCTTAACTGCAAGTAGAGGACACTTTGGTGGTTCCAAATAGACTTGGTTGATTGGTCTAACATAATTATTAACAGAGATACAGGGTGTTTTATTCATTTAGACCAATGCTTTTGAAGGCCGTAACTTTACCACCCTATATATTTCTTTCATTTTTGGTTAGGATATATTGCATTGATAACACAATAAGATAGTGTAATAATAGTATTTTATGCAACGATCATGTAATGATAGCCATTAAGACACGAGCATGTTGTAGGATACGAAACGAGCCGCAGGCGAGTTTCGTATATAATATGCGAGTGTATTAATGGCCATTACATGAAAGTTGCATACAATATTTTTTCTACTCCGATTAATAAGAATTATTTAATTAATAATTATTATTTATTATAAAAAACAAGAACAATGGAAGAAACTTCAACAAATAAATTTTACAAATTGTACAACAAATAAATTTAAAACTTTTGATCATAATAATATCAATTCTTTAATCTTCTTTGTGCATGTATAAATTATTTATTGTACAATTTGTAAAATTTATTTGGGGGGCTGATCCTGTTCGGATGGTTGTTGAACTGGAGGGCATGTTAAAGTTTGTTTCATTCCTATTTTCAATTGAATTAAAAATTTTATTCAATACATTTATTTTATTTTGGATACTTTCTTCAATATAACCCTCTGCAACCGTAGTGGATTTCCAGCCACCGTGTCTTTTTAAGGTAGTAATATCATCGCCGCCATCTACCAATACGGTTGCAGATGTTCTACGAAAGCAGTGTTATTTCAGAAATGTCAACCAGGTATCCATGGCTATATTAGATATTGTGCGAATGTCGCATTCCTATTGGCTTAAAAATCTGTATCATAATGAAAATTTGTATCATAATGAATATCATTATGATACAGATTTTAGCCTTTTAATAAGTATATTATAAAACAGGAGTAGAAAAAAATAATTATAATCCAGGTCTGGTTTAAGAAAAATTTGCAAAATTCGATAATCTCCAAAACAACACCCTGTATATCAGAATTTTTAAAATCCAATAGATTATTCGAAGAGAACAGAAAGAATCAAAATATCAAAATATTTTTCGAAGTGCACATCCCGTTTTACTGCTTAACTTTTAATGTCAAAGTTATTTAAATGTATCATTGACATTTTCGTACGTAATAACTATAGAACCACCCTATGGATTTCTTTCATTTTTGGTAGGTGTAAGTCACATAAGCATCAAAATCTTATCATGTAATAAAAACAGATATAATCCAGGTTCGGGTTAAGAAAAAAAAATATTTTGTCAAGATTTTTATAAATCAATAGTTTATTCCAAAAGAACAGAAAAAATTGAGTTTCACGGAAATGTTTTTCGAAGTGCACACTTACTAAAATATTCAAGTCAAAATCATTAACAATTATCAAGTGGGTCTAATATTCTAAAGGAACAGAAAAATTATCAAATAGGCGTAGACTGACAGTTCGTTTTGTTATTGGTAGTTAATCGTTTGTTGTTAGTAAATTTCGCACGAAATAATTTAGATTAATTTGAATAATAATTAATTATGCCTCATAAATTTACAAATGTAGAATATGCAGACATACAATTTGTGTATGGCTTCTGTAACGGAAATGGTAGAGAAGCAGTAAGGGAATATGAAAGTCGCTTTCCTAATCTTCGCACTCTCCTTCCTTTAGAATATTAGACCTACTTGATAATTGTTAATGATTTTGACTTGAATATTTTAGTAAGTGTGCACTTCGAAAAACATTTCCGTGTAACTCAATTTTTTCTGTTCTTTTGGAATAAACTATTGATTTATAAAAATCTTGACAAAATATTTTTTTTTCTTAACCCGAACCTGGATTATAACTGTTTTTATTACATGATAAGATTTTGATGCTTATGTGACTTACACCTACCAAAAATGAAAGAAATCCATAGGGTGGTTCTATAGTTATTACGTACGAAAATGTCAATGATACATTTAAATAACTTTGACATTAAAAGTTAAGCAGTAAAACGGGATGTGCACTTCGAAAAATATTTTGATGCCGCTCTATTTTTTCTGTTCTCTTCGAATAATCTATTGGATTTTAAAAATTATGATATACAGGGTGTTGTTTTGGAGATTATCGAATTTTGCAAATTTTCTTAAACCAGACCTGGATTATAATTATTTTTATTATACTATCTTATTGTGTTATCAATGCAATATATCCTTACCAAAAATGAAAGAAATATATAGGGTGGTTCTAAAGTTATGGCCTTCAAAAGCATTGGACTAAATGAATAAAACACCCTGTATCTCTGTTAATAATTATGTTAGACCAATTAACCGAGTCTATTTGGAACCACCAAAGTGTCCTCTACTTACAGTTAACCTATGGTAGTTTAACTATGAAACACCCTGTATAATGTGTTGTGAAAAAATTAGATAATTGTTTCCTCATGTTAGTTCCCAGAACCGGTCTAGCTTTTCAATTTTCTCTATATGGAAATTTACTGGACTCCACATCATAAAATAACAATATTTTCTTTTAGACAAATGTAGTTGGCCCTGTATCTGATAAAAATAATTGTGGTTTTGTTTAAGAGTAATTTTACCGCTTTCGTCTATTTGCAGATATTTTATTTTTTTACTGTCACCCCCTACAAATAAACCACAGCTATTGACTTTTAGGCCAGTAACTTCTTGAAAAGTGTTAATTGCCAGAGGTTCAAAGTCTAAGCCATATCTGGTACTTTTATTGCCTGTAAAAGGGTTACTGTAAAGCCTTTTTTCCAGTAGATTTGGATTAGCTTTCCTACGTTTACAAATCAAACCGAAGTTGGAAGCAGTTAATCGGCAACTTCTTTCCTCTAGCCATCTGTGATTATTGCCTTGCCCTCGAGTATTTTTTTCCAGGTCAAGTATTTCTTCATCTGTTTTTTTCAAAATTGTTTGTAGCTTCATCTTTCTTAGTTCTAATTCCTCTGCACTTAAAGTTTCCTCAATAGCCCCATAGTCCGCGTCGGGCTTGTGGTTGGCTAATGTATGTTTATATTTTTTTTTAATTCCTTTTTTCTTTGAACTGTTCTTCCCGTTTTCTTTTTAACTATTTGCCTTTCACCAGATTATTTATGAAATGCCCCGCTTCAAGTCCAGCTGATTTCAATATAACTAGTAAAACTGACTGCACGACACTAGCCACCGTCTTATCATATTAATGAATCCACATCCATTGTTGTGAAATTTACGACCCTATTGTATTTGAGGCGATACCTGTTTTATCATTTTATTCCACATAGAAAAAAAGAAAGACTCACCCTATATTTATAGTACTTTTTAATAAATAATGAGGCCCTTTGCTCATACGGAAAAGGAAATACAGTATGTATAATCCATTTACAAAGAAAGTAGACTTGTCGCTGAAACAAATATTATGTACTGAAATTTCGTTGAAGTTAAGCTTATTTGCCATTATTGCATAATTCAATTCTACGATCGGGATTTGTGCATGTGAGGAGTGTTATGTACAGAGCCTACGGAAAGATGTGTTGAGGCTGCTACTTTTCTGATGGATGCTGTTGGATCCATACTAAAATTTCCAATTACTTCTATTTGTGTGTTTTCATTTAGAACTCTTTTCCCCTCACGCTTCGTATACAGGACAGAACCTATTTCCAAAAATTTTTTAACTATCATTAACACACACTTATTATCGACTTGTTTATCTGGGTGTCTTTCATTAAATACAGGAGCTGTTTTTTAAGCACTTTCGTCTATACCTATACCATTTTTAATAATTGTAAATACCAGCGATCATTTAGGATCGAAAATGTACTAATAAAGACCACAAAACTGAATCCTGTTATTGTAACTATCACTACTACTTTTTTAAATGTCATTATTGGTTTTGTCACTGTTAAGCTGCGTCCTCACCGAGTCAACAAAACTGCATCCGTCCACACCAGAGTTGACGGAAATGTTGTCGATCAGTCTAATCAACATGTCTGACGAAGATTCATTAGCAATTTCCATAAGGGCATCGTGCCTCATGTTTCTGTTTTTATAGTTATTATTATTGGAATCCCCTAGATTTGATTTTAATTTGTATGCCTCACTAAAAGCTATGACTTTCTCTTGTTCTGATTCCATTTCCAACGAAAATACACAACTACGACGTCAACGTGAAGACGTCACTGAGTACTCAATTTGTCAAATGTCGAAGGCCGAAAACACGTCCACACACTAAAGTCGATCGACTGCTCTTTCATGTTTACTGACAGTCGATGGAAAACAATTCGTCATGTCGATCAATTTATTTTGTCGATCTACACCGTCGATTGCACTGTACACACCAAGTCGACACTGTCGATCGACAGAGTCGACCACTATGGCACTATGGTGTCGATAAGGCGCTAAGTGTCGACTCGGTGAGGAGGCAGCTAAGGCTGAAAAAAGCGTCGAGATGGAGGTCGAAATAAAAACGCGGCAATTGTTGAAGCGGGGCGACTTTTCGTCGAGGAGGCGGTCGTGCCAAGCAGTGGCGCGACTCGAGGTCTCAGACAACAAACAGTGTAGTGCTAGTGCTAGTGCTCAATCAAAAAGCAATGGACCTAGATGATGGGTACGTAATGTTACTCTGGTTGGAATATCCATGACATATAATATTATGAACACGCTAATAAAAGCGTTTTAAATAATTTAAAATAAAGAATCATTTCAAAAACAAAGATCTTGTATGTTTTGAAACAAAAATAGCAAACTTACCGTTAGCAGTACGTCTATGATCAGTACGTGTAATTGCGACGGAATTTAAACTCGTCGTTCATAACAGAACATGGAATGATGGGTCGACGCCGCTCGCAATGTCGATTGTGAGTCGCGGAAAAATCATGTGTCGACTCGACTTCAAGAAGTGTGTTTCATTATATATAAGGGATTTGGACCATGCGTCGACTCGACTGCCGGCTGGACGGTCGAACCGACAAAAGTCGCTCCGTCTGTTTTCAGCCTTACTGATCTTTTGAATTGTAAACATAATGCGGGGGCATACGAAAAATTGTAAGAAAGCCTTTTTTAAACAACGATTAAATAACAATGAAAGGCTGATATCAAAGGCAAAACAAAATGATTGGATATAGATTTACCAGATCTTTCAAATAAAGTATGACTTGTTACCTACCGAAATTTGAAAAAAATTGAGAGGTATCTCCAGTAGGGAGGAGGTGGAAAAAATTTTAAGAAGGGGGTGAATCTGACGTTTATGACATTGGCGCTAAAACGTACCCTCCTCAAGCTAAAAGTTGACGTGTTTCGGCATTTCTTCCTAATATGTCGCATTTCTGAAATATTAAGGGTGAGTTCTTTCAAAATAGTTACTAGTCTAAAACAATTAATTTCAAAAGCTGAACTTTATGACAGGCTCAACGCTATTACATAGGCGACATTATACTACAAAATACATCGAAATCTGATGAAGAAATTGGTGCAGCATTTTTTGTTTTAAATAAAAGCGTTAAATTGGTGTACTTTAAACCGTACTCAGACAGCTGCCATCATATGTGATTCCAACGGCCGGATACCTGACTCTGGGAATATAATTTCCCGAGAGGACATTTTGTATTTATTTTTTGTTAGTGAAGAACTTTGAATAAAAATATTTCTTTTATTTTTGTAAAGGAGCACTGCGGGCTACAAGAGAATGAGCTTGTGGACTTAAAAGCCAAGAGAGCCTGCAAAAAACGACATACCAAATTTTATGATTTTTCAGACCAATTAAATGACAATAAGAAACATATTATAACCAATTGGGAGTAGGTACTATCCAATAGTTAATATTTCCTTTTGCACCAACTAAGATTTTCCATAATTCTAGTTTTAAATAAAGAAAAAAATATACCTCGATCATATTAATACGCTTAAGAATATATCATGGTCCTTTTCAGGCACATATTTTCAAAACAGGCATTGCTAGTTTTCCAGCTTACTCATGTAACAATGTATTGTATTAGTAGATATAAATTATATTTTCTCTGAGTGCACTGAAAACTCAGTAGCTCCTACCGAACTTTACAGTTTTCTGATTTTATTTTGCTCTTCCCTCTAATACAATCACTCTTCTGGGTGATCTGTCTGTACTTGATGCTAAAGTGAATTTCATAAAAAGTTTGAATTATCTTTCCAGATACACTTTGAAGTTACGCTCGCTTCCTGTAATAAGCAATTTCATAGGGTTCTACCACTTTTTTGTGGCTGACGTGCTATATCTGAGGCTATTCTTCACACTCAATTGAAAATTTCAATCATTTTAAATAAAAATATGGAAAAACAAATACATAATTATGTTTATAATTCAAAATCAAAAAATGTACTTACCACCATCTCTTCCAAACTTCCTCTTTTTTTTTGAAGTTCCTGATGAATTTTGCTTCTGATTTGATGTTTTCTCACACTTGTCTTTATCTTTGTCCTTATTTTTCCACCGAATTAACATGTTGCCTCAAAACTCCACAAATCGTCTTAAATGAATATGATTTTACAAAAATAGACAAATATTTTCCATAAAATGTTTATTAAAAATGTTCAAATACTGTTTAACACTACTGTGCTGGTTTTCGTTGTTTGGCGTGCTTATAGGTTCATACATCTGAAATAAATATTTCTATAAGTAACTCTTATTCCTACAATTACCAATCATTGATAAACATAATTTTTAAACATTGTAAGTCAAAATAATAGTGTAAAACTATTAAAACGCTTTACAAATTAGAAACTGTAATCAACTAAATATTGTAAGAAGTGACAAATAGTTTGTTTTTAAAAAACTTTGAAAATATGTTCGGAAAAAGGGTTTATAGACTTTACACACATAATTTTCCAGCCACGTAATAGCGTTGATTGAGGAAACTCCTCAATCAACGGTAATAGTAGATAATAATGGTGAGTGGTTTTTCAAAAAAATAAACCGATCAACCCAAGGTAAAATATATATACAGGTTCGGCAAATATTTATCTTCCGTATGTCTCATATAGGAGCAGTAGTGAGAGCACTTATAGATAAAATTCTATGTGTCCAAGAAAATGTAGTCGGGAAACAACATAACCTCGAGCTAAAATCTAATACTTTTTTCCCTTGTATAAGACACTATTTTTTCTGTGACTAGAAAAATGACGATAAAATATTGAAAAAATGTCTTATTTTGGTTGCTCTAAATGGATTAAAAATGGCGTGGATTTGAATGTTTATGTTTGTCATGATGACATAACGCTGTAGAAAAATGTCAGATGAGTGCAATAATATATCTATAAATATGCGGGAAAAAAGTAATTTCATAAAAAGTGATATTTTGTTACCAGACAACAACGATAATATGTCAAACTTTTTTCCCGTCACAAAAAAAACAAAATAGTTCCCCTCCATGAAACACTCACTACTCTAGACTAGGGTTGCGCGATACATTTGAAAGTATCGATATTAGGTATCGACACGGATCGGAACGTAAGGTATCGATACAGTAGAATATCGAATGTTAATGTATCGATACGTTAACCATACGTCTGCCAGCGGTTCTAATCAAAAGCAAAATGTGGTGATATAATGAATTAAACAATAACAAAAAATATTCACGCTTATGGATTATACGCCAACACTAGAATCATAACTCGAAATCTAAACAACTAAATTACTTAGTTTATTAATTTATTTCGTTGGATTAATATTGCGTGATTATATGCTTTTGTTGGTAGATGGTACCTAGATGACGCTACTCTACTCGCCGCTACCACTAAAAATCCCGGATTGCAAGGTACTGATGCAGTAAAAATGAATCGAAAAATGAATCGAAAAATGAATCGAAAAGCATAGTATCGAGAGGTGATTACGACATTGTCTCTTTGCTGTTGTATAGCTTTCTCTCTTTCACTCACGGAATGACTATACGTAACATAATAATAATTATTAACCGAATCTGTATAATATATGTTACCGGCAATCTGTATAATCGGGTAATGTGTGTATAAGACAGGAGCGGTGACGGTGTAGGGGGAGACGTAGAAGTAGGAGCAGAGCAGGCAGCTTGTGTATATTATTTCTGGCAGGCAGTTAGAGATGTTGATTTTCGTTACTTTTGAGTAATCGATACGAATCGTTACTTTGGTATAAAGTAATCATTTGATATATTCGTTACTATGATTACTTTGATTACTCTGATTATTGCTATTGAGAAGTATACGAAATACGCACGAGTAATGCTACTATAATATATGAAATTAATTTATTATGAGATAAGGGCTTGCTTGAGGTATTGGGCAAAACACTTAGGGCAGGATTAAGAACAATATTGATTATTACAAAATATTTTTATTATCAACAACACGACAATATAATTATCTTATTGATAACTAAACTACCTGACCCCTTCAACCCTCGTTGTACTTCCCTTTCTTGATACTCAGCTTGTGTTTGTTTCTATATATTAAAACATTCCTATTTTGTTATTGTTATCTAGCTCGTAACGCTCGTTTGAGATTCCTCTGACGGACCTTGCATATAGGGTGGATCCAAATATATATTACAGGAATATAAGGGATTATAGTCTATTCCAAAATAACTATTGAACTAATATCGAAATCGTGCATTCAATGCATTAAATTGTGGCATAGGAATCCTATAAGTATCCTTATATTTGCGTTAGAGCCATAGATAACCAACGTTAGAGCCTCGCGCTGCGCAGCAACACAGCATACACCGATACGAAATACGAAATAAATACTAAATATACCTTCACAATCAAAGCTTTCAACCGTGGCATCGTCATCGTACGAATTGTACGCGATGCCGAAAAACCCAAAGTAATCGAAGTAATCAAAGTAATCACTAAGATTTTGGGTGAGTATTCGTTACTTCGGGTATCACCGAGTAACGAGTACTCGAATATCGTATCGTTACTTTTTCAACACCTCTACAGGCAGTATCTTAAGTAAACACCGTGTGACACGGACGGGAAGACAAACTAATTTGTTGTTTCATGAGTGAATTTACCTATTTTAAAATGGCGGCCGATCAACGAGCGTCTCAGATGAGAAAACGATTTTCTATACTACTAAAAATCGCATCGATGTCTCCCCGGGATTACCGGTTACTGAAGCTTTATGATTCTATATAACCAGCGTAAGTTGATATTTTCTGTGAATACTCCTGAAAACAATATTATATAAGTACTACGTTGCTGGTAGTGAATTATTCCATGTACTTCACGATACACATCAGAGTATCGGCCATGGAGGACGAGACCGAATGCTGAAGGAGCTTTCTACACAATACAAAAATATAACTTGTCATGATATTGAACTATATCTGCAACTTTGCGAACCGTGCCAACAAAAACAAAAAAAAGTAAAAAAGGGATCGTTGTCAAGCCTACACTTTCATCCGAATTTAACTCTCAAGTTAACTGTCAAGTTGATTTGATCGACTATCAATCTCATTCAGACCGGGAATATAAATTTGTAATGATCTATCAGGATCATCTAACGAAATTTGTGATATTAAATTTTTGTGTAATAATTCTTATTTTTACTGTCAAATTACTTACCTTTTTTATAAAGATTATCTTTAATGGGTATTCTGATTGTTAATTTAAATAAAGTTTGAACAAACATAAGATGTTTTATTTGTCCTTCTTTTTCTCTTAACATTACACATTACCGATGGACCAGCAGGTACTCTATACAATCACTAGGAATACCTGAATTATACAGATTGCCGGTAACATATACAAAACAATGGAACAATATGCATGATGACTGATTTTGAAAAACTGCTCCACGATGTTTGTACGCATAAACTTTATCAAAAAAAAACAATGATTTTTCTTGAAAAAATAAAGGTTTCTGAAGAAGAAACTTAAGTTTTTAAAATACAATTCAAATTTCGTACCAAAACGCTAGAATAGTAATGGCGTCTCTATGACATCTGTAAATACTCCAAATATTCCACACAGTTGGCAAATTAAAAATTTGTTTTGATTACTAATTTGAATTATTTTTTGTGATGTCATGAATTCTATTAAATATCATTTATGTGCTATGCATAACTAGAAAATACGATAAAAGTTCAAACCATATGAAAAAGGTTTGCAATCGGTATTTTAGCTAAGATGGCGGATTGTCATATTTTGTATTTATATTTTTATTAAAATAAATATAATCACAGTTGTAATGTAAAAATAAGTGATTGTTTTAGAAACTTTGTAATCTATACTATTATTACAAATGATTATTTCAGTAATTCTAAGTGACTGTTCACCTCACTAGAGAGAAATCTAAAAATGTTTCTCAATATCAGTAAATTCAGGCAAATCGAAAAGAATGTGGGGACCATTCATATTGACTAAGAGAAGTATATCCTTTGAATATGTAATATAAAAGAATATGTCTTACGTAAGTTGCAGAAAGTCTTGAATTTGGTATTATGAAAGGTTTCACGATTACAATGGATAATGAGCTTCTATTTTCTATTGACGTACCTTGTATATTTACTTATTTCAGTATTTTTGCCACATATCTATGCCAACAGAGTTGAATACAAGGGATCTTATATTAGTGGTTCGTAAGAAATAAAGTACCATTTTTTTTAAATGTTCATTTATTCATAAAAACTGTATAATAACTCTTATAAGTGATTTTAATGTCCGTACTGATCAGTGGCAGAACTGCAATGCCGCAGACACCGGAGCGTGGGGGCTACAACCTAGAGTAGGACCCGTTTTTCACAATTTTTTTTATAAAACTATTGTTTCACGTGATTTAGTTTGTGATTCTACTTCGTCCGGTCCTGTCTTAAATAATAAATTCATTAGGTACCAAGCAGGAAGCGGGAAATTTGAAAACAGGAGCTAAGAGCTAAGGGCTAAGGTATCAAAATTAACGGAAAAACCTGAAGGAAAACATGAATACCTTTGAGTTTATGTTTTAATGCGTAATTTTATCAAAACTATTATCTGATAGGCCAATCGATAGGGGTCACAACTACAAGTAATTAGTAATATGGCTGATTTTTTTTTATAATTACCTTGAAGTATGTAGATGAAAATAGGTATAATAATGCACAAGATGCAGATGATTAATTTATAATTTTTTGCATACTTTTCTCCAATAAAAATAAGTAAAAATTAATGTATTACCTTTTATTAATTATTTACAACCTTTACTCTTACCAAAAATAAAAAAAAAATCTGATTAAATATTTTTTTTTCGCGATTCAGAAAGTAGGTTTTCCGCAGTGCACCAGAGTCGCGCGGATGCGGAACACATACTTAGTTTACCGAATTTTTTCCGGACAAACCATTGCTCGGACGAAAAGAACGCAACAGACCTTTTTTATTGAAAAACACTTCCCCTACACGGTGGTGTTTTTTTATTTTTCTCTACCTTCCTCCCAGCGCGAAATATTAAAGAATTTCTAAAAAAAAAAGGTTTTTTGATTTTTTTTTCAATTTGGGAAATCGATAGACTGGTAAACTTTTTTTTATATTAATCTACATACTTTAAGGTACTTATAAAAAATATCAGCCGTATTGCTAATTACTTGTACTTTTGGTCTAAAATTTCCCCTACCGGCTGGCCTATGAAGTAAATTCAGCATCATAATTTTTTCAAACAAAAAATCTTGATCTCATGACTGTAACTAAATCATTGCATTGGAAATAGTAAGCAAACGTTTAGATGTAGGGATATGTATAATCACTATAATCAGCCACAAATGAAACTTCACAAAATAGCCTCTAACTGGAAAATAAATGCTTTCACTCAGTGGCGGCTCATGGTAAAAATTTTAAGGTGTTCTGCAATTTTTGAAAAAAAGTTTACCTTGTAAGTGGGTTACATGGCACCACACTGGTAGCTAGAAAATGCCCGCAGGGGGGAGTTCTGTCTCCTTTGTTTTGGAATCTAGTGGTGGATGGGCTATTAGGACTCCTGAAAAATAATGGTCACAGAACCCTGGGATATGCTGATGTCTTGGTCATCATAGCACTGGGGAAATACAATACCATAGTTAGAGATAGAATACAAGAGGCTCTATACTTGGTAACAACATGGATAAGTAACGACAGTAATGGCATTTACCCGTAGGAAAAAAAGGGAGGGACTAGGACCTCTAAGACTACGAGGAGAAATTGTAGAAATTAAGAGAGAGGTTAAGTATCTTGGGGTGTTAATTGACTCAAAACTTACCTGGAACCAACATTTGGAAAAAGTAGTAAGGAAAGCGGAAATCACGCTAGTAGTGGCTGGACGATTCTTTGGGAAAAAATGGGGCTAAAACCTGACATGCTGTATTGGCTTTAGGCTATACAATAAGATGGTAAAGCCCGCCATAACATACGCCTCTTTGGTATGGTAGCCGAAGACTCAGCCAGGAATGGCTATGATGAGACTAAGCAAGGTGCAAAGACTTGCATGTCTGGGCATCACAGGGGCCATGAGAACTACCCCTACAGCAGCAATGGAAGTACTATTAGACCTACCTCCCTTACACCTTGTGATACATGGAGAGGCAAGACTAGGTGTCCATAGACTGGAAATACGATGAGCAGCCTAAACGCTAGATCATTAGAGCACATGGATATCGTAAAAGTTGTGTCGAGGGACGTGCTAATCATGAGAACAGACCACACAACCGTGCGATATTCCTATAATAGCCCACTCGAAGTGTCGATTGCAAACAGAAAAGCACGAGCAAAAATACAATAAGCCAGTAGGCCCCAGTGTTATCGGAGACTTGTCAGACGGGCTCGGGAAAAAAAAGGGTTGTCTCCCACCGATTGTATTGTCCTTTCTCCGCCTTCCGTGTTGAAATATTGGATTTCTGAAACAATTGTCAATTGCCACACACGAAAAGTGAAGATACCTTTTAGAATGTTCGTGTATTTTCAATTTCAAGCTCAAACGCTCTAGATCCGTGACTCCTATTTCTGTCCTAGCTTTATCGCCACCAAAAAGTAAGCAGGGAAAACAATATAAAGCATTTTTTTTATCACATTCCCAAATCCATCAATTTTTGGAATAAATATCTTTACTAAATTTACGTGTATAACTTTTTCCTCTACTTAGGTACACCAGTTTTTTCAATAGTGATATCTGGTCATGGCCTACCTTTTGCTTTCAATTCTATCTCTTCTGCATATGAACATTTAAACAATCTCTTTACATTAATTAAATTGAAGACCACCTCCATAGTTCACAGTTTATATAAATGTTCAACAATACACAGAAACAGAATCACCCGCACTCTATTACGTTAAACTCGTTACGACGAAAATCCTTAAACCAGAAATTTGCGAAAAAAATGAGATAAATCTAACTGGAGCTTACTCCAGAGTTTCCTTACAAATGATAATGACAAGATCTATACTCAAGAATACAATTGTTTAAATGTCATTTGTTACTCGTAGTATATAGTTTTTTTTATAATTTCAGATATTTTTTGTAATAAGTAGTCTAATATATTATTAAATTTTTTTTGTCTTGCATTGTTTTATATTTTATTTATTTGTGAATTATTATTATCCAACATATCGTTGTTTTGTATCTAAAATAGATATATGTTACTACAAAAACATTTTTTTATTGGTGGGGCCCAAATGTTGTTTTGCGGAAGGGACTGAAAAAGTACCCACACTGGTACAGATTAACCATCAAAAAATTTAATCCTAGACACGTTTAGGTTGTTCCAAAGAGTTTACCGAATATAATAATGTTTATTTTATCAAAAATGTATGTATTACAATGTTGTGGATAACCACTAGCCATAAACGATTTACATTATTTAACAAAATATAAATAATCAATAATGGGCGGTAAATGCCGCTCCGCCGATAGCCTGGCTCCGCTAGTCGTTCCCACATTCGCCCTAAAACCATGCATAGCGTTTTGTTGTTTATGATCTGCAATCGATCCGACCGAACTAAATTGCTTGCAATCTCTCAGAGTCACATATTAAAGGCTTAAGTCCCCGATTAAAATGTTCTTAAATTTAATAAAATCTAAAAATATGTACAGTCCCCTACATTATTCTCTCATTCTTATTTACATTCCCCATTTTTTATTTTATTACTGTTGTTTCAATAATACAGGGGCGGCACCGAAAACGAAACAGATCGCATATCTTGAAGACAAATTTTTTTTGGATAAAATGCAAAAAGAGGTCGATTTTTATTTCAAGGGGGACATCTATCGATCATATCCTCAACTATCCTACATCCCTCCCCTAACTTCTGTCACTATTACCAATAAAATTGAAATAGGGAAAGTACTAAGTGTGACACATCATTGAAAAGGTACCTAATTACTTATTTTCAATTATAAGAATAATCTTTAACCTTCCAGGACTAGAAGTGATTCACAAATATAATCGTGTCGATTGACTGAGTTTACAATATCCCGTGAGAAAACCATTAGGGATCCAGGAATCAAGACCAATCCCTCAGAATGGTTCAGCTCCTACAAAGTGTATGATCGCTGCCTTTCGACTAGCTCATCGGTAATTTCAGTTACTTACTTGTTCACCAGCAGGGCCTGGTATCCTCAGCAAGACTGTTATTTTCTTCTAGCTCGTTAAGTTTTCCTGAACAGTTCCAAACCACCTCCAAACTGATACAATTGATTGATTGATTAGTTCGGACCATCAGTCAGATGCTTCGAATCCTCGGTACCTCAGTCTTTCAATGCTTTTTGTGCTTTCTGATTGTACCATTTATGTGAAGGTACCAGTAGCCCTTATCAGGCTCGCTCAACAGCGTTTTTACTAGGTCCTTCTTAGAGAAATCCTCCCTTGAGTGCTCTAGTCTGGGGAGTCTATTTCTCCAATGAGACAGTGCTTTACATTCGATGATAATGTGAGAGGCTGTTTCCTCGTCGTCCATGCACAACCGACAGATAAGTCCATTCCTATACATATATGAAAATTGTGGTACCTACGTGCTTCCCTAAGGTACGGTGACCGGTGAGTGTTTCCTTATCTGACCCCTGCTGAGGGACCAGTGAATGCAGTTTCAGGCCCTAGCCTTGAAAGGGTGTCTTCCGCGTCATTGCCTACAATATATGTTCCTATATGTATGTAAAGAAAAATATGATTTTTCTTTAAGTATTTCCGCACATCAAGCGTCATCGAGGTAGAATTATTGTTCATTTATAGTCTATAGTCTATAGTGAACGATTATTATCTGGCTGTCATGAAAAAGCATCAATGTCAATGTACTTTTTTTAATTAATTTCCATAAACGGAAGAATAAGTGATGATAATTGTGTTTTAGGATCGACATTATAACTAATAACATTAAATGTCGTTTCTTTTTTTACAGGTTAGTTAATTAGTTAGTTTTTGTTACTTTAATTGATTTATGTGAACCATGTGTAATTAAACACAATAAATCTTTTTTTACAGAGAAACTCAGCTTGTTTTGGATTAACTGTGTCGTCCTAATCGCTACAAATAAAAAACCATATCTTTTATATGTATATGTCTTGGGGTGACATTCAGTGAGACCTACAAGATCTATTGTACCCCTTACTTCTACTAGGTAAGTTGACACTGTGACATGTGACAGTTCAAATAAGCGTATTTCCATGTGAAAGCCAAATTCAACAATTTAATGCAAATAATCTTTGGAATAAAATTTAACTAACTACTCCTATGTTTTCGTAAAATAAAAATAAAGGTTTTTGTTTCCATAACTACCAGGTCTGTTTTTTAGCTCAGCGTCATTGAAACTTCAAGTCTATTTGCGAGTACAATATAAAAATGGTTTATTCTATTCAGGAGAGAGTAGAAATTGTTGAATGTTATTTAAAAAATAACGAATGTGCTAACACTGCCTGTACAATTTTCAATGAGCGACACCCAAACAAACAGGTTAAACGTAAGTACGTTTTGGAACTTATTTCAAAATTTCGACAAACAGGATCTGTTCAAAATAAAAAACGGCAGATTCAAAATCCAGTAAGAAACGAAGCGGTAGAGGTAGCCGTTTTAGGACAAGTTGTTGCAGATCTAATTCTTAGTACAAGAAAGCTTGCAGAATTATCTGGAGTAAGTCAACCTACCGCCGGGCAAATTTTGAAAGCCAACAAATTCCATTCCTATAAAATTCATTCAGTTCAGGCACTTAACGAAGACGATTTTGATCGACGCTTGCAATTTTGTGCTATACAAGATCCACAATTTCTTTATAACATTTGTTTTTCGGATGAATGCAGTTTTTATGTTAACGGGACTGTCAATCGACATAACTGTCGATACTGGTCAGATTCCAATCCAAGAGTATTTCATGAAACGCATACTCAACACCCAGAAAAGTTAAACGTTTGGGCTGGAATATTTGGCAATCGTATTGTTGGTCCATTTTTTTGCCAGGTAATTTAACTGGGGGTATGTATTTGGAATTACTCGAAAACACCGTTGATCCAATGTTAACAGACATAATAGAAGACGATAACCGATACCTTGAAGATCACCTAATATTTCATCAGGACGGGGCTCCTCCACATTTTGCTGCAGCGGTTCGTCAGTACTTAAATGATAACTTTCCTAGACATTGAATTGGACGAAGAGGATTTATTGAATGGCCCCCACGATCTCCTGATCTGTCCCCCTTAGATTACTTCTTATGGGGATATCTGAAAAGTAAAATATACGCCACTCAGCCAGGTTCCTTAGAAGAGTTACGTCAACGTATTATTACCGAATGTCGTCAAATAACTCCAGAAATGCTCCAAAACGTCAGACAAAGATTCGAGAATAATTTATATTCGTGTATGGAAGTAAATGGACAACCCTTTGAGCATATACATTGAAGTAATTTAGTTTTTAATTATGGGAGTTGTTCCAAATTTTCCAATTTAATTTTTATGTTCACTTTTCTATTTTTTTTTTTATTATGAATTGACGCTAAACTGAAAAACAGACCTGGTAGTTATGGAAACAAAAACCTTTATTTTTATTTCACGAAAACATAGGCGTAGTAAGTTAAATTTTATCTTAAAGATAATTAGCATTAAATTGTTGAATTTGGCTTTCACATGAAAATACCCTTATTTGAACTGTCACATGTCACAATGTCAAATTCCTTATAAAATTACCTTTTCAATGATGTGTCACACTTAATACTTTCCCTATTTTAATTTTATTGGTAAAAGTGACTGAGGGGATGTAGAATATTTGAGGATATGATCGATAGATGTCCTCCTTAAAATAAAAATCGACCACTTTTTACATTTTCTCAAAAAAAAAAATTGTCTTCAAGATATGCGATCTGTTTCGTTTTCGGTGCCGCACCCTGTAGACATAATATACAGTGTATTCGTTTTGTCGTGGCAGAAGGGAATTCCCGTCTTTTTATGGATCCACGATGTTTTTGGAAGTCTATCGTGTCTTGGACCTTTCCATATTGCCATTCTGATACAATTATAATTAAAAGGAATTTGAAAAATACCACACTTCTTCTTCCACTGATCCCACTTTTTTCTTATTTATTTCTGTCCCTAGCCAGTAGCTTTATTTAATTTAGTGATTAGCAAAATTGGTCCTGGTCTTGCAGTCTTGGTCTTGTTCTTGCTTTTTCGCAAGACCAAGACCATCCTTAGAGTAGCAAGACCAAAACTAAATGAACAAAAACAAGACTATCCGAGTCTTGGTCTTGCTTGACACAACACTAATTTTATTAAACGATCTTCCCTGTTTTACTCTATAAATTCTGTTTATCTTATCCTTGTTTTTTCCATTATTTATATATCTAGCATCCACTACTTCTCCTGTCCCATTCACAGTACAGTAATGTAAATTGCATAGTATATACTTGTAGCTTTATTTGACTGATTGATCTGAATTTTCGTTATTATATTTTCTAGGAGTTCAAGTGATCTTTATAATAATAGGTAATAATTGTAACTACTACTAAATACTTATAGTATATTTATTAGCGCTGTCAGACGGTCAAATTAGCAACAAACTGAGTTTGATCAAATCATCAAACTGGTGACGTCATCGCGAATTTGATGCCCGACTTTATTTTTATCAGTTTGACTGTCACTGTCAATTTTGTGTTTAAAAATTGATTGATTTTCATGTTTTTTTTATTTGTTAATACAGTGAAAATGGAAAGTAGAGGGAACGTTGTGTTTTCATCACCAATAGCAGCCTTAGGCATAGTTTTATACCAACAAATAATTAAAGCTAAGCAAGAGAGTAAAAAAGCAGAAGAGAATAATATGGTCTAGGGGTGGATCAATAAAATAAACCACCCAGATAGCACAAGACGTATTGAAGACATTCGTTTTATGCTCTACCTTAGTCTAAACGTCACGTCTTAAATATGTTTTTCTTAAGACATTTTAAAGATATTTGATTTTCATATCCTAAATATAAGTCTTAAAGACACCGTAAGTGTGTAGATATATAAGTAAAATTTGAGAAGAGTAGTATTGTTTTCTATGTAATAATATTGGTAATAATCTATAGTTTGTTCCAAAAAGTACATAGAGTATTGGAATGCAATAATCCTTTAACAAACAGATGTTTATCAGATATTAAGTACAGAGTTGTACTCAAAATTGTCGAAATATTTTACAATAATTTAATGGAAACTTTTTGAAAATAGATTATTTTGATAAAATGATTGAGTGATAAATATAATCGCATAGAAACAACATAGATACTGTGAGACTAATTACAAAAACAAAAAAGACAAAAAAACGAAAAATACACACCATATAAGCAGAAAGTTATTGGTCTTCATCGCTATCAGTGTCACTTGTGCTTGATCACTTGTGATAGAACACTCTGAAAGCTTGGGAGAAACCCCAAGTATTTTTCAAGCGGAAATTTACGCAATAAGAAAGGTCAATATTGACAAAGGATATAGAAGGCAAAAGATTATCATAATGTCAGATAGTCAAGCAGCCCTTAAAGCACTGAGCTCTTGTGTAATCAGTTCCAAAATGGCGTGTGGATGCCTAGGCATACTCAATGAACTAGGCGAGAACAATATAGTAACCTACTGTGGATTCCAGGACACACTGGAATAGAAGGAAATGAAATAGCAAATGGACTAGCAAAGAGGGGGACTGAAAGACCCTTTTGGGGGCCGGAATCTTTTTGCGGTATCAGCTCCAATATAATATTGGTAGAAATATCTAAAGCCGATGAAAAGAGAAGATCCGACCATTGGAAAGATCTAGTAGGGCCTAGGCAATCTAAGATTATTCTGGGTGACTACAACCTGTTGAGATGAAATGAATGCATAAGTCAAAGTAAAACTTCACTAAGAGTTTTAACAGAAATCCTAACGGGACATTGCCGCCTGAACGGGCACCTGAAAAAGCTCAAAATAGTGGAGGAAGAAGAATGTCGATTCTCTGGCATGGAAGAAGAAACCTCAATCCACATACTTGCGAATTGCACAGCGATTCAGAATCCTAGGGTAAAACACCTAGGAAATTATTGAATAGAAGAGGGACAATTTCTCATCAGGGAAATAGGACTAAAGGAGCTACTAGTCTTAGAGACGTTCTTCAGAAGTAAGAGTGCACAATAGATCTTTTAGGTCTCAGTGAATGTCAGCCCACCATAAATAGTTACAAGTACCTATTACCCCTCCACCCCTAAAAAACTCCGTTATTCAATAGAAAGATGAAAAATCATCGAACCCGTTAATTTTTATTTTAATGAAGGTGTTTTATGACATATTAAAAATGGTTACCCCTTTTACCCCCTACAATTGAGAGCTACTTCGTTGGAGAGGGGTTTGGAAAGCAGAAGTCAAAAATATGTCATACTTTTCAATTTCAATCATCTGTTTGTTTAATAACGATTTATTGATTTGAGATTCACACTTTGCGATGTAACAATACAAAAGTAGTTCACTGGTTTTGCTTTAATTTGGGACACTCGATAACAATTATTCAATTTTTATTCTTGAACGCTTATACCTATTTATTTTTTTCGAATAATAATAATTAATAATTTGTCCAGTCCCTCCAGTTTGAAATATATCAATTTAATACATTATTTATTTATAATTCTCATTAAATAATTGTCTCATCCAAAATTTAAAAATTATGCTTTTGGAGTTCTGTTTTTCAAACCCTTTCCAACGACCTCTCTTGCTATTTGAAAAATCTGAGGAGGTAGTTGTCAAGTGTAGGGGTGTATATTATAAAACACCTGGATTAAAATAAAAGTTGAAAGGTTCGAATATTTTTCATTTTCGTCTTAAAGTTTTTCTTAGAGTTTCAAAGACTTAATATCCGCACCGTATAAAAGATTTATCAAGCTGCTCTATTTCTGTTCAAAATAAGAAAGTGACGATCTAAATAATTTATAGTTGATTGCAAGAAATTTCATTATTATACTGAATTTAAATTGGAATTATAATATGGAAAGCGACTCAGACACTGAAATGAATGTTACTCCACCCAAGAGAAGCATAATAAATAGTATCCTTGAATTTATTGCCAGAAAAGTTTAATAAATTTTAAGTATATGAAACCCTATAATGCCTTCCTTAATTGGAGAAAAGAGGGGAAAAGATAAATTCATTTATAAACAGGTAATTAATAGAGGTGGACGAAATATAGTATTCTACTCGCATGTATAATGGTTGATATTCACATCTGCGGCTCGCGACATAAACGTACCTTCGTGAATAATAACCATCCTTATATGCTTGTTAATATTATACTATCACCCACAATCACATTATAATTAATTTTATCCACACTTTTCTATACATATAAAATGCTCTGTCCTGAATGACTGACTGACGGTTCAACGAACAGCCTAAGCCGCTGATCTTAGAGACCTGAAACGTGGAGGGTTTATTATTTGTAGAACGTAGGCATCCGATTTTCCTAAATTCTACCCCTAATTGGGTGAGAAACGGTGGCAAAGTTTGTATGGGACAACGTGATTCCTTGGTCCAATCTACTTCAAATTTCGCATAAACATGCTTTAACAGAATTGATGGAATACTTTTTTCATATTTTATTGAAACTCATCGCCTGACGGGGTTGAAAAGGGGTAGAAAATTATTTTGGGGGTGATTTGCATCGAAGTTGATATAAATCAATACTCCTCAATGCTTTTGATTTAAATACACGTTTGAAAACTCAATCCGATTTCAATTAAAAAAACGTTTAACTCACTTAAAAGCTTGGTACAATGCAATGCATAACAACGTTAAAAACTAATTAAACATCCTATTAGAACCATTTCCTCACTGTAAGGAAATCTTTACTTTTTGTTCAAAAAATTTTGTCTGGAAGGTCAAAATTTCCTAGTGATTTGCGGAAAATATTTAATTTTTTCTGTTACAAGAACTAATTTAACGAGAATAAGTTAACAAAACTGTATACGTCAAAGTTACCAATTTCTCCCAAATTGGTTAATTAATAAAAAAATTACATAAATACTAATAAAAAACCATTCTTAACTAAAAGTCTGAAGCAATGTTAATCACTTACTGAACACAGCTTCTATCTTATAGTAACAGTGTCTGAAGAAGATAACTTGGTTATCGAAACGAGCGTAAGATATTGTGAAGTGTTAGTGCTGGTGTTGTGGAAGGACAAACTGTATTCACTGTCGAGTATCGCCAACGGTTCCAGGATTCTTAACTTAAATGTTAATAAAAAATTATACCAGATTGCTCGTACTTCGAATTATTCAAAAACAGAACGAGTTGTTTTTAAAACATAAATTTACGGTAACCTATATTAATATTCACACACAAAAATGCTGGAGTATCCTAAATAATAGATGTAATTGCAAATTATGTGATATCATCTAGATATGTTCTGTTTGTATGTGTATTTAAAAATATCGAAATTCTAGATGATATTGTAATTGCAAGAAGTAGTACCTAGCTGATTTTTTTATATTTTTGTTGGTGCTCTTGGATATTTTTATTTCAGAAGCCCATAAAACCAATGAAATATATCATGTATAATGTATATAGAGAATATACTGAAAGGTCAGGCCTGCATGCAGGAATTTTCCCAAAAGAGAAAAATGGGTACTTACAAAAAGACACGGATCAGGTAGAATCTACTATTGGGGTTTTTACAAGCACAACACTACTACAAAAAAGGTAAAAATTCTATCTAAACCGAAAACTCAAATTGTCATTAATAGAGGTGTGAAAAGTGACGATCTTGCGATTCGCTACCGCCTACTGTATTCGGGAAACACAGCATCCCGACTCCTGAGAATGTGACGTAACGCATGCAAGAAGGATAATCGATAGTAGCGCTGTTGGCAGCTCACGGCAGCTGCGGAAACTATTTAGGGTGAACGCCCTTATGAACCCTCTTGCGTATCACGCCCTTGTGCAGGTCTGGAAATTTTATACAGTGGATATGGATACATGCACAGTAAGTACACTGTTTAAGCTTTTAAAACTATTGTAACATCCGATTACCATTGAAAATAATAAAAAATGCGGAGAATTTTGTCAAATAGTAATAGAAAAATTGTATACTGAGCCACTAGAAAACTTTGTTCAGTTTTAGACCACTTAGAAAAATAATGGAAAAGTAAAAGGAGTACAAATTGTAATTATGCCTGGCATTCGTAGAATATGAAAAACCGTTAGGTATGGTACTAATAACCTGAAATATTGTAAGATTAATACAATTTTTTTATTCGGTTATTTAACGTCGGTCTATTTCTGCAGCTGGTGCTATTCACCGACGTCTCACACTACCTCTAACTTATCTAGCCCGACCTCGGTTTTACGTCTTATCGTAAAGATGACATGAATCTATATTATACCTCGTGCTCATTGGTATAATGCCTGCGAGCTGTGATATGCTCCTGCGCTGCAGGCTGTACGGCTGTGTTTCTGCAGTGGTCACACAAGTACTAACCGCGTTCGACACTGTTTCATCGTAATTATCGCATCTGAAGGCGTTCCTCTACAATGCTGGGTCCACGTCCAAGATTAATACTAATAGGTTGGCTTTTAAACTAGGACCAGCAGGACCTTGTAGTCTGCAAAGATTAGATCTATTGTGGTTCTCTGAATGTGGATTATATTCGGACTGGACTCTTTTTATCTTGCTAATCAGCCTCTTTACTGAACCTTCCACGTAGTTTCTTGCCGGTGATTTCCCATCGTTTAGTACAAGAAACCGCACATTAGCCAGGCTGCCGCACTGGCATGCGATATGCTATGCAGTCTCCTTCCCTAGGTGACAGAACCTGCACGTGGCTTCGTCTGTCAATATCCTTAGCTTTGTATTCATGTTAAGCTTAACAGTACCCCGTTGTCATACTTACTACGGCTTTGGCAGTTTTCCTGTTTTTGGCTATTAGGTCTGCCGTGAATTTTGGCGAATATCCTCTACACAACCATTCTGGAGATTTGTGTACCACCTAATTTCTCATAGCCAAGTTTATTGTCAATTTTGCGACAACTCAGAAGAGTTTCGCTCCAATTAATGGCATTATTGAGCCCTATCTGGCAATTTAATGCTCCTTTACGTTGTCTTCATGGCCCTCGTGCCTTGGTACTCAGGCTACCGTTACCTTGCAATGGTCTAATAACATCTTTATTGGTTAATGGAATTGAATAGATGAGGCTTTTACTTGATGAAGATCCATACTTAACGATGAAATAAAACAATTTAATTTGTTTAAATCTTCATTATAATTGAACTAAGCTCAATATACAATTCGTGACGAGTTTCGCTAACAAGCTAGCAAGCAAGAGCAAATATTCAGATAACAAAAATAGTTTATTTGTCCATATTTTGGTTTTGGCCATATGTTAAAAAATTCTTATGGGTCTCAAATTGTTAGGAATTTATGCCAACTCAATACTCCTCATTTTTTCTGTCACTTTCTATATTCCAGATATTTAAGATGCAGTAGTCCACTTTCACAATCTATTCAGTAAAATGCCTATTTTAAATGTCCATATCTCCCATTGCATCAATCGTACAAAAACAAATAAACGCATCATCTCAACGGGCTCCATTTAAGCCTATATGTTTTTTTTGAGCAAAACAGATTTTTCGCAACATTTAAAAAAATTTTTTGGATGAAATTTTCCGTTCCCAATATCTCGGAAGCGGTGCACTTCATGAAATATAATTTTCCCTTCCAAAAACCGGCTTTTTTTCCAATAGGTAGGTTTATTTTGGTATCTTTTTGTCCCCCCCCCCTCCTTCTAAGGTCCACACTTCCAAAGTTTTATTTTCGGATTTGACGCACTCTCCTTAACAAAATTCAATTTACTTTAATTGGCTGCCATTATTCTCTAATTAATTAGCTCACAATTTACTTCCTTGACTGGATTATATTGGTTGTATCAAATTAATATTAAAGGTAATTAGAGAAGTCTTAAACAATAAATATTCTTTATCTTTACCACAAACTGTTTGTCAAAATTTATCCACAAAGGGCAACACAACGTATACACTTAAAAATTATCACCCTAACATTTCCAATATCCACGAAAAGAGGCTTTGTGTAGTAATACTACGGTCAAAGAATACACCAATGGTGTATTCTGTGCTACGGTAGATATTGTTTTCGTTTAAAAAGATGGCAATGAAGTATTTGCAGGCTAGTTGTTACCAGACTGTACTCCGTAAGTAGTCGCTTTTGGTAGCACACTTTTAATTCAAATTTACTGGCACCTTAAATGACATTTTTCTACGGAAGCGTAGAAGGGCCACATAAATTTAAATAAATTTTTTATCATAAATAACGACTTACTAAGACGTTATTACGAGATAGAAGACATAATTTTGTGATATGGAAGCTGTAAAACAGGACTCTTGAACTAATTCCTTAAATCTGAAAAATTCAAACTAAAGCGTCCAAATATGTAGTTAAACTATGAACAATGAAGAACAGGTAAGTACACAATAAATATAATATATTGTAGGTACACTTCTCTCAGGATACAGGATTAATATTTATAAATTACCATAACCCATCCCTCAACATTGCTATTATTGCCAGGAGAAGAAATGTTTAAAATAAAAGGTAAGAGGTTTGTGGATAATTTACAATGAATATAAGCGAAATAACGAGAGGGGATGCTTTTAACGACCCATATACTAAAAAGGGCTACTACCATTGAATCAAATAATACAACTTCGGAGAAATCAAATCTGCGGAAGCCATTTTTGAAATTAGCCGTCATATGTCATGCGATCACTTGTAGTCTTCTTGCTTATGGTCTTTACAGACCCAAATTAGTTTAGAGTTTGTTTGTAGGCTAGAATTATTTTTTAAATACCTAATCTATTTCATGTCTATATTGTTCAACGAAAAGTACAGAAATAGTTACTGATGGAAAAAATACCTACATAATACATTTAATAAAACTCCACTTTTAGCTACAATACTTTATCCCAGTGTGATTCGAGTAGCTATAAGCATTTATTATGGTTCTCAGAGTATGTCAGAGTTAGCTGTCACCTCCAAGGTTATTTATTTTTGTCCCTCCACCATCAAAGGATTTTCGCCGGGCTTCACTTCTTTTTGTTGTGTATTCTTTCTTTTATTGAATAAAGAATATGAGGATAGACGTTAGATTTGTTCGAAGTGCAATCACAAATGGTTGGAAACTAAACGAATGATGAGCAGTGTATAAAAACCGGTTGCAGAGAGTCTAATCTATCTATGAACTAATCTAATATTCACTACACAATTATAGTAGCTACTTATCTCTTAATCTGTAGGAACCATCTGTTTGACTTGATAGTACGTGAAAAGTAATTCAGTATACTACTAAAAAACTATTTATAAACACGATGTTGTTTTGCTATGTACGGTATCTTATTGGGAACATTAAATTATAAGAAATAATCTAGAATCATTAATTAGAAGTGATTAGATTGACGTCGCTGTGCCGAATACCACTTCGTTAAAACACAACTCGATTATTTAACGTGGTACACAACTCTCCGGCAAGTCGTTGTGACGCATACCAATGCCGTACATCGCAGCGCCGGATAGAAACAAGAATTACAGATATCAAATATCACCTTCCACTACGATCCAGCTAAAACACCATTAGTCTCAAGTGGTGCCAGTGAAGTTGGGGCAGGGGCAGTACTATCACACCATGTTTCTGATGGTATACCAGAAACGTATCGCTTTTGCCTCCCGTTCCTTTAATCATGTAGAAATACAATATTCTACTATTGATAAGGAAGCTTTAGGCCTATTCAAAGTATGGAACTCCCTAAGTATCTCCTCAACGGTTTGATATTTTTAAATGAAATTGCACATCCCCTTCTAAGGAGATCCAAGGAATTCAATGTTTGGGCAGGTATTTTGGGAAACCACATAGTTGGTCCTGTTTTCCTAAATTCAAATTTAAGCGGTGAAGTGTATCTGGAGATGTTACAAAATGCAATTGAGCCGTTAATTCTTGAAATTCTGGAAGATAATCCTAATGAATTCGGGCATCTGGATGGTGCTCCTGCACATTATTATGGTGCAGTAAGACGTTACCTGGATGAAGAATATTGAGGTAGATGGATTGGCCGGCGAGGTCCTATAGAATGGCCACCTCGGTCACCAGATCTGACACCATTAGATTATTTCTATGTGGGTACTTGAAATCCAAGGTTTATACTACGGCACCAGATAGCATTGGCGTTTTGAAAGAAAGAATTATTGAAGAATGCAATGCAATTTCAGCTGACACATTCGAACGAGTACGACAAGAGTTTACTAATAGGATGTATTACTGTCAGGAAGTAGACGGAGCACATTTCGAACACTTGCTATAAGAATCCATTGTTGATATTTGATTAATTAAATTTAAAAAAGTAATTTCAATAATATTGGTATTTATTTAATTTATCCGTCAAAATTAGTTTAAACCCAAACAAAATTAATATGGCTATGTAGCCAATGTCAGTGCCTTTCAAACGAGATATCACTTGACATGAGGTCCTATTTAAAATTATTGGCCAGAGTGGCACTATGACGTCCTCTATTACTATTACGTCACCTGTTACCATGTATGTATGTATTTTTGGGGTAAGATTCACTGAGACCTAAAAGATCTATTGTGCCCTCTTACTTCTACTTAGTTTCTGAGGAGAGTCTCAGAGACTAGTAGCTCCTTTAGTCCTATTTCCCGGAGGAATTTTAGGATATCTGCAAGCCTCAACTTAGGTAACTGTCCCTCTTCTATCCAGTAGTCTCCCAGGTACTGTGCCCTAGGATTCTGAATTACTGTGCAGTTCGCAAGTATGTGGATGGAGGTTTCTTCTTCCATTCCACAAAATCTACAATCTTCTTCCTCCACTATTTTGAGCTTTTTAAGGTACCCATTTAGGCGACAATGTCCTGTCAGGATTCCTGTTAAAACTCTTAGTGCAGTTTTTCTTTGACTTATGCATTCATTTGATTTCAACAGGTTGTAGTCACCCAGAAGAATCTTTGATTGCCTAAGCCCTACTAGATCTTTCCAATTGTCAGATCTTCTCTTTTCTTCGGCTTTACCTATTTCTTCCAATATTACATTGGAGCTGATTCCGCAAAAGGGTTCCGGCCCCCAAAAGGGTATTTCAGTCCCCCTCTTCGCTAGTTCATCTGCTATTTCGTTTCCTTCTATTCCAGTGTGTCCTGGAATCCACAGTAAGGTGACTATATTGTTCTCGCCTAGTTCATTAAGTTTGCCTAGGCATTCCCACACCATTTTGGAACTGATTACACAAGAACTCAGTGCTTTAATGGCTGCTTGACTATCAGACATTATGATAATCCTTTGCCTTCTATATCCTTTGTCAATATTGAACTGGGCACACTTTCTCATTGCGTGAATTTCCGCTTGAAAGATACTTGGGGTTTTTCCCAAGCTTTCAGAATGTTTGGTTCCTGGCCCGTACACTCCTATCCTAGTTCCTTCTATTGCTTTTGAGCCGTCTGTGTACCATTGAATGGCATTCTTTCCAAGTTTGGTATTGGTATTTGGATCCCATTCCTTCTTGTTGCTTAATTCCGTAATAAATTTCCTTGAAAAATTATACTTTTTCATCATACCATCTTGTGGCATGTCCCAGGTTGTCCGATTTCTAAGAAGTGAAGAGGTGGTTTTTTTTTTAATGATTCCCTCTCTACTTAGTCTGTAGCTTGTTCTTTCTGCAACACTCTCCACCACCATATGTAATGGTGTGAGGTTGAGAATCACTTCCATTGCTGCCGTTGGGCATGTACTCATTGTTCCTGTTATGCATATACAGGCTAGTCTTTGAATTTTGGAGAGGTTTTCTCTCGTCGTCAAGAGGCTAGTTCTACTACTCCACGCAATGGCTCCATAAGTGATGATTGGTCTCACTATGGCAGTGTACAACCAGCTCAGGATTTTTGGGTTACAACCCCAGTTTCTCCCTGCCAGATTCCTGCACACCATTAGAGCCATTTTTGCTTTGTATGTAATCTCCTTCTCGTGTTTGTTCCTAGAGTCAAACCTAGATACTTGACTTCTTGTCTCCATTCAACGTCGTTCCCATCAAGTTTAATGGTTTTGAGGTTGAGTTTTCTTTTCTTAGTGAAGACTATCAAGGTGGTTTTGGTGGGGTTGATGCTAAGTCCCACTTGCCTACACCAGCGATTTGTATAGTTCAGACCCTTTTGTACGATGTCACAAAGGGTGTTTTCAAATTTTCCCCTGGCTGTTATAACAATATCATCGGCATATCCTTGGCAGGATATTCCGAGGTCTGTCAAACCACACAGGAGTTCGTCAACCGTCAGACACATCCTCTGGTTGTGCAGATGGTGACACTGTCTTTGCTCGTTCTCGTCTCTGCTACTCTAGTGGTGAGCAGTTCCGACATCCATTTGTGCTGTTGCTGTTGCTGTTGTGCTGTCTACACCTCTTCTATTTAGTGCTATCTTGACAGCCTCATGTGGAGTGTTGTCAAAACCTCCTTCTATGTCCAAAAATGCACATACTACAGTTTCTTGGTTGTCTAAGCCACCTCGGATATCCTCCGTCAGTTGTACCAGTGATCCGTAGATCTGCCTGCCCGGTAAGCATGCTGATATGGGTGGAGAGGTAGTCTAGCTGTCTAGGATTTCCGTTCTAATATAGTTGTCAATAGCTTTTTTCATCGTTTTAAGCACAAACGATGTTGGGCTGATTGGTCTGAAGGATTTGGGGTTTGTTGTGTCCCTTTTTCCAGCTTTTGGAATGAAAGTTACTATTGCCCTTCTCCATGCTTCTGGTATATAACCCAGTTCCAAGCTACTTCGACTAATTCTAACCAAATGTGGTAGAATTTCGTCTTGTCCTTGCTGGAGCAATGCTGGGAAAATTCCATCTGCTCCAGGTGTTTTGAAAGGTGAAAAGGTGTTCATAGCCCATTTCAACCTATCGTTACTACAAATGTGCTTGGCGATTGTAGTACTTTCTCTCGAGGGCCTGTTATGACCTTCGAGAGGATTATCCCCCCTGTTTGGGGTACTTCCAAGAAAATGAGTTTCTAGTAAGAGTCGCACTATTTCCTCCTAATTTTCGGTATATTTACCGTCTGGCTTCCTCAAAGCCATATCTGTGTTGACCCTACTTTTCGCCATGACTTTGTAAAGTCTTGCCGCAGCAGGTGTTGTGTTTATATCTTCACAGAATTTCCTGAAGCTATTTCTTTTAGCTTTTCTAATTTCCTTGTAGTACGTGTTCCTCACCTCGGTGTATCTCTGCCAGTCTCCGGTGAATTTTGCTCTATTAAAAAGGTCCCGGGTTTGAGATCTTAATTCTGACAGATGTTCAGCCTGTTCAGATCCTCAAGCTCATTTTCCAGGTCGAGATGGTGCTTAGCCCTTCCTTTCCTGTGGATATGTGCTAGATTTCCTTTCAGACAGGTGTAATACCGGCGGCCGTTAGTCACCAATATAATAACCAATGTAATAACCGGGAATAGAGAGACTAAAAATCGACTGGTCCACCGTAAATGCTGCTACTTCAGAGAACACCTTGGTGCCGAATTTCACGAGCCGGAACCTGAAAAAAAAGTAAAATTCTCCTGGTGTGTCCCTGAAAATAACAAGAAGGCAGCGTAGCTGGCTGTCACCACCCACGAGTACGTGGGAAACAGGAATCAACGACTCCTGTAAGAAAAGTCCGAAAGGATAGATCCGGCCTCCGCTGCTATCAGTTGTTGTTGATAATGAGAGGTCTTTGTGTGTAGGGTTACGTCTGGCATAAAGTTCAGGATAAGGTAATACTGCTATGTATGAAAGCAAACTAAGCGTTATAGAATTTAAGTGGGTTTATTATAAAAAGAAGAAATCCAAGAATAGAAAAATAAATAATGAACTATAATATTAAATAATTAATAGAAACTTAATAATGATAATACTAATAATATTAAATACTGATAATATAAAAAAAAATATAGTTATGCTTATAAATTCAGTTAATTGAGAATGGGCGAGAATCGTAATTATAGGTTACGTATGAAAACTTAATAACTTTCATAGAAATATGAATCCTCTATTTTCAAACTTTTCGGTGTGGGCTAAATGCTCCTCACACCTCAGTTTTGGGGATTACCACTGAATCCTTTATAACAGTAAATATCGAGTAAAAATAAAGTTCCAAAATAAATTATAAAAATTAATATGTGCATGAGGCGGCAATAAAATACGGGCTAACCAAACTACAAAAATATTTGTTTCACAGTTAGTATAATATCAATCAGACTCACCAAATGCAGGTAGGATGCTCTCCAATGATGCTGGAGACTTCTTATCCGGCTTATTAACTGACACCAACACTGTATCGGATAGGGTAGACTTTTTATCGAAGCCTGTTCGCCTCTAGCAAATCTTACTTGGCCGTTCGCTACCCTCTTTACCGAATTACCCTTTAAGCGCTACAGTAGACGCTCTCTCGAAGCAATTACTCCGGTGTCGAAACGAAAATTATTTTGACTCCGCGCTACTTCCGTCTTACAAGTCAAAATATAACTCTGGATTTTTGCAGATGACCGCTAACCGCGAATACTATGAGGCAACCGCTCGCAACCGTGCTCGGGACCCAACTGCCTTGTCCTTATTTTTTTCTCCGTCACCTCCATATTTTGGCAATTCTTGCCCAGTCGGCTTTTCACCACTTTTTTCGCTTCTTGTTTTCTTATTGGACACACGTGTACTTTGTGACCCACGATCGCTTTCCTTACTCAGCGAACTCGTGTATTCAAAACTAGGTTACCTTTTTGGGTTACTTTGTACTTGTGTCAATGTTTATTGTCCGCATTGTTTAGTCTGATTGAAATTTGCTACGCTACCTAAATATAAATTATATTTTTATGAAATTAATTTTGTAATGAATATAATTGAAATTTGTTATACTGGGTGATGTTTTCCATCATTCCACCCTTGGTACTTATTACATTGCCACCCCCTTTGAAAAAGTGTTGGACTTACCTGTCCAACACCTTTTACGTGCTCCCCTTACGCTAAACTTATCTAAGTACAAAGTTGCGCCACTGCGTTACATAATACCGCGAATTCACCGTGGCACTGATACACTTTTTCATTGTTCGTCCGCACAGTCTTTTCCTTATGTCTTGATGTAATACCTATGACTCCCCTGTTGCGCTTTGCTGCTCCTCGGCTCTGCTGGGTGGTTGGGCCATTTTACCATTGGCCTCATCCATCTTTAGTATTGTAATGTGATATATCTTTTTGGTGGTTGAAAAATAATTCGTACAGTGAAGTACAATGCTGCTAGTGCGTTACTAGTTTGGCGGAAACATTGGGGGGAAACCATTATGGTTTCAATACTGTGCCCGTGGAATGGGGCGAGGACGATTTGAGATTTGACAAACAGTTGTCTGAATAATTTAGGGTGGTCTAAGGACCGAAAGTATGGTAAGTTGCTTGTTGCACCAAGTTCTAGTGGGATTTACATTTCCTTGTAATGTTGACTCCTTTTTAGTTGTTGTTAGCCGTACGATTGCGATTTTTGTTTGCCACGCACTCTGTTTGCACTTGACTTTAAAGTGTTTTTGTTTATTATTAACTTAAAACTATGGTACTAAAAGTTTGTTCCGCGCACTTTTTATGGAGAGTTTATACTGTCGCGCGAGTCAGTCCAGTGAGCAGTGCTGGATGCTTGTCCATGAGTTTCTTGAGGGTTTTCCTCGTCGTGTTTAGTGAGTTCAATCTCTTCTTTGGATTTCTTCTTCAGGTCGTTCCTGTGTAGTACCCATGACGTTAGGCTTGACCATATGCCTGCGAATATAGCTACTCCGCAGCCTATGGTTTGATAAATTCTTAAACTATTTATTATTACTCCACATAGATAATGTAAAGTTTTATATACAACGTAGAATCCTATAAGTCCACTTACGAATGAACCAAGTTCTGAGAACCATACCCATATATGACTTATGGTGGAATGGGCGAGTTCTTTTAGTTCCTTTTCGCTGAACATACTCGTGACTCTGTATCCTTTACAGGTTCCATCATCTTGTGAGGTTCCATAGAGGGTTGTGGACACTGTTGTCGTACCATTCATAACTATATTCCCCATGCTTCTATGGTATAGATTTATTGATTTGTATCTGTGCATATTCCTGCACTCTTCTGCTCCTAATTTTTCTATGTATGTGTCTAGTCCGTCACTGACTATGGATGTGTGGCTGTGCATGCCACAGTGAAAAAATAATCTTGTCACTTCGACGTTGCAGCTCCAAACTTTTTGTGTACTAAATTCGTTACGTTGAATTACTTGTACTGTCACGGTTTCACTCACGTACGTCATTTCCGGGGGCGCGCACGGTTGAATGTCTCTTAGCGATATTACCGTTGCGTTGGTTTTCGCGTCCGTGCAATCGTAGGCTATTAAACCATGTGTTCCATGTAGTATGGCGAAGATTAGCGTTAGGGTAGTCATGGTATTGTGTCGGTTGACCATTTTCTTCTCCTTGTCGTGGATTAGTTTTCTCTCGTTCTATAAAATTTTAATTTAATGAGTTCCGATTCACTACGCACTTTCTTATTCTAAATACGACAAAAATATATAAAAAAAATTAAAATGTTAAATGAGATAATAGCAGTCAATAATATTACCTAACATAATATTAATCTGTCGGTTGGTACTTATAATCACATTACATAATTGTAATTATTTGCTTTTATAAGTCCTATGTGTAGTAAGATTTCTTTTTCAGTGAAATGTTAATGGCTTCTTGCAGCCCTGTCCAAGTTATATAAAATCTTTTGGATGCAATGTCAATGATTGCCTTAAAAACAATTATAAAAAAAAACCTTGAAACTATTAGTGTCTTCTTGTGGTCTTATCTGAATTAAATAATCCCCTTAATGTGTACTGTCAATAGCTGACTCAAAAAAAGTTTATAATAAAAAAATTTCCTGGCTTCCTGTAGCCTTATCTAAGTTGAATGACCCCTTCCAATTTCACTTACTACTAATTTAAAATAATTTAAGTAAGAAGAATGTCCTTGGTTTCCTATAACCTTACTTATTTACGTTGAAAACCCTTTCTAGCTTTCTCTAAGTAGATAATTTACAAAATTAAGAAAAATTAAAAAAATTAAAAAAAAATTGTTCGTTGCTTTCTTTCTTACATGAGATAAACCCTTTCTAGATTTATCTAACAGATCTGCTTCACTCTGTATTCTGTTTCCCTTGCTATATGTATAGTCTATTTGTTTATTTAGTTTTCAACTCGGATTTAATAACATATTTTATCTATTAATTTTCCAAGATCTCCTGCTCCGATTTTGCTCTTTGAAATTATTTGCTTCCCCCATGTACGAGGGAACCTATCTAGAGACAACTGCCGAGAACCCCAATTTTTCACTTTGCGAAACCCCTTTGTACAGATGATCAAAATATCTCATTAAGATAATGAACCGGTTGTCCTTGCTACTAGCGTTACCTTATCTTGGGTGCTTGCCTTAATGTAGTAGAATGTCAATTCAACGTGGTCCAGGGATGTTGCCTGTTAGTATCCACAGTAACCATAGGGCATCGCTCAGGTACGTTAAACTAACCCTCGTACTTCATTTTGACAGTTCCCCTTAATTCTGGTAGGTAGAGCGTCGACCTACTACGGATACGTTATACGTTTGTTTTGATTGCCATTTCTGTGTCGTGAGGGTGGGTTAATGCGTTTCTCTGTTGTAGCAGACACTTTCCGCTATAAATTTTCCTTTTTATCTACCCTCCTAGTAGTTTTCTCCATATTGTGCACCTTTTAATTTGGATTCACTGATCCGTGTTTTTTTCCAAACTCTTTTCCTTTGATATTTTGTTATAGAAATATTCACCTATGTCGCTTTCGACATTTTAATTAGTATACCTTCATGCCAGTCCGGTCCTGGCGGACTTACGTTAATCGTAATCTCGCATTTTGTCACTGGAGCATCAGTAATTGTTTATTCAAATATCAGCTGCTTTTGTGTCCTTGAACTTGAACTTCACGATGTATCGGTATGCAAGCGATATATAAACATTTGTTGTCGTAGGTTTTGCTTCAAATACGTAGAAAAAAAAAATTTTACTTTACCTGCAGTGTAAATGTATAAAATTTATTTTTTTTCTTCTCCCTACCTACTCTTATACTATCTCCTGTACAACTTTTTTGTTAGCCTTGTTTGGCCTTTATTGTACGCTTTCTATAACTTTTTATTTACCTATTGTGCACATCCCCTTTTTGGGTTTATTATTCCTTTATTTGCCTAGTTTGGCAACTTCATTTCCTTTAATAATTTTTTTCTCCTGCATTTAGCACTTCCCTTTATGGGGTATTTATTCCTTTATTTGCCTAGTTTTGGCAACTTTATCATCTTTAATTCTTCCTTTTTTCCTGCATTTAGCACTTCCCTTTCTGGGGTATTTATTCCTTTATCTGCCTAATTTTGGCAATTCTATTTCCTTTATTCTTCTTTTCTTTTGCGTTTAGCACTTCCCTTCATGGGGTATTTATTACAATATTAAACTTGCAATTATTATTTCTCCTTTGATACCTCGTAACACGTGTATTTACACGTTCAGCTTATTTGCTGGCCTCTCGTTTGAAGCAAAATGGGTACCCTCTTTTAACTAAATTTTCAGCAGACACTGTACTCTATAGTTTCTTGTTCTGCAATTTAGTATCTATCCTTGTATTAGAATCAAGACTACCAACAATATTTTTATTTGCCAGCTTTGTCTGTGCTCTAGTTACCATATAAGTATTTTCTTTCAATTACCCCTAGTGGTTGTGGCGGCAATTGCACCACCAATGGTCCAGAAGCCGTTGAAGCTTCAGCTGCAAATGTGACGGTTGTACCGGACGTTTGTTGATTAGCACCTATATTAGTGTTAGTAGGCATTTCTGTAGTTTGATATATTTAACTCTAATAAGCATACAGCTCTAAACTAGCTTACCTTTTGTAGACTCTTCTGAAAAAGAATCAAAACAGACAAAACTCTTGGGGGGAGGGGGTTGAGTTGGGTCGGTTGCGAGTTGGGGATGGTTGTGAGTTGGATTTTTTTTTTGATTCTGCGGTTTGAGATTATGTACCTCTAGTAAAAGTACATTCCTTTGCAATTGTGCAAAGAAAAAAAAATAGAATAAAATTAACTAATTAATTATTAAAAAAAAATATTTTGCTAATAAAATAGTAATTTACTACTTATTTATTTGTGCCTAATTATTGTAACTTTCAATATAACAAAATTTCCTTTCATATCTAATAAAAAAAATTGCATATAATTATTTTAATAATTAAATAAATTCTAAAAGACGGCCCTGTCTACTAATATGATTTCACTCTCTTTATATTTCTAGTGACCTTGCACCCATAAGTATTTCACCGAAAATAGTATAGGACATCTACTCAGCGAAATTACTGTGACAAAACAAAGCTAGTTATTTTTCTTATGAAATAACGTTGTATATGCAAATTTTTTCGCAATTTATTATTTATATTTAACTGTATTTAATTGTTACGGTAATTTTATCAAATATTATTTTCTTAAAAAAAAATTAATAGACTTCAAAAATTAAAACTGAAATTTATCTATGGGAGCGGAGGAATGTGGTAATGACGTAACCCTTTGTTCTTCCATCTATCAACTTAATACTGAAAGAAGAAATAAATAAAAAAAATCCGAAAACCGCTGTCACCAATGTAATACCGGCGGCCGTTAGTCACCAATATAATAACCAATGTAATAACCGGGAATAGAGAGACTAAAAATCGACTGGTCCACCGTAAATGCTGCTACTTCAGAGAACACCTTGGTGCCGAATTTCACGAGCCGGAACCTGAAAAAAAAGTAAAATTCTCCTGGTGTGTCCCTGAAAATAACAAGAAGGCAGCGTAGCTGGCTGTCACCACCCACGAGTACGTGGGAAACAGGAATCAACGACTCCTGTAAGAAAAGTCCGAAAGGATAGATCCGGCCTCCGCTGCTATCAGTTGTTGTTGATAATGAGAGGTCTTTGTGTGTAGGGTTACGTCTGGCATAAAGTTCAGGATAAGGTAATACTGCTATGTATGAAAGCAAACTAAGCGTTATAGAATTTAAGTGGGTTTATTATAAAAAGAAGAAATCCAAGAATAGAAAAATAAATAATGAACTATAATATTAAATAATTAATAGAAACTTAATAATGATAATACTAATAATATTAAATACTGATAATATAAAAAAAAATATAGTTATGCTTATAAATTCAGTTAATTGAGAATGGGCGAGAATCGTAATTATAGGTTACGTATGAAAACTTAATAACTTTCATAGAAATATGAATCCTCTATTTTCAAACTTTTCGGTGTGGGCTAAATGCTCCTCACACCTCAGTTTTGGGGATTACCACTGAATCCTTTATAACAGTAAATATCGAGTAAAAATAAAGTTCCAAAATAAATTATAAAAATTAATATGTGCATGAGGCGGCAATAAAATACGGGCTAACCAAACTACAAAAATATTTGTTTCACAGTTAGTATAATATCAATCAGACTCACCAAATGCAGGTAGGATGCTCTCCAATGATGCTGGAGACTTCTTATCCGGCTTATTAACTGACACCAACACTGTATCGGATAGGGTAGACTTTTTATCGAAGCCTGTTCGCCTCTAGCAAATCTTACTTGGCCGTTCGCTACCCTCTTTACCGAATTACCCTTTAAGCGCTACAGTAGACGCTCTCTCGAAGCAATTACTCCGGTGTCGAAACGAAAATTATTTTGACTCCGCGCTACTTCCGTCTTACAAGTCAAAATATAACTCTGGATTTTTGCAGATGACCGCTAACCGCGAATACTATGAGGCAACCGCTCGCAACCGTGCTCGGGACCCAACTGCCTTGTCCTTATTTTTTTCTCCGTCACCTCCATATTTTGGCAATTCTTGCCCAGTCGGCTTTTCACCACTTTTTTCGCTTCTTGTTTTCTTATTGGACACACGTGTACTTTGTGACCCACGATCGCTTTCCTTACTCAGCGAACTCGTGTATTCAAAACTAGGTTACCTTTTTGGGTTACTTTGTACTTGTGTCAATGTTTATTGTCCGCATTGTTTAGTCTGATTGAAATTTGCTACGCTACCTAAATATAAATTATATTTTTATGAAATTAATTTTGTAATGAATATAATTGAAATTTGTTATACTGGGTGATGTTTTCCATCATTCCACCCTTGGTACTTATTACACAGGTGTTATAGTTGTCCCAATCTGTTTTTCTTGGTTATCTCCTGAGACTTACCTCAGGTATGCCTAGCTCTAACTTGAATGTTATAATACTATGATCGGAGAGAGATGGTTCACCCGATACTCTCCAATCTTTTACTATATGTTTTAGATCACGAGTTGCCAATGTGACATCTAAAACTTCTTGCCTTACCCTTGATACAAATGTGGGGGTACTCCCTATATTGTGAATATCAAGGTTTTTATTAAGGATATATTGTAAAAGCTGTTCACCTCTCTGGTTGGTGTTGCTGCTGCCCCAAGCGGTGTTATGTGCATTGGCATCACATGCTAGAAGTAGAGGTAGTCTCTTCTCTTCACAGTACTCCACCAGCCTTTGTACCTCTGGGGGTGGTGCTAGCCCATCTCCCTCGAAGTAGCATGATGCTATTACTATCTCCTTGCCCTCCTTCTTATGTTCGAGGTGTGCTCGAACTGGAACGAGGTCCCGAGTCATGTATTCTGAAAGACAAAAATAGTTAATATTGTTCCTTATCATAATACATGTTCTTGGTATATTACTACCAGTGTGATATACTATTTTAGCATCTTTACATGCTAATCCTCTTACCTGGTTATTATTGACCCAAGGTTCTTGGATCAAACACATCCCCCATTGGTCTTTGGTGAACAATCTTGTGATCACCGCCGAAGCTCCTTTGTCATGGTGTTGGTTATCTTCTTGGGTATTTCTCTCTTTCATCATGGTGATGTCCCCTTCTTTAAGAGTACTGTCCCCTTCCTCCGACACAATCTCCATTTCATCTTCGGACAGCGGCGACTCCTCCCCAATGTGTAGGCTTTCTACACTACCTGAGTGGCAACTGGCCTTGGAGAAAATGGAAGCCTTTTCCAGTTCTCCTTCTTCTTCATTTCTGAAGCCATGTACGGGGATTTTCCCAAACCGGTAATGGATGGTGAACCCGTTGTTCTTGATTTTTTGGCAGGATAGATTGTCTATTCCTGTCCTCAAGACTAGGACTTTGCCCTCTTCCTTAAGGTTGAGGACCTTCCACTGGTTTGTTTCCAAACCCTCGTTCTGCGCTTTGATCAAACGAAGAAGCTTTCCTTCCTCTACGCCCTTGCTTCGTGGGAGGAAGATCGTAGCGGTATGCACTTTTGGGATGTCGTCTCCCAGGCACACCGTCAGTTCTACTCCCTTCCAGCGTTTCAGCTGTGGTACTATCAGCCGGAGCCATTCCGCAGTCTGTGGTGTTTCACAGTTGATTAGAACGACTCCTGGTCTGAAATGTATGCCACTAAAATGGAGTTTATGCTCCCATCCAGCATACATTTCTTCTATTATTGGGTTCTCCAGCAAGGTTTGGTCGTCCGCACTGAGGGAAGTCTAAGGGTACGCCCTAGGGAGAACTGCCATTCTTACTAGCTTTGCTGCAGCTGCATAGCTGCCAGCTGAAGAAGGGATGGCTATTCTGTCCTCCTTTTTCTTCTTCACCTGTACTTGCGGTGCCTGGGCTGTCGCCACTTCCCACTTTCGTTTTTCTCCTTTAGGAGGGATGTTTTTCTCCTCTCCTTGTTTTTTGCGCTCTGTGGCCTTCTTTCTTGCTTGTGTGTCGTCGTGGATCGTCCCTTCCTCCGGGTTTACCCAGTTCAGGTAGTATGGGGGTTTTCTTATTTTTTGTCCAGGGTTTTTCCCGGACACTTTCACCAGTTGAGGAGGTTGAGGGTATAGGTGCCCCTGCCTTTCTCCTCTCCTGTTTTTCTCTAGCTTCCTCAACACGAGGCGACTTGTGCCCGAATGCGGTGCTTGCCCGCCTGACTTCTTCTTTTTCTTATCCATGGTTGATCCCACGAGTAGCTAGGGAAACATAAGGTCCACTCCTGCAGAGCCCCGCATGCAGGAGTAAGGGTATTTAAACTGGATGTCCCCAGGTATCCAGAGTACGCATATTAGCGATCAAGCTTACCCTTGACCACACAGTCCTCGGCATATGCTGTTCCACCTTGACTTGGGGGGCTTTTATTGTGGTCTCCTTCCACTTGGCCAGCTGTTTAAGGCAAGCCCCCACATCTAGTGAATATACCTCATCAACCACCTTCCACTAGATACGGTTTATATCAGGCAGGTTTCCACAAGCAGTCTACTGCTCCGACGACCCCGCTGACTCCGGCAACCGACCGGCTATTAACAAACTCGTCGGGACAACAGTCCACTCTCCCCGCTGAAGATCCTGATATCGTATTTTTGCATTCCACAGAGATCCGTGGAGCTGTCCTTGGTTTCACGTATTCCTCTTGAAGAGGAACAGTTACTCGGCTCCCCCACCAACGACCAGGTCTCACAGCTCCTTGGGGGAGCACATGTTACCATTAGTAGACAAGTTTACAATTTATTTTCACCCTCCAAATTTTATGAATGTAAGTGTAGACGTTCAAAAGATATGAGGGGGGTGGGGACTTTTGAATAGCACTGTATATACAGATTGCGAAAGGGCTTTTCGAACCAAACGATTTACACAAGCACGACAAGGAAAATATGAGAAAAACAGCTTGAAAGAGAGAGAAAGAACAACTGTGCATGGCCAGCGAGGGCGTGTATTTAGTTCCAGAGGCCGGCCGAATCTCCACTGCCCTCCCCCATTTCAACCGCTGTTGCCAGAAGCGCAGACTAATTTGTACAAAAAATGATAGTTTTGTCTCGTCATCGTTGACTCCTTTTCGAGCTTATGCACATTTAGGCAAAACCAAACACCTCCATCCGGCAACAGTGTCCTTTACAGAGAGAATTCACATTTAAATTGCTATTCCTAGGTCTTTTCGCTACAAACGTTGATCACGTTGGAAGCGCATGCCATTGTATTTGAAAATGACACTGTTGCCGGATGGAGGTGTTTGGTTTTGCCTAATAATACATGAGCTTTGACGTAACATACAGCCCAGAAAAAGACAATTTTCCAGCATACTCGATAAGGCTTCCCCTAACAAACAATGGGCAAATGACATTATACAGCCATATGCGTCTATTACATTTACGACTAAAAAAATAGCCAATAACCAGAAATATATTAAAGGCGAAAATTACAAAAGATAATTTTTTTTGTCAAGTAATCACATATGTCAAAACATCTTGGCCCGATAGAAGATACCTAGGTCAATCCTTACACAATTTTTAAGAAAAACGGGACGAACTATAATTCGAGGAAGATATTTTATTGCGCAAGGGTCGTATCTGTGTTGCGTCTTCCTCGAACCTGAAGTATTGGTTATGCTACATGACGGACACCCAGGAATAACCACAATGCAGTCATTGGCAAAACTGCATGTCTATTGGCCAAATATCTGACATGGCCCAGGCTACTGAAAAATACCATTTTTGCTAAGAGTCCAGGCAAAATGACCATAACTTACCCGTTCATCCCTGGGGGATATCACCAGAGCCATTTAGACTTCGCAGGGCACTTTGAAGGAAATATGTGGTTCATACTTATAGACCCTTACACCCATTGGTTAGAAATAATACCGATGAAAGATATTACTTCCATCAGCTTAGATTATAGACTCCTTGCGTGTTATTTTTGCACGATTTGGCCTGCCAAAATTCCTTGTTATAGTTAAAGTAAAATATATAGTGCCAGCCATCTAATCGTATATCCCCTTTAAATTATGATGAGGAGCTAAACTCTGAAAGGTATTTATATTATTTTCGTCTACTGACCAAACATAATTCTATATTGCATTTACATTTTGACCCATCAGTCCATCCTTTCTTAACCGTATCGTGTGTATCATACCGAGTTTCGTCCAAATAGATAATTACTAATAAACATATGTACTTATACTTACTTACAATGTCCACACAAAAGCACACACACTTTCTTGATGTCAGACCACCGACTAAAGAGAACACCTGCAACTATCCTTCAAGAATAGTTATAATTCAGTCAAACTATTAAAGGCACTCACTCGCTGTCGCTCGTTCGTGCTTTAAACAGTTTCGTTTATTAATCGCCTTCATTAACAAACTAGTTTATTAAATAACTATTAACGATTATTAGTTGAAATTATAACATTAAATGAATTTTTCGTCAACTAAGTAAGCATTTTAAATAATTATAATATTGACTGGGCTATGACGGTATAATCTTAGTCTTAGAGCTGGCAACTTTAAGTTCGCACTATACCTTTTACATCGACTATACAGACAACTACATGACCGTGCCACCATCACACATCAGAATTTTAACAAAGGGGAAAAAGTATGGGTAAATAATCCCCTCAAAAAGGGTTCCTCGACTGGTGAAATAATAGAACAAACAGGCTTCCTATCGTATTCCGTAGACGTTGACGTTATTTCAAAAAGGAAATTCAGCGACCAAATGAGGAGAAGGACGGTAGGTACCCTGTATAAAAATTCAAATGACTCACAAGAAACATTAAGTCTCAATACAAAGTCAGACACAAGAAGAGACAAGCCAAGTAGAAGGTCAAGTAAGTCTACCCGAGAACACAACAGGGAGTAACTCCGAGGAAACTACACCCGAGGAGCAGCATCCAGTTCCAAGGAGAAATTCGAAGCCACCTACTCGTTATATGGATTGACTACCTTTTTCCCGTGGGGGAGGAATGTAGTATATGTCGACGTACACCCGTATACGACGAGGTATCATCAACACTTCGCATGTCATAAATAGATCACCTGATTGGCGGCAGTCGGTATTAGCACACTGACCTAGTTACATACAAACGTACAAACAAACATAGTACATACAATTTTTCACAACTACAACCGGTATTTCAGTTTTTTGTTAATTTTAGTTTATCAGGTAAGTATATAGGTACTTATATTAAATAAAATGCTTTTGAAGTTAAACTATTTATTTCGGCATTCACCCCATACTCCCACATATGTCAGAAATAGTGAAAAACCATTAACAAGTTAGAGTTCGGAGTGGAGGTGGAATAACACGTGTGACTATTGATAAAAATAGTAAATGCTTGGAAGTGTTATACTTGACCAAAGAATTGTTTTTTCCTAATGGAAAATCTGTTAGTGATGACATCAGAAATTCTAAAATAGAGCTGGTAGACTATAAGAGTTATATTTTCGACCAAAACTTAACAATGCACGAATTTCAATCAAAATTCGTACAAAGCGGGTCCGTACGACCCAGATTAAATTGTGTATTTTTCTGGCACTATGCTTTTTTGCGCGCGACAAATATCTAGGCGATGTTAGCCGATTCAGTTAAACCGCTAAAAAACAATACCCGAACCCGACTAAAAAGGGTCAATTCTATAAGAAGTGGTTAAAAATTAACGGCACGCAGTTATATTTGACCAAGTTTCCGCTATTAGAAATGTTTTAATCTATACATAGTCAAGATTAGGATTTAAACTTTAACAAGTATGGTCTCCAATTAAGAGTTTTCCGTTAATATTTTAAAGCTTATTATGCGTACAGAATAGTAAAATGGAGTTAGAAGATTGTCTGCGCCTTGCAGTATAGTTATACATTTTTCACCCTAAAAAATTGTACTGATCAAATTTAGTGATTAGTGGTTTGAGGATTACTGTAAGTACAGTTTTATAATAATAGATATACCTTTCGTTACTTGGATTCTGGGAGATTACCTGCCAAGTTTTCACGTGGTTCCAAACTGGTTCGTTTGTAATAATGTAATAAATAATAAATAATTTAGTTTCCACTTTCGCTGATCATTTCAGACTGATTAATATATTGACTTACTATAATACCGCTGTGGATAACAAATTGTGCTCGGTTCTTTTTATGAATTTTGGGAAGACTTTAAACACGTGTTGAAGTCTACATATTCATGAGTGTATCTGTCCTCAATTTTAATTTGTGTATGCTACTGTTACTTAAACACGGTTATAGTTTTTTCCACCTGTTTATAAATAAAAACTTCTTATAATCATAAATCTTACTATTTATTTATTCCTCTTCCTATTCCTCTGCTCTAAGTATAGAATGATAAGGTCCGATACCTCATTATCGGTGGTCCTTCGATTGTCAACTTCTCGAAGATGCTAAAAGTTATGGAGACAATTTAATGTACAGTCCAATAATTCATTCCTTTTCCTCCAAACAATACAAGAAATGTACGATTTAGCTGCTTTGCTCATCCTCCGATTTTATTTAGCGACCTCCAAACTAACTGATGAAAGTGATGTGGAAGAGGTTGTAGCACGGTTTTACAAATTTCCTTAAATGCCAATTCGACAACAGGTAATGAACAAAAAAATAATGAACAGCCGTCTCTTTTCACCTCAATCCTAAATAATGAAGGTGGTGATTGAAAGCAATATAAACATTGTGGCAGATTTACATTGATATATTTTCTTATTTTTTACAGATGTGAAGGTGAGATGGTATGCAAGGATTTCCCAGAATCTATGGTCGACGAAATACCCAAAGAAATATTAATATTACATGGATCAAAAATATATGAAAAATTAATGATAGCATTTGACCGTATTCAGGAAGATTTGAAAATCGTGGAAGTAGAGCTAATTAGAATTAGAATTAGAGGAGACATTCAATTTTGGTGGTGTATTGCGGGACGGAGTATCTGAATGTTTGGCCCAATTCGATGAAAAATGTTCAGTCGGTACAATACTACATTCAAAGTACCGTTCATTCGTCACGATTATGCCGAGAGGGTGTGGTCGGTGATAGCCAAAATAATTTGTTAATGGCTGGTCCGCAACTGAATATTTTCCCATAAAACTAGCACCCACGTTTATATTGAAAAATGTTTGAATCAAAACATCTATTTTCTCTGTCAGAATGTGAGAAAATATTATAGATATTAAAAAAGAAATATTAATAATAATATCATGCCGCCTTTCATTTGTGAAAACTTTTCTTATCACTGTTTTTACAAGAAAGTTAAAATACTTGTTTTTTATCTAGGTATAAAGTTGTAAAGAAAATAGGTAATTACTAAAAAATAATAGATTATTCCATAATAATTATTAAATAAGGAAGACGGGTGTTATTTACACTACCTAATATAACCGCATATAACCGCGCATCGCATATATAGCATTTAAGTCACTAAATCATCAAGCTGGGTGCCAATACCACAACACCGCGTAAGAAGAAAAACAGGAATTTCTCATACGGAGCTCGAGATGAACCGATCCTAAAGAAATTTATAAGGTAGATTTTTTTATTTTACAATTGACCAGGCACTAAATGCAATGGATACTAGATTTAAGCAACTTAGTCCCCATAGTAATTTTTATATAATACATATGATTTAAAGGACATGCCTAAAGAAAATCTTTTAAAGCAACGATCTATAATAGTATATTACGTAACAAGAGTTGTAAGTAACCCATTACGCACGAAGTGAAAAAGTTTACACAAAATTTCACAAGTGCGTAATTTCATCTTTTTCACTACTAACAGACATATTCGTATGTAAAGTTGTAGCTATAATTTGTTACAAAAATTAACAGCATAAATGAGATGACGTTTATTCCCATATCAAGAAAAACCGAATTATTTTTTTTTAATTGTAAAATGTGTAGCCGACATTTAGGGGCATCACTCTTTTAATCTAAAATGTATTTCACTAATGCTAAGAGCTTTTATGTTTTTCAATTGATCAAAAGTATGTAAATAAACCAAATAAAGTAGTACGTAAATTAAAATTTTATTACAATTTGATTCAACAAAGAAATTTAAGATTTTTAATCTCTACGCACAATACTTTTTCTACGCCCATGTCTGTAAACGTCAAAAATCGCACTGACAACATTCCTCGTAAGTGACATTTAACAATAACATGTACGTAATGAAAATCTCATAACATACATGTGTGTTTAGATAGAAAAACTTAGATTTCTTTGTTGAATCAAATGTTCATTTACGTAATACTTTATTTGGTTTATTTACATACTTTCAATCAATTGAAAAACATAAAAGCTCTTAGCATTAGTGAAATACATTTTAGATTAAAAGAGTGATGCCCCTAAAGGTCGGCAACACATTTTACAATTTCAAAAAAAATAATTCGGTGTTTCTTGATATGGGAAAAAACGTCATCTCATTTATGCTGTCAATTTTGGTAACAAATTATAGTATCCGAACATTTTCTCAACTTTACCTATGAATATGACTGTTAGTAATGAAAAATATGAAATTATGAGCACTCAGAAGAAAATAGATGGGCGTAGAAAAAGTATAGTACGTTACACGAGTTGTAATCCCATTACGCACTCACTCACTTACAACTCTTGTTACGTAATATACTATTAACTCACGGTGATTCTGTTGATATTAATGGCGTAGAATTAGCAGAAGAAATGTGTGCAGTATCTGGGCTTATGGACAAAAAAGAAAGCTCAAGCACTGTTCTAAAATTAATAACAATGCTAAATTGTGCCCCAAACCTAAGTGTTTATTTAAGAGTATAGCTGTCTATACCAGTAACTGTTGCAAGTGGAGAAAAAAGTTTTTCCAAAATTAAAATTGATCAAGAATTTTTTACGTTCAACTACAACGCAAAATCGTCTTAATGGGTTGGCTATTTTAGCGATTCAGCATCATGAAATTACTGATCAAGTTAACTTAAAAGATGCAATAAAAACATTTGCGGAAATCAAGGCTAGAAAGAAAATTTTCCTTTAGGCTACTTTATTTTATAGTTGTTTTTATAGAATAAAATTTCTGTTTGGTTATGCAATAATTTTTTGTACAATAGAATATAAGAATAGCAATAAAAATGAACGTTACATATGTACAAGTACTTTTAAGTTTTGCACTTTTTAAACGTTTACTATGTCGTATTACATATATTTTTTTAAATAAATAATTTTAACATAATTTTTATTTTATTTAAAAAAACTGGCGGCAAATTGTCTGTTTGTCCGGGGTGCCATGAAGATAGAGCAAGCCATGCCCATATTTTTAAGAAAAATTCCTCGAAAAATTCATTAAACCATAATTAGGAATACTGCACAAGTGCACAATTCCCTACTACCTTGTAGCTTCAAAGACAATACTGAACAGCCAGCCGGTAGAAATTTGAATATTTTAAGTACATATTGATTTAAATTATTAATTATTGATTTAAATTGATAGCAAAAGACCTCAGGGAATTCTCACACGTTTAATAGTGAATCATGGACGTTTTCGGGTTCAGGTATATTCAACACACCTTTTTGTATTTGCGATAATACAGTATGTCGCTAAAGTATAGATTAAATTCATTATTTCCAAAATAAACGAAAGTTTTCTAATCGTCTTTACAACGATATAATTATTTGAATATTTATTTCTACAGGGTCGACCAAAACTGTTTATTTACTAATATGCAGAGAACTGTTTAGTAAAAAGCAATTAAATTATTTAAAGTATTCAAACTGATGACCTTCAGCAACAATGCAATGAGACAGCCGAGCAATAAATTCGTCTCTAACGTTTACGAGAACTTTAGGCGTTATTTGTGCAATCTTCGTTCTGATGCGATCCTTCAACTCTTCTACATCATTTGGGCGACTTTGATAAAGTTTGCTCTTCAAGTATCCCCATAAAAAATTGTTTATAATGCCGGCCCAAACATTCACCTTTTCAGGATATTGTGTCCTATACTCCTGCATCCAATGGGGATTTTCTCTTGCCCAGTAGGTATCGATACGTCTGGCGGTTTACATGGCCGTTGAGCATAAAAGTTGCTTCATATGAAAAAAGTATAATTGTTTCACAGAATTCGATTCTCCGATCAAAGTCGTCTCAACTTTTTTGTCTTCGGAAATTGACTTTCTACCACTTTTGGGGAGATCTTTAACATGGCATGTTTCTCGAAACTATTTCTCGATTTTACTAATTTTACTAATTGCCGATTACGTCACCACGTTAATACTCTGGTGACGCAATGTTCGTTGACGATTCAGAAATTAAAATTGACCTGTTTTTGGATTTTTTCCATACATGGGCGACATACTGTATATCAATATCTGATCTTGACCATATTTTTTTTGCATGCGAGGATCGACTGATACAAAGAACAGAACTTCATAATTCCTTCATATCCTACAACTTTCCCATGCCTGTTAATTTATGTACACTTCTGGCGAAAAACGAAAAGGCTATTTTTGACCTACTTATACGGTTTATTAATAATGCTAAATTGGAAATATAGACTTTTCCTTCGGATTAATATCTAGACCTTCTATACTCTCTGTGGTTAATGGACACCGTCCGAGACCATCTCTCACACACACACACAAGTATTGATTTTTGGATTAAAGACTTTTTGTCTATTCCACCAAAATTAATTTTGAGAAATTTTTAACTAATTTTATTTTTGAAATGTTTTGACTGCAAAGTTAACGTTTCATAATGAACAGGATTTTAAACAAATAGAAATTTTCGGATATTTAAAAATGTTACTCAAAGATTGTGACAGAAAAAATTTCTTAAGGTTTTGTAGTGGCTCAGTTAATTCCAAATATCATTCAACACTCTTGACGGTTTTGCGCCAATTGCCCATATTCATTGTTCAGGACTATTGGAGATTCCCATAAATAAGCTAAAAAAACTCCTTAGAGTTTAGAAATAATATCAATAATATTTTGAATAGTAATATATGGGCCATGGACTGCACTAAGAGTTTTAACCAGGGATCCTAACGGGACATTACCGCCTTAACGGGCACCTGAGAAAGCTCAAAATAGTGGAGGACGAAGAATGTAGATTATGTGGTATGGAAGAAGAAGCCTCCATCCAGAACCCTAGGGCACAGCACCCAGGAGATTATTGCATAGAAAAAGGACATTTATCTAAGTTGAAGCCTAAAATTCCTCAGGAAAATGGGACTAAAGGAGCAACTAGTCTCTGAGACTTTCTTCAGTAACTAAGTAAAAGTAAGGGGTACAATATATATTTTAGGTTTCAGTGATTGTCACCCCAATATACATGCATACATACATAGGTCATGGACATAGTGTCGTTATTATATAGAGTGTTTCCAAATTACACAATTTTAGGATGTTGATAAATCTCGTAAAATTGGATGAAATGATACTGTACCTCATGACCAGAATGGTGTAAGTCACATTTCTAGATTAAAAGCGAGAAGAAAGAGATTTTTTTGCTACACTGCAAAGCTAGTAGTAGTATGTTAAAATTGATATTTTAATGATATTTTAAAAGACATACGTTTTTATGGTTTGAGAAAGAATAAAATTCTACGTGCAAAACATTAAAACTTGGAAATCGCTGTTTTTTAACTACTCGGTTCCAACCTATTTATTTTTATGGTTTGACAAAGAATAAAATTCTACGTGCAAAACATTAAAACTTGGAAATAACTGTTTTTTAACTACAGGGTGCTTAAGCTTGAAAAATTGAGTAAATGAAATTATTTAAAAATTTAAAAACGGTGTTAATATATAATTTGAGACTTTTCGGTTTGTTTTTGAATGTTAAAAGACGTGTTATAACGTATAACGTTATAAAGTCTGTTCCAACCGCAATCAGAAACTGTCTGCTATGACCAGTTATTCTCTGATCGTTTCTGAGAGTCTCTGATTGCTGTTGGAGCAGACCTATTATGGACAAATATGATCACATTCTTGATCCAGTGATGTGCATTTGGAAGATTTTGTCATTCCCACTTTTAACCCCCCAGGTATTTGAAGATTTTTCCATTTTTTTTTCATGAAGAAAACATACGACGAACGTAACAAAATTTTTTTCAGGTTTTTAAGATATAATAACATACACAAAACTTAGTTTTTTGAACTTTTTTTAATAATTACTTCACTCCTAATGGTTGACATATGTGAGAAAGTCCTGTATTTAAAACATCAAGATTATTAATTTTTTTGCATATTATTTAATCTTGAAGTTATCTTATTTTTTATTGTTAATTCTTTTGTTAGTAAAAAAATACAATCTTAATATTTTAGTGGCAGCACTTTCCCACAAATTAGTTCCTGTTACAATATTTAACAACTAAGTAGATAATGTAGTGGTTCAAGAAACATAGTTCTGTTCATTCTATTATTAAAATCTTTTGCAAATTTCATGAAAACATTAAATATCTTGAAAACTACCAATTTTTCGATATGTAAAATTTAAAATAGCTTCAAACAACAAAGGCTTAAAAAAGGTGACATATATTGTTCTAAATGTGAACCACTGGAACAATAACGTAAACATATTTTTTCATTAAAACATGTTTATTGACTATTTTTAAATCCGATGATTTTTTTAAATTTTTGTTTGTTGATAAGTTTATTTTAAGTTTACTATTATTTTCATTTTCATAGAACTGTTAAGTTTACTTGCTATATTTAGTTGGTTTATTCAATAAATAATATTCCACAAACAATGTGTTTAAATTGAAAAAAAACTAAGAGTATGTACCTACTTGACAAACTGTTGGTATACAACATGTAACAGTGAAAAGACGATAACCGAAAACACTCTCGATAACATAATTTTATAAATGTACAGGAGAAATTCAAAAAATTTAATTGCCACAACCTTATGGTTACAAAGATTCAGTTCAAGTTCATTCGAATGAATGAATGAATGATGCCACAACCTTTTTTCAAATATCAATATTGTTACACAGAGTCACCAACACAGAAGCTGGCCCTGTCAGTAAATCATAAATGCATATTCTAGAAGTTTCCAAAAATGTCGTTTTGTTTCGGTTCTGAGAACCGGCTTCGAGAAGCCGAAGCTTCTGGAAGGTGATGAAATGGGAACCGGCTTCTATAAATTCTAGAAGCCAAAGTTTCTGGAAAGTGTTAGGATATATAATGACAATACCTGAAAGTACAAAGTCATTTAAAAAGTTTGTTAGAAAAATAAATAAACAGGCAGTGAAATAGTGAAGATAAATAATGTAATATTCAAGTGATACAAATAAATTAGAACTATATTATATCGAGTGTAAATAAATTATTAGACATTAAGTGTGTATATAAATTAAGTTTAATACAGAGTGTTTTTATAAATAAATCAATATTAATTAGTCATAGAAGTGTGTATAATCTTATCCCGCCCGTGAAAACTATTTTAAATAAATAAGAAAAAAACTACAATATTATATTTATACCAATTTTTATAAAACTCCATTCAAATAAGGGAATTAACTTATTCTAAGATTCATATACAAATATATATTTAAATTTGTGTTAGAAAATCGCATTAATTTAATTTCAACCATCAATAAACGACTTAAATCATAAAAGTCTTTGTCGCATGGTGTCTGATTAATTATAGAATCAGGTAACAGAGTATTTATCACAAATTTAGGAACATTTAGTAAATATAGTTATCGGCTCCATAAATAGATTGCATTTCATATATCTGTACCCCATAGGTAAACTGTACTATCTCCATTTTTTACGAAAATCGGATTTTTAGTGATACTGACATAACTTTTTACTGGGAATCAGAAAGAAATAGACTTTTACAGTCAAATCCAAACAGAGTAACGAAAAAACCAAAGATAAACTGTACTAAGTCACAAAGTCATTGAGAGGTAACCATATCAAACGGAGGGCTGCAGTACTATCTCCATTAAAGGTGGATTTGGTATATAACTCAAGATAAGTACTATCTTCATCGCACATCAAAACTCAAGATACTATCTCCATCATAACAGCCCGACACACCCCGAACAGGAAATTCTCTGTTTTCTGCAAGACTTTTTTTGACAAAGAAGATCTTAATGTCCCGGATTTAAACCGAAACACACGGAAGTGTGGCATTTCCAGACGAGATACCAGTTATTAGAAATGCATCAAAACCTATTGGGGAAAAAAAGTATAAACATCTTCAAAACTTATTAAACTGAGTGCCAAAAATATTTTACGATTTCTACCGAAATCTTCCTCATACTAATAATATTCCGGATGATGAAGATTAGTATTGAGATAGGTTTCCGTGAAGCTATTTCACCAGAGGAACGTTTAAGTGTGACTTTGAGGTAAGTGAGTAGTTTTAACATTATAAAGTTTCATTAGTTAGAAGAATACTTGAACAGAAATGTATTATTTAATTCTGAAAATTCAGAAAACAAGTTGTGAATAGACAACGACTGTTGAGTGGAGATGTCTTGAGAGGAAATGTCTCTGCGTTCAATTGAATAGCGCGGAGCTTCGGAAGATTCTTCAACTGTCAAAGAAATTGGGGAATCCACTGGTATTAATCGGTTAGAATAGCATGATGTTCTGGAGGAATCGCTATTCTTGTTCATTGGAGATACTGTCGATGTTTCTTCATTGGAACGGTACGATTCGTCGGGTGCGTGCATTGTCAATAATTGTTGTTCTCCAATAAATGCTTGCTGTATCTTAGTTCTGACCAACATTTGACGATTTTTCGGTACAGCCTTTAAGAAAGGCAAAAGACTCATTAAAAATTGGTGTTCGCTATCTTCGTTTTGTCGTCGGGAATACATATCTAGTTTCGCCCTTTCAATTTGCAAGAACTTCTCGTCCATTGCTTGTTTTTCGGATTTCTTATATTTTAGATGACTGTTTGCTTTTTTTTGTTGCCAAGGTATTGTACTCGTGGGTGCACTTATTGAACTTATAGCTTTAGTATTAGATGTGGATGGCTGTTGTATAGCTGAATTTGAAATTTGCTGTGAAGTTTCCGGAATGATTGACAGCGAGTCTGTATTGCCTGCAGTTTCCAACATACTTCCTGTTTCAGAATCACTGTTATTATCGCCTATCATTTGTGGGGATATATTTTCATGTAGTTTCCTTCGTTCAACAGTACTAGATACAAACAACAGTATTTTCAAGTATGGGCATTTTAAAGTAACTACTGATACTGCCCCATCTCCAGATTTTTGTTTTTTGGACTTATTGAATTCCTTTCGAAATGTATCTCTTAGTCCCCTCCATTTAGTTTTTTTAACCACGTCAACTGAAACAAAGAAAAACATATTGAAAATGTATGAACATGTTTTAGGTATTTGGCAACGGGTTCAACGTTCAAAGCATTGGGTTATTCGTTTCGAATATCAGACGTAACAGTTGGAAGAATTGTGCATGAAACATCTGATGCTATTTGGAACACGTTGCATAATGTACATATGCAATTTCCGAAAAATGAGAACATGCAGTCTATATCCGAAGAATTTTGGAATAAGTGGAAATTTTCAAACTGCGTTGGCTGCATAGATGGAAAACACATACGCATTCAGAATCCGAAGCATTCAGGAAGCATGTATCGGAACTATAAACAGTATTTCTCAATTGTGTTGCAAGCTGTTGCCGGGCCAAATTATAAATTTATAGCAAATAGATGTAGGTGCTTATGGTAAAGAAAGTGATGGTGGTATTTTCTCGCATTCAAACATTTGCAAAAAACTTGAAAAGGGAGCAATGGGCGTTAAAACATATCGTTCACTACCGGGAACAACTATAAAAGTACCTCATGTTCTGCTGGGAGATGAAGCTTATCCACTCAAAACCTATTTAATAAGACCTTTCCCGGTATCAAAACTAGGACCCACAGAAATAAATTTTAATGAGCGTTTGTCTCAAAACAGGCAAGTTGTTGAATGTGCGTTTGGAATTATGAGTAGCAAATGGAGATTGTTACAGAAATCGATTGAAGTAAATCCTGACTCTGCTGAAAAACTAATTAAATCCATATGCCTCTTGCAAAATATTATAATTGATAGAGAAGGGGAACAGTAGTTAGTGCCTTCGAGCAAATTTCAAAGCAAACCGATTCAAAAACTGCACATTTTGGAACGTTAGGTGAAAACAGAGCCGCCAGCTCAGCTTATGATATCAGAAATAAATTTAAAGCTTATTTTTCATCTCAAGAATTGTATAATCTATAATACAAAATATTCAATTCACTTTAATAACATTTGTGAACTTTGTAATTTATTAAAATAAAGATTGTTAATTTAATTGACTTACCATTAATTAATTAATTGTACTTACCATTAGTATTTATTTCAACAGCTACTTCTTGCCACAATTATCTTTGTATATCCCTCATGTGATATGATTTATCAGTCATATCCCACAAAGGTTTTTTATCATTAACCAAGCTCATCAATTTCTCCACATCTATTTTTAAGCTAGAACGTGTTAACACTCGTCAGAACAACTGCGAAATATCCCATTCTTCGCGGATACGTCGCACATCGCATGATTTCGTCCGAAAACGCACGAATAATTCAGATGTAAAGTACGACTCTCAATTCATTTAAAAGAAATTGGATTCTTCGTACGATTTCTGACGAACGTAATTCGGACGAAAACGCATCTATAGGACGACCAGCCTAACGGGCCTCGAAATAACTCAAAAACCCTCAATTCCACTAAAAAGCACACAAGACGACTAGATAATACACAAGACCACTCAAATATACCTAAAAACGGAAGTTAGCGAGTTGGACCATTTTCCGTCCTATTTCAATCAAATACAGATGAAAACACACAAGCATACTGAATTACAGTCTAAAACGATAGAAAACACACAATGCGACGTTATTTCATTCAAAAACTCTCAATTTCACGTAAATGACTGAATAATGCACTCAAATATACCTAAAAACGAAAGTTAACTTTAATACGTATTTTTCACAAAACGATCAGAAAAAAAACCTGCGCATTTTTTAAAGTGAACTGTACTAAGTCACATCTGCTGAAATTTTTAATACCAATTAACTCCAATTTTTTATAATTTTTTTTAGAGGTAAACTGTCCACTAAAACCAAAAATATGAAAAAATGTTTTTTTTTTGGTTTTTGGCATTTTGTTTCTTATACCAAGATGTTCATTTGTTCCAATTTTAAAAAAAAAACGAAACAATAATTAAGAAATAATCGCCATTTTGGTCACAAGTAAAACTTTTAACCGCTTTCCTCTAAAATTTGCCAAATGGTGCTTAGTACAGTTTACCTCTGGGATTCAGATATAGCTGGCCTTACTGCAGAACTGTGAATATTTCATTCCAAAGAAACTTGACCAAGCTCGTTATAAAAATTTAAAAAGATAAAGATTAATTTGTAGATCAATCTCAGCTCGCTAAACAGCTGTGATACAAAATCCTTTAGAAATTTGAAAAAATACGCTAGGGGAAGGTTCCCGAAACAATACCCTGAATATGAATTTGATCTGTCTTAGTATTTATGTTTCAAAAAATGTTAGTCGGGTATTGTATGTCATTATATGATATATCATTACCAGTACTAACTTGAGTTAATGCCAAAAAACAAAATTGAATTATTGATTTTACTAGAAATGGGCCAGTAAAAAAAAAAGTTTCAAAGGTTTTTAATAATAATTTGATGGATACAAAGATATATTTTAAGAGCACGAATAGTTTAAGCAAACATTTGGTTAATACAAAGGATAAAATTAATAAATTATCAAAAAGTGGTATTTACAAACTCGAATGTAATGATTGTGAAGCTTCATATACAGGGCTTTTCACGATGAGCGTTAATTAGACGTTTCTGACAAACCAGACAACGGATCAACCTGAAAATTTTAAAGTATGCATAAATTGATATAATCTACACGCTTAAAATATTTTAGACGATGCGGCGTATACCTAAACGCTGATAATCTTGAACTCTCTGGTACTAAGACGATTAAATTCGAAATGGAGTGGAGTGATACCATGAAGATCTTTACTCCAAGACATATTTTTATTTGCCTCATACAGGGTCTTTAAAAAATGCAGATATTTTAATCACATGAAAAAATGAGTGGAAGTCAATTTTTTCAAATGGAACACCCTGTATATTTTCACATTTTTGAGCTCTACATCCAAGTTTAGGTTGACTTTGTTCAGATAATCATATTTCAATTTCGAACCGTTTTCGAGATAAACTGTTTCAATCAGAAACTGACGTGGTTTCCTTGTATTCATCACTTATTTTTGTAATTGTAACATCTATTTTATACTACGTAATATTTCTTTTTGATTTAGTTTTTCAACAGTCTCAAATCAGTATTCGAAATTGATATGTACCTTAGAAAAAATTACAATTTGTATGAGGTATTAAGTGGCTCGACCGTACAACATTGCAAATTAATATTTTTTAATAGTGTGCTTTGGAAAAATAAATGATCCAATTTTGAAACGTCAAACTTTCGTTAGTGTTTTTGACTGATTGTTATACCAATTATAATAGAAAAATGTCAAGATTAGGTTACAGTAATGAAGATTTCTTGAATCTATTAATAATTTATGGTGAGTGCAATAGAATTGCAAGTAGAATATGCCGAGTATTTTATGAAAGATATCCACAACTTCCGAATCCGAATAATAATGTGATAAATCGACTACTAAAAAACTGTAGGTTGAATGGAACCTTTCGTCCAAAAATCATTCGTAGAAAGCCTAAAGTGGATGATGATGACAATTGCATAACAGTTTTGGGATTTTTTCATGCATTTCCAAATGCTTCTCTACATGAGGCTGAAAGGGAGATAGGTATACCCTACGTCACAATTTATCGCATTCTTAATAAGCACAAATGGCATCCCTATAAATTCTACTGTGTCCAACATCTGAAAGAGACTGATTTGCTTCGTAGAGTGAAATTCTTTGAATGGTTACTTGTCAAGACTCAAGAGGATGAACATTTTCTTGACAATATCATATGGATAGATGAGGCCAAGTTTACAAAAAATGGAGTTTTCAATAGATACAACAGCCATTATTGGGCGCCAGAAAATCCCCATGTCGTTCGCCAAAGGGGTTTTCAAGAAAGATGGCAATTAAATGTACTTTGTGCCTTAAAGAATGGGTCAATTTTTTATATCGAGTTTTATGATGGTAATTTGAATGCAGCAAAATATGAAGATTTACTGAGAAATGGAGTTCAAATGATTTTAAATAATAGGCCAGGAAGAGAACGTGTATGGTACCAAATGGAAGGTGCTCCATAATTCTCGTTCAGTAAACGAAGCTTTAACTGAAATCTTCGAAGACAGATGGATTGGTAATAATGGACCTTTTCGTTGGCCTCCCAGAACACCAGATGGCAATCCATTAGATTATTTTGTGTGGCGTTTCATTAAAAATATGGTTTACTCCAACCCAGTATTAACAAGGGAAGATATGAAATCGAGAGTTAGAACTGCTTTCAATACTTTAACTCCAGACTTAATCAGGAGCGATACACATGAAAATCTTTTGAATAGATTACATGTTTGTTTAAGTAGAGGTGGAGATGTGTTTGAACATATTCTGAAATACACTGACAATTGAATTAACTAATTCATGAAATTATTTTCAGTTCGTGTGTCAGCGTTAATAAAACTATTGTTTGAAGAGAAGTTTCATTTGATGGTTGAAGAGTATTTTAATAATTATTTATCGAACGGAATCTGTTAAATTTCAAAAATAAGTGATGAATACAAGGAAATCACGTCAGTTTCTGTTTGAAACAGTTTATCTCGAAAACGGTTCGAAATTGAAATATGATTATCTGAACAAAGTCAACCTAAAATTGGATGTAGAGCTCAAAAATGTGGAAATATACAGGGTGTTCCATTTGAAAAAATTGACTTCCACTCATTTTTTCATGTGATTAAAATATCTGCATTTTTTTAAAGACCCTGTAAGAGGCAAATAAAAATATGACTCTAAGTGAAGATCTTCATGGTATCACTCCACTCCATTTCGAATTTAATCGTCGTAGTACCAGAGAGTTCAAGATTATCAGCGTTTATAAAAGTACATGTTTGGTAAAAAAAAAATCGAAATTAATTTATATCTTCTAAACGGTAACAGATAGGTATAGAGAAATAGTACATGAAGTTGTTGACAAAGTGATAAGAAATCATAATATGATAATATATACAGGGTGTTCCATTTGAAAAATCAAAGTAGTCGCTACTTTATAGTAGAAGCGGCAACGCCGCATCGTCTAAAATATTTTAGGAAATGTTAAAAAGTTAACGACAGTTTACCCTATATAATGGGGAAATTTTTAAATTAATTTTAAATTCAATGTAGCTTTTTAAAAATAGTTTTTATGATTGTGTTGTCGATTTATTTTTTGGACTCTTGTATATATACTTGACGAGTAAGTAGTTCTTAATATTGTCTTATTTTATATAATTACTACAATTCCATTACTTACTTGCAGGTATCGCACTGATGATGGCGTAAAAGCCGAAAGCGCTTTGCAATTTTTATATTAAAATTTTACACATAATACTATGTTTTCTTGACTCTAAAAAAATTTTCATCTTCCAACATTCAGAATAAGTTCATCCAATACTGTGCGCTGTGTTTACGCAATATTGACCAACAAGCTTCAATGCATTGATTGTGCGTACTTTTTTCCATATATACAACACCGCGACTCGATTGAGACACATCAAACAGATCATGTAGTCCTTTTTGCATTTTTTCTACTATACCATTTTCTGGTCCCATGTCACTTCTTAATATTGCAGGAAAATGTCCCTTCTACGCTTCCGTATGGAAGGGGTTAAAATTTTGTTTTTTTCAAATAGAATTCGTACTACTTAAACCATACATGTAAGATGAGATAAGATAAATATGGGCTTATGTGAGCCTCTCCACTACGACCTTTGTAAATCTATTGTGTATGCCTTTCTGTTATTCTAGAGCTCCTTGCCAAGAGCTGTCTTTATTACTAGACTTCGAATGCCAAACCTCAGATGCTCCATATATTGGGAGGGTTCAGGTTTTTCTTCCCGTGGAACACCTCAGCCTAATCAGGAATTCACAGAAGCACAGTATGTGTGCTGAAGTTTCCTCATCTTATTGACAAAACCTACTTATGGTTGTGTTTGCCAGTCTAATTTTATTCATATGTTTGTTAAGCCTACAATGCCTTGTCAGGAGCCCAACCAGGATCCTGATTGTTCTCCTTTTCTGGCTCAGTGAATTTTGGCGAGGACTCTTTGTTGAACTCTTCGGCCTGCCTTGTTCCACCATTCTCGAGACCACTTTTTTATCCAAGTACTGCTATTTTTTGCAGTTTTGCAGCGCTTTCGCTATATTTCAGAAAGGTTTTGTGCCAATGGGGCCAGTGAGTCTTCCTGTTCATTGCCCTTGTTATCTGAGTGGCCTAACCCAGGCTAAGGACAATCTATTATGACTGCCCAGCTCTTGTATGGCATGATCTTTTTCTCAAACTCTTGCCCTAATAGCTCTCCCACAAAGTGCTGTATTCTGTATTGCTGCAAAGAAATATCGTCACATGTTTGCCTATGCACAGTGAGAATTTTGTCTTTAGCTATACAGACTGTCTATACAGGGTGATGCGTGAAAAGTTTAGATTAAAAGTAATGGCGGATACAGTTATGTTCAAAATCTGAAATTACGAAGCTGTAGGTTTTGGATGACGCTGAGTTGAAATATAATGTTGTTTGGTTATACCTGAAGTAGACGTCAACTTTGTTATTTTAATAGAACCTATGTTTTATTTTATTTTCAAATTCTACTTGAAATTTTAGACGAAATTTGTGCACAATGTCCTATACCAAAAATGAAGTATTTTCGAGATATTTCGATTTTTTTCAAAATTTTGAAAAAATCCTAGTCCACATTGAATAACGTGACGTGAAATTGTGAGCAATAAACAACAAGCGCTTGCCTGTTAACTCCATATATATTTATTGATATTCCATACAGAGTGCTTTAAACTTATCCGCCAGCATACACCATTTGAATCATTTATAAGTTGCTTACTTTAAATAGAACGCCCTTTATTTCCTAACATTTTCCGTTGTATTTTCTTAAGCCAATTCGTTGGGTATTGGTATTCCCCATACCTAAATCCAACCACTTTTGAAATATTTAATTATCTTAGTTAAAACATAACAGCACCAGAGTAAAAGATTTGATAGTTAGAACGTTAATTGTTTATGTTGTTTTGACATTTTTCTCTACCAGTTTGTATTTCATAGTAAATAATGAAAAATGTAATGTTTGCTAATGAAGATTTTTAAATGTTATTAATATTTACGGCGGGGTTAAACGGACTTGCCGTGTTTTCGCAGAAAGATGTCCAAATCGATCAAATGCAGTTGGTGATATTATATCAAGATTGTTTAAAAACTCTCGTCAGTTTGGTAAATTTAAGACAAAAATTAATAAAAATAGACCATTGTGAACAGTGACATAAACGAAATTAATATTTTGGGTTATTTTACGTCCTCTCCAAATGCCTCCTTTAAATACTGTCGACGAGAACATTGTATCGCAAACACAAATGGAAACCATTTTCATATCATTTGGTGGAATACTTACAATTAGGTGATCTTCCTCGAAGGGTAGAATTCTGTGAATGGTTTTCAATGAAGACCCAAAAGGATGAACTTCATAAACAAATGTATATGGTGTGATGAAGCAAAGTCTCGCAAAAATGGATTATTTAATCGGCATACTTAATTCCCATTTTTGGTCTAATGAAATTCCACACAACATCAAATGTCAATAATAAAATTGCTGTCGGCATGAAACATCGTTTGTAACGCCAATGATATGAAACGGTCGTTACGAGGCAACACAGATGAACAAGACCGATTTTGGTCCCTGCGCAAGTCAGTTGGCAACCTTCACGTGGCTTCTTCTTAAGTAAACCGGAGTCTATTAAATCACTTTCTTTGATTTTTCGTCTCTTATGATTGGGCTCTTCCAATATTATGTGCGAATCAAATTAAATTTGATTCCCCTCTTCCATGCATGTTTGCATATATACCTGATTTAAAGAACTCCCTATCTCATATACTTTTTGTGTTCATTGTCGCATTCACAGTATATCTGAAATAATGCAGTATTTTGAAGATTCATTTTCTTACTTTATTTCATAGTTATATGTTATATAGGAAAAATATATTAAGAGTGAAATCGACTAAAATCGGCTCTAGCCATCAATTCCAAGAATCGAAGCGAATCCATTCCGCGAATATAGTTCTATGTTATATTTCAGTCTCTTAAAATCAGAAGAAGTAAAGTGTGAAGCTAGCTTACAACATATATCGCCCTCTTTGGAATTTGTTCAAAATGAATTATATTTTAAAAAACATCAACAAAAACGACTTACTGCATGCTGCATTTTACAATTTACGGCTATTTGTTGAGATAATTTATATTATTCCAAAGGACTGCTATTGACAAAAATTGTACATTCAAATCAATAAATTAAAAATTGAGGTGTTCCATTAAACAAGTATAATTTTTTTACTAAATGAAGTATTTTTAGATGGATGATAATAGAACTGAAATCACAGTTGCAGAAGTAGATAACGTTTTATCAAAAATAGAAAACAAGTTTTCCACAATTGAAGATTTTACAACAAGCAATGAAGAACTTGAAGAAAATTTAGTAGTACTTGCAAAAGAGTTAGATTCCATTGGTATACCAACTATTGATTTTTCACAACCACTTCCAAAGATGTTCGAAAAACTGGTCTGCAGTGCTAGAAGTTTAGTCCAAATCCACAGAAAAACTTTAGGTATTTAGACTAGGTACCTACCTACTTATAAGACAATAATAAACTTTGCTGTTACTGTAATTCTATATAATATAACTAATAATCACAAGTTTCAAGTTAGGTATGTTTGTAGTAAATCACTAATAATCTTCTTAATGTTGTTTTTGGAAAATTAAGACACAATCTATCCTGATGACAATGGCAATTGGTTATTGGCAATTCTTCCTCAACATTGCTAATCAAATTTCACTACATTCTGCAAGAATATTTTGCTGCATTTAGTTGTATTACTTACTATTTTCTGCATTACTATTGGGCCCTTTCAATACTATGTTCTCTAAATTCATTTTTCTCTTATTTTTTTGGGAATCAAACCACAATAATGTTTTTTATTTCGACGTTTCGGTAGCGTTCCAGCTACCGTTGTCAAGATTAACTAGTAATGAATGAATGAATAATTTTTGGTCTCTATCTGACACAACGAAAAAAATTTTACAACTAGACAATCTAGTCAACTGTAGCTGGAATGCTACCGAAACGTCGAAATAAAAAACATTATTGTGGTTTGATTCCCAAAAAAAATAAGAGAAAAAAGAATAAGTAATGCCACAAGGAACTTACAGAAGATATTCTCTAAAGTCCATTGAACAAGTTGCCCCCCTTTACAAGCATGTTTATAAATGCCTGACTTATAGAACTTCCTATCTTTAACATACTCCCTATACTTGTTTATAATGATTCTCAATGGTCTTGGTGTTTCACCTAAATAAAATTTGTCATATACAAAGGATATTTTTTGATATGCAGTTTTATTTTAATATTGTTTTTCATTTTTTGGTTAAGTTTTTGTCTTGAAGTATTGGGATATTTAAGGCTAGTTTGAATATCGAATTTATTACTAATATTCTCAATTCTTTCTTATAAACCCTTAACATAATACTTATGGTGTTGTTAAGTTTTTAAAAAATATGTTAGTTGAATTATTATTATTATTGGAAATTGAAAATGGTCCATTCTCTATATTCCTGATTCCTTTATAAATCCTGTCGGGTATAAATTTTTCTCCTTTATTTAAATTTGTCTAAAAATACTTAACTCAAAGATGCTGTCATAAGATCATATTGCAAAAATGTTCACATTCAACCAGACAATGGGTTTTAAATATTGATTATTTGAATTTCAAAATGTCCCATGTAAATATTGGATGAAATTGGTGAGAGGCAAGAACCCATGACAAGATCATATTGAAAATGTTTTTGTTATATATAATTCTAATATTCTTGTTACACTCAATTTGGTTCATTTTATAAGTGTCTGATTGGTTTCTTATTTTGATTTGATGAGTTCTATTGCATATATTTTTAAATTCAATTATTTTTAATAACTGTAGCTGGAAAATATAAAAAAGATTGTGGCTTAATATCCCAAAAATAATGTACTTGAAAATCATATAAATTTAAACCCTTTAGGTCATTATAATGTAAATATTCAGAACATATAATACGAGTATATCTAATAAAAAAATAATTGTGATTAAATATCATGAAAAACAACATATTTTTATTCTGGCATATTTGTATAATATGATTGAGCCTGGTAACAGAAATAACTTGATTATCCTAAAATAACAAGACAAAATGGTACCTTACAAAAATACAAGTTTTAGTATCTGATCAACTTTCACAAAACTCTCATAATTTTTTATTGAATAGTGTAGTAAATTACAAGATACACTTGATATTATTTACTTTTCAGCACAAATGAAAGATACAAACATTTCTAGCCAGAGTAGCAATGTTAAAAATAACTATTTACATAAAGTAGTAGATAATTATCAGTCCAAGATAAACTCTTATGAAAACAAAAGCTATGCTATGAAAAATAGAATTGAAGTTCTTGAACAGAAAGTGAAAGAACTGAGAACAAGAGAAACTGATACAAAAATTGAAATGGAAAAAGTTAAGAGATACTATACAGAACAGATTAATAATCATTTAAGAAAAATTAAAAAACTTTTAGAAGAAAATGAAAAATTAAAAGAGGAGGGATCATATATTGCACCTCAATCCAAAGATGAAATTTTTTTGAAATTTGTTGGTAAATCCAAAAAAAATGAAGAAATTTACAAATCAACTATTAAAAAATTGGAAGAAAATAACCAACAACTGGTAAGGGAAATTGTATTTATGAAGTGCAGAAAAGAACAATACTCAAACTGAAATTTGACTTTTAATATTTTTGGTTTTTGACCAAAGGTGTTGTATCACTTGATAATAGTTATATAAATATATTTTTAAATTATATCTATAATTTTCCATAAAGTATAAATTTTGTACTAAACAAACTAGAGCTATTAATTTAAGATAAAAATATTTTTAAAAGCATCAAAAAGTTTTATTACAACTCCGCAAAAATATGAAATTTCAAAATATTTGTAATTAAAATCTCTAGAATTGTTCCTACATTCATCATTTTTTATTTTGTGATAAATGAATGTTTGAAAAGTGCTCATAGTGAGCTTTTAATTTTTGATGAAGGTTTACTAGAGTGTCGTTTTTAGTAAACCCAGGACATCTACAAATTATATATTGTCTGAATAATGTAAAACGCAGATCTCAAGTACTAGATTATATACCCTACTATCCAAAGGATGGATTTTCATGTAGCTAGTGGGTGAACTTGTAAAACTGTCTCAAGTAATAGTCAGTGTGGTATGTTTCTTCTACTTAGTTCCTGAGGAAACTCTCTGAGACTAGTAGTTCCTTCAGACCTATTTCCCAAAAAATTTTAAGATATCCATAAGATTTACTTTAGGTAAGTGTTCCTTTTCTATCCAGTAGTCTCCTAGGTGTTGTGTCCTAGGATTTTGTATCACTTTGAACAAGCATGTGAATGGTGGTTTCTTCTTTTATTCCACAGTATCTACATTCTTCTTGCTCAACAACTTTGAGCTTTTTGATGTGCTCATTCAGGCGACAATGTCCTGTATTAATGCAGTTTTACTCTGGCTTAGACAATCATTTGTTCTCACCTGGTTGTCATCTCCCAGGAGTATCTTTGATTGGCTAAGTCCTACTAGATTTTTCCAATGGTCGGATCTCCTGCTTTCAGCGTTGCCTATCTTATTCAATACTACATTGGAGGTGATACCGCAAAAAAGTTCTGGCATCCAAAAGGATGTCTCATCCCTTCTCTTTGCTAGTTTATTTGCCACTTCCTTTCCTTCTATCCCATTGTATTTGTATCCACAGTAAGGTAAAAATTTTCTTGCCTAGTTCATTGTGTTTCCCTAGGGATTCCAATTCCATTTTAGAACTAGTTACGCAAGAACTCAATTTAATAGCTGCTTGACTATCTGACATGATGATAATCATTTGCCTTCCATTCAATTCAATCTTTATTGTTTATAGAAAAATATAATACTTTACAGCAAGAAGTACTACATCTACATTATATATAATTTAGATAATAGGATAGAAAATCAGGCTGCTTATTCACAGAGAACAAATGACCGTAACTTAAGAATATTAATTAAATAGTTACATATAATTTTAGCAGCACTATATCAATTAGTTTCTGAACAAATGTCCCGTTTTGAAGGTAGAACATATTCTCTCCTTTCATAACATTGTATATGGGACAGTCAAATAATAGATAGTGTATGGTCTCTAGATTTTTTCTGTTACATATCGTAAGTAAGTCTTTTCTGGATCGACATAATCCTTTGCTACCTATATCTCTTATCAATATCGAACTGGACATACTTTCCTACTTGGGGTTTTCCCACTTCACACCTCGATCCCATTAACGGTTTTGAGGTTGACTTTTCTTTTCTTAGTGAAGGCTATAAAGATGGTTTTGGTGGAGTTAATGTTAGTTCCACTTTCCTACACCAGCTATTTGTATAGTTCATACCCCTTTGTAGGATATCACAAAGGGTATTCTCAAATTTTCCTCTGGTTGTTATGATAATTTCGGGGTCAGTCAAACCATACAGGAGTTCGTAAACCGTCAGACTCCACATTAACGGGTATGCTACTCCTCGCTGTGAACATCTCCTGGTTGTGCAGATGGAGACGTCTTTAATGGTCCTCTGCTACTCTAGTGGTAAGCAGTTTCGACATCCACTTGGATATCGTGCTGTCTACACCTCTATTTAATGCTCTTTTATTATTGTCAAAAGCTCCTATTTCCAAAAATGCAAATACTACAATTTCTGTTTAAAGCACCTTAAAATATCCTCCGTCAGTTGTACCACTGCAGTGTCCGAAGATCTGCCTGCCCGGTAAGCATGCTGATGTGGATGGGGAGGTAGTCTCACTTAGATTTCCGTACTAATATAATAATTATGAATAGCCTTTCTCCATCCTTTTATGCACAAACGATGTTGGACTAATTGGTCTGAAGGATTTTGAGTTCGTTGTGTCATATTTTCCAACTTCTGGAATGATCGTGACTATTTATTTTCTCCATGCTTCTGGTATATTACCTAGTTCTAAGCTGCTTCGACTAATTCTAACGAAACGCTCTTGGTGGAGCAGTGCTGAGAAACTCATCGGCTCCCGTTGCCTTGAAAGGTAGAAAGGTTCATAACGTTCATCTCATTATTATTAATGCATTCTAGTGCTTTCTCTTGAAGGTCTCGAGAGGATTAACTCCAATCTTCAGGTTACTCCCAGGAAAATGAGTTTCGAGAGTCGTACTCTTCACTCCTCATTTTTGGTATATTTACTGTCTGCTTTCTCAAAGCCATATTGGTGTTGACCCCCCTTTAAAACTTTATAAAAACTTGTCGCATCGTGTGTAGTGTTTTTATCTTCACAGAATTTCCTAAAACTACTTCTCTTAGCTTTTCTAATTTCCTTGTAGTAAGTAGGTGTTTCGCACCTCAGTGTATCGCTGAGAGATTCCGGTGAGCTTTGCACTGTCACAGAGGTGTGAGCTCTTAATTCCGATAGATGCTTATTCCACCAGGGTGCATCCCTACTGATTCTCTGTCGATAATTGCCCTGTTCAGGTTCTGAAACTTATGTCCTATGTCAAGAAGAACGGAAAAAGGATCGGTCACTTACATAAAAAGTAGTAATTCAGAATATGAAAATTCAATGAATTCCGCGTAGAATGAAAAAAAGACAAAAAATCCTCGTTGTTCCTTTCGTATTCCTTTGGTAGCGATAGGTACTACATTTTAATGTATTTTTGTATGCTCAAACTCATTTTCAAGTATGATAAAAAAGTACCCAAGTCTTGAAGTAAGGCTCATCATTTTCTGTGCAAAATAATAACAGTCGAACTCTTAGAGTAATTTAATGTATTAATCTGAGGTCTAACTCATCAATTAAGCACCCTGTACCTATATGTAGATAACAGGTTATGGCGAATACATGAAAAATATTTTAGTCCAAGAGCCCAGGGCCGCCAGACGTTACTTATTTTCTGATTCACAAAATGTATCGTAGTGAGTAGTGTTAGTGTATACTATGAAGGTATACATACCTGGTAGCTTGGGCCGGCGGCCAATTTCCAGGTACCAGGTGCTAAAGGTAGATAAAAACATAGCTCACTTTTCTTAAAGTCAGACAAATTGTAGGGGCCAAATATCCCCCAAATATTTTTAAAATCTCGCCGTGAGTATGAGTGTGAGATCATTATTCGTACGCTCAAGCGTGAGAGAAATATATATATATATGCGTCGATTTCCCCCTCTGTCGGTTTCGGTAAACTCAGTAGTAATACCCCTAGGGTGTTGATAATACCGAGATCTATAATTTTGTCAGCTTGTTAATAGCCCAAGGCCGCAGGCCGAGGGCTATTATCCTTGAGCAACACGCTTGGAGAATTCTCTATGACAACATTTCGAGTATTTATCAAGGCCCGAGGAGTATTCAAGATAATTTTTTACTATGTAGATATCAAAAAAATGATAGTCAATCTGACGTTTAATAATTTTCAATACAAAATTTATTAGTTTTAATCAAACAAATATAGAACAACGATGACGATGAAGAAAATAAAAAAACTACAGTGTACAGGGTTATTCATTATAAATTACCCACCCTTTATCATCGTTATTATTGATCGTAGAAAAAAAAGTTATTTATGAAAGTTATATGGTTTCAACTGAATTTTCTAAAAATGCTATCAAAAATTCAGTTACTCACCGTATACAGAGTGAAATAAAAATGTGATGTATTTTTTTAAATATAACACCCTATATATTATTACATTTTTAAAAAGATATTTTTTTTCTGATTTCAAAAATATATCATATGTTACCCTTATCTTAAGCCGGTATTGAGTTATTAACCCTCGAATAGCATAAATAGTATAATTACGGAATCATTTGCATTTTCAAAGAAGGTCATGAAAATGACAACTGTCTGTTTCAAAAGTGACATTTATTTTTATAAATCATCAAAATGGTGTATAACAACGAAGAAAAAGTTCGCATATTTACCTGTTTTATTGAAAATAACAAAAACAAACGTGCTGCCAAACGAGCATACAGGGTGTTATATCCTAATTTTCCTACCCCGTCAGAAAATACTTTCTATAACATTTACAGAAAAGTGAATAATACCTATAGTTTAAATAGGAAAAAACGAGAAGTTGAAATTAACCAAGACGAGCAATTGGATATACTGCTTCATTTCGAAGGTAACCTGATGCATAGTTTAGATTTTTTAATATTTTATATTTAATTATATTATATTTTAGAAAACTCTGAATCTTCCATAAATAATGCTAGTAAAGAACTAAATAAAAGTTATTCGAAAATCCAACGAACATTGAATAAAAATAATTACAGACCATATAAAATCTTACCTTTGCAATATTTAACTAATGATCAACAGCAGACTAGACTTCTGCCGATATATGCTACAGAAGCTAAATGAAGATCCTAATTATTTTTACAAAATATTTTGGACGGATGAATCATCGTTTTCTACGGCAGGAATCTTCAATAGAAAAAATAGAAGATCCTGGGAAAATCAGATGCATAGGAAAAGATTAGTCAAACCAATTAAAAAATCAGGCAGAAAAACAGTCAGTGTTTGGTGCGGAATATTTAAAAATAAAATTGTTGGTCCCATATTTTATAATTATAAATTAACTGGAATTGCCTATCTAGAAGCAATTATCCCAGATGTTGAAAATATTCTTTTAAACAGTTTTGCGGGAGACGAACTCGACGATATGATTTGGATGCAGGACGGTGCTCCCCCCCACAATGTCCAACCCGTTAGAGAACATTTGAACAATGTGTTTCCAATATGGATAGGAAATAATGGAACTATTAAATGGCCATCTAATAGTCCGGACTTAACTCCCATGGATTCATTTTTCTGGGGATTTTTAAAAGATATCGTTAATAATTATAACAATAATAATATTCAAGAAATTAAAGACCGAATTCGAATGGCATTAAACAAAGTTAATAATGAAAATAATAACATCATTCCGGATGTATCCCTTAATTTAAGAAGACGTTATCAGTTATGTGTAGAAAATAATGATGGACATTTTGAACATATTTTATGAGTTTATTTTTTGTTTATTATTTTTTAAATTTATTAAATAAAAACTTTAACTTTTTCTTCGTTGTTATACACCATTTTGATGATTTATTAAAATAAATGTCACTTTTGAAACAGACAGTTGTCATTTTCATGACCTTCTTTGAAAATGCAAATGATTCCGTAATTATACTATTTATGCTATTCGAGGGTTAATAACTCAATACCGGCTTAAGATAAGGGTAACATATGATATATTTTTGAAATCAGAAAAAAAATATCTTTTTAAAAATGTAATAATATATAGGGTGTTATATTTAAAAAAATACATCACATTTTTATTTCACCCTGTATACGGTGAGTAACTGAATTTTTGATAGCATTTTTAGGAAATTCAGTTGAGACCATATAACTTTCATAAATAACTTTTTTTTCTACGATCAATAATAACGATGATAAGGGGTCATTTCCATAGCACACATTGTTAAATAAATTAAACTGCTGTCGATTTTAGAGCAATGATATATTTATTTACAATTATCCAGTTTAATAATTTTAACGATTGCACGAAAAATAGTGTGTATGCCATGGCCGCGAAACTTTTTAACGACCTCAAGATTATCTTGCTTTGGCCGCAAACGGCCTCGGCGATAACGTTTTCGCGGCCTAAGCATACAAATAACTTTTCTAATTACTTATATAGTATAAACCTTTCGCCTATAAGTTAACAATTTCTATCATACTGAAATTTATAATTTGTATTTGAGCACTAAAATATGGTTTAATCATTCAAAAATTTTACAAGACTGAAATAAAACATAAATTAAATGGCCCTGTGATATAAAACTGTCAAAACATTATGGGCGCGCTCATACTCACGGCGAGATTTTAAAAATATCAGGGGGATATTTGGCCCCTACAATATGTCTGGCTGTTTGCACATAGTGTTGAAATAGTTTCCAAAATATCATATATAAAAATCAAGACTCAGACTGTAAGTAAACTTACGTTATTTTTTCGCAAACTTTAAAGCGTCTGGGGGAAATTACCGCCGGAGAAAACTGTCTGGCAACATTAATTTTAAATTTCTAATAAAATTGTGTAAAATATATACAAAAATTATCACTCAGACTTTAAGAAAAGTGAGCTATGTTTTTATCTACCTTTAGCACCTGGTACCTGGAAATTGGCCGCCGGCCCAAGCTACCAGGTATGTATACCTTCATAGTATACACTAACACTACTCAGTACGATACATTTTGTGAATCAGAAAATAAGTAACGTCTGGCGGCCCTGGGCTCTTGCTCTATTTTGGCAGACATGCAACTTACGGTTTAATGTTTATATACTTTATAAAATGTTTTTAATGAAAAATTAGCAGATGCAGGCATTTATGTTGAAAATTTTAATTGAACATCCATAACAACAAATGAATAATATCTGGTCTAAAACTGTATTATTGTATACAGGACTGGGGAAAAAGTGATGAATTGTTTATCTTTGAAAAGTCAATGTCAGTCAGACAATTTTGATCGGATGAGTTTTTTGGACTGGTACATTTGAAAAAAGACCAACTACATTAAAATTAACTAAATCATGATTTTTGTTCAAGTTTAAATTCAATTGCTTCTCTAAAAAAGGTTGCCTTTTTTAATATATAAATCTGTTTGTCCTGCGAGAGGTTCAATAAATTTTGATATGATTTGATAGTCAGTTGAAAGGGTAATTATCAGTGCTACTGCTATGTTTTGTTTATGAATTTTTGGTACAGCATAAAAATGTGGCGATTTACTGTACTCTGGAGTTAATAAGTGCCTTATATATTTTGATTAGGTAGGGTAATTTGATAGTTTTGTACAATGGCCATCACAAAGAGACTAACCTATAGAAGTGAAAGTTTATAGCGTTTTCCATTGAACGCACTGGAGCGCACTAAATTCGAATTTTGCAAGTGTTGCGATATAAACTCGAAGGACCAGATCTTACAAATCAACGAATAAATAATAAAAATATGCATACGGTTCAAGTGACTGTTTAATAACTACAGTTAAGTTGGTACATTGGCCAATCGCGTAATAGGCGGTAACAGTAAGTCTCGCGTGTTCCATTGTTTTCATGACCCGTAGTGGAGCAACGTTATTGTGTTCCATTGATGATTAACCAAGCGCTCTTAGCTCGAACTTTTCAGAACCGTCAATAGACTAGAGTGCAGGATACATATTACATAACCTATTTTTATTTATTATTATTATTGATGTCAAAAACAAAAACAATCGAGATGGATAAACTTGAAAAGCTAATACACAGAACCTATTTGTAAAAACGGTTAAAACAACACAAAGTGTCATATGTTATATTTGTCGAGGTAAATGGAACATGGAACCAAGCATGAACAGATCAGCTCTAACTAGAATCAAGAACCAACGTGGGATCGGTGAAATTGTGGATCGCATTTGCATCGTGCTGGTGGGAGTACAAATGAGGTTTCAAATCCATCCACCTGAAGCGCTATTTGCAATCGAGATATCGAAACAGGCAAGTCAGCTATAGCCACAAAACAGACTCAGACTAATCTATAGAAAGTGAAAGTTCTGTGTCAAGGTATGTAAGAAGAATTTCAGCGATCGCAGTGGATGGGTTCAGTACTATTTCATAGCAGTATTTAAAAAAATTGAATCTGTATTTGCTATAAAAATATGTTTGTTTGCTTATTTGAATGACTAATGCCAAATTTCACAAACCATTTCCTAAAGTTAGGTAATAGAGTCCGATTCAAAGTAGAATGGGCCATGACCGTCACACTAAACTGCGACTGCAGATAATGCGTGCTCTTTCCAATTTCGACAAAAGGCGTGCAGGCTTATTTATTTTCAATTTATCATGGAAACGACAGCGCTCGAAGAGCTGGCAACGCCTTGGCTGAGCTATGCGTTTTTCGTAGAATTGAAAATACTTCGCCAAGAGCACATCCATAAGCGTATATTTGTTATTCATTTTCAGTGTTGCCAGAAGTTTAATTTTTCGTTTTATTAGACTATTTTTTATTACAGAATTTGTTAATATTGTGATCAATTTGGTGAATCTTTATTTGTTCGGTGGTTTCAATCTATTGTATTGTATCTACTTAAAACGCACATTATTGTAATTAAGTTATGTCGCCTAAAAAACTAGGGAAGGGTCGGGTTTTACACAGTCAAAGTGAAATTGTGTACAATGTATCTAATTTTATGAAAAAAGAGTCTGAAAAAGGCATTACCATTCCTTTGAAAAACAACAGGTATGTATCGTAGGTATTTCATATTATAGGTTTTTTTACCGATATCAATTGAAGGAATGCTTGCAGAATTTAACTCTCACAGATGGGATACTTTAAATATTTAATTGTATGCATGAAAATAATTTCCTGAATTATATTAGGAGTAAGATTGCGATAGTTCCGAAAGGGGGGTAGATAAAAAACTAGAGCATGTCTTTCTCAGTCAGAAATCGAAAGAGCATCTTTTGGATACCGTTCTTGAAAACCTAGTGTTCACTGTAAACACAGGCTCATGGGAAGACAGTGAAGACAGCTCGGACGACGACAGGGCATCAGATTATGAACTAGGCTGTTCAGGCCTCCAATCAGACAACTCCGAATGACCAGAAAAAAATGTAAAAGCTCATTCGGAGAAAATTTAACATATTTCACAAATCATCTCATACAGTCATTACAATTCATAATAGTTCGGTCCACCCATTCAGTCATAAATTAGCAGCTTTCAATAGTATGAAATTTTGCATATAGAACCTAAATCCCTCAAAATGAATATTTTAGAAGCTATTGAGATAAATAAAAACAAATATTCTGATAACCTCCTTAATGACCAAATAGATATCAGCAATTCTTCCTTATTAAACCTTTTTACCTAGAAACTTCCGGTAAGATGAATCAATTTCCATGTAAATCTGTTCAATACTTCAGTTAATCCCATATCTAGAAACTTTTTTGCTTTTTATTTCCAGGTAAATAAATTATAATAATTTTGTCAATATCCGTAAAATTCCCTATTAATGCACTGTATAAATTAATAACTTCTCATTATACCTCCACTCGTTTGAAAAAGCTACTGTGTTAGCGAAACTCGTCACGAATTGTATATTGAATATAGTTCAAGTATAATGAATATTTAAACAAATTAAATTGTTTTATTTCATCGTTTATTGCTTAACATTTAATAAAAATTTTTTATAAAACCTAAACTGCCATCTCATTAAAACGTCGAATTTTTTAAAATAATAAAATTTGTATGATAAACTATTTTTACAATAAAAATTGAATATTTAAAATGCAATGTAATTATTTAATTATATAATAACTACACCTTCAAATCACATTTCTATGTAAGTTAAAATCAACTACGCTACTGGAATATCGATTAATTCACCAAAGACACGCCTCCTGACGATGACGTAGGCTCTGACGCCTCTGGCCCATTCTTCTTTGAATCGGACTCTACCTAAAACGGATTTAGGAATTCCTAAACGCAATTTACGTTTCACCACGCGCTAAAAAATACCTAATATTATCACTCTTAGGTATCTTTTTACTTAAGTTTTCTCCACTCTTTCACGCTATTTAATATGTAACACACTACCTAATTAAAACACAAATCACAACAAGAAATGGCAAAAGTAAACAGTACATTGTGTGATAACCATTGACACATAAACAACAGCTAAGATGAACAATGTGAATTTCAAAGTTTGTAAGCATGGAGCCTCCATGTTTGAAAGTTTCAAATTTTTTTCTTCTTTTCAGGCTAAAGGCATTAGCTGCCAGGCCTGTTTCGACAACTCAATTGCAACTAGCGGTTCAGGTGGATGGGTTTGAAACCTCATTTGTTTTATTCAAGGTCATCCTATAAACTTTCACTTCTATAATTTTGTTAGTAATTACAGTTGAGTGTTCTGCTTTTGTATTTTACTTCGACCAAGTATACAGATTACAAAAATTTTCAATGGAATGTGAATCTCAAATGCTATTAAAATTTCCAATATTTTATTCCAAACCAAAATATTATAAAACTATATAATATATACACATAGATAACATAACAATTAAAATAGTAAATTGTAGAAGTTTGACTTAAATATCACCAAATTGTAAAAATAAAGTAGTTTTACAACCACATCACACATCACTATGAATGGTATTCCTTAAGACTAGTTGCAATAAAAATCCCAATAAAATATTACCTCAACAAAAAAAAGTTGTCACAATTAAAGGAAGGATACAGATACATGTCACAAATGTATAATATACCTATAAAGAAATGAATGATTATATCGATTCAAAAATCTATTAGTTAATGTAACATAACCAGAGTATTTTGTTGTATGAATCATCCATCCATCAGAATTTACTGACTGATTACATGGTGCGTCGAAAAAAAATTGTGAAAATTTTAAAAATAAAAGGTATTGATTTGTAATTAGAATTTTAAATTTGAGTGCTGCACAAAATGGTAATTATTTATATAAATAAAAAATATAATAAAACCTAATATTATAAATGTTAATTAAAAACTGAAATACATCATGTTTGTAAAGTTGCAGCAAGAATGTAATTTCCTTGAAATATTTATAGCCTTCCAATTAGCCACCGGTAACAGAATTAAAAACGAGTAAACCATTAACAGAAATCAACTCTTTCACCTTACCGAGAATAAAATCAAAAGACAAAAAATCAGAAGTGTACCAACTTCCTTCCTGATGCTAATCACGCTGTTGAGTTAAACGCCAAGATATGTTTTTATACAGGGTTGTTAGACCAATGATAACCTATGAGTCTGAAGCGTGGTGGACAAAGACGCAGCAAGTGTGAGCAATACAGTTGTTAAGTATCAGTCTGGGATGCCTGTACGTCGGGGCCTACATCCGCGATGAAGGTTCTATTGAACTTACCACTACTGCACATTTATATACAAGGCGAGGTCAGATCTGTTATGCACAGAATAATTAGCCACACATAAGCCAAACGCGTAGTGCTGATCATCGGAGGCTAATGGAGTAGCTGAAAGGGCAACGGCAACAATATATAGCTTTGAAAAGAAATACAAACTTTTTATACCGGGAGGGAAGACTGGAAGGAAAGTGTACCCATACAAGCGTAAACAACCTAGTATACGGACGGCAGAGGGGGTAGGAGCCATTTCAAGGGACCACAATGGCAACGCAAAAGCAGATGAAATGGCCAGACTAGACTCGAAAAAAAGGGCTACACATCTATGGAATGGTGGACAAACTCAGCAGGACAAATACAAGCAGAACAGCTCATGATAGAACGTTTGCCAATCTTTACGGCTGATTTGAGCAAAGACAGGAATACTGTCAAAACTCAAGTCTGCTAACCGGGCACTAAAGTCAATACTACAGTACTTGAAGCTGATGGGATTGACAGACGAAGTAATGTGCAGATTATGTCAATTAGATGAAGAAACGACACAACACATGCCAGTGTATGAGCCTGGAAATCTGCAGTTCTTTGTACTAAGCGACGAAAAACCAAAGCAAAAAAATATATGAAAGATTCGGGCCTAAAGCTGGTGGACATAGCAAAAGTAATAAATAAGTTATAGAAACTTGCAGTCTATAATGAATTTAGAAAAGACCGTAATTCAGCTGATGGCTAGAAAAATTGTCATAGCATCTAGAAAACAATAGTTTTTTTGTGATAGGTGGAGCCACGGATGTACATACTAGTATACAACAAAGAGATAATTCAGACCATCGTAACAAAAAGAGGAAAACTGGCAAACCAAGAACTTTCGAAAAATACATTAGGTACTATGAAAGCACTTCATCGGAATATTATAAAATGCCATACAAATCATGAATTTTTAAATCTTGATAAGCTTCACAATGAGGTTAAAAATAAGTTCGAGCATATATTTGTATTTTGTAAAATCTAAAGGCTATAATATTAAAGAAAATTGATAATTTTAACCAAAAAGTTTAGTTCATTCAAAAGAATGCTATAAATTCTAAAACCAAGATGTAAAAATGGGTTTTTATTAATTTAAGATTTTTCGAATAAAATCTATATTTTTTATTTTCCTTGTATAATACCCATTTTACCAATTTGATATTTAAATATAGGATGCAAAACTAATTTGACAAGAAAATGTAACAAACATTTTTTGGGACACACTATATTATAATTTATTTTTTGGTACAGGTGAATCAAGCAATTGAAAATTATAATCAGAGTTTTGTTTTAACTATTTCATTATTCTTTGAAGTGATTATCAAATATTTGCTGAAATAAAATTTAAAAAAAACTGGATAACGACAAACATTTCTATATATTATATTTTTTCAAATTCGTTCCTGAATAAGAAAAAATTATTTTTTTTGACTGTTTTTTGAGTTGTAATGTTGAGGAACATTAATAACCTATTTTCCAAAGTTCCTTATAAAAACTACAAGTAAAGTAACTATTAAAGAACCGAAAAAGTAATGTAGTCAGCACTACATATTTTTTTAGAGCAGCATCTAAAATGATCGTCAACCAATAAAAAAGTAACTGATATCCAGCAGATTCTGCAATTTAATTTAGTTGACCATTGTCATAATGCACTCGACACGATGTCAATATCCTTCCCAATTTTAATCAGTTTTCCTTGTATTAGTTCCGTCTAGAGAAGTACCGATTCATAATAAGGTGAGTTACAAATGGCCAAATTATTACAAAAACTAAAAATTGTTTTGATACTCCGGCTAATATTCCTTTGTGTCTTGGAACTATCGAGGTATGTGTAGATTCCAAAGTACTGACTTTTTGCGATAACCTCTCAATATCCACACGTAGACATTGAACTGCTTTTGTAATTTCTTGGGATACATCGACATTTGGAGCTGATTTAATTTTTGACCTTGTAATATGTTGATTTTCAGAACTGCGAATGTATCCATTGGGGGTAGTTTCATTTGCAAAGTCATTTCTAAGTGGATCGGTATTCTAAAATAAAAATAAATTTTAAGTATAACACCAAAATATGAAAAATGTTTACGAAACAAAGATTTGTTTAGTAACAGATGGTTCAACAATGGAAGTCAATCTTTACACATTTAATAATTTTGAGAAAACTGGACTGGTTGTAGTACAGCTAGGTAAATCTAAACCCGAGGGCGATATCACACATATTAATATAATCGGAGTTGGTAATTTGGTTCCCAAAGATGAGGTCACGAAATTTCAAAAGGTAATTTGGTCCCCATGGCTGACAAATATAAATTCCGGACAAGTAATTTCGTCCCCACAATCAAGTAGGTATATGCTTTCGGTTCAAAGAAGAAATAAAATCAAAACATGAAAATAGTTTAAAGGTTTTAATTTTAACTCTACGGCATGCACTTATAAATTATTTTTACAAAAATATAAATTTCAAAAGTTTATACACTTAAATGAAATAAGTACCTGTTAAGAAATCAGTTTTATCTATTTCAGAGTTTTTGTATTTTTCTATAAGGTTTTCAATAAGTTTTTGACGATTTCTAATTTTAGGGTCTCTTACATCATGTTTCAAATGAAGACTTTGCAGCTTGATATACGTTTCGATTTGGAATTCATTTAATTTCTCAAGAAATGTTATTATGTTTGGATGTTCTTTGTAAAACGAATCGTTAAAAGTTCTGTGAAAAGCTTCGCAAGCGTTTGTTGTTTGTGTGAGATTAGACGAATTTTTGGCCCAATTCGTCGGTGGAAAAAGAGATTCTTCATCAACATAATTCTCGATTAGATAATCAGAGTACTTCTCCAATCTCATGTCGTTTGGTCTATTTTCGAATAGTTCGAACGCAACGCAATCACCCACTTCATTAGGATCTAAACAAGTAAGACCAAAAGTCAAGTGCAACCACCGACCAATATCACTGCTCGCATAGCTATATTCCAAAACTAGACCGAGAGTTTCAATTTTCCGGCACCATGCCTGGACGAGATGAAATCTGCATCCGATGATTTGGGCGGAAGGTCATATTTTTCGAACAGCTTTATGTATGCCTATTTCAAAATCACACACTATTTCTTTAAAATCGAAGTTAATATTCAGATTAGAGCACTTATCTTGAACCAAGAGAAACAGTCTTTCGTAAGTTTCCGATTTTTTATTGAGTAGAAGGCATAAGGTATGTAATGTTTAAAAAACCGTGAGTTGTAAACATTTGTGTGAAATATTTGGCACAATAATCAAATGTCACGTCGACGTAGATTCGCTGCGTTTTCCCCAGAGCTTCAAGATTTGGAAGACACGTAAACACAATGATATTATTTAACACACAATTGATTAAAAAGAATTGTCCATCACGCGAAGTTACTACGTCAATCGAATTCAAAATTTCATGTACTTCGTTAATATTTTTCGGTAGCTCTGGTATAAACTTACGTCGACTATTGTACATATTCTTCCTAATGTACTCGACGTCCCTGGTTGTTAGTGTCGCTGGTAGGTTTTCTTTCAAAGCCATACGCATAATTTTTGACAGTTTTTCCGAAATATCCTCAACAGCTTTTCTTTTGCAAACTGCAGAATCTGTTTGCCTATTTAACTCCGTTTTTAGAAATCTGAAATCTCGGACATGCCACAGGATAGTAGGATGGAAGATTATGAAGATATTCAACACAGAATACAGTAACAAGAAAGGATGGGATCACAGCACTATTACCAAACTTGGAAAGAAGGCTATTCATTGGTATACAGATGGCTCTAAAGCAGGGATTCGCAAAGATGTCGATATCGACTATAAGGGATTGGTTTATCATGGGTCGACATAAACGAAAACTACTTATTTTGGGGGCCGATGAGATATAAAAACATTTACTTGTACCAACTTTTTATATGAATGACTAATATTTTAGTAAAAAGTATCATTGTTGTAACCTTAAAAAACTCAATAAGTCGATAAGCGTGCATAAATTCGTACTAGATGAAAAACTCGGCAAGTCAATAAACGTGGATAAGTTCGTGCATGATAATGAGGTCGAGCGTACAAGTATTTCAGTCATGTTTTGACGCATATACGCGATTTCACACGAAAATAACCATGATCAATTTCAGGTCCAAACATGTAAACATGAGTTGGTTCCAAAGGATGCAAAATGAATTTCTGCTCGTGGTGAATATTTTGAAATTTTTCCTACTAGGTACTATTTTCTAGCTTTACATGAAAAACATAAAAGACAACCCTCGTATAACGTGCGATGATCGTCACAATTTTGAGGAATTTATGGCATCATTTGTTCTTAGTTCTTGAATATATTTGAAAATTCCAGTGGCTGTTGCGAACAATGTCATGAGTGCAAGTATACATATTTTTTACCTAATTATATCCACTTTGTTGTCAGAATACTTTCTCATTCCAGCTTGTCGCCTAATTAGGCACCTTGAAAAGCTCAAAATAGTGGAGCAAGAAGAATGTAAATTCTATGGAATGGAAGAAGAAATCCACCTACTTGCAGATAGCATAGCAATTCCTCCGATAAATAGGTCTAAAAGAGCTACTAGTCTCTGAGACGTTCCTCAGAAACTAAGTATAAGAAAGGGGGAGGTCCCAGTAAATATCATCCCAATATACTCGTACATACATACAAACCATACTTCTTGCATCGCAGATCTGGATTTTTAAAGCAGTATTTGTCGTATAAGAGTATTCTTCACTTCAGATTTTAATAAGTGTGATGGGAATAGAATATTGATTAAATTCAGCTGTGTAATCAATGACATACATTATTCACCAGTAAATCATGGGTGTGGATAATTAAAAGGTAACATGACACGGATAAATGGGACCTATATTGGTTCAGTCAGACCTCTAAACCAATGCGCTACGGAGACACATAATAATTTACCAAGCTGTTATACATATATAGACCGTATGACAATGTCAAAATAAGAAAGTGAGCTTTTAAATAATTTATAGCTGATTGCAAGAATTTCAATTATGATTCTGAATTTAAATTGAAATACCCCAAAAATAAGAGAAGCATAATAAATAGTATCCTTAAATGTATTGCCAGAAAAGTTGAAAAAATGATAGGTATATTAAAGACTATAACCCGTTCCTAAAATGGAGAAAAGAGAAAAAATTAATAATTAATTTAGAAACAGGTAATTAATAGCGGTGGTCAAAATATAGTATTCTACTCGCATATAATGGCCTGCGGCTCGCGACATAAACGCAACTTCGTGAATAATAGCCATCATTATATGCTTGTCGAATAATATACTATTGTACACCACTATTAATTACGTTTATAAATGAATTTATTTTATTTCCCTTTCCTTCAATTTAGGAAGGGATTATAGGCTTTCGTATACCTATAATAAACTTTTTTGGCAATAATTTTAAGGATACTATTTATTATGCATCTCTCATTTTTGGAGTGGTATCATTCATTTCAGTGTCTGATTCACTTTCCATATTATATTTTCCAGTAATTTCAATTTATATTCAGTATCATAATTGAAATTCTTGCAATCAGCTACAAATTATTTAAAAAGTCACTTTCTTATTTTCACATTATCATACACTCTATATACAACAGCTTGTTAAATTATTATATAAACGTCTCCGTAGCGCAATGGTTTAGAGGTCTGACTGCGTGATATGAAGAAATGTAAGCATAGGTTTCGAATCCTGGTCGCAGTGATAATTTTTATTATATTGAGATATTTGTGTATAAGTAACGTTCAATTTAGGTCTTATTTATCTGTGTCGTGTGACCTGTTCATTATCCTCTCTCATTATTCACTGGTGAATAATGTACGTCATTATACTTGAAGAAGCACACGTAAAATGTAAACATCATCAAATAGTCGTGGACAAAAATCTATAATCATAATATTGTGGACGTCAAAAATAATAGTTTAATACTATTATAACACCTTACAAAGTTTTTGGGAAATAATTTTCAAAGAGCAGACCGTTCTCTAAGAAACTACTTCGCTGGCTATATGCCACGACAGACCTTGAATTACACTTCTAAGTTAAATGGTTGGTTATATCGTGCAGATATCCCAACTCCGTTACTGAGGTTAATGTATTGATGTGATTTCAGCGTTTTCTTCAGTCCACGATTATGCTCTCAGAGCTTCTGGACGGATGATATCTACCTTGTACTAATGAAACGCAAATACGCCGAAAGCGGGATATCCCAACTTCGGTTAACTTAGAAGTGTAATTCAATGACTGTCGTGCCATATAGACAGAGACGTAGTTGTTGCTTCTTAGTGAACGGTCTACTATTTTGAAAGCATTTTCCAAAAACTTTGTAAGGCGTTATAATAGTATTTTACTATTATCTTTGACATCTATTGATAAGACGTTTTACTAAAATGACAATTTTTTACAGGAATCTCTAATTGAGCAAATAAAAAGATTGTGGTTTAATTTCCCAAAATATAACAAATATAATACTCTGGACGTTTTTGACAAAATATATTAATTTAAGAGCAATTCTGTAAAATAGAGTCCAAAACATTTTTCAAAGTTACGAGATATCAAAAGATGAATTCACAAAATATATTTTACCTCAATCGTGTCAATATATTCATCGTCGCTGTGATCGGAATCATCTGGTGTACTGGGAGCAACGGAAGAAGTAGATCCCGTACTGATGCTTTTGGATCCAAACCGAATTGGAGAGCCTTCTCTTGATACTGTATAAAGTAAATTAAAAATTAAAATATTACGGATATAAATAAATATATATACTAACTGACCCAAAGGTGAATTGGGTTGCGATCTAACCCTCTCCAAAACATCTCCTGCAATTAGTGCTAAATCGTCAAAATTAATTGAATCCAATTCGTTTGAAGGGGCTTCCAAGAAATTAGCCACTTTATCTGAGTAACTCATGGTCTCTACTATTCTAAAATAAAATATTTAACATAGCAACAAGACTAAACATTCATTGGAACGTAATAAAAAGGACTGATACGCGATTTTGTATATTTTATTAAAGGGTTATAATGATCAATGATGAACATTTTGCTGGGGAATGGGTTTGAGAAGTTAAGAGATGTAGGGAGGTGTTGACTCTACACAAAAATATAATGTGATAATAGTGAAAAATATTATATAAATATTGTTGGAGTATATTTGATTAAATATAAATATCACCAATGAAATAATGACAATATTATGTATTCCTGGCAATTGTGTCACTATTGTTGACAAGATTTGCTGCAGTATTGAGAAAACCGAGTAAAATTTTATATGGAAGCAGGTTTTGAATTATTCTCTTCACAATTCAACTAGAAACACTTTATTTCCGTTCACTCACGTATGAAGCTCATTCACGTATTTATCCATAGCCTCCTGCTTTGGCATATCACCAAGAATTTTCCAAGCATCATATTTAGCTCTTCCGACAAGATCCCAAAAAGCTGGTCTGGAGCCTGTACAAGGTCCACTTGTAGCTTGTTTATAATACCCATAAAATCGTAATAGTAATTCGTTACTGGGTTGATATGAACCTAAAACAAAATTTTGTATGAACTGTTTGTCACTAAATTAATATTGACATTTTTTATCAATAGTTTAAAACTTTTTACAGCCGCTTTATCACGAACATTTTGAGAAATTTCATTTAATATTAAATTAGCTTCCATCGTATCGATATTTGTCAAATAATTTTACTGTGCTTATGTAAAGACACAGATAACTTGAGCATTAAAATGTTCATAATATTGGGAGCTGACAGGTGAACGTGGTCTAAAACCATGTCTGAAAATAGTTTTCACTTTTGAAATTGAAACCCATTTGATACTAGTAATATATAAAATGCATTAAACGTTATTGAAATATTATCTTGACAGAAAATATCGAAATTATAAAAATATGATGCAGAATAAATTTTATTTGTAAATCTCTATTAATTATGGAATTCACGTGAGAGGTATCAAAGATGCAGCAACAGCAACTACCGCGCTTGGCATCCAAAACATCTCATATGAAAGAAAAGCCTCATGTAAAACAAGCTTGGGTGAAAAGGCTGGCATCATGTTTTATTGTTATCGGTAAGTTAAAAATTCCCACACGCAAATAGTTATAGATATTAAAATATGTCATGCAAATAGATAAATAATAATTTTCTATATCGTTTTCCACGCTTTAAATATTCGACATTTTACCAAAATGCCCACATAATTTTCTGTAGCCACTAAACGTTATGAAAAACCACGGTTTAAATATTTATTTGCTTTGTTAGGGTAGTCTTCAACTGTACTGCAGATTCTATTTATTTTTATTTTTCACTTACCTAAGTATTAGAAATGTTTCAACTTCCATTTTTAATTATACAGGGTTACTACAAAAGAATCGTCTGATATGACAAAGCTATAGACAGATAGAACAATAAATAACAACCTCTACGTTTAAAACTCGCTCCTGCGGAGGTAGCTTGTCATGCGGACGCCCACGTCACGTCCGCAGTAAACAAAATGGCGGACTATGCAGCAGAAAGCATTTTCTGTGTGAGAATACATGCGATGTTTATCGGTTGTGCAACGTGCATTCCGACGGGAATACGAAATTGATCCTCCAGGTCATCAGAGCATTCTACGATGGAATCGACCATTCAAGACCACAGGTGTACTTGATAAACGTAAAAGCACCGGAAGATCACGGGTGTCAGACGCAACAGTGGATGCGGTTAGAAAATGTTTCGTGCGTTCGCCACAACAATCCACCAATGAAGCAGACCGTGCACTTGGTATCCCGCAGCAAACTGTGTGGAAAGTTTTGCGGAAGCGCAGGCGATTCAAACCGTACCGTATACAGATGGGGAAAAAGTTACGACAAGACAACTGTGTTCCCAGTTTTGTAATGCCACGCAGGAAGCAATGGAGGATTTGCTAACCGTGTTGTGTTCAACGACGAATCGACATTTCATTTAAGTGGTAAGGTGAACCGTCACAATATTCGGATTTGGGGCACGGAAAATCCGAATGCAATTCTCCAACATGGAAGTGATTCTCAAAAATTTAATGTTTTTGGAGCCGTATCCAGCACAAAAGTATATGGACCGTTTTTTTTTCATGAAAAAACGGTGACCGGTATGTCGTACCTCGATATGTTGAAAATGTGGTTATTTCCGCAGGTGACGGCTGATTCCAACAACTTTACCAACAAGAAGGATTTCCACCTCACTGACATCATGAATAAGTTCGTCGGTATCTAAACGGAGAAAACCCTCCCAAGTCTCCCGATATTACATCGTGCGATTTTTATTTTTGGGGGTACATTAAAGACTCGGTTTTCGTACCACAACTACTTACAGCACTGGCTGAGTTCAGAAGAACCAATGCTGTTAACAGTATCGACCGAGATACATTGCCGTTGGGTTCTGGTCGACTTCGCGACCCTCGGAATTTTATGTTGATTATGAATTTGTTTGATAGCTTACCTTAAATAAAGCAGATTGGAACAAAAATCACGAATTTAGTTCCAAAAATGGTACTTTTTAAACACTAATTTATGCTATTTTACGATAAATATTTTCACTTTTAAATGTAAAAGTTATTATCTTGAACTAAACGTAAGTCTGTTTCACAAAAAAAAACCGAAAAAAATACTTACTTAACATTTTGCCAATTTTTAGAAATATTCTTAAGCATAATTATTTCCAGTTGACACTTTAGGTTATAAAATTACACACTAGAATGCCTAGGTAGCCTAGGTTCACAATTTAGGATCAGGTGACACATTTAGCAGCGTTGTCAAATGGTGTTTATTTTCTTTCATTTGACTTAATTATGCATTGTAATAGATTACATGAATATAACATAAAAATAAAAAATTATTTGCCTTTATAATAATGAAAATTGAAATAATAAACATCCTTAGAATGCAATGTTTATCTTATATTTGTTTTATTCAAAAATAAAAGAGATTGAAGCAAACTAACTTTTATCACGAATTCTAGTTCACTATGATAGGGGTAATTTTTTCAATACTAACAAATTGTCAAACAAAATGGTGACAGGTGCATTTACACAAATGCAACTTTCTTTACCAAAAATTGGAGGGCCTGGAATTATATATAGTACAGGTAAAGAAAGTAATTCCCATGATTATCCACATTATTTTGAAATAATACAGGCTCAAATAGGTATACTATCAGGAATACCTACAGAATTTGCAAATGGAAAAATTGAATGAACCGCCATCAACAGATTATAAAAAATGCGCACCGGGCCGACGTTTCGCAATTCGCGCGAACGATGTGTAGTACTTTCAATTGCGATTTTCTCTTTCAAAAGTGAATGATCCAAGAATTTTTTTGCTATTAAAATGTTCTATAGCAATGGGGCTTTCTAATAAAAAAAAATCATTGCAGCTTGTATTGGGTGAACTGGACTATCGCTTGGACGTCTAACGTGTGACTCACGGAGCCCACAATGAACATTTGTAATGCGCTAAAATTGTATGTTTTCTCTGTTTACCGATATATCATTTACCATTCTAGTTGTAGTACTAACTAAAATATAGCTTTGTCATCCTTTTTTTTACTAAAATATTGGGAATTCAATATAAGCGATACCCTATCTGGTGGCAGAATAGTCCGAGAGCTAGCCACGTAAAACGCATGTTAAACGGTTCCACCTAGATTTTTTTTTTAATCGATGCTCTATGAGCCAAAAAACCCAAAGCCAAATTTCTGCCCACAGGTCGGACTGCATTAGGGTGTGGCGGGGGGGTAAACACGACGTTTTCATTAGGGCGATTGAGCACATGTGGTTCCACTATGCAAGTTGTTTCTATGTGTAGTCTAGCCCTCCATTAGAACCGGAAAAAAATGGCAGAGCATTTCCGGGCTGCGAAGTGCTCGGCAGAGTGATGTAAACACGACGTTTACATTGTGGCGATTGAGGTCATGTGGTTCCACTCTGCAAATTGTTTCTATGTATAGTCTAGCCCTCCACTAGAAGCCAAAAAAAATGGCAAAGCATTTCCGGGCTGCAAAGTGCTCGGCAGGCCTCGACGGCGGCGGCCACGGTGATCGAAATTCGACTAGCGATGAAAAAAAAAATCAATCGGTACCACTCTGCAAATTGTTTTTATGTATAGTCTAGCCCTCCACTAGAAGCCAAAAAAAATGGCAGAGCATTTCCGGGTTGCGAAGTGATCGGCAGGCCTGCGATGAAAAAAAAAATCAATCGGTACCACTCTGCGGGTTTTTTCATCGCATCTTGCACACCCCGTAGACCACCACCTAACCAACTCTCGTTTCTTTTTTATAGCGAAAAAATGTATTGAAGGTCGTAGCGCGCCGCCGGGTGACCGCCTTCGGTCGGGTCTGCCGCGGCCCGGATCAACGGAAAACTGTCTGCCGGGGCTCAAATACATTGTTTATGAGGTAAACAATGCGAAGAAAAAAACGACAGAGTGGAACCAACTCTCGTTTCTTTTTTTTTTCACCGAACCCAAGTGTGCGCACCGCTTCTGCACCTCGGTTGCCTTTGCCGAGACCTGGCAAGGTGTTTGCCGCCCAGTAACTACTCTGCCATAATTAAATATTGGTCTACGGGGTGTGCAAAATGCGATGAAAAAACCCGCAGAGTGGTACCGATTGATTTTTTTTTTCATCGCTAATCGAATTTCGATCACCGCGGCCGCCGCCGTCGAGGCCTGCCGAGCACTTCGCAACCCGGAAATGCTCTGCCATTTTTTTTGGCTTCTAGTGGAGGGCTAGACTATACATAGAAACAATTTGCAGAGTGGTACCGATTGATTTTTTTTTTCATCGCTAGTCGAATTTCGGTCACCGCGGCCGCCGCCGTCGAGGCCTGCCGAGCACTTCGCAGCCCGGAAATGCTCTTCCATTTTTTTTTGGCTTCTAGTGGAGGGCTAGACTATACATAGAAACAATTTGCAGAGTGGAACCACATGTGCTAAATTAGCGATATGTAAACGTCGTGTTTACATCACTCTGCCGAGCACTTCGCAGCCCGGAAATGCTCTGCCATTTTTTTGGCTTCTAGTGGAGGGCTAGACTATATATAGAAACAATTTGCAGAGTGGAACCACATGACCTCAACCGCCACAATGTAAACGTCGTGTTTACACCCCGCCACACCCTATTGCAGTCCGACCTGTGGGCAGAAATTTGGGTTTGGGTTTTTTGGCTCATAGAGCATCGATTAAAAAAAATCTAGGTGGAACCGTTTAACATGCGTTTTACGTGGCTAGCTCTCGGACTAGAAAACGAACTATTTCTTTGTACATTATTTTATAACCGCGCTTCTCTTTGCCATAAAATTTCCACTGTTTGATTTCAATTTATAGGTTGAATATAATAAAAATAACAAAAAAAAGCCAAAGGTAACATCTAACTACAATCAAACAATGAAAATCTTGTGTAAAAGATAATTGAGGTTATACAACAATGTACAAAGAAGTAGTTCAGTTGGCGCTGCGATCTTAATTTGAATCCCCAATAGCGTGAGAAAATATGATGACATTTTTCAAATCACATACAGATATATGTTCCAATTTTTATAAAAATATTCACGATTTAAATAATATATTGGCAACATTGCTGTAAAATTTGACCAGCCTTTGAAAATGATAAGCGATTATTATAACAGACATTTTTGGATTACGGATGCAATTCGACGGTTGCCTTTTTTCGGTCAGGTAAAATTTTACTTTTTGGGATGCATCTCGCCGGTCACCCGTCTTATCTTTATCGTATGTAAGATTTTAATTTGGCGTGTTAATTATTATAACTTGGTATTCTCCACGATTAGTTTTTGGAATGTTCAATTTATGTTGATTGTCGAATAATTTAAAGAATATTAAATTTTTTCAACCTTCGTATTGATTATTCAATATTTATTAAATTGGATAAACGTGTTCGGGGATAATTAATTTAAATTTTTATTTTTCGTGGTACTAAACTTCAATGTTTTACAAGGCGGTTCCTGCTTTTCACCTTCTGTTTTCTTTTTTCGTTGCTTTCGTTTCGAATAAAGGCTGGTGGCGTCCAATTTAATATCAATTGCACACCCCATCCCAGTGATAGCGTTAAATTGGTGCGGAATTCCACTCCCTGAGGAGGACTGCTCTAGCTGTGTAAGTTACATACTTTACCCCTCAAAATATAAGCCCATGGCTTGCATGTGCTTCCCTTGTGAGCAGTGGCGACTCCGAGGGTGCTTTGACTGTGTTCCTGATTAGGCATATACTCCAGTACTTCTGATGTTTTGCTTTAGTCCACCTCCCGTATTGCAGGGTTGGCCAGGGTTAAGAGTTTTTATAGGCATTCCCAGACCATCCTGGATCTGATTTGAAAGCATATTAAGAATTTCAGTTTTACCTGACAGAATATAAAGATATTTTTGCCTCTATCCCCCTTTTAATGCTCATTTGCAGACACGTACCGATAGGGTAGATTCCGCCTGGAATAAAGATACGAGATTGCCCAAGAATGTGTGAGCGATGCAACTGGGTTTAGCACCGTAGCTGACTGCTGGATGAAAAGCTGGTTAGGTACACCAGTACTTTCTAAAAATTAACTGTTAGGGTGTGTTGTATCTCACACCTAAACTCGGTTTAATTATAACTGATGTTTAGACTGATGTAATTAATGATAATAAAAAAATCAATACGTCACAGTCTAAACATCAGTTATAATTAAACCGAGTTTAGGTCTGAGATACAACACACCATTAGTTGATGAAAAAAATTAACCATTTTATTGTTAGATGTAATACACAAAGTTTAACGAATTATTAACCAGACTAATTTATGCAAGCTATATCTCTTAAACAAATAGAGATTTTCGAATGGGACAAAAACTGATCTGTTCGACATTCATTTTCTATCCTCTCTCGTAAATCATCCAGAGATTCTGGTTGGGTAGCATAAACTTTTGTTTTTAAATACCCCCATAAAAAGAAGTCTAGGGGTGTTAAATCCGGTGACCTAGGTGGCCACTCCATCATCTGCCCCCTTCTACCTATCCAACGAGCGGGGAATGTTTCGTTTAAAAATTGTCGGACAGGCATAGCATAGTGTGGGGGAGCTCCGTCTTGTTGAAATACCAGTAAATCTTCGGAAAGGTTATCATCATTTTCTATTATTGTTGTAATACGTGGGTCAACCCCTTCCCTGAGTAACTCAAGATATGATTCACCATTTAAATTTCCGTTGATGAAAAAAGTTCCGACAATGTGGTCACCTAGGATACCACACCAAACGTTTAACTTTTGGGGATGTTGTGTATGGAATTCACGCATAATATGTGGATCACTTTCAGCCCAATATCTACAATTATGCCTACTTACTAAGCCATTTAATGAAAATGAGCATTCATCAGAAAAGCAAATATTGTTTAACAATAAAATTGTGGATTGTTATTGATAATTTGCGTCATTGATTCGCAAAACTCTAGACGACGATCAAAATCATCTTCATTCAACTCCTGCACCAACTTAACTTTGTATGGGTGGTACTTGAATTTATGTAGAAGATGAAACACCGATCGCTCTACTTATTGTTGACAACGATTGGGGTTGTTGAGGTTGCTGACTTGCCCTAAAATTGCCACTTGGATTGCTTCGTTATTTACGAGTCCCTCTCGCTTATGCACTTTATTGCAAACAGACCCTGTTGTGGTAAATTTCTCCATCAGTTGAATTACATACTTATGAGTTGCATGTCTTCCGTCATGTAATTCGTTAAATATTCTAGCAGCAGCTCTTGCACAATTATTATTTTGGTAGTATAAACCTAAAATTTCAATTCTTTCTTGCAAAGAGTAAACCATTTCAGAGAAACAAAATAAATAATGTATCAAATTACACTATCAATAGTGACTAAAAATTCTAGTTGACAATGTCAAACTTTAATAAAAAGTAGAGTTTTTTGTTGTTTGGATTTTTTAAGTAGAATAAATAGCACAGTTAAAAAGATTAAAGAGTTTGAACTGTTGTACAACCCATTTTAGTACAGGCAAATAAGGTGAAAGTAAATAATAAGTAAAATTTGTGCTCTTAAAAGAAAAATTGTTTATCTCATAAACTAACCACTTTAACCTACAAGTATTATACATTTTTGAAATCAGCTCAAAGAGGAGTATCCAAATTTTACATAAAAAATATGAAAAGTAATTTAAAAAAATAAAGGGGATGCTGCTAGGGGTGAGGGGGTGGCTTTTCCAGTAAGTTTAAATAAGCCATAATGCTTGCCCCTTCCAACATAAATTGACGTGTTTTTGGATTTTTTCTAAATACCAGTATTACAAAAGTTATTAAAGGTGGATACTTTTATCTGAAAAGCACTGTATATTAAAGTGTATTAGAAATGGAACAGATCAGTTTTCGTCCCATTCAAAAATCTCTATTCGTTCAAGATATATCCTGGATACATTATTCTGGGACACCCGGTATATATGGCAGGAAATCGGACAAAAAATGGTAGACTTTGTTTAACCATCCTTTGCCGTTACGTCATATATTGTCCAGCTTGATCTCTCATTCATGAAATGGATCAGATGGAATTATGACGTCATTAACGTATTTCTCAACTAATGTCGACATAAATTTTATTTGTTACTTTTGACAGTTCAGTTGTCATGCATCATTGAAAACAATTAGGGAATCCAAACCACGTGACTTTTCAACTGTCAAGATGGCGCCTGATTGGCAAACAAAGCTTTTAAGCCGTAGCAAGGTAGCTATATACAGCAAGTTTCAATTAGAAATGGTATATAAACTTCACTTGGTACCTGTTATGAAATGTCTGCTACATATCCTTTGGTTTCTTATAATTGATTCAGCTAGATCTTCCCTCTTGATGGCTGCTAACCACATATCCCTCCTTTTCCTTGATAAATCGTTTATATGTGCGCAATGTACAAAGTTTTTCAATGTGGGAATGCGAAAAAAACTAAGCAAATGGTCCCGATCTGCACGGCTTCCACAACCCACCACAATACACGCTACTGGCATTTTTTTTCAAAACTGAACTTAGGTCTCACTATTTTCTATAAATCTGAATAAAACCAAAGGTAATTATACCCAAATACTTCAAAAAAGCTTCAACAATTAACAAAACTGAACAAGTAAACAAACTTATTAATGAATTGTTTGCCAACCAGGCGCCATATTAAATTTATTTGACAGATCGTTGGATTGCCTAATTCTTAACATATGTCATTGATTATAATTTTGAGGTTAAGAGTAAAATAACATTCAACTAATATAAGACAAACGTAAAACAGCAGAACACGTCACCGATTATAACGTAACGGCAAAGGATGGTTGAACAAAGTCTATCGACTTTTTTACTTTCGGAACGAATTTGGGTATAAACATAGGCGGCTTTGACAATAACTTGAACTTTGTATTTCATTATGACAGCGCATTAATATATTTCAAAAATGGGCAATTATCAAAATGTGCAAACTATTACCTACTTCAAAATGAAATTTTAGTAATTGTAATTGTGGAAAGTGAAGTGCTCGTGTTTGAAGGAATTCGTTTCTGCAAAAGAATTAAAATCGATCCGTTGAAAATTGTAGCTATTAAAGACTGGTCGACACCAAAGGACCAAAAAAAAATTATTTAAATTATTTAATAAGTTTTCTTGGACCTTGTTCTTATTTCCGAAAATTTGTCAAGTACTTTGGTCGAATTGCTAAACCTCTTTATCGACTAACTGAAAACAACATTGAATTTGACTGGAAGCCAGATTATCAAAATACTTTCGTTGGGTTGAAGAATCAATTAACCTCAGCACCTATTTTATCCTACCCACGGGAGAAAGGAACATTTATTTTGGATTGTGATGCATCCCAGCACGACATAGGCGCCGTGCTATTACAAGAACAAGAAGGTAAAGAAATAGTATATTGTATACCTAGGCGGTAAAGTGTCATTTTTCAGGCCGAAAGAAGTTGTGGAAGGGCGAGGCACAGCCGAGCCTGGCCACTTCTTGAGGCCTGAAAAAGCACTTTACTGCCCTGGTTTACACATAATTTTTTTATCCTACACAATAATTATTGGTAATATTTTTTCTATACAAATTTTATTTTTTAATATGAAATTCATTACCGTTACATTATTTCATCTGATTCAGGCTCCTTAACTGACAAGATAACATCAAACAAATATCAAAATATGGCAACTTATGATTGAATTTGCAGACATTGACAACTGCTAACAATTTTATTTTTATACTGATGTTTATTTCAAGCGATTCTTTTTTGTTTCTTCTGATTATGATGTGATTGAAGTCACTTATTACACTATTTTAAGTGGGATATGAATCAAATTAGCAATTTTTATTTAATTTGTCAATTGGGGCGCCAGCTAGCGTGGAAATGTAAAATTTATTTTCTCGGCTAGCCTTAGAAAGGGTGCACTGCAGCCTGTTGGCTTATTGTACTCTACTCCCACCTTTATTCCACCCACCCAGCCAATCCCGTACCCTCGAGTAGATGATATAGGTCAACTGGATGCATGCCATATGCTTCAGGCGGCACGTAGGCCTCTCCTCTTTCTCCTTGAGTCCAATGCCTCACAGTTGGATAAAATGTGGGTTACGGCTTTGGTCTCCATGCCACAAAGTCTGCAGCTGAGATCACCGTTATATAGCCCCATTTTATGCAGATGATCCTTTACCGGGGCTTGACCCGTTAGATAACCTGTAATAATTCTTAGCTTGTTCCTACTAGCATTCAGTAGTTCTTCAGCCCGTTTTACACATACCTATATCACCTATAAAGGTCTTACTGTGTGCCTGCTTTGGAATGTTTCTCCACTGTAGTCTATGTTGGCGTTGTACCCATTTTCGTATTTGTTCTCGGACTACCTTCTTTGTGGTCCCAAGAACTGGTTCTGGTCCAACATATGTCGTTGCTGAACCTCTTCTCGCGAGTTCATCAGCTAGTTCATTTCCAGAAATATCATTATGTCACGTCACCCACACTAGTCTTACTCTACTGTGGTCTGCCAGATCATTCAATTCGTTCTGGCATTCTTCTACCAGTCTGGATGTTACCTTGCGGCTATTTAGAGCTGCAATGGCTGCCTGGCTGTCAGTTAATATGTTTACCTGTGCCAATAAACAAAAAACATTATCTTGAAATTAATTTAGAATGTACTGTAATCAAATTGAGTTTGATTCAATTTAAATTTCATTTTTTTATTTTTAGAGTGTTTAAAGGAAAGCTTGTTTTAAAAAATGTCTTTAGAACCTATTAATTTATTTTTATTCTGTTTTCAATCATTGTGTATAAAATTTGTATACTTTCATTCAAAAAATCTATAAACAACAAAATAATAAGATGCTCAAGATAAGCCATCAATATAAAGTGTTTTGTTTATCATGTGAACGTTTTCCAACATATTTCTTTCAATTTTCAGAGAATAAATAATCTCTTTATCGATACATTAGAATTTGATACTTACATATAAAATTACAAAACTAGTCATATTTTGTTTTGTAAAAATATTTTAATGTGCCATTGACAGCTGAAAATAAATACATCCCCTCCAAAACTTAACGTAAAAGTTATTAAATCGGTCAATAAATCTATTTAGTGCCTATCTATGGGAGCATACATCCAACAACTGTTGTTACCTAACTAGTTAACTAACAAAATTTTACAGTGACCGTATCAATATTTATACATCTTTATTTCTTAAAAAATAGTATATTATTAAACGAGCAATTTATGATAGTCATTATTCACGCAGGGCGACGTTTGCGTCCTGAGCCGTATGCGAGGACGCAAGTCACCCGAGTGAATAATGGCCATAAATTGCGAGTAGAATACTATACTTTGTCCACGACCCTTGATTTCTTTATTAAATAAAAGTCAAGTAAATAATGCGAGTGTAGAACGGAAAGTAATAATTTGGTATTATATTGACAATTCTAACGTCAAAATTAATAAATTACTGGATTACGTCAAATAATGTGACATATAGAGATGGGCGATACTGTGTAAAGTATCGATACATCGTACCGTTATAAATATAGTGCTTTAAAAATAGCAATATTAGAAAATATCGTTATGAAAAGTATAGATACTAAAAATTTCGAAACTTTCAGAAACAAATTTCAAATAAAAATACGCAAGTTTAATAGTTTATTTCACATTGTACCCTTATCTCTAGTCACCTATGCCGGAATGTTGTGATTGTTGTGTTGTCATAGCGACATATGCTATTTGAATGCAAAAGCGTGAATTATGAACCATAATTCACTCTAGTAGATATATGGGTTCCATATATCTTTTGTTAGGAGGTAAAATATTGACTTATTATTAAGTGGTCGTGGATAAATAATATAACCTGTCAAATAATTATTCCCAGACAAACATTTAGGCTAATAGCTCTTGGAACGTGTCTTGACAGTCAGCCCGACCGCGGCATTGGAAGCCATACTTAATTTTCTACCTCGTGAACTGCATGTCAAGGCGGAAGCGATAATTGCTGTATATAGGCTCGAAAGCAATGGGAACTGGAACGGACCAACATCATAGGATGATAAGTTGCATTCAGGATGAAACGCTGGTGTGGTACACCGACGGATTCAAATCTGACAGAGGAACGGTAGCTGGAATTCATGGTGCTAAATCCAGGTGCAAGGCATCTGTATTTCAGCCACATGTCTGCAAATGAACATTGACGAGGGATGTATAAGATGCCAAAAGATGCCCGAATTCCACGGAAAAGTGCACTGCACTTTTCAGTGTAAAACACACATATGAAAAATACACTAACACACTCCCTTTCTTATTCCGGGATGATGGATGTGGGTTTTCTGTGTTTTTTCCCTACATCTTAAGTGACAGGATTACTCACCGGTTACTGCACCCTTAGGAAATATATGCACAGAACTGGCATTTATGCGGTTGTGCATGGAAGGGGAGGATTGTCTGCGAATGCGAAGTACTGACTCATTGGAAATATACACCACTAGGACTAGAGCGCACAAGAGAGGACTTCTATAAAAGGTATCTAGTGAAGAGATTGTTAGGCCTGATAAGTACAACCAGTCTCTTCACATACACGGTACAAGCAAAAGTACAAAAAGTCTAAACCAACTTATACCTAATACAAATAGATAAATTCAATGAGCGCTAAGCGTCTCCTTCAGCCCTTTTAAGAATATTTAACATTGAAGACTTTCCAACACCAAATCTCTAGATGATCCCCGCACTGTATATATTGAATCGTCTATTTCCAAAAAAAAATTACAGTTTATTGAATATTTGCAAAAATGTATAATACTTAAGCGATGTTTCGCTTGGGGACAAAAACATGGCGACTGAAAAACTGGTGTTTGGCGTTTTTTAAATAAAGTGTCAAGTGGGTACCTTAGTTTTCATAAAAATGATGTATACTCTGCAAGATAGAATTGAAATTGAAGGATTATACTACGAAAAGAATAAATCTGCAAGAGCTACAGCTAGACAATTTAATGCTGCTGATCCCGGAAGAACTGCCACACATAAGTACGTGACTATATTAATGCAAATTTTTTTTGAAACAGGATCAGTTGCCAATAAAAAACACCAACCACAACGAGTAGTTAACAACGAGGCTATGGAAGTTACCGGTTTAGGACAACTTACGTTAGAACAGTCAATATCACAAATTTCTAGTGCAGTGGGTATTTCTCGCAGCAGTGTTTCCAGAATTTTACATAAATACAATTTCCATCCTTACAAAATTAAATTAGTCCAAGAGCTACATAATGACGATTTGGACCGGCGTCTACAGCTTTGTGAATTTATGAGTGAACGACTGCACGACACTTCAGCTTTATTGTACAATATCTGCTTTTCCTACGATTGTTCATTTGCATTAAATGGTGGAGTAAACAGACATAATTGTAGATATTGGGCAGAAAATGACCACCCGTAATGTGTTAGTTTCATAGTAAAACACCACAAAAATTGAATATTTGGTGTGGAATTTTTGGTAACCATATTGTTGGACCATATTTTATTGAGGGAAACTTAAATAGTAAGTATTATCTACAATTACTCAGAGAACATATTTATCCCGAAATAACACAAAGACTAGAAAATGATGATACCATGTCAGAAGGTCTGCTAGCGTTTCAACATTCCACATTACGCTCTCGATGTAAGACGGTTTTTAAACGAATCATTTTCTGCTCGGTGAATAGGTAGACGAGACCCAATAGTGGAATGGCCACGTAGGTCACCCGATTTAACTCCCCTAGACTTTTTTATGGGGATATCCCAAAAACCAAAATTTATGCCACTCAGCCAGCATCTACGTCATGATTTACTATTGTTTTGCTGATTTGTTACGAATTAAAATGTTACCATTAGTAAATTGGAATTATCTAAATTCCCAACTGATTGACTTTTCACTTACCTATGTATTATACATTTTTGTAGTACTCTTGTAGAGGTGAATCCAACAATACAATAATGTATAGGGTGTTTCATTTAAAAAATTGGTTGGGATTACCATAGGGGGGAGGGGGTTAAAATTATAATGTCTACATATGAGCAAAAAGGCGTCCCCCTTTTATATGATTTTTGACGTTTCTCATGTTTTCATACAAGAATTTTCATTGAAATCCTCTGTATAACGTATCTGACAAAATGGGAATGAACATATTCAATAATTTAAAAAACTAAACAAAATTACGTACATATTTTAAAACTAACATGAAAGTTATGTATTCCCACGATACATGCACATATAAGAAGATAAGAAGATAAGAATTGCAGATGCGTTGTGTTCATGGCCTTCCAAGAATTATGTGTGGACACTGCAGTTTTATTAATTATCATTTCTTTTTCTCATATTAAAAATTAGAATTAAAATAGTTAGTTGTTGTAGTAGTTTCAAAAGTAACACACATAAACTCAAATTGTACTTTTTATAAATAAACGGTTTTTTAAAAAAGCTCTTGCTATCGATCCGAAAATAATTGGCGCAGTCAGTAGGATTGTTCGACGGAAAAACAACAAAAATCGTGATTTTCCGGTTGGTTTTAATCATTTACGAACAGACGCGGAGTTATAATAAAAACTGTTTAAAAAGAAAAAAGTGCTATAAGTTGTGAAGTCAGACACCCATCGCTGAGTTCCAGCTACCGGTCTGATTGGGGACAAAATCGCCAAAATCAGCCCACGCCAAGGAAGAGGGACCAACATAGCCCGAATTCAATTGGTAACCACCTAGAAGTTAAGAAAATCAACTCTAATGAACTTATTGAAGATTATATTGTAAGTCATTTATTTTGTATTCCTTTCCTGTTTTACATTTTATCCAACTTACCCATATAAGGGATATACATTTTTTCAATAATAAATATAAATCAATAATCGAAATATTTTTATGAGTAATTCAAACATAGAAGATTTAGCTGATAGTTTAGATAGGATAGTTTTAGAAGAAACAGAAATGGCTCAATTTCAACTTTTAAAATTAAATGTAGACGCTATTCCTCAGTATGATGGAAACCCTCATACACTCGGAATATTTATAGATAGTTGTGAAAGTTTAATAAATAATTTTCAAGATAGAACGAATCCTCAATTGAATAGTTATATATTAAGAGCAATAATTGGTAAACTCACAGGTAGAGCATTAATACTTGTCGGTTCTAGAATTGAGTTACGAAGCTGGGCTTCGATAAAAGACTCTTTGCAATTATGCTTTGGTGATCAAAGGAATTTAGACTGTTTAATTCAAGATTTAATTACACTTTATCCTCATAAAAACGAAGCTCCGTACAATTTTGGTATGAGATGCCAAGATGCGCGTAGTTTAATAGTATCGAAAATCAATTGTCTTAATTTTTCGCCGGAAGAAAAGGTTATTAGACTTAAAAGTTATGATGATTTAGCTTTGAAAACTTTCATTCGCGGATTGACAGGATATTTACAAAATAATATTAGACTTCGAAATCCTGATAGTTTGGAAAAAGCAATGTCATTAGTTGTAGAAGAAGAAAACTTCTTATACAGCCAAAACCGTAGCAATTCTCTTAATCTACAAAATAATTTTAAACCCTCTCAGAGAATAATTCCATCTACCAATCAAAGACCCAAAAACTTTCAATCACAATTTAACTCAAATAATCAATACTTACCAATGCGTACACAACCTAATTTTTATAATTCCCACAACCCAAATATGTCTAACCCCAGAAATGGACAACCGCAATTTCAAGGTTTAGCCATGTCCAATTCCCAAAATAGATTTTCACCCCCAAATTTCCAAAATAATTTTAGACCACCTTTTCAGAATAACTTCCAATTCAGACTACAAAACCCTAATATTCAGCAAAATTCATCATTTAATCAAAACAGATTTGCACAAAAAAATTCTACCATTTCAAAACATTCATATAAGCCAGAACCAATGGATACTTCTTCATCCTATACCCGAACACGACCACAAAATAAATTTATTTCATCAGAACTCCATAATCAAGTTGCAGAAGAATTTGAAAATCCATTTGACCAATCAAGTGACGATCATGAATGTGAGCAATACTTACATGAAAATAATTATTCTTCCCAGAATGATCATTACTCGAACCCAATCGATTTTCCTGATTCAAATTTTCAAAATTATATTCAAGACAAGAATGTATTTAACCCCAATGTTAATGACTCTCTTTCTCGGATTTCATTGAATGCGTTAGAAGACGAATCTTTAATCAATAATCCCGGAGATACCAATCAAGAATCATTTGACTACTTACGAAGAATAGCAGAATCAATGCGTGGACCAAAAAACGACGATTTAGAACCAAATCCATTTCCAAATCTTTTTGAAGAAAATCAAGAAATTTCCGAAACACCAGAAACAATCACTCCTTTAGAAAACATACCCGCAAGCACGTCGGAAACTCAACATACGACAGCTTCGCCAACCACCAATGACGGAATAAAAATATTAGATGAAATTATCAACAATAAAGTAAACCAAATATTAGTATTTCCACAAGCTTACCCAACTTTAAAAATAAAAAACGAAAATTATGAACATCATAAAATTGTTACCGTAGAAATTCCAGAACATAATAACGAATCACTAATTTTCGAATTTCTTAGAGACTACACTATTGCAAAGAAAACGTATTGTATATGGTTTCATTCTGATGCCCTGTATAACGCTTTTAACAAAGTTTATTTAAAACAATTTTCAGAAAAAGGTCCAAAACTTATTAAATGTACTAAACGAATTAATACAATAAAAGAAAAGGAAGAACAAATTATGCTCGTTCGCAATTTTCATGAAAGTAAAACAAACCATCGTGGAATATTAGAAACTTTAGAAAAAATCAAACAAAATTATTATTGGATAGGTATAAAAAAATCTGTTACAGACTATATAAACTCTTGTGACGTGTGTCAGCGCACAAAATATTCTAGACAACCTCCTTATTCTCCACTTTTGTTAACAGAGACCGCTTCAAAACCTTTCCAGATAGTTCACATAGATTTATTCTTTTTTGACAATAAAATCTACTTAACTTTAGTCGATTCATTTACCAAATTTGCTCAATCATATGAAATAGCCGGAAAAACCGCTATCCATATCAGTAATACACTTATAAAATACTTTTCGTCATTTGGAATTCCTGAAAAACTAGTAATTGATCAAGGTACCGAATTTAAAAACGAAACTGTTAAAGAACTCTTAAATTTACACAAAATTAAAATTCACTTTACTACCCCAGGTCACCACGAATCTAATGGAATCGTAGAACGCTTTCATTCAACCCTTATTGAGCATCTAAGAATTCTGAAAGAAACATATCCTTCCGAAACTAATATAATGGAATATGCTTTAATTGGTTATAACAGTTCAATCCATTCAGCCACTAATTTCACCCCCTTTGAACTCACATTTGGGCATACCCATAGCAGAAATCCTAACGAAATATTTCTCCCACGCACTTTTTACTCTGATTACGCAGAAAAACACAAACAAAAACTAGAACATGTTTACAAGAATGTTAGTAACAAATTGGATACAAATAAACAAAAAATTATTTCTAAAACAAATTCTCAAGGTGACGAAATGCAAGATTTTATTATCGGACAAAAAGTATTCAAAAAGAACCCAGGTCAAGAAAGAAATAAAAAACTAAACAAATTTTTAGGTCCGTACGAAATAACAAAGATTTTAGATAGAAATCGCGTAGAAATTATAAATACAAAAAACAAAAAGAAAAAAGAAATATTACATATAAAAGAACTGAGAAAACCTAATATTGTTCTAGGTTCCTCAGCCATGCCTACAGTTACACCCTTGGAATCGGACAACCAAAGTTCCATAACCTAACCGACAACCCAGGATTACTTCCGTTAAAATTAGGCTCTGCTCAAAACATTATAAATTACTGGTCCTTTATTCAAATTTTTGATATCACAAATATAATTTCAGAAAGTAATAAATTATCAACCGAACTTGAAGAAATAAATAATTATTTCAATAATATTTCAATAAATCAAACTATAGAAAAAATGTTCAAAATAGGAGCCACTAATTACTATACATTAGCATTAACACTTGAAAGACAAATAAAAAAACAGATAAATCGATTAAATCCTTCACTTGAAATTTCTAGAAGTAAACGAGGATTAATAAATGTTCTTGGTAGCATAATAAAATCTATAACAGGTAACTTAGACGAAAACGATGCCATACGATATGACACAGCTATTGAAAGTATATCAAATAATCAGAAAAAAATCAAAACTTTGATTAGTGAACAAATTACTATCTTAGATAAATCAATAGACACATTCAACAAAACCACAGCTCAGTTAGTGCAAAATCAAGATATAATAGAATCTAAAATAAATGAATTGAAAGAATCAATAGATGTAAATAATCAGATAAATAATCATTTAATTAAAGAAATCTACACACAGTCAATAATTCCAGAAATCGCTATCGCATTACAGGCAATATATGACATGTTAGAATCATTAGAAATTGCAATCACATTCTCAAAAATTAATGTATTTCATAACTCAATTGTTGAACCCAAAGATCTATTATATGAAATAAAATCAATCAGTAATCATTTGAGTCAAAGTAAATTAGCTTTTGGACCCAATCTAGGAAACATTTTGCTTTATGAAAAAACAATGAATATAAAAGGCTTTAGCAAGGGTAACCGAATCATTTTCATTTTGGATATTCCTATAGTAGAATGCAAAAATTACGACTATTATCACCTTTATCCTTTACCCACACCACAGATAAATTCGTTCAAAGTAATTATCCCAATATCCAAATACCTACTCCTAAATGAGCAAAACTATATGACAACTGAAGAAAAATGCCGAGAAATAAGTTCAGGTGAATTCATTTGCCAAGAGGAACCTCCGAAGAAGATAACAGAACAAACAACACCATGTGAAGTGCGCATGATTAAATACTTGCCGAATGTAACAATCTGCCAAACCGTCCCTGTCGAAATAAACGAAGAAAAAATTCAGAAGATTGAAGACAACAAATGGATAATCATTTTACCAAAACCTCAACCAGCCGTAGTGATGTGTGGTAAATCCAAAAACGCTATTTTATTAAAAGGTACTCTGTTGCTAGAACTGAATAACTTGTGCTACGTACAAATAAAAAATTTCAAAATCCAAACATTCCAAAGTGTTAAACGCGAGTTCAATAACTTTGAGTTACCGAAACTAGACTTTTTATTACCCTCTCTGGAAAACTCAATACTTCAAATTAAACCACTAAAATTAAATGACATTCATTTAGATCAAATCAAAACTTTGAAAGACTCTTTAAAAATTCAAAAAGAAAATTTAAAAACAATTTTTGAAAAACCAGTTAATTTTCATAGTGCGAGTGTATGGACTATAATACTTTATATTTGCCTTGGTATTTGCATTGCCATAGGCTTGTTTTACAAATGTAAGAAGAAACTTCAAAGAAAAATTCAAGATGAAGAATATTCCCGAAATTCTCCTGGTACCCCCCGAATTTCTCTCTAAGAGCGGAGGAGTTATGTATTCCCACGATACATGCACATATAAGAAGATAAGAAGATAAGAATTGCAGATGCGTTGTGTTCATGGCCTTCCAAGAATTATGTGTGGACACTGCAGTTTTATTAATTATCATTTCTTTTTCTCATATTAAAAATTAGAATTAAAATAGTTAGTTGTTGTAGTAGTTTCAAAAGTAACACACATAAACTCAAATTGTACTTTTTATAAATAAACGGTTTTTTAAAAAAGCTCTTGCTATCGATCCGAAAATAATTTGAATTAAACTGACAGAAAATAAAACAATGCCGATAATAAATATATCGTTGCTATGGAACTATTAATCATGTTTGGTAGTATTACGATGTATTATGATTACCTTGAAAATAAAATGTTTTAAATTTACTTCTTATCCTTTTTTCCGTTGTTTTCAGATAAGTATAATAAAAAGTATCGTTCATTACACGTCCGGAAATTGATTTTTCCAGACTCCTAATGAAATATACTATTATTCCTTCGGTGTTTTATGGACGAAAGTAGACCTGCCAAATTATGTTTGTACTTCCTTTAGCAAATATACTAATAGACGATACTTATAGTTGGTATAATGGTTTCCTTTAAAATTTTAAGTAGAGTAACTGACAACGGTGCTTAAGGAGCTACTGGACATGTAATAGCTAAGTTAGAGACAAAATTTAATAAAAAAAGAACATTTGTAACTAACCTGCATGAACTGTTTTTGTCTAGTAATTTGTGAAATCAATTATTAAAAGTAGTTATAACAATAGAAAAATTTCACGGTCGCCGAGAACGACTAAAAAAACAAAAGGAATACTTAATACGTCTTTTAGAAGAGAATAGGAATAGGAAAAGTAAACCCTGTGGATTTCCCAAAAATAATGTTTAGAACGATCTAGCTGACAAAATAAATTTATTTGGTTTGCCAAAACCAATCAAACAGTGGGAAGACGTGAGTATGATGTGTCCTCTATAATGTAAGCCATTTTTTTAAATATTGTATTCACTATCTACTATGATCTGACAGTTTATACTGCCCTTTTCTGCTGTAGTATTGATTTTTCATATTTGCTCTATTAGTTTATGGTAATTAAATTTTGTTTTATTAATTTTCATTAATTTGTACATATATAAATTCATTATTTAATTTTAATTGTTAATTTATTCTAAACAATTCTTATCTCAGGGTTGGGATTCAGTATTATATTATTTTTAAATAATATTCTGTTTTAAATATCCTTATTTATTAAACAATTTCATCAATCGTTACATCACAAATTTCTGATTTATAAATGAATATCTAGATTTTATTAATTTTTTTACTGATACATTATAAGATTTCTCATACATTTGAAATATTAAATTTCTATTTTTGTAATGGTCTAAAATTTCATCGATCTTTAAAATTGTTTATTATTCTCCACAAGTTATGATTTTAATTCCTTAAAATTCCTCACAAAATATATATTTAAATATTACTTCCCTGTAGTTAGGTACAAAACCAATCTTTCGAACTCTTACTTCTATTTTTCCATATTCCATATTAAATCGATCATTTTTACCAAAGTTTTAAATTATTTTCAATCCAGTTTGAATTTCCGAAGCAATATTACAAAATTTGTATGGGTTATAATAATATTTTACTTCTTTTCTTCCTGTCAACAATCTCTCAATCCCTCTTATCATAATAATCATTACCACAGAGTACATGTACTCTGTGTCATTACTATCCCTACCCACATTCAATTTTTATCTTTACCCCTGATAACTATTTTAAAAATTTCTTTCAAAAGTAGCAAATATGGTCGAGTGACACATCATTTGAGTGGTAATTTATTTATCTACACGTCTACACAATACTGTATTATTGTTTTATTCATGATATAACTATGAAGATATTTTGAATTTAACTAATTTATTTGTTGAATATCGGTAATAACACAAAAAACTTGAAATTTGACCAAATTAAATGTTGAAAATGACTTCCGCTGACCTCCATACAACGCAAATCGTTATTATCCTACCAACGAATTGAAAATACATTGTTTTTGTAAAAAAATCATTGTTTGCTATATTATGTGAAGAGGATAATCAATCCTAATCAGCTTCTTAAGTGCCAATATCAAGTTACTTTTGATTAGAGAATTGTCAACCACTGAAAAAATAGACAGAATCATTATTGTTAACGCTTACGACATTAGTAGAATCTTCTACTGAGGAAAGACTAGAAATCGTCAAGTTATACTATGGAAATAATCAGTGTACTAAGGCTACGGCAGAATTGTTTAATACCAAACACCCGGAAATAGACGTAAGTCACAAATACATTGAGAAATTAATAAATAAGTTTGAAACCACAGTAGACGTTAAACAAATACGGCACGAAGTAGAACGTCAAGTCAGAAATTAAGCAGCTGAAATGGAGATATTGGGTCATTTAAAAATGAACAATCGACAATATATCAGACAACCATCTCGAATATTTGATGTATCGGCATCTAGTGCTTATCGAATTCTTAAATCCCATAAATATCACCCTCATGAAATAACATTACATCATGAATTGAACTAAGATGATATTGATCATCGACTTCAATTTTGAGAATTTATTGAATAACAGCTCACATAAATTGTACTATACTTGTTTTTCCAACGAGTGTTATGTTAAATGGTGAAGCTAATAGACATATAACTGTCGTTATTGATGTGAGAGTAATTCCCATTTATTCATAGAGATACATGCATGTATGTATCATGGGGTGACATTCACTGAGACCTAAAATATCTATTGTTCCCCCTTACTTCAACTTAGTTCCTGAGGAATGTCTCAGATACTAGTAGCCCCTTTAGTCCTATTTCTCTGAGGAATTTTAGCATATCTGCAGGCTTCAACTAGATCTTTCCAATGGTCAAATCTTTTCTTTTCTTCGGCTTTGCCTATTTCTTCCAATATAACATTGGGACTGATACCGCAAAAGGGTTCCGGCCCCCAAAAGGGTCTTTCAGTCCCCCTCTATGCTTCATAGTATGCTAGTCTATCTGCTATTTCATTTTCTTCTATTCCAGTGTGTCCTGGAATCCACAGTAAGGATATTATATTGTTCTCGCCTAGTTCATTGAGTATGTCTAGGGATTCCCACACTATTTTGGAACTAATTACACAAGAGCATAGAGACACATAAACACCTCAACAATTAAAGTATGGGTTGGCATTTCGGGAAATCACATTATTGGACCAACAATGGAACAACTTATTTAAATTTGCTAGAAGACGTTATTGACCCAATGGTTAATGATACATTTCAACATGATAATAATCTTCTAGAGGACCAACTAACTTTTCAACAGAACGGGGCACCCCCACATTATGATAGACGCGTGAAACAGTTTTTAAACCAACGTTTTCCAGGGCGTTGGATTGGTTGAATTCAAAATATCTTCATAGTTATATCGTGAATAAAAAAATAATATAAAATGTTGTGTAGCGAAATAAATTACCACTCAAATGATGTGTCCCTCGACTTACATTTTGAAGAAACTCTTGGTTTATGAGTTTTCGTTGTATATAATTATAAAGGTTCTTATACCAATGGGGTGTTAAACCGATATCCAGCTTTTGGTATTTAATTAAATTATATTGATACTACTTTGTAAAAATTAAGTTAACAATTTTTTAAACCGAATATTTTAGTAGAAAACCGGAAATTAATAATTCCTAAATGTTTGCAACTTTCACTACGGATACGTCATATCACTAAAGATAAAGTTAGCCACTTCCTGACTTAGATGTTTTATGAATCAATATCCAGTTACAAAAAAGCCATTCCAATTTGAAGTTTGGAGAACTGTCAAAATCTGGGTGTTTCGGTTTTGCTTAGAGTTTATTCGAGCTTGACGTTTAAATATTATAAAAAAATTGTGTTAATATGCTTTAGGTTAAGTTTTAGTTTGAAAGTAAAGTGATATGGATAATTATGTTCAACACTCGATGATGGGAGGGAAAAAAACAACAAGTCGCTATAACAGCAATGTGACATAAGCATAACCTATAAGTATCTCATCACATCAGAATTGTGGTCCTATGTCAACCCTTATGTAGCTAACTTCTCCTTTAGTGTATGTACGGCACAGCAAAAGTGGAGGATTATTTAATTCATCCAATAGTTTAATTTTCAAATCGGTATAAAACCTTATGGGATTAAAACTATTAAAAATAATTGATTCCCCATTATGATTTTGTCCACCACTAACTGTTAACATTGAGAAAACATCATATTTTTGTTATGTTCAACACCCCATTCCTTCCTTCCGCGTCCTGTACGTTTGTTCATTTCCTACTCTCTTCTATTAATTCCAAAAGGTCATGAGTCATCCCATTAAATTCGTAAATAAACTACTATTTCAAAACTTAGTACAATTGAATCCACTTAATTTAAAATTCTTGAATACTATATTATTTTGGAGTGCGTTATATATACATTTTTGTAGGTAGATACATAATAATTGATAAGAAACACAAAGTTACAAGATACCATGTCAAGAGCATATATAAGAGTGAAATAACGGTTTATTTATAGTATTTTTTGTACCTTTGCCTTCAGTTATTATAATAAAAGATAATCATATACCCGAGTAGGTACTCTAAAAACTGATCGTCGACCTTTACAAAACATGACATTTTACGTACTAGTTTCCGGATGAAAAATCGTATATTTTTGACGTCAAATAATTTGACAATAACTGTCATTTGCTGTTGTCAAATTAATTATTTACGAAATTCGCTAGATTTTACGTGTGAATAAGACCTTGGTGCGGATATTAGTGTTCATAATAAGCAAAAATGGATAGTGATAGATAAAACTTATCTTTTGCACAGTCGACGAAAAGTGTCTGCGGACGAACAATACTTGCCTTAAAAAAAGGTCGATTTTTCATTAGGAAATTAGTAATTTTTGGTAAAGATCGACGAAAAAATTGAATATGCACTTCGGCGAATAACTGTCTATTGTCTCGCCTGCATCCCAATCTCGGACCCAGGGATGTTGCGAAAATTCGCATCCACAGATGCGGAGCTTCCTCATAGATTTGGACACCTGCATCCGCATCCCAATAATCAATGCGAATGTAATACAAGTTGCGTTGCGACAAGAAAAGAAATTGGGAGGAGCCCGCGAATGGCGCGTACCGTTCGCACATGACAGTGACCAATGGGACCGAAAAAATTGGAGACGTCTGACATTTTGTCGGATTCAAGGTCAAACGCTTTTTTCCATGGAGTCGCAGAAAACTTTGATAGATCATCGATTATATTGAAATGCGAGACATTCGACGGCCACTGGTGACATAATTTCTGAAAAATCTAACACGATGCTTACTGAATGGGATATTGAAAAAATTGGCCAAGTGGAGTAGGACTCGAGGACGAAGGGTTCCGTACTATTATCTATAAAAACATACATACATACTTGCAAGTGAAGCTAATATAACTTATTTATCTGATTGATTTTACTTTTGTGATACTTAATCATAAGGAACGTTTTTTTTTACATCACTTATTCACCATTGGTTGAGTGACGTTAGTCACGCTGCAACGACATGTTAGAGGCACATAAAAAAAGCAGTTGTTGTTTACATCATTCATCATTATATCTGACAATCGATACCACTATAAATTTTTTGAATTTCTAACACTGTTAATAGTGTAGTCAATACTTAATCATCACATTCTAAATTGATTTCTATTTATTCGTCGATGTCTTTAATAATTCCCTATAACCGCTTCAAATCTTTACTCTTTTCAGGTTAAGCTGTCATTTTGTAAGCCACCAAATTTATCCACCACCTCTAAACAGCGGTGGAATGCTTTGCAATTTTGGTTGATACAACAGTAATAAATGAACGCGTCATGTCTTCAATCTATAATCCACCAATGAGTATAAAAACGCAGTTGGTGGTTTGGTGGATCTACCGGTGAATAAAAAAACGTGCCTATTTTAACAGGATCATCCAAAATTCAGTCTGATTAAGCTTGGCTCCCGTGTTCATTAGGTAGGGTCAGTCCAGGGACGTCATGTAAATGAAATAAATGGTCTATTGGTAAATAAGGAGGGATGAGGGATATAAACGCTCAACATTACCAACCGAATACCCAATCGCTACAAGCTCGTGACGCAAACTACATAGTAAAGCAACGACCGCCTTGCTAGGGTAAGGCCTGTGAGGGGTATGTCAAACTATGTGGATCGGGAGGCTTGGCTTAATTGCCTGGCCTGTGTGGATGAGGACCACTATAAAAACCTCCCAAATCCTAAGGTTAAGTGGTTATTCGGCCTTGAGCCAACGAACCTGGGGCACCCCGTTGTATTTAGCCTTGTATCTGTATAAGGAGCTCTGAAGATATTGACTTCCTTCCTCCTATTCTCGTTGGATTAATTATCGACCAAAAGAGAAAAAGTTATTACGGAGCCGGCAGCCATGGTGCCTCAAATGCAGCCAGATACCTCTGAAGCACAAAAAACAAAGCCACGCCACCAGGAGACGTTATAGCGAATCCCGTGGAACTAAAATATTCATATGGGAAACTTTCAGGTGCCCAGCGTAAAAAGCCGAAAAAAATGAGGGAACGAGGAATTGATACCAAGAATGTGGTGCTGCCGACTCCCTCAACATCAAAACAGGGTGTTAACCAGCAAACAAAGGGCGTTAAGCGAACTGTGTCAGCCAGGAGCACTCCTGAGGAAAAAAAGATAAGAGGGCCAAACGTACCACTGGTACTGGTATTAAATACAGCGTGGCCCTCATAGGGATCAAGGCAGCTGTAGTTCCAAAGAATTTCCCAGATACAGTTGTCTCTGAAGAGCAGATGGGGACTATCAAAAAGAACCAAACAAACATGATCGACGAGGTGCAGAAGGCGCCTAGGTTTGAAGCCAGTCGATACATGGAAGGCTATTATGGGCTAATATGTGACAATGAAGAGTCCTTCATTATAACGAGGGACTATTTGTCACAAAAAACCAACTGGAAGCTCATCAAGAGCGATGAACTTCCAAAGCAGCAACGAGTCCTAGCCCTACTTCCGGAGACTAAGAAAGGGGATCTGAAAGTCGGGTTGAAGAGGCTCGAGGAACACAATCCAGTGCTGAAGGTTGATCGCTGGATGATCCTCGGCTCCAAGTAATCCGACAGGGGACTGCATGTGAGTCTCCGGATTGATGAGGAGTCCATGAAAGGACTGGTGCGGGCTCAATGGAGACCATATTATCTATTCCAGCGGGCCAGTTTTAAAACCCTGGAAAACTCGACCGACGAGAAAACAGGGACTAATCGATTAACCGAAGATCTTCAAGGTGTAACAAGTTAACTTGCAGCACAAAAAGACAGCCACCGCTGTTCTACATCAAAGAGTGGTGGCTGAAAACATAGACATCGTTCTAATTCAATAACCTTGGATAAACAAAGGTAAGATATTGGGGCTTAATATTAGGGGCATGGGACTGTTAATGGGAACCGATTGTATTTGCTATAGATCCGAATACAACTTGTGCCGATTATGGAATTATGCACGGGTGACATGGTGGCAGCTAAGATTAAACTCGAAAAAGATAAGGTAGTACTAGAGACAATAATAGTGTCTCTGTATCTTCCCATCGATTCAGAAGAACCACTACCGGGGACTAACATGGAGAACCTGATGGAATATTCAAGAATACACAATCTGGATGTCATTGTAGGAAAATCGCAATTGAAAGTACATTTTTTATAATCTGTTGATGGCGGTTCATTCAATTTTTCCATTTGCAAATTGTGTATTCCTGATAGTATACCTATTTGAGCCAATATTATTTCAGAATAATGTGGATAATTATGCGAATTATTTTCTTAACCTGTACTATAATTCCAGGCCCCCCAACTTTTGGTAAAGAAAGTTGCATTTGTATAAATGCACTTGTCACCATTTCTCTGCAGTATCGCATTATCGCTGCAAGGGTGGCACTGGACAATTGCATTTGTTAGTATTGAAAAAATCACCCCTATCATTTTGAACTAAAATTCGTGATAAAAGTAAAAAACTCTGTTCTGTGGTCCAGTAGTTAGTTTTGTTTTAATCTCTTTTATTTTTGTATAAAACAAATCTAAGATAAACATTACATTCTAAGGATGTTTATTATTTCAATTTTAATGATTATAAATGCAAATAATTTTTTATTTTTATGTTATATTCATGTAATCTATTACAATGCATAATAAAGTCAACTGAAAGAAAATAAATACCATTTGACAACGCCCCTAAATGTGTCAGCTAGTCCTAAATTGTGAACCTACGCTACCTAGACATAAGATTCTAGTGTGTAATTTTATAACCTAAAGTGTCAACTGAAAATAATTATGCTTAAGAATATTTCTAAAAATTGGCAAAATTTATATATTTTCTTCTGTTTTTTTTTTTGTGAAACAGACTTACATTTAGTTCAAGATAATAACCTTTACAGTTTAAAGTGAAAATATTTATCGTAAAATAGCATTAATTAGTGTCACAAAATAACATTTTTTTAACTACATTTGTAATTTTTGAAGTAATTACTGAATGATCCAGCGAAATTTTTGTTCTAATCTGCTTTATTTTAGGTAAGCTATCAAACAAATTCAAAATTAGCATACAATTCCGAGGGTCGCGAAGTCGACCAGAACTGCTGCGGACACTGCGATTGACCGAATAATTCCGTATAAAAGCAAAGAAAGGTATTAACTTATTTGTTTTAAACCAGCTTAACATAATATTGCTTTATTTCGAAAAAGTGACGCCGGAAAAGAACTTTTCCGGCCAGCGTGGAAGTGAGGGTAAGTAATGAGTCACTTCTCTACCGTTTTTAAGGTAAGAAATCTCTATATTACAAACCGATTGTGAATAAATTAATTTTACTTACAACTTACTGTCCTTGCAGATTATTTTAAATAATTTAAACTCAAACGTTTTTTATATATTTTTAATTCATAGTAATTTAATTTAATTCGTAGTCATTTAAAATAACCTCATCAATAAACTTATTATTGAAACTATTTTGTATGCAGTAGTTAACTACATTAACAAACGTTGCTATTTCATTAAATGTTCAAAATGACGTCCTTCAGCTTCCATACATTTTTGCTTACGTTTTTTCATTTGGTTGGTTATCTTCCTCAGCAAAAATCTATTAAGAGGCATTTCTCTGCAAGCCGTTTCTATTCTTTCTCTGAGTGCACCCGCCATATTGACTGGTGTAGAATACTGTTTGTTTTAATATTCCCCACACGGCATAATCCATTGGTTACATACGTGCTGGCCATTTTGACCGGTGCATCTACTCCATGGCCTATCCATTTTCCCGGTAACTTCTCATTTAGCCATTCCTTAGCTCGCAGTGTAAAATGTGGCGAGATCCTATCGTGCATAAATCACATTGACAGTGTACGTTGATAAGGTACATCATCAAGAAGATCTATTGAATTATTCCTAAGAATATTTACATATCTAGGTCTATTAAAATAGACCGGTAGAATGAAAGGCCCGATAAACTGGTTCCCATTTATTCCAGCCCAAACGTTAATTTTAAACCTTTGCTGATGATGTGTAACTCTCACGGCGTGCGGGTTTTCGTCAGACCAATGTGTTCATTGTGCAAATAAAAATTACCACTACGTGTAAATGTTGCTTCATCGGTAAATCATACAAATTCCAGTTTGCAATGCGAACACTGATAGAAGGGGTGGCTTCAACTGTATTAAGGACATTTGCCACATTTCTAACATTCCAAGTTCTCCTGATTCTTACACGATTATGAGCTGCAGATTTAAAACTTCCAGTCGATTAGGAATATTGCGGCCAGGATATTTTTATCCATTACTAGTAATACTATTAGTACAGTCAATGAAGGTTTTCACCTCCGATTTCGTTGAATCTCCATCGATTTTCATGAAAATTGGTGAGTAGGTGGGGAATATCTTTATAAACAAAAGTGTCATAGTGCCAACTTGCGCTTTTGCCCTGTTAAAGATCAAAGATTGTGATTTTTTTTTATTTTTATAGGATGAAAAATAACCGAGATAGAGACGTTTAAACCCAACTTTTACTGCGAGAACCATGTAACCGGGACCCTTTAACCCTTTATCTTTTAAAAAATGAGAGCTTTAAAAAATCTCATTTAAAACGATCTTATAGCTCTCGAAATTACCTTTCAAATGGTTTTTGGATGAACCTGATATCTTAAAAATTAACGGAGTTATTGTCAAAAACCAAATTATATTTTTTTGGAAAAATTTTTGGAGCAGAGATTTGGTATGCGTAATGCGTATATTATAGGAAAACGTGTCAATAGGTACAAGCTTACTAAATACACATGTATGGGTGTGTGTATGTGTGTTTTGAAGATAGAGAAAGTGAAAGGAACGGTAAATATCTGCTCGAAAAAGTGGTGGGGCTTTCTAGAATGACGTGTGTCTATTGAACATTTTTCTCTCAATTAATAAATTAAATTTTCATGTCAAAAAATATGTCACGAGTCAAATATATTAAAAAAGTATTTCCAACTTTAAATTGTTTTTTCATCACTTTTTGCACAATGGGTAGTTTGAAGAATGTGAATTAATAAAGTTTGGAATATATTTATAAAATTGATATTAACTAATTAAAGCTGATAAAAAAATTATTCCATTATTATTATGAGAAGGGGTAGTTTTAAAGGGTGAAAAATGTCGCAATAAATAAATAAATATTTTAATGCTCAGTAAATAAGATTTCACTACAGTAATGAGGCCGTAATACTGAAGGATATCGGGGAAGTCTGTCAGGAGGGGATTGAAAAAATTAAGAAGGGGCTGGGGGAGATGAACGGGGAGTGGGTCGATAGACTTAGGGTTTCGAAAAACAGGGAGGTGGTTATAGAGGCAAAGAAGGGGGTTGAGGTGAGGGGAATTCTGAGGGAGGTGGAAAAGGTGACAGGAGCTAGGGCGGTGGAAGCTGGGAGGGGAACAAAAACCATCAAGATGGTAGGGATAGACCCGTGGATGGAGGATGAAGGGTTGGTTAGGGAAATAGAAACAATGATTGGGAAAGGCGCAAGGGTAGTTAAAGTGGTAAGGGAGAGGAACGGGATGAAAATGACGGTGGTAAGGACGGAATGGGAAGAAGCGGGAGCCTTAGTGGAAAAAAGGGAGATTAGATTGGGGTTAAACAGGGTAGCTATTATAGAGGGTAGAGAGGAGGGCAGATGCTTTGGATGGGGAGTAAAGGGACACAAAGTAGCAGGGTGTAAGTTGAAAAGAATTAATGAGAAAAGTAAGTGTTGGCTATGTAAGAGCGAGGAGCACATGGCCAGGGATTGTCGCCAGGCTTTCCTTTGTAGGGTATGAGGGGAAAGGGGACACAAGCCAGGGGAGACAGAATGCAGTAAGGGAAGGATAGGAGTAGATGAGGACGATGGAAAAAATTGGAGGGACCCTCTGGACCCCTTAGAGAGGATGAGTCTGGTCAAATAGGAGGAAGGGGATGGATGGAGGGTGTTACAAATAAATTTAGGGAAATGCAAGATAGCGCATGATATACTGGATGAAGTGATTTTCAGGAGAGAAGTGGATGTGGTGTGTGGTTCTGAGATAAATGCTAGGTATGTGGAAAAGCAAGGATGGATTATGGACGATACAGGAGAGGCAGGAATAAGAGTGGTGGGAGATGGACTGAGGGTGGATGAAGTGAGGAAGGGGTACGGATGAGTGGTAGTGCGAATGGGAGACATGGTGGTGTACAGTGTGTATATAAGCCCAAATTTAAGTCTGGAAGAATATGAGAGGAGCATAACAGGATTGGAGGACGATATGAGGGTGTCAAAAGGGAAAAGGAGGATCATGAGGAGAATGGTTACAGGGGACTTCAATGCGAAGAATACTGTATGGGGAGGGAATAAAACGAACAGGAGAGGAGAGATCCTGGAGGAAGTCTTGACAGCCAACGGGTTGGCGGTGCTGAATGACGGACTACTGCCCACCTTCATGAGGGGTGACGGTGGTTCGTCATTCATCGATATAACGGCATGGCTGGGGGAAAGGGTGAGTAGTTGGAGGGTGCTGGAAGATGAGGAGAGCTTGAGTTTACATAGGTATGTAGAGACGTATATAAGAAAAGAGAGAAAGGAATTATTGGAAGAGAGGGGATGGAGGTGGACGAAGACTGAGGCAGAGAGTATGAGGAAGAAGCTAAGAGAGGAGGAAGAAGCTAAGAGAGGAGATAGAAAGGGGACTTGGGCATAATGTGGAGAAATTGTACGATGTGATACAGGGCTGTAAAAGAAAGGGGAAGATGGGCAATAGGCGAGAGCGGAGGGCAAATTACTGGTGGAATGAGGAGATACAGAAGTTGTGGAGGGAGTGTAAGCAAGAACGGAGACGGATGCTGAGGGGAAGGATAAAGGGGAAAGGGAGATACAAGGAGAAGAAGGAACTGGAGCGTAGGGTGGAGAGGGAAAAAAGAGGGAAGTGGGAGGAGTTACTGGGGGAATTGGAAAACATTCCATGGGGAAAGGCGTATGAGTTAGCGGTGAAAAGGATGGGTGGTAATAGGAACGAGGTGCTTGAGGAGGATTGGGAGAAGGAGATTATATGGAAATTGTTCAATGTGGGAGAAGGAGGAGTGAAGAGTAGGTTTCGGGATAAGATCGGTAGAGAAGTGGGAAGTACAGGAGGGAGGGAGGAAGATTAAAGTAAGGAAAGCTCCAGGGATTGATGGCCTGAGAGGTGATATGGTAAAGAGGTTGTTGGAAGACAATGAGAAATACTTTTGGGAACTATTGAACAGGGTTCTGAGGGAGGAAGAGTTTCCGGAAGCATGGAAGGTGGCCAGGGTGATACTGCTGAAAAAGGCGGGTAGAGAGGGGTATCGGCCGGGTGACTAGAGGCCTATCAGTCTGCTGTGTGGTATGGGTAAATTGATGGAGGGGATAATAAAGAATAGGATTGAGGAGGAAGTTGGTAGAAATGGGGGTTTTAGGGAAAACCAGTACGGGTTTGCAAAGGGAAAATCATGTATCTCGGCTCTGGGCAGGGTAATGGGCTTGGTGGAAAAGGCTAGGGAGGGCAATTGGAGGAACAAGAAATTGGCCCTTCTCGTATTCTTTGACGTTGGGAACGCGTTCAAGAGTGTCAGCAAACGGACGGTGTTGAGTGCGTTGCTGAAGCTTGGAGTAGGGGAAGGGTTAGTTAACTTAGTGGAGGACTACCTGACGGGGCGGGTGATAGTGGACTCTAGGGGGAGGAGATATGAGACGGGAGCTGGAGTGCCACAGGGCTCGGTTCTGGGACCGACGCTATGGAAATGTGTGTTTGATGAAGTTTGTAGGAGAGTATGTGAAGAGGGATGTGAGATTACGGTGTATGCGGATGATGTATGTCTGGTATGTACGGCAAAGGGAGAGGCGGAGATAGTAATAAAGGCGGGGAGTATGTGCAGGAAGATTGTGGAGAAGATAGAGCGGTGCGGACTGGAAGTGGCGGAAGATAAGACGGTGGGACTGCTAGTGAAGGGACGGAGCAAGACGAGGGAAGTTGCGGTGACGGTGATGGGAAGACAAATTCGGATGGAGGAGTCTGTGAGATACTTAGGGGTGTGGCAAAGGCGGCACAGAAAGCAAAAGTAAGAGCAGCAAGGCTGGGGAGATAGTTATGCAATGTGAAAGGGCCGGGAGAGTGGAAGAGTAGGGTAATTGGTAGGACAATAGAGCAGAGTATGCTGTACGGTGCGGAAGTGTGGGGTGAAAGAGCGGGGGTGAATGCGAGGGTTAGGCGGGTGCAGAGAGTTATACTCCTGAGGGTGGTACAGGGATAAAGGACAGTGGGTGGACTGGCGGCAGTGGTGCTGTCAAGATCCTACTCATTGGACTTAGAGGCTAGAGCCAGGAACAAACGCTGGAGGGGTGCGACTGTAGAGGAAATGCAGGAATGGATGGAGGAGGAAATGTAGGGAAGATGGGAGAAGTATGAGGGCGCGCTAAAAGGAGCGATTGGGAGTAGGAGAGAATGGATGGACCGGAAATTTGGAGAGGTGAACTACTTCTCGACACAGGTGCTCACTGGGCATGGGCCGAGAGTAGGGTACCTCCACAAGATTGGGAAAAGAGAGACTGGATTGTGCGAGAGATGTGAAGTAGAGGATAATGTGGGGCATGTGTTCAGATGCTGGAAGAACGTTGAGGAGCTGGAAAAATTAGAGCAGAAACTAGGGGAGGCGGTGTATTGGGAGAACATGGTGGAGATAATGTTGAGGGGAGAGGAGGAATGGATGGAGGTAAGTGGCGTAGTGGAGAGAATAATTAGGGGGAGATAAGGAATTGATTTGACATGAGAGGTAGGAGTGATAGAAGGGAGAAGATGACGGAGTGTGTGTGAGGGACCGCCGCCCGTCTCGAAGTATGCTAGGGTAGTGATTCCGAGGCGGGAGTAACGGCGAGCTTTGAGGTGGGTATGGTTGGTAGGCATCCCTTGGGATGAGTCCAACACTGCCTGGGTCATGGGACATGGCCCATTCGAACATGAGTTTCCCATCTCGGCCCGTACAGTAATGTACTAATTAATAGGTTTTTGAAACCAATTTTTACAGTGATTCTGCTTTAACGGGGTAGTTTTTAAGGGTTGAAATTTCACTGTCAACCAACCATAAGTATCAAACAAACTGGTTATGTAATGTTAATATGCGATTTTAAAACCCAGAAATACAAAAAATGATTTTTTCATAATTTTCGATTTAAGGGGTGGTTGCAAAAGGGTTGAAAAATTAATTAAAATCATAAATCATGCATGTAAATAATAAATAACATAAATTGTACCTAATTAAACACAATTACTTAAGCCAGAATTGTTAAATCTGCATTTTTAACGAAAGGGGTGGATTTCACACCTAAAATACAAAAAGCGCAAGACTAGCATATGTCACTTTTGAGGTAGAGGTTACAACATACTCAATCCCAAATTTTCATCCAAATCTATGGAGGTTCAACGAAATCGGAGGTTGTAGCTGATTTTTGCCTTCATTGACTGTTTTATATGTACAATAATAACTGAAAGTATGTATACCAGTTAAGTATTTCCACAAGTAATTATTAATTAGAAGGCATTAACAGTTTTAAGACAATGCATAGGTAACTATGGTTATGAACAAAATTAAATTGTTTGTACGAATTAATTTAAGAGAAGTGTTATAAGAAAATATTTACGGCTACTACAACATAAAAAAGTGTCTTACTGTAACAAAAAGTTAAAAATCTTGAAAATTAATTGTTGTATAAAGTTCAACAAAGAGTAGGTACCTTTTATATAGGAAATTTAATAAAGAATTGCAGACAAAAGTCTTTAGCTCTAAATACAGGGTGTTTCTAAATTATGGTACAATAAAAGTTTACGAGCCCCTCGTACCACGCCACCGGCTTATTAGAATTTGACAGAATTAATACTGTTGATATGTTTTCATGAGGCAATAACCTACAAAAAATTTTAGATTTGTATTTTCGTCCCCCGAGAAGATATGCAATAAAGTGGGTATTTCTTCTGCACCCTTCAACAGCCTGTATCCCACAAACTAAGAAGGTTAGAGGAAAGTTGCATTTGAGTATTTTAAATATTTCTTAACGATCCTAATTTACGGTACTTATTTACGGGACACCAGGTAGATCTTTTTTGTTAACCGAACATTTTTTTATTTAATAATAATAAGTAATCAAGATATTTTATAATTGGCTAACTTAATGATGCTTGATAACTGAAAAATAATATTGAAGCCATTAAAAAATACGGTGATGTCACTTTACTTGAGAAATTGTATAAGTACAAAGATCTCACTTTATATATAAGGTGGTCCACAATAATAGTATTTGTCATTTCAATAAACCATTTGTTAAATAAAAACGCCTTTCTGGCAAGATTTACTTACTCTTATTCTTATAAAACTAGTATGTTTTCACAGAGAAGTTTTCTCATTAGTAAAGTGATATTAATAAATACCTTAAAGTATGGTTTTGAGATTTTTATGATTTCTAAAGAACTGCACATTAGGTATAGTTTATTCTAACATGTAAGAAACTGACCTGACCTGAGACAATGACATGCAATAAAGCCATAAAAGAATTAGCAGTGACAGGGTCGTATTTATTTTGTTGTTGGCGAATAATAAATTATTTCCTGAAAACTCTATAAGACTTTTGGGTCATTCTTATTTTATTGCATCTCAAGGCCAAGTCAAGTCAATTTCTTACATGTTGAAATAAATTATACAATAGAATCGATATTGATTCCCATTTATTCAATATACTTCAGGATTCAATCTATGCTTAAAAAAATGTCCTGAAATTAATCTTGAAAGATTATTTATCTAGGTCTCTCATAGAGTTTGCACATCATTACGCATCGTTATCCTATTTGAAATACACTGCCTACGCTTCACAAATTCTCCAATCTCAGTGAATCTTCGACTACAGAATTTTACTGTAACTAATTTTTTTTTAAAATCAGAACATGCCTTCAATATGTACATGTATATATAAAGGTCAATAAAGCTATCTATTTATAAATATAGAGGATAATGATTTAATTCGTTTCATATTATTTACTGATGAATCTACCTTTCACGGCAATGGAATCCAAAAAATTTTATTTGGATACCATCATTAACTCAATTATAAATTAACCTTAAACCTGCATATAAATATTACGAACAAAGAATTCCAAATTTGTGTAAAAAATTGGATATGGTATACTAACCTCAAAAAAAACAATAAATAAGAGATCACCTGATAAAATTATAATCTTTACAGCTGAACTCATAGGGGTCAAAGAAGGCTATAAAATATGTATTAAAAAAATAGAAAAAAATTATATAGTAATAATATTTACAGACTGCCAAAGCATTATACAAAAACTGAAATTTAATACACACAATAGTGGGTAAATAACTTTATTGAACAGTAAAGCACTAAAAACAGGGGAAAATGTAATATTGTGCTGGATAAAAGCCAATATCAGTTTTAAGAACAATGAAATAGTAAATTTGACAAGAAAGCTACATAGAAAGATTCTGTCTTACAATATTATATTATTAAACGAGCAATTTATGATAGCCATTATTCACGCAGTGAATATTGGCCATAAATTGCGAGTAGAATACTATACTTTGTCCACGACCCTTGATTTCTTTATTAAATAAGGCGAGTGTAGAACGGAAAGTAATAATTTGGTATTATTGACAATCAAAATTAATAAATTTCTGGAGTACGTCAAATAATGTGACATATGGAGATGGCGATACTGTGTAAAGTATCGATACATCGTACCGTTATATGGTGTAAATTATCAATATAAAAAAATATCGTTATGAAAAGTATCAATACTAAAAATATTGATATTTTATCTATACGTATTTCAGAAACAAAATACGCAGATTTAATAGTTTATTTCATATTGTACCCCCATCTCTAGTCACCTATGTACCGGAATTTTGTGAGTGTTGAGTAGTCATGGCATGTTATTTAAATGCGGAAGCGTGAATTATGAGTTCATAATTCACTCTACTATCCTCAACTATCCTACATCCCTCCCCAACCCTCTGTGACTATTACCAATAAAATTGAAATGGGGAAAGTACTAAGTGTGACACATCATTGAAAAGGTAATTTTATAAGGAATTTCACTGTGACATGTGACAGTTCAAATAAGCGTATTTTCATGTGAAAGCCAAATTCAACAATTTAATGCTAATTACCTTTGGAATAAAATTTAACTTACTACGTCTATGTTTTCGTAAAATTAGGTAAATAAAGGTTTTTGTTTCCATAACTACCAGGTCTGTTTTTTATTTAGCGTCATTGATACTTCACTTCTATTAGCGAGTAAAACATAAAAATGGTTTATTCTATTCAGGAGAGAGTAGAAATTGTTGAATGCTATTTAAAAAATAACGAATGTGCTAACACTGCCTGTACAATTTTCAATAGCGACACCCAAACAAACAGGTTAAACGTAAGTACGTTTTGGAACGGCAGATTCAGAATCCAGTAAGAAACGAAGCGGTAGAAGTAGCCGTTTTAGCCGTTGCAGATCCAACTCTTAGTACAAGTAAGCTTGCAGAATTATCTGGAGTAAGTCAACGTACCGTCGGGCGAATTTTGAAAGCCAACAAATTCCATCCCCATAAAATTCATTAACGAAGACGATTTTGATCGCCGCATGCAGTTTTGTGAAATCATGAGCGAGCATGCAATACAAGATTCACATTTTCTTTGTAACATTTGTTTTTCGGATGAAAGCAGTTTTTATATTAACAGAAAAGTTAAACGTTTGGAATGGAATATTTGACGATCGTATTGTTGGTCCATTTTTTTACCAGGTAATTTAACTGGGGGTATGTATTTGGAATTACTCGAAAACACCGTTGATCCAATGTTAACAGACATAATAGAAAACGATAAGCGATACCTTGAAGATCACCTAATATTTCAACAGGACGGGGCTCCTCCACATTTTGCTGCAGCGGTTCGACAGTACTTAAATGAAAACTTTCCTAGACATTGGATTGGACGAAGAGGATTTATTGAATGACCCCCTCGATCTCCTGATCTGTCCCCCTTAGATTACTTTTTATGGGTATATCAGTTACGTGAACGCATTATTACCGAATGTCGTCAAATATTTCCAGATATACTCCAAAACGTTAGACAAAGATGTGAGAATAATTTATATTCGTGTATGGAAGTTAATGGACAACACTTTGAGCATTTACATTGAAGTAATTTAGTTGTTAATTATGGGAGTTGTTCGAAATTTTCCAATTTAATTTTTGTGTTCACTTTTCTATTTTATTTTCATTATGAATTGACGCTAAATTAAAAAACAGACCTGGTAGTTATGGGAACAAAAACCTTTATTTTTATTTTACGAAAACATAGGCGTAGTAAGTTAAATTTTATTCCAAAGGTAATTAGCATTAAATTGTTAAATTTGGCTTCCCTATTTCAATTTTATCGGTAACGTTGACAGAGGGGTGGGGAGGGGTGGGGAGGGGAGGGGAGGGGAGGGGAAGGATGTAGGATAGTTGAGGATATGATCGATAGATTTGACACTAACAATCCCCACTACTTATCCCTAAAAATAGAAGCTATGGACATTCGAGGTCCAATCCAATTGTGGATTAACTCCTACATGTCTGACAGAACACTCAGGGTGCAGATCGAAGATGAATTTAGTACCTCTATTGGTACCCCCCAAGGTGGTGTCCTAGGACCACTTTTGTTTCTCCTTTATATAAACGACCTTATACAGATTGCGTAAATTTAATCCGAACCGTCCGGATTACACAAGTTTGCAGAAAAACAGCTGAAAAAGAGAGAAAGAATAATTATGCGGGGTCATTAGGGCGTGTACTTTGTTTCACCTTAGGGTGTATACTTATTTCCCGAGACTGGCCGAATGCTCATTGCCCCCCTATTTTAACCGCTGTTGCCAGAAGCGCAGATTAATTTGTACAAATGATATTTTTGTCTCGTTATCGTTGACTTTTTTTCGAGGGTGAAAATACAGCACGTTTGTGCCAGCATTACGCCAAATAATCTTAGAGATATGAGATCAAATCTTTATCACAGATTTGGTTATTGTCTGGCACAGGAAGGTGGTTTATTTGAGCACTTAATTCATTAAAATTATGTTTACCTTTAGAATGGATTTTTATTTTTTCAGGAAGTTTATATTTTATGTTTAGAATAGGTGTAGGTACCTACCTACTTATTTTATTTTTTTAATTTAATTTATTAATGGAAGGGATTTTTAGTTTATTAATTATGGTTCTCTCAAGAAATGCTGTTTTATTTTCAAGTTACAATGGCTAAAATAATATCCTATTGTAGTGAGAAATTGTCAACTTGGTCTGAAATGATCATGTTGACAAAAATGAATTTTAAGATGTACAGGTTACGTAATAACGATTGTATTTTTTTATTTCTTTAACATCCTCACTCCTTCCATGTTGGGAGCATACTGAATACCACCAACTAGTGAATTCTCTCTGTAAAGGACCATTCGGCCAGTCTCGGGAAATAAGTATACACCCCTAAGATGAAACAAAGTGATGACCGCGCACAATTATTCTTTCTCTCTCTTTTTCTTATATCCTTGTCGTACTTGTGTAATCCGAGGCCAGGGTGCCAAAGTAATTTACGCAATCTGTATATGCAGATGATACCTCAATTATAATTGCATCCGATAGCTTAGATGAGTTACTTAAAAAAATAAGAAAAATCATGAATGAGTTCACCTCTTAGTGTCAAAGAAATCACCTTATTATAAATGAGAGCAAATTCAATTTACATCCCCACTCAACTAAGGGAATGCCCTTGTTTTTGATTTTAATAATTGCACGTTCAACACTTCTGAAAATACAAAATTTCTAGGAATGGAATTAGATTACAAATTAGATTTTAAAAATCACATTGACTGTTTATGGAAAAACAAATTATATTTTGCTCTCGATTTTGCTTTTAATAGTTTAAAATCAAATTTATATCAAGATTATTTACTGAATTTGTAATATGCTCTCATATATTCTGCAATCAGCCGCAATGTGATTGTGTGGGGCAGAGCAAGCAAAATTGGGTGAGTATTTATTCTCCAAAAGAGATTTATTTGTTTGATCTTTGACTTAGACTACAAGGAGTCCTGTAGGAGCACCTTTAAAAGCAATATCTTCCTGACATTCACAGGCATATGTCTCTACAAACTTCTAATTTATACCTTTATTAACAAAAACAACCTTCAGAAAAATAGTGACATACATAATAATGATACGAGATCTAAGAGTGATATTCACTTAAACAAACTTAATTGTTCCCAATTAAAAAAGTTGCCAACATATGCTGGGGGTGAGTTTTTAATCGGTTACCAGATGATATCAAACAAATAAACCATCTAAAAAAATTTCTAATCCAATATTGTTTTTACTCGCTTGAAGAATTTGTTGAGGTGTAACATCTCTTAATTCCTTACCTAATTTTAGATCTTTTTGTATTTCAGACTTTAAAAATGTAACTTTTATTTTATTTTCTTATAATCTTGTTTATACCAAATGTTTGTTCTATGCTGTTGCCTGTATACAGTTTAATACTAATTTTAACTGTTTTAACTATAGTTTTATACTGTTTCTTGACTTGTATTATGTCATGTATATGATGGTAAAGGCTAATAAATTATCTATCTATCTACTTGATGCTCTGCCTGTTAAAAGCAGGAGAGTTTCATGCGGTCTTTTTAGCATTGACTTTGCTAATGTTTATGCCACTCGAAAGTCTTTGGTAAATATGTTTGGGTCATTTTATCTAAATATGCACATGGATTCACCAACTCGAAGTACTAAAACAACTTCTTCAATTTTAGACTATAGTCTCCGACTTTCTACCCTCTGATGCTGATGTGAATCACTCACTAAAAGCAGTCAGTTGATAAGGACCTTTTCTAAACAAAACTTTGCCAAATTTCAGAACTTATGTTTAGCAACTAATTGGATTGATCTTTCTGAAGATATTTGGACTTTCTTAATAAAATTATCAGGTGTTTCAATACATAATCTCCGCTTTGCTCTCCTAAAACTAAACATCACAAATCATGGTCTACTAAAACTAAAGGAACATGTACTTCATCTACAAATATTAGATCACTCATTTACATTAAAAAATTCACAGACAATCCTCACATACTCAGTTATTAGTATATGTTAGTAAGAATATTAGGTCTAAAATATCTTCAAGTCATGATGCTCTTTCTTTCCTTGTTCCTTCTAAAAAAATCATTTATAGTTTCTTCCTCAGACTGAAGATAAATTTTAGCTAGTGTACTCATCATTCAAAACAAAACTTCCTGTGGCATTGATGGGTTATCAGCTAAGCTATTTTCTCAGCTATTTTAAATATTCCAGATGTGATGAACATTTTATGTTCTCCAATCAATTAATCCTTTGAAAAAGGCATCTTCCCCAAGTGTCTAAAAACAGCTATAATTGTTCCCCCGAACAAGAGTGGGGAGAGAAAAATAATACTAGTTGCCTTATTACCAATCTTAAAACGAATGAAAAACTGTCTATTTCCCTTTCTTTACAAACATAAAATCTTGAAATTTCAACAATTTGTTTAATAAATATACATATACAGTATTCTATGAGGAAAAAGTTTGGGAGCCTCTGGTTTAAGTGGTACGATGCATTCAGTGTGTTTGGTTCAAAAATACTTTCACAAATTAACTGAGAGACTGATTCATAGTTACCCTATTAGAAGAAAATATTTATTTAACAATGCCCACCTCTGATCTGGTAAAAATTCCATCACCTTAATGCCAAAAAACTATTCAATCAGTTACCTTTAGAATTAAAAGTGGCAAATACATTTAATATGTTCTGAAGATTTACAAAGGTATTTCTGCTTGAAAGACCTTATTATTCAGTGGCAGAATTCTACAATATATCCTAGACTTTTGAGTTACATTGGCATAATTAAATATTTAGCATGGTGTACAATATTATGATATAATTAATTTGTATATTAAGTATATTACATTTTATATTATTAGTATAGTATAGTATTTTTTCTATATTTTGTTGTGAATTTTTTTATATCTGATCTATTTTTAAATTATGTCCCTTTGTCCATAAAATTCTAAAATTGTTCATGACAATAAAGCTTATCTCTATCAATGATTAAAAAAAATATATTTATAAAAAAAGTGCAAGTCCAAAAGAAAAAGAAAAAAGCTCAACAAAGAGCTAAAAGTTACTGACCATCCAAGTACCATCTACTAGTTGGAAAATGTTTTATCACACAAGTATCGAATACAATGTAAATACTAATTCTAATTTTGTGTGTAGAGAGCTGATACCAAATTGACTGGCTAGTTGGTTGTGAAAACAAGTGCCAATAATCTCACATATACTATATTATTTATTTTATACTTTCATAATATTAAAGCTAAAATAAGATGTTGAAGAGGTCCAAATTGATTATTTAATAAATTCATTTCATTACTTTCTGTCTAAGTATTGCTAAAATTATTTTATACCATTGAATAGGCGATTGAGCCATAATCTGTTTTAAGAAATTTGTCTAGTAATATCAAAGGTCTTTCTTTTCGTTATCAATTTGTTGTCAGATTTCAGATATAATGGGTAAGACATCACATTCCATTTTCTTTTACTACAAAAGCAGTGTTGAACAAGTTAATTTATTATTATCTTGGTAATTTTACTATGAAGACTTTTGCTTTTTCATAAATATAGTAAGAAAACAGTCTTAGAAGTGATATTTGACCAATCAAAACTGCAAATGAATGGTATGGCAATCTGCGAAAAATGTGATAAAATAATATCAAAAAAATGTACCTATTTTGGTCTAAGAATATAGATTTAGTTGTTAAACATTTGTATATCTTAAATGTGGCAATAAGGCATTTGAGTTTTTGCAATGTTATTGTAATTGTGGCCTTATTTTTTAGAATTTTTGTTAAGTAGTTATTAACAATCACACAATGAATAATAGTGATGTCTAGTTTTCTTTTGCCATGAAGAATATGCTGGTATGCTTTTTTTATTGTACAATAGTCATTATAGTGAAGAATTAGATTTAAGTATCTTTCAAACAAGTCATTCAAATCTAAGCAAATATAATGGAGTAGGGGGAATTTATTATAAAATAAACTATAAATGTATGTATTTATGCTCGTATTTATGTTATTGAAACCACAATCCTAATTGTACCTAATAACCTGCATTATGTTATTTATTCCAGGTAAAACATTTCAATTCTTACAGAAAAACTAATTCAAATATGAGTTTGTTCTTGTATTTATACCCAGTCAAATAAATCATCATGATACCAGTTACTGTTTAGTAGAACTACTAAGTAGAAATAAACGTATTTAATAATTCAAAAGTTGTATCTGATTATATTGTACACATTATCATAAAGCAATCATAATATATTATTATTGAGAAAACTGACACTTGAATATAATTTTCAAAAACATAGTAGGTAACTTACCGTTCTTTGGTAAACTTCTTATTACATTAACTGCTGCATTAAATTTTTGTTCAGTTGTCATAATTAATATCTGCAAGCTGAAATAAATTTGGAAAACACACTTTTAAGACTTTTCTTTAATTTTTACTACTATAAACAGAATAAAGATGAAGACTGACACTGACTTTTCACAAATTTTTATTTGACGTTTCGTTGATTACTTGTCTACTTGTCATTAGTATTCAATACATAGATTATTCGATATCAATTTTTAATACTTCAAACACGACTCTGACGACACCACTACAAAGGTCAATAGATGGCGTATACGTATACATAAAACGTATACTGAACTTTATTTTAAAAACAAATCATTCAATAAAATGATTTTGATATAGGCTCAGAATAGGGTTATTCTGTGTATAGGCAACCAAGCATACACTAAGGGTGGCAATTTGTTCGCGGTCCTTTTTGGCCTCGCACAAAGACTGGTAGAGTCTAATCATGTTAACATATTATTATCACAGTTAACCTATTTCCTACAGTTTACGATTCAGTCTTGAACCGTCATTACAAAGTCTGATGGTGCTCGATATCAAAAATAAAATTATTCATTTTTTATACACAACTGATGGTATAACATTCAATAATATTTCTACCTACATTATTTACAACCACCTACATGTCTAAATTTTCACATTTTGTTTAGACAAATTACTATCACTTATCTTAACTTATCTTAACTAAAAGTAAAATATAGAATACAATAATAGTAATTGAATAGATGAGGCTTTTACTTGATGAAGATTCATACTTAACTATGAAATAAAACAATGAATTTTTGTTTAAATCTTCATTACAATTGAACTATGTTCAATACAACTCAATTGTAATGAAGATTTAAACAAAAATTCATTGTTTTATTTCATATATAGTTAAACAATAATAGTAGATTATATTATTGGGAGTAAAAGAAAAGCTTGTTGTGTTGACTGCTGAAGGAAGTGAATGCAGAATTGCTCTAGTTTAGGCGTTCCTCGTTCTCACCTGGTTGTAGTTTTCCAGGAGTACCTATTTGATTGTCTTGATGTATGTATGTAAATCCGGGAGACATTCACCGAGACCTATAAAGATCCATTTTGCCCTCTTTCTTCTCCTTAGTTTCTGAGGAAAGTCTCAGAGGCTAGTAGTTCCTTTAGACCTATTTCTCGAAGGAAGTTTAAGGATATCCACAGGCTTTAATTTGGGTATATGTCTCTCTTCTATGCTTCTATCCAGTAGTCTTCTAGGCCTTGTCCCCTAGGATTCTGTATTGCTGTGCAATTTGCAAGTACCTATGTGAATGGAGTTTTATTCTTCCATTCCACAGAATCTACTTTCTTCTGGATTCACTAAATGGAGTTTATCAAGATATCCATTTTGGCGACAGTGTCCCATCAGGACACCTGTTAAAACTAGTGCAGTTTTACTCTGGCTTAGGCATTCATTTGTTTTTGTCTGATTGTAGCCTCCCAGGCCCTACTAGATCTTTCCAATGGTGAGATTTTCTCAACATTTCGGCGTTGCTTGTTTCTTCCAATATCACATTCGAGCTAATATACCCCAAAAGGGTGTTTCAGCTCTCTTCTTTCCTAGTTAATCTAATATTTAATTTCCTTTTATTCCAGTGTGTCCTCTGGAATGCACAGTAAGGTATGATTGTCTTAGCTCTACTAGATTTTTCCATTCCATTTTTCAGATCTCCTCTTCCATACCCTAACTTTCTATTAATATTCTTTCATAGATCGGTAGAAGCCTATGGCATATGTAGGCATCATTTCGGATAGATGTGAAAAACAAGTAGAATAAGACTATTTCCCAAGACCCAAGCTAGATATTCCACGACAGTGAAAAATCTTACAATTTTCACGATATCTATATTAACTTACGGATGCATTCTCCTTAGTTATTATACCTTGTTTTTTAACTAAGATTTGAATTTAAGTTGGCATTTCTGCTGCCTAGTGATTGGTCAGATTGCCACCAGTTTCACACAGCTCTTTTGATATCACTGACACTGACATTTGTCAGTTTTGTGTTTATTTATATAAAAATAGTCATTAGTTCAATCATTACTACCACGTTTGTTGTTTACTGTTTATTTTTAACAAAGTATTAGATTTTACCCAAGTTATTTGCTATTTTTATTATTTATTCCCTTTCATGAAAAAAATCCATGCTTCTTGTTTCTTGTTAATAATATAAGTTTCACATCAAGTTTTACATACATTGCAGTACTATATTATGGTATTTTTCGATAACAAAACTTCTGTTCACTTTTAGTTTTGCTATACCAAAGCCTCAAATGATAAAAAAAAATTAATCATACAACTACATTTCTATATTCTCATTTTTCCTCAAACTCTCATAAACTACTTATTATAACCTTACATCTTTTATATCTTCTGTAAGTTTCCTTGTGGCATTACTTATTTTTTTGGTTACTACTCTCGCAATGACCTGTGGCCAATCATCATTCGATACTTAGACATGCCTTGATCCCTCATTGGCCACGACAACAGCGAGCAGTACAATACATATTTCACGTAATTTTCATTTAGATCAAAAAGTCTGAACACGACCCTTTCGGTCAATTAATGTTAATATTCATCCTAAATAATATAAGTACATATGTATTTGTTGGAATTCAATAAAAAATAATCCTTGTCTTTGTAGTATTTTAGAAACGTCAAATTTGGAAGTGATATTCAAATTTGGAAGTGACGTTTGGTTTCGCAGCCGTTGCTATGGGTAACGGCCGCGAAATTGAATCTCGCGGACTGTGTTGAGAACGCGAAATATTGACTTCGCGTCCGATTGCAAGTAGAGTTCTTACAATAGCCTTTTTGGTGTGCGTCATCGTTTGTGACGTATATCCGGGTTTTAGGCATGTCGTTTATTATATTTGCTATATTGACATTTAGCTAACCTTAAATTTGATACATAAAATGATCAGGATCGTATTCAGCCATATTCGAAAATGATATGAAATTAATAATACTTGGGATATGAAAACACTGCAAAATAAAACAAATTGTATATTCAATTTACATATTAAAATAACTTTTCATTAGTAAATATAGTCCTGCAAAAGAATTATACAGCCTGTTCAATTAAGTCTGCACCATATGGAACCCTATTTTATTCTAAAGTTTTATGGAAAAAGGTATTCTTCACTTATAATTCTTATTGTTAGTGAATTTCATTGTTTTATTTGTTTAAATGTGGCCACTGTCTTATTGATGTCTTTACTGACCTCATGTACTTGATCTTCATTAAAATATGTACAGGTGGTGTATTGAAAATTTATGTATATATGTATTTTGACATTCACTGAGACCTAAAAGATCTATTGGGCCCCCTTACTTCTACATAGTTTCTGAGGAGAGTCTCAGGAATGTTGTCAAAAGCTCCTAAAGCTCCTCGGATATATTGAATATTTAACAAAATAGATATTATTCTACAGCTTTTTGAAGCTACGACCACTTGCTCTGCCGTTTAATAGCTTCTTTCCAAACACTAACTAGAGTAGGTATTCTATCTTCAGTTACACGTTCAGTAGAAAACAAACATAAACATAGTAAATAGTCAAGAAACCAACCAATTAATAAAAAATTAAAAAGAAGAGGATTATGAAAGTTCATCTTCCCATAAGTCCCAATCTGATTCACATTCCGACTCATTCAAGTCAACAATTACAGGCAAAGTATCACTAGCGTCAATAATTTTTGCTGTTTCCCAATATTCCTCTATAATGTTTTGGGTATGCCTAACATATTTTTTCCATTTTTCTGGTGTAACCTACAATAATATAAATATAATTAAAATACAGTCTTCAGGACTCCCAAAAAAAAATCAAAATACTGGCAGTACGGCAGAAACGTAAACTTATTTGTTCATACCTGCTCAATTGCCTCTTGCCAAACATTTATTATTGTTGCTGCAGTTACACGGTCAACAGAGGTTATCTTAGCATCGTAATACCGTTTGAGCTCGGACCAAACCATTTCTATTGGATTGAACTGGCAATGGTAGGGAGGTAGTCTTAAAATACGATGACCGTGCTGAAGAGCCAGTCTATCTAATCTATAAAACAGCACGCTTACATTAACACTGTTGAGCCTTACCTCCTACAATAAATTACATACTTGTATTCTTTATCCGGTATATGTTTCTTCACAATTTTCATAATTTCATCTTTCATGCTAGATGCTGGAAAAGGTATACACCTTTCTTGTAACCAACTAATTAAAGATTGCTTAGTCCAAGATGAATTAGGGATTTTCTCAACTAAACTTGAATGGTAAGATGCATTGTCCATTATTATTAAAGAAGGTTCTTCTAAATTCGGCAGGAGCTGTTGTTCAAACCATTTTTCGAAGTTATTCAAATTCATCGAATCATGATAGTCTCCAGATTTACTCCCACTTTTGAAAATCAAACTACAATTTTCGACAAAACCATTCTCAGAACCTGCATGTAAAATAATGTACCGTACACCTTCACCACTCGTCTTCCTTACTGCCTTAGTGCTACCATCTTGCCAACTCTTGCGAAAACTACCTTTACTAAAAATCCAGGTCTCGTCCAAAAAAACAGGCTGTAGAGGGTAAGGAGAACTCTCATTGTTCTTGAATTCTCTCAGAAAATGTAATCTTTTTTGAGCTACTTGTGGTTGTTCCATAAGATAGTTTCTATTGGAAATGCTGCAATTTAGCCATCTGAATTTTAGTTCCCTTAAAACATTAGCCATTGAACTAACAGACATGTCGATTCCATCCAGATCGATGAGTTTTTTATTCAGTGAATGTAGAGTTACATGTTCACCTAAAATAAATAAGTAAACAAACAATATTAATGAATAAAAAATACAAAAACACTTTTTTAATTACACTTTTATTAGGAAATGCACTAAAAAGTGAATAATAATTTTTTTTAAATTTCTCATTCACTCTTTCTCACTATGATTAAAGTAGGTGGCGCAATCTATAAAATGTGACTACTAGTTTTAAACAAACATTTAATATGAGCTCTCGAATATTTTACTTACATACCACTCATACTCACTCAAAAAGTGGATTGTAAGATTTGATGTAGACAAACAGAGAAGTGAAGTTAAATAAAAGTGTGTAAAAATGGTTCACTCATCGGACTAATTAAAAATGTCAGATGCATAGAAAACATTTTTCTACATACCTTCACTAAACATTCTGTATATACGCGTCCTAATGGCATGCTCGTGTTTCTCTCGGATTGTGGGACCCTTCGACATTTTGACTGACTTACTCATTTTAGTGGTATACTCTGAATCACTGTGAATGCCATTTTTTGCCAAATTTGCTACAGTCGGCAAGGATATTCCCAATGCATCTGAAACGCGCTGAAACACAATAGATAAAAATAAAATATTTAAACAATCCTAATGAAATAGGATTAACTTGATTTATATTCATTTCACTTATTGTTATATAAAAAATACTTACTTGGTGCACTGAAGTTAAAGGTATCAATGGTTTACCAGCTTCTTTTTCTAATTGAAAATATTTAATAACTTTCAAAATTAGTTGCTGCTCTTTTTCCGTGTATCTAGGCATATTTTTGTATTATTTAAGAAATAAAATGCTAACAATAATATTAATATTCACTTTCCATAAATAATCATGAACAACAAAGTACAGACCTGACGAGAACTGTCAGTGGGACATTAGAAAAAGACGTAACCTACAAAGGGAACGTCTACATAGAATTTTAAACGATATAAATTCGCCCGATTGATAGGTCGCGCTTGCACGTAAACTAAACATCAACCAATCAAATTTTTCTGTCAAAGATTAGGGTTAACGTTTGTAATACGTTTAAACAGTTCATTATTGTGATATTTTGATTAGGATTAATCACAGACCTGCCTTTTTTTCCATTTCTTTCACCGTAATGTGTTAGAAGGGTATTAACAATCGATGACGCACACCAAAAAGGCTATTGTAAGAACTCTATGTTGGTAATTAGACCGTTCATAAAAATCTTAGAATTCTTACGAAACTAGAACAATCAACTTAAGGATGCCATATACTTAATGCATTCCTTGGGTACTACTTTATTGCGGCATAGAAATAAAAGCTACTAAGGATTCATAAGCGAGGGTTAAAAGGTTAAAAATTGATAAAAAGGTGAAAAAAAACAATTAACTTATGCATGCCGAAGACTTTGTTATTATAGATTTTCTTATATCAGTAGTACGATTTTTTTGGCTGCTACGGTTAAGGAAGAAATTTATCAACTGTTAGAACAATAAACTAATGGATAAGATATTCAACCAAAATCAGTGTACCTAGTTGTGTTTTTATCCCCACCCCAATTAAAAAATTGTATATTTTCAAAATCCGTCTTTTAAATTATTACGTCACTAGTAGAAATTGAAGTTGGGCACCAATTTTGACATGGAAGGTAGTCATCATAAAATATTTTAGTCACCAAAAATGAAGTAGAAAAGAAGAACATGGGATAGATTGACAGTTAATTGCATTTTTAATTTTGGTTTATAGAAAAAAGCGATGGGTTTAATAAATATATTTATTTGGAATAATGAGTTATTTTTCTCATTTGTATATTTTATTTGTATTAAGATGATCTTGACAACAAAAATAATTTGTGGAAGTTTTTACAAAATGCATGTCTAGTTGTTTCAAACCCTACTTTTTCTCCCTTCATATCTGTTTTCGGCGGAGAAGCAATTTTTTTATTATTAAATACTGGTTTCATAATAATTTATAGAATTCACCGAAATCAGTCTCAATAACACAGAACATAAATGAAAATGGAAAATAATCCTTCAACCAACCAAATACAATACAAATACTCTTACTATAGCCATTTTAATTCTTTGAACTTAACCACGTAAACCAGGTTACCAATACCATGACGTCACGGTAAACTTTTATGACGTAACGGTTTGTGGAAACTCAGAAATAAACAAATACCTAACCTCCAATAAGATAACTACTCTGTCAAACTACATCAGTCAGCTAGTTTGTGTGGTTGCTTAACTGTTACGTCATGGTTTGGAATACAAGTCGAGGAAATATTGACTGGTTAACTTATAGTTAACCCGGTTTGTGTGGTTAAGTTCAGAGAAAAATGGCTTATATTCGTTCCTACAACTTTAACAGTGATAGATGTCAAAATAATGTCAACATCATGGAGATCCTTGGTCAATATATTATTCATGGAGACTATCTATTAGTCTCCATGATATTATTTATTCGTCATGGACAAGCTGAAACATAGAACAACAAACGGAGATTATCGACATTTAAACTTGTAACGAAACGGCATTATAAGTTGCATAATTTCAGTAAATTATTGTTTCAATTTTTTTCTGAAATATAATATATTTATGTTTGGATAACCCATTTGTCACTTATATTACCCAAAAAAATATGCAGTCAATATTTGAAGTTGAATACCCTATTTCTTGATTATTAATACTTAATGTCATATATTAGTTAACTGTTCGAGAATGTTCAATATTTGTATTCATTAATAGTAGTGTTGCAGCCTACATCCTTTTTAAAAAGTTTGGTTTATGTAGGCAAAATTTAATTTTCTTCTACTTTTTACTTTCGTCAGTTCTCGAAAAATTCAGTTCATATTGTAGTTATAGTATAGTGTTTCAAGATATAAAATAACTAAACCAAATTTGTTGGCCAGCTTCTGATCGATGATGTTGCAAAGTTGATTGTACCTGCGTAGGTATTGCTGAACATCCTGACGTATTTTGTTGTATCGCCTCTTTTATTTGTTGACACCTTCTGCACTACTTGTCCGATACGATGTGTGTATCTTTTATGACAAATTTCTTGTAATTGTTGGTATTCATTAATTGGTCTTGAATTGCCATCACAAATCCTTCAGTTTCTGGTAATAATGTTCCATCAGAAAGCCACTTATTTGATGCTTCCTTGTCGATATATGATGATGTCGACCATGAAGCGCTTTCTGGGCCCACACTCAAGTCTCTTATATGGTGAACCCGCTGTTCTTGATTTTTTGACAGGATAGTTTGTCTATTCGTGTCCTCAAGACTAGGCCTTTGCCCTTTTCTTTAAGATTGGGAACCTTCCACTGGTTTGTTGCCGAACCTTCGCTCTTTGCTTTTATCAAGCAAATAAGCTTTTTTTCCACTATGCACTTGCTTCTTGGGAGAAAGATCGTAGCGGTATGCATTTTTGGGATGTTCCATTGAAACGACTCCTGGTCTAATATCTATGCCACCAATCTGGAGCTTATGCTCCCATCCAGCGTATACATTCCTTCTATTATTGCGTTCTCCAATAAGGTTTAGTCGTCCACACTGAAAGTGGTCTCAGGGTACGCCTCAGGGGGAGCTACCATTCTTCTCTCAACATGTTGAGGAGGTGCTTGACCGTTTGGTTTTTTTCTTTTGCTTCCACCAGATTTCCACGAGCAAACTACTGATCCGACGACGCCACTGACTCCGACAACTCACCGGTTATCAACGACCAATCGGGACAACAGTCCACTATCCACGCTGAAGCTCCTGATCATGGAGAACACGTGGAGACTTTATAAGGAGCATAGATTAAGGAGAACTAACTCATACGGAAAAATTGACAAAACCTGTCCTCAAAATCGTCTATCGAAGCAGTTTGTTTCTTCACCGCGGCGTCGAGCATTGTAAATACGATACCATCCAAATAAGTAACCTTATAGTTTTTATAAATGACAGTAGCCAAATTGTAAAGAATATCTGACATTACGTTATATAGTGAATGATAAAAATTGAAAGTACGAACCAAAATTGTTAAAAATTAAAAATTAGCAAGGTGTATATTGGTAAAAATTGCATATTTCTTTCATGGAATTTGTTATTTATTGAATTTATTTTATAATCGGCTTTATACTTACTTGCACTAAGTGTCTTTTTAATTCTCCAAATTTTTCTTTAAAATACTTATTATGCTCATTATAACTGTGCTGTGCCTTTAAATGTCTTGAAAAATTCCATACAGAAGAGAAGACACGACAATATATGTATTCACAGAATGGAAATGGTTATTTCACCACCAAACGATCACAATCAGTGTTGCCAGACCTTTTTTTTTAAATGTAGTAGACTCTCAAAATTGTAGCAGATTCGACAAAAATGTAGTAGATTTTTATAAAGTAGCTATTATTGAGAACGGCCTAGAATTTTTTTTCTACTACCACCCGTACGTAATGTAATAACTTTACGCACGCTGAACAGTGCACTAGGGTGTAATATTAGTATATTACGTAACAAGAGTTGTAAGTAACTCATTACGCACGAAGTGAAAAAGTTTACGCACGAAGTCGCGCAGTGGCGAATGCGTAAATTTCACGAGTGCGTAATGGGATTACAACTCGTGTAACGTACTATACTTTTTCTACGCCCATCTATTTTCTTCTGAGTGCTCATAATTTCATCTTTTTCATTACTAACAGTCATATTCATAGGTAAAGTTGAGAAAATGTTCGGATACTATAATTTGTTACCAAAATTGACAACATAAGTGAGATGACGTTTTTTCCCGTATCAAGAAACATCGAATTATTTTTTTTGAAAGTGTAAAATGTGTTGCCGACATGTAGGGGCATCACTCTTTTAATCTAAAATGTATTTCACTAATGCTAAGAGCTTTTATGTTTTTCAATTGATTAAAATTATGTAAATAAACCAAATAAAGTATTACGTAAATGAAAATTTGATTGCAATTTGATTCAACAAAGAAATCTAAGTTTTTCCATCTAAATGCACATGTATGTTATGAGATTTTCATTACGTGCATGTTATTGTTAAATGTCACTTACAAGGAATGTTGTCAGTGCGATTTTTGACGTTTACGGACATGGGCGTAGAAAAAGTTATTTCTGCAACAAGTGCATAAAGTTGTGCTTTCTTCACAATTCCAGAGTGAGAAAAAGACACTTTAGCACATGCTGCATACAATATTTTTTCTAATTTCATGCAAAAACCAAAAAATGTCTCATTTAGGTTGCTCTAAATGGACTAAAAATGGCGTCGCGGTGGCGGCGGTCGATCCGTAGTTGTGTGTTGTGTTTGTCCAAGTAGAGTTTGGACGTAGACCTAGCACCAAAAATTTTTAGCAAAAAAAATAAGATTTTATGGAAGTAAAAAGGTAAACTAGCCTAATTTGTAAATGTAGTAAATTGTAGTAGAAATATTAAAAATGTAGTGAATATTAAAATTTAAGATATTTTCAAATACGAAGACGAAAACTGATTTCTTACTCATAAAATTTTTCATTTCTGTTTTCGGTTCCCTAACCCCACCTACCTAACATACTGTCAAATGAGCTAGCAACCAATAAAATACCATGAGCTGAAAGTGTATGCAAGGCTCGTGATTGGCTGTTATTGTTCTGCAGTCAGATGTTTTTGGTATGGTATTGACACTGGCGCCCTCTACTATTACCAAAAATTTAAATACATGAAGTTCGATGCTCGTCTCCATGCACTCCATACTCTTGTTTGTTTTAGTGTATGTTTGGTTGTCTAATGCCTATACCAAATCGTTTATTAATAGAAAATCATTCACTACCTAATGTAATCATTATTGAATGATTTTGTAGACATTAATAAAAAGGTACATTCAACGGAAAATAACTGCTAAATCAAAGAATACACCAATGATGTATTCTTTGACTAAATAAATAGTGGCAAAGCCATTTATATTCGATATTTTTACTTTATTTCGATTGCTATTTCGAGTATCTCGATTATAGTGATTAGAGTTTTTGTGCTTGACAATTGATTGAGGTGAATGTGAAATGTGAATTTTGATTTGTGAATATGATATAGATAGATAGTAACTACTAACAAGAGTAACAAGTAAATATATAGTTATAAATTTGTAAACTACTCTAAAAGATGTTTCACAAATAGTAGTTGTTGATATTTCTTTTAAAATTAATATGTCTTTCCAACAACCAGGTGTTATTGGTGATATATTACACTTAAATGTTGGAGGGAAAATATTTTCTACGTCCAGACAAACTTTGTCTCTTATCCCAGACACATTTTTTACAGCATTACTAAGTGGGCGTATATCTAGTTTAAGAGATGAAAAAGGTGCAATTTTCATCGATAGAGATCCTAAACAATTTTCTGTAATTTTAAATTATCTACGAACAAGAGAAGTGGACTTACAAGGAATAGATGTTCGAATTCTGAGACATGAAGCTGAATACTACAATATCGCGCCTTTGGTAAAAAGACTTTTACTTTGCGAAGAGTTAACGCAACCTACATGTGGAGATGTTTTATTTTATGGAGCTTTACCAGCTCCCTGCATTCCTATCCAGGATCCAGGACATTTATATCAATCAACAGAGCCAATTGCAGTACCTAGTTCTAGAGCTGGTCCTAACAGACCATCAGAAGGCCTCTCAGATGGAGAAAATGGTAAAGTATTATATGATTTACATTGTTCAAGTTGCCTTGTAAATTCTTACATAGAATGGAATAATCATAATATACCTAGTTCATTAATTTGTTATCTTATGAATCCGACTTAACTAAAAGTAGATTGTATTTATAAACTTCAACTGAAAAAGATTAATTAAATTTACAGAGAATTCTAATTGACACATGTTATAACAATAGACATACTCCATAATGCTAAATACAAAAATTATTTTTACCAGTTTGTTTGTAGAGCTTAACATGGCTGTTATGTTTAGATTTAAAAATTGTAAAAAAGTGCCATAATCTCCGCCATAATATTGACTTAATTTCATGCTTTTTCTTAATATAATCTTCAATTTACTAATTGATTTGGAGCTGTAGAAAGTTTGTGTTTTACTTATATGACAATAATGTGTGATTGTTGACTTAATTATGTTAAGTATAATTGTTATGGATATTTCAGCATCTTATGGGATTCCAAATTAAATTTGTAGTGCTACCAGCAGCTGACAGATAAAGTACTTTCTACCACAACGATTTCTAACCTTGCTTTTTCTTCCATATCGATTTTATTGTTTATTTTGTTTATTTCATGTTTAGAGTATTTGAAGGATGGTTTAGGCCTTTTAAATGTTAAAACTTTTACGTTTTAATAATGTTCATTTAGATATAATAATTATTGGTGTAAGGATTAGTGTTAAGGTGTTAATAGTTACAGTGTTAGAACAGATCTAGTGATAAAATACTTGAATCAACTTCTTATAAACAAATACAAACCGAGATACAAACAGCCTAATTAAAATTAAGTTTATTGCAATGTTGTATGTTGAAGAGACTGAAAGTTTTTAGTATGTAGTAGAAGGTGAAGAGGTCCTCAATTCAGATCATATACTTAGTATTATATGGAAAAATGGAATAAAACTCTTCAGTGACAAAAGTGTGTGCTCTCTGTGTCCAGACAAGTGATCTGCAATCTGAGCTCTGAGCCTCATCCAGTGAGTAGAGAACTCAAAATTATAGACAGATATATTAAAATTATGTTGTTCTTGAAAAGCAGGAGCTGGTGATAGATGTAAATACATTTCAGCTTTTGTACTCCTTTCAACCAGGTAGGATATTGTGAATTTACTCATTAACTATATACAATTTTAAAAATAATTTGTTGGAATATGTTTCCAAAACTGAGTTGTAATGTGCCTGGTCATTGACAAAAGGCTCAGTTAAGGGAAAACATGAGACCATTCCAACAGCCAAAATGCCTTGGCATCAAGAAGAAGAATTCCCCAATTGACTTGACTCTAGCTGATAGGGACTTGGTTTTGGAGTACTTTATTAAAAATTTACCCAACTCCACAATTGCAAATCATTGAATTTTTTTAGAAAAGGATGTGCTCCTTCAAATGTCTTTGTACCTTTGTAAAAATGTCAGTCAGTCCTAATGATAGAGTTATCATCGATGATATGTGGTTTTCCATCAGTTTTTTGTGGACAAATGTTTCACAATATCATAAATAAGGAAACCAAAGAAATGATGGGCATCTGTCAAAACTCACCTGAATGGCATAAAGCCAGACAATTTAGGATCACTGGATCAAGGTGCTATGGAATATTTACTTTCAGTAGATCTGATTGGGAAACGTAGATAAACATTCCAAGGGGTAGAAGATAACCGCTGTTAGCCTCGGACGATCCTGCATCTACAGGGAGAGGCACAGACCTAGCATACATGGCAGGGAGATTACAGTCGGCCTACCTAACGATTATTCACGTCCCGTGAAGGTACATCTGTAACCCAAAAAAACATGCAGTGATAATTACGAATTAATTTGTTCATCCCCAGAGGCTCTTACCGTCGTTCGGACCTTTAGATGATCGGACAAGCACCTGTTGTCCTACGTGAAAACTATTCGGTGAAGCATGCTTATTATCGTAACTTTCTTTTTGATACTCTTGTTTTTTTTTTCGTTATTAAACGAGAGGCGTTATCTCTCACATGTTTCAGATCTGAATATTCATTCGTACATACTTCGGCAGTCAAGAAAGCATCGTTAATGCCTCGAGGCCTGTAGCCAAAAAATAAATCATATCGACTTTTTTCTGTGGTGGCATTAACCGTCGAATTAATGCCCCACTGAACTTGACTCACAACAGTATCCAAACAAGTTTCGTCAGTAGTTGATGCCGTCAGAGCAGATATTATTGAGCGATTCATCCTTTCCACCTGGCCGTTACCCCTTGGAGTTGCTGTCGTACATAATACTCTTTTAATTTTGTAAATCCATCTACCGCTACTATGAGATAGGAATTTTTCTTTATCCCGTAATTGAGCAGATAGGATCCAATCTTCTTCAATGTTCACAATAAGGAGCATCCACGTGATTCATTTTAGATCCGGGGCGGTATTCAATATCATAGTCGAATTCTTGGAGAGATAACCACTATCGGGCAATGCGAGGTACCAGATCTCTTTGTAAATGTGTGGCGTATGGAGTTGCAATCAGTGATAACCTTGAATTTTGTGCCAATTAAATATATTCGAAATTTCTTTAGAGCATCTACGACCGAGGGGTAAACCGCAAGTGGAAGTAGGTGTACACCGCAAGTGGGAGTTTGGTGGAAGTAAGTGAAGGTATATGGAAGTATGTGGAAGTTTGGTGGAAGTATGTGGAGGTATATGCAAGTATGTGGAAGTTTGGTGGAAGTATGTGGAAGTTTAATACAGAAATCAGACGAAGTGCGGTGAAAATAACGAATTTAGAATTATTGTATAGGTCATTATACAGGGTGTTACAAACTGAAAGAACGTGTAGAAAATGCAAAAATTGGCGTAAAATTTCCTATTGACATGGGTCGTTGGAGCTTTAGTTTTCGAGATACAGGGTGTTAAAGTGACCCATACAACAGGTTAAATATCATAAAAATCAATGCTACTGAGTGTTTTCAGGAATTATAAATTTTTGTGCTCGTTACGAAAGCGTGTTACATTACCAAAAGGTTGCATGGGTTCTTACATTGTCAACTATCTTGAAAACAGTGCGCCCTACAACAAAAACGTAGGATGACTCTTCTCCTTTAAACAAAATGAGGTACCTACCAAAATTGTCATAATTGCATTAAAGACAGTGACGTAGAAATTATTTAATAAATAAGGTAACAACACACCCAGATATCCGCCTCTGAATTGAATAATTTTTCGTCAGAAGTATCATAGTATCAAATCATGTACATCAATTAGTGCAACAACTGTAAACAATTTCGAGTTATTCAGATCAGTCAGTTTTTAGATATTCGAAAAATATGTAATTTTTCCAAGAATTTAAACATTAGCATTTGAAAGAAAAAACTGGTTTAGATTTACCCCTATTATTCCAGTTCTTACGATTGTGCAGCTTCATGGCCCAGTAAATGACACTTGGTGTATTCAACAGGTAACTGAGTACACTTTGACTGGTAATGCCCTTTCTTCTTACAATTAAAACAGGTGATATGCTGTAAATCCGGTTTATTGTACGAATGAGTGAATTACGTAAATCCACTCTACGAGGATACTCTTTAGCGGTTTATCTCGAAACATAGATACATATTCTAGAAACAAAGTCTTAGCCCGAAGAATAACGGCCTACTCGTGCTGCATTTTGGATATTATTGTCAGGAATACCATTTATTAAACATGCTATAGCATTTTTACCACTTATTTGACAGGTACTTAACAAATCCATCTTCCCAAAATAATATGCTGTCATACTTTCGTCGGCTTGCTTTGTTCGGTTCAGAATCTTTCTCAAAACTTTGGCATAGTCGACATGGTCGGGAAAAGTTCTGATTATTGTTTTCCACTCCTCCCATTCTTTTTTCCCTTATTTTTTGTAGCGTTCCAGCTACCGTTGTCAAGATTAACTTGTAAAGAAATAATTTTTGGTCCCTATCTGACACAAGAGAAAAAAGAATAAGTAATGCCACAAGGAACTTACAGAAGACACTCCTCCCATGTATGATTTAATGATGTCAGACTATGGTACTATGTTCGAGCCATGCCAGTTAGACGTGACTGCATTTGATAAGTAGTGGTCACATCATCCCATTCATTGATATCTCTCAACTGGTAAATCTTTTCCAACCATTTGGCAGCTGACAGGTTATCGTTTTCAGGTTGAAATTCAGAGATGCAATCACTTCGTAACGTGAGTCGACGATTATCTGCCACCGGATTACCTTGCGACATTTGAGCTATAACATCTTCCAGTCGTTCAATACGGCTTTTATAATCTGATATCAGTGATGTAGTATTAACCTCAATTTGATTCGTAGTACCTTCAATTCTGGATGGTGTATCTTTTTCGCCATAATTTCTCCTGTGCTGAGACAAGAGTGATTGTCGCGAGCTACCTGAATTTTTACTCTAACCTCCCTCCTATAAGGTGGCTGAAGTAACTGTTTCTCTCATACCTTCCTTCGTATAAGGTGGCTGACGTAAGTTTACGAGACGGCGTACGACTTTTCACGGACTTTGTTCTTATGTATCTTCCGTTAGAAGAGCTGTTCGAGCTACTGCTACTAGATCTGTTTCGTCTACGGACTGGGTTCCTTTTTCGCATGCTGGAAATTATTCAATAATTCACTTGTCACATACAAATTAAGGACGCTAAATTATACGAGTCCAACGCACACCTGAACTGTCATTTATTATTATTTTAAATAAAAGAAAAATTATAAAACTGTTAAAAGAAAATCGGTAACTATATTTCACAATGGAATACAAAATATTAATCATCTTAAAAACAACATCCCCTTTTTCAACCGTTCATGTGATCAACCAGAGATAACGTCGATAAACATTCCGATGGGTAGAAGATAACCGCTGAGATCCTCGGACAATCCTGCATCTAGAGGGTGAGGCACAGACCTAGCATACAGGGCGAGTTCCAGCGATTACAATATTTACAACTCTGTTTTTTTTCTTGCAAGTGTATTTATCTAACATGCTACACGGTTGAAAGAAAGCCACTATATTAATAAAAATCAATGGTAAACGAACGATACGAAAGTGTGGTTAGAAACAATGTGTCGGAAACTAGTTTACATTAGAGCCACCAAGGTGTGCGTATCGCTTCTCTTGAAATGCCAATACCCTAGCTAGACAAAACAACTTAACAAGAATGTTTTACAGATATAGGTATGGTTTATTTACGATAAAAAGTCGATGACGTAATTTTTAGTTACTTTCCTGCATATCAGGATAAATATAAATTTACCTGCTGTAGATACAATTTATACTTAATGGCCAGGACAATTTTCAGCTTCGATACTATTATTGAGGTTAGGTTAGTATGTCATTTATTGTTTCTTCAATACTGAAAAAAAGGGATATTCTTTTATTTAAGTATATTTCAATTTCCTCAAGATGATTGATGCTTTGATTTACTTCCAGTGTTCTTGAAGATGGTTCTTGAGTTTGTCATTTAATTCTCTATGTATAATAATAAATAATAAAATGTTAATTGAGATATAGAATGATTGGTTACTGTTTCTTGTACTTTAAACACACTTTTTACATAAATATACACTTATATTAAATAAATCTGATCCAGCTTCCGTTGAATAAAGAAAAAGTCTAAATGCTGGCAACCTCACAAAATTTTGTTTTGTAACGTCAATGTCTAGCCTATGCTGACGACTTAGTGATAATAGCAAGATCTAGGCAGGAGCTAATCGAAGTTTTAAAACGTCTGGAAAATAGTGCGAGAAAAAAGGGTCTTCAGTTAAATGAACATAAAACAAAGTATATGATAATGAGAACAGGTAATGAAAAACTTGATAGAGAACTGACTTTCCGGAGTATTTTGGACAATAAAGAGTACACTATTGAGAATACAAACGAAATAGGCTACCTAAGAATTAATATCAATAACAGAAAGGATGAGTCAGAAGAAATTAATACAAGAATAACGAAAGGAAACAGGAGCGCAGGGGCACTATTGAAGACATTTAAATCGAAAACGGTATCAAGAAGAACAAAAAAAAAAGAATTTATCAAACGATTATAAGACCAACAGTCTTATATGGAGCAGAGCTGTGGATCATGAATAAAAAAGAAGAGAAATTACTAGATATATGGGAGAGAAAAATACTCAGAAGAATATATGGGGGAAGAAAAGTAGGAGATATCTGGATCAGAAGACCAAATGAGGAGCTCATGGAGTTATATGAAAGCCCTCCGATATCGGTGGTAGTAAGGTCTCAACGTATAAGATACTTAGGGCACATAGAGAGACTTGCAAATAGCAGAGCAACAAAAGAAGTACTTAGAAGAGGAACTGGATCTAAAAGAAAGAGAGGAAGACCAAAAAAAAGTGGATAGAAGCAGTAGAAAAGGACCTAGAGCTGTTGAACATACGCAGATGGGAAGAGGTGGCAAAACATAAAAGAGAATGGAGGAAAATAGCCAATCAAGCCTTAGGCCTTCATGGCCTGTAGAGCTGTTTTATATATATATATACAGTGTGACCCATTTTTAATGGAAACACCCCCCTAAAATTTGAAGTTGTGACCAGATTTTAATATTTTTTTTTTTGAAATATCAAGTACTAAAATGTCTACCTTTGGACAAAATTTGAAATGTTTATTCCAATTTTCAGGGCATACTACGATATTTTTTCTTAGTCGAAAATCGAGATTTTTTATTAGCGATTTTTTTATTGAAAAAAACACTACTGGATTCAGAGTGCCTCTAAACAGGTGTGACCAAAATTTCATGAAAAAATATTCATTAATAACAAAGTTATGACAACTCAAAAATTCGAAAACTCACACAGCTAACAGTCACAAAAAACACCCTATATCAACAGATATAGCCATGAGAATATTTTTTTATGATTTCAACAATAAAACAAATAGCGTAAATTTTTTTAATGAAAATAACGGAATTACATTCACACAATTCAACTAATAATGAAGGAAAAAATTTTAATTAACGTAACGAAAACTAATTATTGAAATGTTTCGATTCAGTGTAACAATTAATTCAAATAGAAGCCTCTACTAACCCACCACGTATTTCGATACATTTGTCGTAGCGCTTACGAATGTTTCTGATTACGTTCCTTAGTTCTTGTGGGGTAATATCTGCACATACCTGTCGAATTCTTGAACAAAGTTCATTTCTATCTCTTGAGCGGTTTTTGTAAACCTTTTGTGTGAGAAGTCCCAGAGAAAAAAGTCCCCAAAACTGTGAGGTCTGGAGATCTGGGTGGCCACTCTATAAACGGACCACCACGACCTATCCATCGGTTTGGAAAATGTTCGTTAAGCCATTGCCTCACAGCTCTGGCAAAATGAACTGAACAATTAAATTTGATCGTTCATTGATTGGCAGCTCGTGAATAGCATCCCAAAACTCTGTGTTTAAAAATTCTAGAAACCTCTGCGCATTAATGTTTTCCTCAAAAAAGAAAGGACCAATAATTCGTTCGTTCAATATCCCACACCAGACGTTGATTTTTTGGGAATACTGGCTTTTACAGTTTATTACCCAGTTAGGATTATTCGCTGCCCAAAAGCGACGATTCTGTGATGACACTACTCCATTTGTAGTGAAAGTGGCTTCGTCGGTATATAAAATATTTTGTAGAAAATTTATATTGTTTAAATATTCCCCTTGGGCCCATAAACAATGTTCCAGACGTCTTGCTTCGTCGCTTTTTTGGAGTGTATGTAAAAATTTTGGCTTGAAAGGTTTAATATTCTTCGCCTTGAGACATCTCCGAATAGTTTCTCGTGGAATATTCAAATCTAAGGTGGCATTCCTTATACTGGCATTAGGATTATTTCCGAAATAATCTAAAATGATTTGATCATTCCTGTCATTCCTGTTTCGTCTTTGTACAGGATTACTTTTTAACATCAGTTTTGATACTGCACCAGTTTCATGGAATATTTTCTTTATTTTATTTACCGTACCGCCGCTAATGCGAGGACGATCTGGATGTCTCTCATTAAATACTCTACAAAGCTCTCTAGTACTTCTAACGTCATCTCCCGAAAGGCGTACAAATAATTCGAAGAATTGTAAGGTGAATATTGTTTACAATAGTACATTTAAATCTTTCACAAGTGTCAAACTGTAATATCATTTCCATGGCAACTAAGATTTAAATTGAAAAATCAATTAGGTCTTAAGCGGGATTTATAGGTTGACGTACTGTAAACGTAGACGCACTGTAAAAAGATCAACTATCAGAATTTACGTACCTTGTTTATAAAGGAACGTAAGTGCATGACGTAACGTAAGGGGAATGGACTGGAACGGAAGAGTTGGCCAACTTTTATCTTTTTACAGTGCGTTCTTACGTCCGGCCAATCAAAGGAAAGAATTTTGTGTGATGTCAGCGTGGCTATCAGCTGTCATTTAATGTTGTGTTTTTGAATGTATAATACAAAATTTAAAGCTCGAAACAACATAGGACACAGGCTGTAGATGATTTGTATAATTTCTAGGTTAATTTGAATGTCGCTAGTACGTTACCTCTGCCCATGCGCAAAATTTCCGTTCCGTTTATTTATAACTGCAACAATTTTTACATACCATTCGTTACGTATCCAGTGCGTCTACGTGTGGTATACGTTTACAGTCCGTCAATCTATAGATCCCGCTTAAGTCTTAGTTAATTTGCGTGAAAACTTGAATGTAATTCCGTTATTTTAATTTAAAAAATTTACGCTATTTGTTTTTTTTCATCTGGCGGCACTTTATTGTTGAAATAATAAAAAAAATATTCTCATGTCTATATCTGTTGATATAGGGTGTTTTTTGTGACTGTTAGCTGTGTGAGTTTTAGAATTTTTGAGTTGTCATAACTTTGTTATTAATGAATATTTTTTCATGAAATTTTGGTCACACCTGTTTAGAGGCCCTCTGAATCCAGTGGCGTAGTGCTTTTTTCAATAAAAAAATCGCTAATAAAAAATCTCGATTTTCGACTAAGAAAAAATATCATAGTATGCCCTGAAAATTGGAATAAACATTTCAAATTTTGTCCCAAGGTAGACATTTTAGTACTTGACATTAAAAAAAAATTATTAAAATCTGCTTACAACTTCAAATTTTAGGGGGGTGTTTCCATTAAAAATGGCTCACACTGTATAACGTCATCGTCTTTTTATCGTAATTAAATCATTTTTTTGTTACTTGTACAGTCTTCCCAGAAAGTGCTATTTATTTATTTCAACAATTGAATATATTCAGAACAACACAAAACTCAATTTTTTTAACTCAATCACCTTGTATTATATTTTGAAAACTGAAAATACAGTTAATCTTCCATATTTATAAATTGTCCCCTATAGCTAAAGTAATTAATTTCAAAGATATTTACAATTTAAAAATTTTTCCCGCATTCTGTTCTTCATTATCCTTCTGTGTGGTTAGAGGTATTTGATACATACAATTTTCCACATAAACAAGTCAACAGTAATGGTAACTTATTTCCAAAACACCAAAAAAACCACTGTTACTATTACATCAAAAAATTGTGGTCCAACTATGTGATCTCTAACTAGACCACCTAGTTTAACTAGGAGCTGCTAAATGAAAGATTACTTATTGAATAATAATGGAAATTGTGAACTTACAGTTCCATTTCTATGGAAAGTGGAACCATCTCCAAAAAGGACAAAATAAAAAAAATTACCTGATTGTGGATTTGTTGTTGATTACATTCGCAAAAAGCGGGGGGGCAGCGACCGTCGAATAATTCTTGATGCAACTGGATATGGTATGGATGTATTTTGTTTTTACACAGTATAGTTCAGATAGACCTCTCACTAATATTCTGCTGACGCGAGATTTCATAGTAAGGATTTCAGGCAGTGTCCTTTCCTTTTTTCATAAGATACCGAACCTGTACGAATGAAACGATCTGCTAACTTTCTCGGGTTGTCTTCAAGCAGGATATCTCTCGTGGTAAATTATTTGTGTGAATAAACAATTTTTAATACATTCTCCCAGTACCCATGTGAAATCTGTTAATTCCTCAATAGTAATTTACAGTGACGTAAAAGAACTACTCTGCAAGCTTGACACATATTTTAAAAGATAATAGGATATTTCATAACCTAACATAACGAACGTTGGCTCAACGCTGTTTTGTGTGATTATTATGAATAATCAATAAAACGAGGGAAAAGTGTTGTAAAAGGAAGTAACAGATTTAAGATGAGGTAAGCAGCACAAAAAACTTTTATGCTTGAACTGGAAATCTGGCATTTCGTAAGAATCGATCGAATCCCTTGAAATCCTCTGTTGAAGTCTCAAAAAATTTATTATGAGATGACAAAGTTATGAAATGGATCCATCGTACATGTCACAATTTTCTTCTAATAGTATGTCATAAACAAATCTTTTACTGGAAAATATCTTCACAAATGAATACCCATCAGCACAATATCGTCAAGAAAACCTACTTGACATGCATGGATTGCCAAACATCCAATTGAAAATATTTACGGTAGACGTCAAAAATAATAGTCTTTACTATTATCATAACGCCTTACAAGGTTTTTGAAAAATACTTTTCCAAGAGCAGACCGTTCACTAAGAAGCAACAACTACTTCTCTGGCTATATGCCATGACAGCCATTGAATTACACTTCTAAGTTGCGATAACACATCTAACCAAAAATCAAAATTCTATATTAGAGTTATTGAAACGTCTTTTGGGATTTCCTTTATTAAAAGATTCCTCTATTTTGACATATACGCATGCGCATTTCCTAAGTTTGTCTTAAAGGTTTTTATGTAAATAAAGGATATCCTATATTTAAATTAAATACAGGAAAGGAAACTTTTAGTTAAAGCTTTTTAATTTTGACATACTTTTGTCAATATGTGACAGAAAATAATTGTTTTGTCGAGCGAAATATTTCAAATTGCACAATTTTTCGTTGGATTTGCTATATTTTTTATATAATTATGAAACTATCATCAAAACCGATGAAAAACCGTCTTCGTTTCACCTATAAGGATGATATTATTATGCTAAAGGTACGTTTTCCTCCACATTCGCAGCGAATTTGGGTAGCAGCTACGCGTCGGGAAACACTCCCGTTTAAATACATGAATAGGTATCTTGACGAATAAGTCGTCGCTACTTTTTCGCGGCTACTAGCGACTGGCGAATGTGGAGGAAAACGTACCTTAAGAGAAGTGGTTTCCCAGAATCCATTTAAAAATGGCAAACATACATGGGATGATGTCAAACATCACTAAAAAAGATTTTACAGTCAAAAGTATTTGCCAATACAAAATAAACATCTTCATCTCTTTAGCATTCGCTCCCACTAAAATTGCTATTTCTAATTGTTCTTCCATAATATAAATTAATATTACAATAAATAGATCCACATAAATAAGCAGCATAAAACGTAAATGTCATAATAAAATAAAGTTTTTGGTCTTGTATTTGTTGCTTTCAATAACTCTACCAAAAGTCACATTAAAGGATACTTTAATAAAGGAACTTTTAATAAAAGCAGGCTTTAGTACAGATCTTCAATAACTCTCTAAGAGTTATTGAAACGTCTTTTGGGATACCCTTTATTAAAAGATTCCTCTATTTTGACATATATGCATGCGCATTTCCTAAGTTTGTCTTAATTGTTTTTATGTAAATAAAGGATATCCTATATTTAAATTAAATACAGGAAAGGAAAATTTAATTTAAAGCTTTTTAATTTTGACAAGTTTACATACTTTTTTCAATATGTGACAAAAAATAATTGTTTTGTCGAGTGAAATATTTTAAATTGCACAATTTTTCGTTGGATTTGGTATATTTTTATATAATTATGAAACTATCATCAAAACCGTTGAAAAAGCGTCTTCGTTTCACCTATGAGGATGATATTATTATGCTAAGAGAAGTGGTCTCCCAGAATCCATTTAAAAATGGCAAACATACATGGGATAATATCAAACATGGTATGTTTGTGGCTTTGTGCTCACTAAAAAAGATTTTACAGTCAAAAGTATTTGCAAAGACAAAATCAACATCTCTATCTCTTCACTATTCGCTCCCGCTAAAATTGCTATTTCTAATAATTGTTCTTCCATAATATAAATTAATATTACAATAGATAATAGAAAGAATAAGCAGCATAAAACTTAAATGTCATAATAAAATAAAGTTTTTTGTCTTGTATTTGTTACTACTCTATCAAAAGTCACATTAAAGGATATTTTAATAAAGGAACTTTTAATAAAAGCAGCCTTTAGTACAGATCTTCAATAACTCTCTAATAACTCTATCAAAAGTCACTTTGAAGGGTACTTTAATAAAGGAACTTTTAATAAAAGCAGCCTTTAGTACAGATCTTCAATAACTCTCTATTATTAACTAGGTAGGTCTATATTTAATAGGTCATTGGTGACAACTTATTTTTTTCCGATTTTCATCCTCACAAGTGTAGACAGACAAACATATTTACATGAATTATTGAAAGCGAGTTGATAACCGCATACTTAGAATAATGCATTTTTTTTATTAACGAAAATGATTCACGGAATTCTGTAGCTTTGTTAGAATATGTAGATACTTATTTTTACGATTTTTAATGTTATTTTCTTATTTTTAGCTCTGTTAACTTGAGATTACATTTAGGTTTTCTTACATCACCATTGTAAATAACACTAATATAATAAATTTTAAAGTTTATTTTTACAAATGTAGACTATACGGATTTTTTAAATAATGTTTCCTTTGATCATATTTTTTTTTAAATATTGAATGTTGTGTGCAATGCGACATAAAATTTTCCATATTTCTTAAACAGTTAAGTCTGCCGGAATTTAGATGTGACATTTAGAAGTAAAAAACAAATATGAAAAAAGAAGCATCGTCAACCTGAGTTAACAACTTTTTGGTCTTTAATAATAAAAATGCGTTAAGCGAGGTAGGTATAATACCTGCCTGTTCAAAGTGAATTTCAAAAAATATCCTGCAAAACACAACTTAATTTCAAATACCAGAGCAGGCACAACTACAGTCCAACTGCCTTTGTTATTGTTTGGAAAACTGAGTTATACTATTTTCCAAATGATAGGATAAAATGTTGCACTGTGTGCTATGCTATACAGTGCTATTCAAAAGTCCCCTTCCCCCCTCGTATCTTTTGAACGGCTACACTTACATTAATAAAATTTGGAGCGTGTAAATAAAGTGTTGTAAACTTCTCTACGAATGGTAACAGGTGACGTAATAGTAATAGATGACGTCACAGTGCCACTCTGGCCAATAATTTTAAATAGGACCTTATGGCAAGTGATATCTCGTTTGAAAGGCATTGACATTGGCTACATAGCCATATTAATTTTGTTTGGGTTTAAACTAATTTTGATGGATAAATTAAATAAATACCAAAATTATCATTTCACATTTGAATATTGAAGATTTTTCAGTCCGCCTCTGGTTAGTTGTCAAAAAAATTCATGTTTTTAATTTAATAGTATTTGTTGCTTGGCAAAGTTTTTCTAAATAGCTTAAATATTTAATTTTATTATTGTTTAACGAGACGTTTTGACGGTTAGCCAATGTCAATGCCTTTCAAACGAGATATCACTTGCCATAAGGTCCTATTTAAAATTATTGGCCAGAGTGGCACTGTGACGTCATCTATTACTATTACGTCACCTGTTACCATACGTAGAGAAGTTTACAACACTTTATTTTCACACTCCAAATTTTATTAATGTAAGGTAGCCGTTCAAAATATACGAGGGGGGAGGGGACTTTTGAATAGCACTGTATAATCTAAGACTGACCTTTTGTTTTTTACATTGCTTCTAATTCATGTGCCACACAGGCTGATTTCTCAAATCGTTTTCCTACACCAATGCAATAATAGTATATTATTAAACGATCAATTTATTTTATTATTGCGAGTAGAATACTATACTTTGTCCACGACCCTTGATTTTTTTATTAAATAAAAGTTAAGTAAATAATGCGAGTGTAGAACGTTAAGTAATAATTTGGTATTATTGACAATTCGAACGTCAAAATTAATAAATTTCTGGAGTACGTCAAATAATGTGACATATAGAGATGGGCGATACTGTGTAAAGTATCGATACACCGTACCGTTATAAATATAGTGTTTTAAAAATATCAATATTAGAAAATATCGTTATGAAAAGTATCAATACTAAAAATTTGGATATTCTATCTATACGATATATTTCAGAAACAAATTTCCTGAACAAAATACGCCGATTTAATAGTTTATTTCATATTGTACCCCCCACTCTAGTCACCTATGTACCGACATTTTGTGAGTGTTGAGTTGTCATGGCATGTTATTTAAATGAAAAAGCGTGAATTATGAGTTCATAATTCACTCTAGTAGATATATGGGTACCATATACCTTTTGTTAGGAGGTAAAATATTGACTTGTTATTAAGTGGTCGTGGACAAAGTAAACTTTCACAATATTTTGTATTTTTTTATTATTTTCAGGGAAACACACAGATGACCACAATTCTTCCAATCAGAATCAGATAGGATGCACACATCATTCTCAGGGATACATGCCCAATAGACCACACGGACATTCACGGAACTCTTCTTTAGAATTAAGACTAGGTTCATCAAACAATTATAGTAGAAGTTCTCAAGATTTACGTGGCTTACCCTGTAGAGGGCATTCGAGGACAGCTTCATTAGATTTGAGACATGTCAGAAACTCATCTGCCGATCTTAACAAACTGGTTAGAAACGATATTGGTTTAATATTCGGTATAACGGCAACCAGTTGGGCTGATCCACTTAGAGTACAAATAATAAAAGCTCATCACAATTGGATAGTTGTTGCATATGCTCATTTTGTTGTTTGTTATAGATTGAAAGATTCTAGTGGTTGGCAACAAGTGTTTACCAGTCCATACATCGAAAGTTGTATAGAAAGAATAGCAATTAATGCTAAAATTGGTTCTGCAGAAGCTTCAAAGATGGTAGCTATATCTTATGGTAGTCAGGTTAGGCTATGGGGAATTTCAGATGCTGGATCTCACACAAATATTGGTACATTTAATCTGTGTGTTCGAGTAGAATATCTATTTTTCATTGGCAGTCAGTTGGTTGCATTATCACCTTCAGGAAAATTAGGAGTATGGCATGCTATGACTCAACATTGGCAAACACAAGATGTCATGCCTATTGCTTCTTTTGATACAGCAGGTTCAATATTGTTATTAGGATGTAATAATGGATGCATTTATTATATAGACATGCAGAAATTTCCTCTAAGGATGAAAGATAATGATTTGTTGGTAACAGAATTGTACAGAGATCCAAATAATGAACCAGTTACTGCAATATCAGTTTATCTTACTCCAAAGACGAATATATGTGGTAATTGGATAGAAATAGCTTATGGAACAACTTCAGGTGCTGTGAGGCTTATAGTACAGCATCCTGAGACTGTAGGCCATGGACCACAGCTATTTCAAACTTTTACAGTTCATCAAAGCAAAGTGATTAAAGTAACACTCTCAGAAAAATATCTTGTATCAGTATGTTCCGAATACAACCATGTAAGAAGTTGGAGGGTTACTAGATTCAGAGGAATGCTTTCTACCCAACCAGGTTCAACACCTGAAGCTTCTTTTAAAATTGTTGCCCTAGAGACTATAGAACCTACTATGACGTATGGAGCTGCCAATGAATGTGGTCCCTTCGGTGAACAAGATGATGAACAAGTATTTATTCAAAAAGTAGTTCCTGACTCTGACCAAATATTTGTCAGATTAGCTAGCAATGGGAAGCGAATTTGCGTAATAAAAGCAGTTGATAACAGCACAGTTAGTGCATTTTGCGTTCATGAATGTGAAGGTTCAAGTAGAATGGGCTCAAGGCCCAGAAGATTTATCTTTACTGGACATTCAAATGGTACAATTCAATTGTGGGACTTGACAACTGCTCTAGATATTTCATATAAGTCTGATAATAGTGTTAATCAAACAAATAATGGTCCAAATACAGAGGAACTACTTCTTATGCTGGATCAATGTGATATTAGTAACAGTCTGTGTTCAACTCCATGTATGTCTCCTTCTCCCTATATGGCTGCTGCTTTAAGACTGAAGTCAAGTAATGTGGCATTCTTAAATCAGCAATTACATTTAGACAATGAAAAAGCTTCGAATTCATCGTAAATAATTTTTTAACGTATTTTTGCTTTGAGGTTTTCAGTCAGTTCAACCATATTTACAATACTTGATTGTTATATCAAATAAATTAATAGTTTAATTGATATCATACATTCAGTATTTACTGAAATTTGACAGTAAGCCATGTGTATTTCTATTTGCATTAAAACATTGTGTTTTCTAAAATGTGCTTGTCTTTTTTCAACAAAGAAAAAAACTAAAGACGAATCATTTAAAAATGTTGAATCCATAGATCCGAATTCGATTATCGGCAGGGCGGAAATATTTTATAACTTATTTTAAAAAGTCTAGCTGTGATTCCCATTAACTGTCATGTTCTAATTAACATTGCCATCCTTATAATAACGCCTGCAAAACAACAAGGCCTACAAAGAATGCGAGACTCGTAGTAGTTAATGTCCATGACACTAAAGCAAAATATTTCAATTTTGTTTTCTTTAAATGCACCACTGATGTTGCATCAGTACTTTTTGTCGTACAGCCGTAGAAAATAATAAGCGAGATCTGTCAGCAAAATTATATTATAAACTGTTCCACCATTCGGTAATTTATACAAATGATAATAACAGATTAATGCATGGAGACTAGATAAGGAAATCGAACTCTTACGGAAAAATTGACAAAACCTGTCCTCAAAATCGTCTATCTAAGCAGTTTGTTTTTTCACCGCAGCGTCGACACTGCAAATCCAATACCATCTAAAAACAGTAACCTTAAGGCGATTTCGGCACGCTTTGGTTGGTAGGGACTTTCGTTAACCAATTGGTAGGTCCTACGTCACAGGTATGACGTAAACAACGAGGTAAAGGACGTAAAGTACCAATTACAGGCAAAATCGTTTGGTTCTCAATTAGAACAGCTGATTGACATTGACATTTTTCTACTACCGTGCGTAAAATACGTACTTTAGACACACTTTCGAGTGCGTAAAGAAAAAGTGCCAATTTGTATGTTGTTATACCTAGTCTTATAAAAATATAGGTAGGTATAATAAACGGATATTAAATCTGAGTTATTTTTAAATCAGTGATTGAAAGATTTAGAATTCAGTAAAGTACATACCTAATAATTATTAGGTACTGGAAAATAATAGAATAGGGTGCATAGGTAGGTATGTACCTATAAGTTGGCTGTGAGTGACTGACATTTCTTCATGCATTGAATCTGACATTTGAAATTTAAATTGAGATCTTCCGACTATACCTAGGGTAAGCAAAAGTATTTGTATTTAAGTATCTATTGAACATTTTTAGGAAACTATGATGTTATTTTAGATTCTTTTTTATAAAACGGAATAGATAGGTACATATAATTATAAAGATGGATTCCTCTGACGATCGCTCTGAAGATCATTTCGCAAATACACCACCAAACATCTTAGACTTAGCACAGAATGCTTCTAATGATTTATTGCCCCAAAAATATATGAATATTTACGAAACAAAATACAATTTGTTTAAAGAATGGTATAGGAAAAATAAAATAAGAAAACATTCCGAAAATGTCCTAGCGGCATATTAAACTTCTGTACCCTGATAAAATTTTCGGCAGTAGAAAAAATATTGTATGTAATTCGTGTGTAAAGTCCCTTTTTTGACGCATGTGATCAATATTCACATTCGTCAAAAAAGGGATACTTTACACACTAGTTGCATAAATAACTATTATGTACTCCATTCCACCATTACTAGACAAAAAAATAAAAAAAAACGGACAAAACTGGAAGAATTTTAGAATATTTTCAAAAAAATACAATTCGTTCCAACGACTTACAAATAAAAGCGAAACAAAAACTACTTTAGACAAGGATAAAAAGCTACCGATTTCAGTAACCGTGCTGCAGATCGGAGGCGATTTCGGCCCGCTTTGGTTGGTAGGGAATTTGGTTAACCAATTGGTAGGTCCTACGTCACAGGTATGATGTAAAGTACCAATTACAGGCGAAATCGTTTGCTTCTCAATTGGAACAGCTGATTGATGAAATTGACATTTATGTACTCCATTCCATCATTACTAGACAAAAAAAAAACGGACAAAACAGGAAGAATTTTAGAATATTGGCCAAAAATATAATTCGTTCCAACGACTTTGTTTATTTACAAATAAAAATCGAAACAAAAACTACTTTAGACAAGGATAGAAAGCTACAAATTTCAGTAACCGCGCTGCAGATCTCGGTATGTGATTTGACAGACCAAAAAGGGTACCAAAGTTAGATTGACGTCATCGTTTTTCGAAACGAAATCGATTGGTATGTATTTGACAGACCAAAGTGGGGTACCACAGAGTGCCGAAATCGCTTTTAGTATGTGATTTGACAGACCAAAAAGGGTACCAAAGTTAGATTGACGTAATCGTTTTTCGAAACGAAATCGATTGGTATGTATTTTGATAGACCAAGTGGGGTACCAAAGCGTGCCGAAATCGCCTTTAGTTTTTATAAATAACAGTTATTAAGTATTAAACAATACAAAAACTCAAAGTAAGAGCTAGAAATATTAACATTGTTAAAAATTCAAAACGGGCAGGGTGTACTGCAATAGTGGTTGGTAGTGCAGTCAATTTAAGTCTTAACCAGTAGTAGGAATCATTTGAATATATTTTACAGTAAAAACCTGTGCATGAATCAATGTCATTAGTTAGTTAAATTAAAAATGTATTGTATTTTTCATTCTTATTAAAGAGATTGAAGATTATGCATTGAGTTTTAAGGCTTTGGACTACACCTCTTAAACCATTTCACTATTCTGTTATACATTTTTGTAGATCATTCACTGTTATTTTGATATTATTATGACTGATCAAAGCGATGCCATCTACATACTGCAATATGTATGTTTACAAATTTAAATGTTCTGGTGCTAAATCATAGTTGTAAAATGGGACAGTGAGGAACCGTGGAGAAGTCCTTGTTGGAGTATAAATGTTGGGCGTAAAACTGTAATTCACTTCTACTTGTGGTTTTCTATCATATTCCTATTTCCTAACCTCACATACTGTCAAACAAAATACCATGAAATGAAAATGTATACATGGCTTATCATTGGCTGTTATTGTTCTGCAGTCAGATGTTTTTGGTATTGGATTTAAACTGGTACCCTTTACCATGACCAGAAATTGGAGGAGTCAGGTCTTCTTATATAGTCTCCATGGATTAATCAATTTATATAATCTTTTTCCAGTATGAAATTTTTAACGGATTTTTGTTTAATAGAAATAGGAATGGTATTATGATATTTTAATAAACTGATTATTTTCCAAAATTACAATCAAAGTTGTTAGTTGAACATTACAGATTTGTATAGAAGAAGGAGTTGAACATTACAGTTTTGTGTAGAAGAGGGATTGATTTTGTTAGTTGGTTTAAGTTCATGATTTATTTAAATAATTAATTTAAAATTTAACCAGTTAATTCTGATGTGGTTTTTAAATGTTTCTTGTAATCTTATATAATAATAATAAATATTTTAGCAAACTAACTACACAAAATGTTTAGTTATAATAAAACAATGAAATATGCATGATGACATTCACTAAGAATAACTGAAATAAAGATATAGATTATAAAGATTGTATAAAAATCACTTATTTTTACATTACCATTGTGATTATATTTATTTAATCTCGCACTTTTAGAAGTGGTTACGCAATTCAAATCAGAATATGACAAATACAAAATCGAAGAAATTTGTCGGAAGGCTAACGTTTCCACAGTGTAGTTACCTCTATCTTTGCGAGCTAAATCTGATAAAAATGGTTTGGAGTAAAGCCGATAACCATATTTGTATATTAATCACGATATATCTCGAAGCAACTTTTTGAATGTTGGATCTCTTCGGCCTAGTTTCCATAACTGTTCGAGAGCAGTTTATATTCTTTAATCTTCCGCGTAGTTAGTATAGCATGTACGTCTTGTGCAAAAAATTTCGTTGCATATAGGAATAGTCGGCGTGATTTATTATACAGAGGGAGTTGTAAGTATAAGGATGGGAAAAGGTTTCAGCTCGAAAACAATTAGCAAACAAGCGCTATCCCTAAAAAACCGTTCCTGAAACCAACACTTCACTAGATACCATTTCTAAGAGACTCTAATACTGTAGGAATAAATTTAATTTGTCTTTTGCAAAGCTCCACATTTATGATAGGTTGGCTGTTCAAGTAACTTCAGGCGATTAAGCGGCTGTAAGGAGCCCAATTCTTGACATCCTAGCTATGGATCGAATTCGCAGTATATGGAGGTGCCCTTGTGTCAACCTCCATTCTTGCCGTATAAAAAAGAGGTAGTTTAGAAAATTCTATGTACATTGTTTCCGACAGACTAGATTTAAAAACGCCTGCACTTATTCGAAATGTTTGAATTGTGTATAGATTCAAGAAAGGTTTTACAAGCGCTCATATAAAGAATACTGCAGTATTCTAGTTTGGCACGTTTTCGGAATTTTAATCTATGTTACTGGTAGGATATTTTTTCTCTATGTGAAGGAATGTCTCATTTCAATAGTTTCTGAAATATATGACTTCTTATTTTTTCTTATTTTCTTGGGAATCAAACCACAATAATGTTTTTTTATTTCAACGTTTCGGTAGCGTTCCAGCTACCGTTGTCAAGATTAACTAATAATGAATGAATGAAAAATTTTTGGTCCCTATCTGACACAACGAAAAAAATTGTCTAGTTGTCAAAATTTTTTTCGTTGTGTCAGATAGGGACCAAAAATTTGTCATTCATTCATTATTAGTTAATCTTGACAACGGTAGCTGGAACGCTACCGAAACGTTAAAATAAAAAAACATTATTGTGGTTTGATTCCCAAGAAAATAAGAAAAAATAACAAGTAATGCCACAAGGAACTTATAGAAGATATGACTTCTTATTGTAAAATTGTACGAGCAAACTACAAATTTTATATTATAAATACCTACCGCGTGTCGATTTATTGCGGCATTATTTGAAATGCGATGCAACAATCACTTGAGACCTGAATATGACACCAATAATTAAGCTACATTTTGAAATTATTTTGGCTACTACAAAGTGTTCCAAAAAAAAGGATGCCACAGATAAAAACATTTTTAATGGGATGGTATGGATATTTCGGCATTTTCTGAATCACTATTGCGGTCTGCATTACTGGTTAATTATTTTACTATCCTATACAACGTTGCCAAGTTATTACGAAATTCGTCAAAATTTATCATTTGACATTACCTCATTTTAACCGACAAAAGACATCTGTTAAGTAATTTAGATATAATTTTGAATATTAAGTTACGTAAAGACTAGAAAAACATTGATAAAAGTATATTTTATTTCAATCACACAAGGTATCCAAAATTTAAGGCTAAAGTTTCAAGATATATTGACAGTAAATCTTGATAGTTTAAAATATTGTGAAAGTGATTAAAGTTGATTCTCAAAATGACTAACTACTAACAACAAGAATTGGTTGATATGGTGTATGCAATAGTAAGGTTGATTTTCGCTACTTTTGAGTATTCTGTACGAATCGTAACTTTGGTATAAAGTAATTTGCAATATTCGTTACTATGATTACTCTGATTGTTGCTATTGAAAAGTATACGAAATACAAACGAGTAATGCTACTATATATTAAACACGCTTAATTTATTATGAGATAAGGGCTTGTTTCAGTTCCAATTGTGGCGAACTAGGACATATTCGCAGTTCGTTTAAGCGCCCTAAGACTCCAGAACCCCAGTCCCAGGGAAACCAGGAGGCAGCACCGACCCATGATCGCATCAAATAGACTGATACTGATAGCCTCTCAGATGCCGTAACGACAGAAATATACCCTTCCAGTAGACACCGGAGCAACTAGAACCATTATAAGGCCGGAGTTAATAAAATCCAAGAAGAAGCTTCTGCCAACGAGGTTGCGACTCCGGGCCGCAACAGGTGAGAGTGACAAATGTTCACCGAGAGACAAAAATAGAATTAGGAATTCATGCAGAAAAGTTCACGCATACGGTAAGAGAAGCTGACTTCGAAGAAGACGTGATTCTGGGAATGAACGTAATGAATCTATATGGTTTCCAGTTAGACTTTAGAAACAGAACCATTCATCCGAAAGAGGTATTCCTTCATCCATATGAACATAGCACGGTGTTGGCAGCTATACAGGAAGATACCGTTCTACCTGAACGAAACCATGATAGTAGCGCGGCTATAGGAAATCATGGTGTAAGGTACACCGGTTATGATGGAGACCACGACGAAGAGGTTGGTAGAGGAGTGCCAATTGGAAAAGGATTGGTCACGTCAACGAAGGAGATCCCAGTACGTGCCATAAACGTGAACTATTACCCAGTTATCTTCAAGAAGGAAACCAGAATTTGATCCTGCGTACCTTTGACCTCTATAGTTCGACAACTGACAATTCTAATGACAGATTGAAATAGATGTTGTCAATAGCTGGTCAATCCTTGAATCGAGCTGAGAAAAGGAAAATGAGAGAATTTCTCTTGCAGTATGGGAGGGAAGATTGGTAGAGCATCAATCGTCAAACATAAAATCGATACTGGTGATGCCAAGCCAATTAGACAATCAGCTCGAAGACTACTACGAGCGAAGAGAGAGGAAGCTGAAAGAAGTCTTGAGAGGGTTATCTTGGAAAAGATGCCTGGTCTATTTGGACGACATCGTAGTATTGAGGAAGACATTTTGGGAACAGCTGAAGAATTTCGAAGACGTATTCAAACGACTTCAAGCTGCCCAGCTCATGTTAAACCTGAAGAAATGTCAGTTATTCCAAAACCGAGTCAACTATCTGGTTTATATTGTGAATAATGAAGGAGTGTCGGTGGATCCAGAGAAAATTGCTTCCATTAAGCAATGGCCGAAACTAACCGACAAATATCTAGTTAGGAGTTTTCTTGGACTTTGCACATACTATCGAAGGTTCATAAAGAAGTTTGGAAAGCCACTTACTATTTGACTGGTAAATACACCGCCTGTTAAAATAAAAGAATAAATACCTAACACGGCCTACGCTATAATAGAGATAAAATAATTAATATTTTTAAATACATGTATGTATGTATTTTGGGGTAACATTCACTGAGACCTAAAAGATCTATTGTTTTAAATACATGTTAATATCTCAAAAACGCTCAAGATTGGGTATAGGAAAGTGCCCCTATTTTCGACCTTAGAATTAAGTAAAAGAATAAATACATGGTTGTTCTATTTGACAAAATGAAGATATTTAACTTTTTTAAACATGAACTTTTCATCATATTTTTAACAACCCTGTATCCAAAAAAGTTTTCGACATGTCACCAATTACCTTAATCGTCCTACGAATCAACCCAACAAGATCTTTTTTATTTGGTATTGAGGATGTTCACACAGAATTTTCAATTTGGTTTGCAACTGTCAATTTTTTATTAAAAAAATCAATATCTCGATAAGTACTTATAAATTTTAAATATAGGGTATTCTACACAAAGTGACATTAAAATTTAATGTAAAGTCCGAGAACTTGATAATTTACATTTAAAATAAGTTGTCGTTCACTTTCAGTATAACCGGAATTGACATGTTTGTCAAAATATTTTCCATAAATTCGCCATAACTTGTTCTCCATCCTTACCAATTTTTATAGAAATCGTGTGAGTAGTTTCCAAAATGTAGATAGTGTAAGCTCGTCGTGAAACGACCTGTATATCGTTCTACGTTTTGAAACTCGCTGTTTTTCTAATTTTTGTGAACCTAACGAAATTGATTTTTATAAAATAAGTGAAAATATTTAAACAATATGTTTATGTAATATTGAAAGCGATAAAAATTCCAAAATCAGATTTAACATTTTTTAATTACGCACTCCAAAATAATTTCTGTCAAAATATATCATGTTAACAAAAAAAAAAAAGCTAAATTAGAAATTAAATCCACAGACCCGTTTTCTGTAGGAGTTTGTTGAACTAGCCAAAACATATTTACACAACTTATCTAGAATTAGCAAAATACTCCAAGTTGTTGTATTTCATCTATTTAAATAAAAAATGCAGAACTTTCCAACAACAAAAGGTATTTGTTAAAACTAGAGCGCCTTCTCTCCTCCTCCTCCTCCCTTTCCCGACATAATTGCTTTAATATCTTCCGCATCTAAAGTTTCATATTTCAATAATGCTTCTGCTAATGCTTTATGTTCTTTGGAGTGTAGTGTTAAGATTCTCTTGGCCCTTTCGTAACTGTCTGATAAAATTTTGCGAATTTCATTGTCCACCTAAAAAATACAATAAGACAATACATTTCACAAAATAGAATTAAAAACCAGCTATGGGGTTAATTTTGATTTGGTGCTTTCTTCGAAATTGTTTTAATTGTTTAGGTATCTTAAAAGCTACATCTTACTGTTTATAATAAAAAGGATCATTAAATCAATACAAAACAACCATATTACAAATCTAAAATCTATCCAAATAATTGTTTATCCTCAGTGTCAACTTGTCAGTTGGTGGACATGCCCTATAGTCTATTGTGATGTAGGTTTAGGAATTGAATATTACCAATCAACTTTACACTTTATTTTTATGTGGTACAAAACAATGAGGCATAGTAACATGTTGATTGAACTTTTGGCGACGTGTCCTTTCACAGTTTATATATTCACACTTATATCCCGATTCTGACTTCATTCCTGAATAATGATTTGATAATAAAATCACAATATTCTCAAAACGGAAAAATTACACCATGTACGAATTAACAACAATGAATAAAAACAAAACCAGTGTTGCCAGAGCAAAATAAAAGTATGTATCAGAATATTCAAGAAGTGTACCAGATCTAATATACATATGTATTACATATTTTCAATATAATAACCCTTAACTACTTTATTAATGTAACAAAGAATTTCAATTTTCAATTAAATTAGTATCAGCAAAATAATTTATTATTCATAATTGTAGAAGAGTTCAGGAGAGCTGGTTCTTGGTTTTAAATTGATAAGATCTTATGACGGACTTTCTCCTTCCTACATTTGTATAGCGGTCGGGTGAATAATAAATTGATCACAGCATGCAGGTTAACCTACAGCATAATCACTCGAAGGACCAGTGACGAACAGCGTCATAAATTAACGAAGGGTAGGATGTATAAAAACATACAAATGCTCAAGCTGTCAAAGTAATGATATATAATTAATCTGTCAACAGGGCCGGCCCTAGACATTTAGTCGCTCCGGGCAAAACCTTTTTTTTAAGTAAATCTCATGCAACCATATCAGAAAGTCAAGTAGATGATCTACTGGTTGATTCCAAAACTATGATGGAATATATTTCCCAATTACAGTATTGACATGCACATTTTGTTTATTACTTATCTCTGGTATATATTTATCAACATGTATTATTTTCAGTGAATGCGTGAGTACTATCGTAATTTTCCGCACAGACAATAGATGTCTGTGAGCAAAATGTCACAGAACGAACCATTACAAATTGATAAGTGGAAACCAAACGAATTCAAAAGGGATATAGTATTACAAATAGTGTTTGCAATGATAAACATTGGTTTAAATACAGTATGTGGAAAACTGAAATAATTCAATTATCATGTCCTGTAATTGAAGCGATTTCGAATATAATATATTGACTGTTTAAAGAAGGTTTCATATGAATTATCGAAAGTGCTTTTCAATATTGAGGTCTTGTGTTACTATAATAATCATCCATTCAATTTTATGAAAGACGAGGTCATAACCCTCATTATAATTTTTTGAGATTGCAGGATTGCGTAATGTACCTTTCTTCGATTCCCCTCCCAATTAGTTATACTTACCATTTCATTTGTTGAAGGTCCTAAAGTTTCTTGTTGGAAGCTTTTGGAGTTATCAACCATTGTACGAAGACCAATTTTCTCCGACATTCCCCAATCTTTTACCATATGTGTAGCAATAGAGGTGGCTTGTTTCAAGTCTGAGCTTGCACCTAAAAAAAATAATAACTTGTTGCCTACGGCTTTGATAGTGGCTGGTCATTGAAGAGATCTTCAAAGTATAGTAAAGAACATTTTAAGTAGACAATTATGCACATAGACTTAAGGCTGCCACACTGCCCTCAATTTTCATAACATGAAACTATGACTTATACTGTATATACAATATACATAGATGGCAATATACGTTGCCAATTGTTCGGTGGAATTGAGTAAACAAAAACAAAACTTTATACAATAAGTAGGTACGTCAGGAATCTATAGGTACCCATGTATATATATATCAAATAATTACATAATCTTTCAGCTCTTACGTTTTAAAAATAACAATGACATATACATATATAACAATTTTTGCTAACATTTGCCTTTCGCCTATACCTTTTCTTATTATATCCATTGCTAATGGACTTAGTCTAAATATAGCCCTACGCAATGATCTTCAACTCAGTTTTTGATATTTTTATCAACAATCCCATAATTCGTTAATATACTGTATTCATAGTCATCTGTCTTTCGTTGAATAATATCGTTATACAGCTAATTTTTGGAGATACTATTTATAGAGGTAAGTAAAATCTTGTAGTTGTGAAATTTTTAGAAGTAAAGCTGTCAGTTATTTCTATTTTTAATTTATTTTGTCCATACCATTAAGCATACTAATATTGCAGAAAGTCAGGATCGGACTTGGCTAACCTGATAAAAGATCAGAACTTTTGAAGTGACAAGTCAACAAACTTTGAAATACTGTCAGTATATTCTCCAAATATTTTTCTGAAAAAAAGGTACCCTTTGTCCAAATCGATAACATCAGTGGTTTCCGAGAAATATGGAATTTCGTAAGACACCGCAGAGCACATTCAGATTCTATCATTATTGAGGGAATGGGTTATAACCAAGTAGGCTGCTGTCAATTATTTGCCATATGCATTACATAACTATTCTTTAGTTATGTTAGCTGTCAATTTAATTGCCACTTGAAGTTAAATAAGAATATTTTAATTACTTCTGTATTGTCTGTATTCGATAAAATTAGTGATTGGCAAAACTTTGAGTTAAAGAGAACAACAACAAAAAGCACTATATGTTTAAAATTCAAAAATCTGACAGACTAATTGACAGTTTTTGCAGTTTTGCCAACACTTAATTGCTGTGAAATTATAAGTAACCAAACTTGCGACTCATTGTCATTGTGTAAAAGTGACGTCCGCTTACTAGATATTGAGGAAGAGAAGTTTTTATCCGATAAAAAAGGATGCACCTTTTTTTATCAATGTCAAAGTGACAATAACATTTCCAGGTATATGACATTTTAACATTGGAGTTAATTTATCAGTGTAAATATACTAAAATGGGATAGTTAAATTTAATGAGGCAACAATAATTTCGTTAGAACTCAATTACGTGGTTGTCCAATTTTAGCGACTAAATTTCAAAATAAAATTTCAAATAGCTGACAATATTTTGAATTTGACGTTGTTTTAAATAGTTTGCTGTCAATTTAAGCTTATTCCTAATTTATTTGAAGTAATCTGATTCGGACACCGCATTGGTTGATAATTTTATTTTGACAATTATTTAAAATAAATTTTGAACTAATATGATTAATTGATTCTTGATATTTATATAAAACATGTGGTAAAGGTATAATGTTAAAAACTCAAAGAATACAGTATATTATAGTCTCATCTCTATCTGTATCTGTAGAGTAGGGAGGAAGAGAGCGAAGGAATCAGGGGTGGCAGCAGCTACAAGTGCACCCCCCTCTTCCACCACTCCACCTCCAACAGCAAAGGCACTTCCTGCGGCGGGCACCAAGAGCTCCGCTTTGAATAAAGGCAAGGAACCGGCAGCCCCTGCAGGAAAGCGCCCTCACTTAAGCACCTCCACGGAGGGGACTCCAAGAAGGTTGAAGAGGCCGCGCGTCGACAGAAATGTCGCCACGCCTTCCAAAACCTTTGCGGATGCCGCCTTGAGACACCTCAAGGTTGCCATCATAGATGAGACTAACCCGTACGGTAAGGTTACCACAGAGCGGGAAAGAATCATCAAAAACCAACTGCTAGAGGAACTGGACAAGATCATCTTCTCCGCCTCCAGCAGCAATAGCAAAGCGCCCACGTTTAAATCGTGGACATACTCCGGTGAAATCATCAGAGGCATCACTGGCGGTCGTTAGTGTGGATAGGCTCCCCAGGCTGACCAAGGCCTCGCTCTGGATCCCGGAGGACGTCCACAAGACGACATCCGATGAAAAAGAGAGGGTGCTTGGTCGGCTTAGGGCGCAGAACCCTGACCTGGCGGTGGCAAGGTGGTGCACTTTCCATCATGAGGTGAAGGTGAACCCAGAAGGACACCTCTTCGTTTGCGGAATCGGAGACGAGGATATGGCTGTCCTCAAGAAGAAGTCGATGAGGATGAGCTATGCGTTCACCTCATTGACTATCAGGGTAACGAGGAAGGAAGCAGGGGGTACCTCTGAAGACCCGAGGTCCTTGGTAGTGGATATTGACCCCAAGGCCACCATGGGTCCCGAAAAGGACGTCGAAGTAGTCGATGACCTGACGGAGGAGGCACCCGAACACAGCGAGGTCGACTCTCCCCTAGCGGAGGAGCAGATGGACCTCTAAAGAAAATCCAATGCCATGCAACCTACTCATGGGCAAGGACGTTGGAAAAAAGGTAAATATTATACAATGCAACCTCCAACACAAAAAGGCGGCAACGGCAACACTATGTCGCCACCTTGATGTATTGGAGGATGCAATAGCTTTGATCCAGGAGCCCTGGATAATAAAGACCAAAATTACTGGTTTCAGTAGCCTAACGGGTCAAATTTTTAGCCTACCAAGCAATCAGCAACCTAGGACAGCTGTTTACGTCCCAAGGAAATACAGAGCCTCTCCGATGGCACAATTCTGCACCTCAGACCTTACTGCGGTTAAAGTGGAATGTCCAGATGGAAGAGGCAAATATACGGCGTTGGTACTCGCATCGGTGTACTTACCTTCAGATGCAGCCACATTACCACCGACTAAAGAGATGGAGGTACTAGTGGATCACTGCCTCAACCAGAGAGTGGAGCTGATATTGGGTTGCGACTCAAACTCACACCACTTGAGCTGGGGCAGCAAGGATATCAACGCCCGAGGTAAGTCTCTTTATGAATATATAATTAAGAAAGATTTAACAATTTTAAACAGAGGCACGGAGCCGACATTTATTAACGCCCGTAGCCAAACATTAATAGATATTACGCTGGCGACAGCCAAAATATCAAACAAAATTCAGGACTGGCAAGTGTCGGATCACATTTCTATGTCAGACCACCGCTGGCTGACCTATACGGTAAGCCAGGATCTCAGGACCACTGTAAAATCCCGTGACCCGAAGAGGACGGATGTAGCTCTCTACAATCGACTCTTAAAAGGTGCTCTGCGGGAAACAGAGGTCCTGACTCCTAGCAATAATGAGGAACTGGAAAGGTACACAGTATCTATCCAAAACAAAATAGACATTGTCTATAAGGAATCCTGTCCGATGAGGATGGTTCAGACAGGTGGCACGACCAATACCTGGTGGTGCCCTGAACTGGAACACCTCAGAAAGACAGCGAGAACGACCTTCAACAAGGCAAAACGAACAAAACTCAAAGAGGACTGGGGAATATATAAAGCCAACCTCAAAGAGTTCAAAAAAGTCTGCAGACAAAAGCAAAGAGAAGCCTGGAGAGCCTATTGTGAGGCAGTCGAAGACTTCCCACAAATTTCTAGGCTACAGAAGGCACTCTCAAACGACCACCATAAGAGTATCGGCATCCTGACAAGGGTAAACGGCGACAAGGCCGCCAACCTCCAAGAGAGCGCTGATATTCTTATGGAAACTCACTTCCCAGATTCTGTCTTTCCTGGAACGTCAATCTGGACGGAAGTACCAACAACACCCTCACAATACGACTGGCAATCTGCTAGTGCAGTAATTGATGAGGACAAGATAAGGTGGGCCATATCGGGCTTTTCTCCCTTCAAGTCACCAGGACCTGACGGAATAAGACCAGCCCTACTTCAATGGGGAATGGATATTCTTATGCCGCACCTGGTTGGAATTTTCAGAGCCTCTCTAGCTCTGAGGTATATTCCCAGTAAATGGAGAGAAGTACGAGTGGTATTTATACCCAAACCAGGCAGGATGGACTACACCTTACCAAAAGCATTCCGACCAATTAGTCTCACATCGTTCTTTTTGAAAACAATGGAGAGGTTATGCGAGAGCGGTATATAAGAGACGAAGTGCTAGTTCACAACCCACTTCATCCAAATCAGCATGCATATACTCCGGGAAGGTCCACCGATTCGGCCCTTCACCAAGTGGTTGGCAGAATCGAAAGATCATTGGACAACAAAGAATCCACCCTGGGTATATTCATAGACATCGAGGGAGCGTTTGATAAAACAACCTTTCCAACAATTACCCAGCAACTCAACTCCAGGAATGTACCTCTGGTAGTAGGAGAATGGATACTCAAGATGCTCTCTAGTAGAGCAATAAGTATTAATGTAAGAGGACTGGTCATGAGGGGATGTGTTCTGTGGAACATGGTTCTAGACACCCTGATTAATCACCTCAACAACAATGGATTCTACACAATTGCTTACGCATAGTTATCTTGCAGACCGGCAAATTTGTGAACACACTGTGCGATAGAGCGCAGGATGGGCTTAAATTAATTGAAAAATGGTGCAAGGAACACTCACTGTCGATCAATCCCAGAAAGACTGAGATGGTCCTTTTCACCAGGAAAAGAAGTTTATCGGGTTTGAAACCTCCTGAAATCTTCAAAAGCAAACTAAACTTTTCGGAAGAGGTGAAATACCTTGGTATTACCCTCGACAGGAAACTAACATGGAACTCTCATCTACACAACAGAGCAAAAAGAGCATATGTGGCTTATGAGCAGTGTCGGAGGACAGTGGGACGCACATGGGGTTTGTCACCCCGTGTGGTTACCTGGATCTACACTGCAATAATAAGACCCATGTTAACGTATGGAGCAATTATAGTCTCATATGACACTACCTTTAGAGATGACATCAGGTAAAAGAATTGATGCACTACAATTGAAATATGGAATAGGTAGGAAAATCAAAAAATTAATGATTTCGTTTCATGAACAAAATAACAATATTACTTTTTATTAAACGAATGTCCACAAATTATCATGTAGAATGTGACCTGTACATTGTTTATCAGAGTTCTTACAGTAAATAAGTGATTCAATACACTGTTAATACTACATTCGTATATGCAGGTTATCATTTGTGTGTTGCTTATTTCCTTACAGAATTAGTTCACATTATATGATTTTCCCATCATTAATAAGGTATCAATTAAGAAACTGATATTCAAAAGTTTCGCCATTGCCAAATTGTGCAGCGTTAATTGGGTTTTATCATGAGCCATAAATAATTTTAAAGATTGTGACGCTTTTTCTACACTTAGTAATAATAATTTATTCACATAAAATATTACAGAGTATACAGTGGCAAATGGTAGGCTTCCGATAGATGTAGATACAGTAGACAAAAGCAAAAAAAAGAAACCCGAAAAATATGCGAACTAAAAAAAAGGTCATCGCAACCAGCCAATCAGGAGCCTATGTTAATTGATTGTACATTAGTAATGGGCTCGTTTCATGAAATTCAATGAAAATGTCACAAGATATATTGGGTCTGAACTAAGTATTTGCAACTAATAACGCCACTCTACGATTTCAAATAAAAATTTAAAAAAATATTGAACTTTGAATTCCTGTGGTAGGTTGTGGTAGGCTAGAGCCAATGGCAAACAAGGAAATTTTGCGCTGTTGTCACGAGGGAAAACATTATAAGTGGACTAGTCATCTTTTTTTCTTTAACACCAGTTAAAGAGAAGCGCAAAGTACTGTCAAAACGTACTTTTTCAAATAATGTTCTCATAATCGAGTGCCTCTTATTAAAAAAGGTAACTCTCTCGTAGTCAAAGAACATTTCACAGCATAGTAAAAGTACCTATCTATACTGTAATAAAAAAAAACTTTAAATATCATAGACATTAATGAAAATTCTATGTTCTTTATGTAGGTTGAGTTGTTTGAAAAACATGTGATGTAACACACACGCGCAAATTGCTTTACTCCAGAATTCGGAGCTCAATTTAGTTCCGGATCGCTTATTCTTCTTCTTTTTAAGGGAGTTCGAGTGCCTCCTAAAACAATAACAAATACCATAACCTACAACTGTTTTGTTTAGATTGGGCGTGGTTTATTTTCGTTTTGTGTGTTTATTCAACTGCGGATTTTATTAAAGTATTTTTGGTGGTGTGTTTTATTAGTTTTTAGAATTTAATATAGTTTTTGGACATTGGTGTAGTTATTGATATTGATGTCAATTATTAACTGTCAAATTCTTCTAGTCGAATTTCACTTTGTCTTAATCAACTTGGATAGTCAAGTAGGATTTGTCAACAGAACGTACTTTCAATCTGGCAACAAGGACTTCTGCCATTGGTCAGCTTACAGCGGTTTATTTAAATCTGAGAAAATTTTTAAATCCAATTTTCGTAGATATTTAAAATTTTTTTGAGATAAATATCGTTATTATCGAAAAATATATGTTTTTCTTAATCCTTCTGATATGATTTCACTTGTTAATTCATATCCACGAAACGAGCCCATTGTAAACAATCGAAATTATATGACCGAATGATTTTATCAATATGCATCAATTTTAGTGGCTACGTCAGTGTTGTCAATAGGTTCGTTCTTTTTGAGTTCAGCTCACTTCAATTAATGCGTTCTGAGATGAAGTGATGTGAGTAAGCACCAAAAAGAACGACTCTCTCAATTTTAACACGCGATTTGCCGACGTATCAAAATTCAGTTTAAAAAAAAGATTCAAAATACAAGACTGCATCTAATGAAGTAATTATTTTTATAATCCCATATATAACGTTCACTCAAAACCAAAGAAAATTATATTATGTTGTTTAAAACAAACAAATTAAATATTTACTATTAACTAATAATCCCGCATAGTATATGCAGCATTGGTGAAGGAGGAGGAAAAATCACTTCGAAGTGAGTAAATAAAAAAGAACGCGCACATTACCGATGTGAGCTGATATTAACTGAGATCTCAGTAGAAAAGAACTTACTCAAAGTGAGGATAATTATCCGATTTTCAGAAAAATTCGCTAACCGGATAATTTTTGGATAAAATAATTTTTAAGTGTTTTGCACGAAGGATATATAAAACGGCTATTATATTAGGGATCTATAATATTGACTAGGGCCGAAGAATTTTACTCGTATTTAGACGAAATGGTGCCCTTTCGATAATTTTGGCAAATTCTGATAATTTTTATGTTTGCATCGGCAACACTAAACTACTAACATTTGATTTGATGTCAGCTGTCATTCAAAATCCTTGATTTTATATTTTTATACGTTATTTGCTTCATGGAGAAACCCGTAACATTAGACCGCGTCAAAAAAAAGTTTTTTTTTTTTTTTCGATTAAACGTATGTAAAAAGTTTCTTCAGTATAAAAAAAAAATTCTCCTAAATTTTGAGCTCAAAATCTCAAAAATTGAGCTGGCGCATAGGGGGGTCCCCTTTCCCGTTTAAAATACATAGGAAAATTTTTTTTTTTTTGGTTTTAAAATATCTGCATGCATAAAATTGTTAAAAATTTTTGCTTCTCACTATCTTATAGGAAATTTAATTCTCTACAAATTGCTTTCCGGGTTTTTTTTTTAAACTCAACCGCAACGAAGTTACAGGGCGCTGGATAAAAGGCAAAAAATCAATTAATTTACTAATAGATTAACTCAAAACACTTAATTATTCAACAAAATCTGTCAATTTAACATTATATGAATTTTAGTTCATTTAATTAATTTAAGTTATTATATGTACAATTTTTTGATTTATTGTTGACTAGTTTGACTCATGTAATTTTGTATATTGCACGTAGGGTACAATTTGCGATGATTCTGTACAACTTTCCATAAAAACTGTTTTTGTTCTTCATCTTTAGTACTAAACTGATTAAATTCTTCAACTAAAGCAACCGGCCCTTTCGATTCTTAAATCATTAATTGATTTTTTGCCTTTTATTCAGCGCCCTGTAACTTCGTTGCGGTTGAGTTTAAAAAAAAAACCCGGAAAGCAATTTGTAGAGAATTGAATTTCCTATAAGATAGTGAGAAGCAAAAATTCTTAACAATTTTATGCATGTAGATATTTTAAAACAAAAAACAAAAAATTCCTATGTATTTTAAACGGAAAAGGGGACCCCCCTATGCGCCAGCTCAATTTTTGAGATATTGAGCTCAAAATTTAGGAGAATTTTTTTTTTATACTGAAGAAACTTTTTACATACGTTTAATCGAAAAAAAAAAAAAAACTTCTTTTGACGCAGTCTACCGTAACATATTTGGAAAAATGTTTACCTTTTAATATTCAATATTTAAAAAAAATGTTAATAGACAAAATCCAATGCAACAAACATATTAGAGCACTAACGTACAATCATTATTAATATATTGTTGATAATCAAAAGTCTATTCAAATAATTACTATTACATACTCAGCACTTTAGCTTTTTTTTATATAGTTACACGTGGTAATAATGAGAATCTGGTGGGGTGGTGTTTATTTTTTCGTAAATAATACTTCTTAGTTCTAGTTGAGTGTTGAAAATTTTCCTTGAAAAAGTCTTTATTTTTGTGTAATTCAATTTTGTATTGAAATACCAGAAAAACGCATGACCTTAAAAACTTTCGGACCGAGACTGAGGAGTTGCTTTGCCGTTTGTTTCCTTGTTTAGAGTAGCAACGAACCACTACTGTTCATAATATCCAACAAGAATTCTCTATTTTTTGGCATGAATTTAAAAACACTGTATAACATAGTCTCAAGGTGATTTGTCTAGGCACGTTTTTTCTTTTCTGTGGAATATTTCAAGAGCAAGATTATATTTTTAATGTTTACTTACCAGAAGTAATTTTTTCTGGACCAAAAATAAGTTCTTCAGCAGCTCTGCCTCCCATCATTGTATCCATCATGGCTAACAATTGAGATTTTGTAATGTGATACCTTTCCTTTTCTGGAATGTATGCAGTATGTCCAAGACTGGGTCCTCTAGGAATAATAGTTACTTTGTGTAATGGATGACTATCTTTTGTATAGTAAGCTACTATGGCATGGCCGCCTTCATGATAAGCTGTTATTACATTCGCTTCTTCGTCGGGTATACGGGACTTTCTTTCGGGTCCCATAAGTACTTTGTCCCTTGCAGATTCTAAATGTTTCATGGCGACATAGTCTGCTCCTTCTATGGCAGCCCTATCACAACAATAAAATTGTTGTTAAACAGTTATAAGTAAATGTATAACTAAATAGGCATGATGACTGCTCCACGATGTTTTCACATATATACTTTATCTACAATAAATGTTATTTCTCCGAGAAAAAAAGTTTGTAAAGGAGAAATTTACCTTTTAAAAATGCATTTTAAATTCCCGGCCAAAACGCAAAAATAGTAATGGCGTCTGACTGTGTCATTCTTAGAACATAAAACAGACTGTTTTATGTCATTGGTAAAATCTTCAAACACTTGACAGCTTGCAGGTTAGAAGTTTATTTTGATACATAATTTGGATCACACAAAGGAAATTCAAAACAGAACAGATGTTCGGACCATAAATAGTTCGGACTTATTTATAGTTCGGACGAAAGACAAATATCAAGGTCAAATTTGCGAAAGTATGACGTCACTCTCTTCTGATTGGAATTTGAGCTAAGATGGCAGATTGTTAAATTTTGAGCTTATATTTTTACTAAAATATTGGTCATCACACATGTAAAATAAAAATAGGTAATTTTTTTAGAATCTCTGCATCGTATATAATTATATCAAATCAATATTTTAGTGATTCTTAGTGACTGTCATCATGCCTATTAAAGTTATATGTTTGATGTGAAACAAAATTCCGAGAAGATTGTCTTTTTAATTATTAAGATTGTTTGACATGTTTTCAGATTGCTATCAACTTTTGGATTTTGTGATGGAAATAAGAGTCGAGTGTTATAAATGATATAAAGTAAAATACAATAATTTTGATATTGCATTCAACTGAGGTTACAAAACTGTTACTGATCCATATTTTAAAATACCAGACGCCGAAATTGGATGATGATTATGTGTTGGTATCATTTTCCAGGAATGCTTTCATATTATTTTTTCTAAATTGGGATGTAGCAGAGCGAATACAGCCACACGACTTAATAACAATCTAGTATAATATATTTCATGAAGTTAGACCCGAACTAAATTATTGTACATTAAACTGGAACTAGTCGTGGAGTTCGGACATGGGACAATATAGAACAAATTGTGAGTGTATCGAGGAAAAAATTAAAAAAGCAAAAACAAATAGAAACACTAAGGAGAGTACAAAAAAATATGGATATAAAATAAGGAATGAAAATTTGACATAGAATAGCTGGATACAAACTAACAAGTTTTTTAGTGACCTTGTTTTGGATGTAATTATTAAAGCAATATTAAATAAAAATTTCAATGAAACGGAAAAATAATTTTTCCTACGACCACCATCCAAAACACTATTTTGCACATTGGTTATAATACGCAAAATTAATATTTCTCATAGCAACAAAAGTTGTGGGAAAGGTGGCATAAGGCATAGCCAAAGTGACATAAAGCATGGCCAGAGTGACATAAAGCATAGCCAGAGTGACATAAAGCATAGCAAAAGTGACATTAGGCATACCCAAAATAAATACCTACTGCAAATTGTCATTCTCGAAAAATAATGCATTCATCTAGTAGGGTCGATGAAATATTACAGAAATTTGATGCTGTTCCTGTTTCCTCAACATCGGCTACAAATAATGACTTATTAACAATAACCGGAAACACCAGTGATAAAGATCCAGAGCTGTTACCATTTTACAATTCATTATAATTTTAAGTGAAAAATCCTATGCAAGAAAAGTTAAAATTAAAATATATTTCTTAAAACGTAAATTTGTTGCCAACTGTAATTTTTAATAAATCTTTAAATATGATTTATTTAAATGAAATGCAGAAATTGTACTAATTTTCACCGCTGTGTCATGTTACAAAAAGTGCTCATAAAAAAACACAGTCGTTTGTTTGATTTCTGGATAGTGGTCGTAGGAAAAATACAGTGTGCTCGAAGAAAAAATATATAAACGTATCAATTAGGTAAATACACTGTAAAATTGATTTTCACAAACACAAACATTGACTCAAAAAATCTACCTTAAGGCTGCTTGATTTACCATATTTTCAAGATCTGCCCCAGTAAAACCTGTAGTACCTCGTGCTAATAATTCTAAATCTACTTCTTTTGCTAATATTTTACTCAAATATAAGCCCAATATTTCTTTCCGACCTGTATAATCAGGTGTAGGGACAGTAACCTAAAACAAGTACCAATCGTTATTAAATGAGATATTTGAAGCAAATACAAAAGTATTAAATTTTTTACATTAAGATATACCGCCTGGTGGTAAAAAAGAAAGTAAACACTTTACAATAGTTAGAGCATGCTGTTTACAGTGATCATCTCAACTTTCAAATTCAATTATTGTATCTTTTCAAGTTTTCACAATAATTACCGTTACTAATAATATAATAAAACTTACAGAGTCGTAAGAAAATACAGTAAAGTAAAATGCAATATCGATTAAGTACTTCCTTAATTTCTCTTCTAAACATATATATCTGTAGTTACCTTGGTTGAGTGATCATAACAAATAATGCCTTGATAGATTCCTATGTTCTTTCCAATAACTAATCGGGAATACGGGGTTTGAAGTTCATTTGGAATATCATGTTACATATTTCGATTCATTTGCTTTTATAATCAAAATTATTAAATGTATGCATATGGACATGGCAGCGTTAATATTGACAAATATTTAAGTATATTTCTACAGTGTGCTTCATATGGCAAACCGGCAGTAAAATTTGCTATCTTCTTTTGCATTATGAAAACGTTTTGCATATGGGAGGAGCTAGTCCAGAATGATAGACCGTATGATAATGTAGTGTACCCGACCATTATAAGCCATCCTAAGTATTGTTAGGCTTGTAGTATTATAAAACTACCCAAAGACAAAACCAATTGAGCTTAACCTTGATACCACATAGTCTGTATGTAAATTTATGATCCACAATTACTCCTAGTATTTGAGCTGGTTCACTTGTTTGATGGATTTGTTGTCAAATCTTATTAATGTGGAGTAATCATTTTTAACATTATTCAGTAGAAATGTCATAAATACTGTTTTTCTTGCATTAACCAAAAGCTCATTTGCTCTGCACCAGACTTCAAACTCTGTTTCTACCTTGGCAGAGGCTTCTTGTGCCATGTGCAAATTTTGTTAATATTATGAATGGTAGAGGTGCCCCTATTGTCACCTTAGTAGGCTGAGACTACGTCGTCGATACAAACCACTTAATACCAGTTTTGTAAATAAGTCTCTACCCAATTACCTGCTACTCCTCTAATCCCTATTCTGCACAATTTTTCAACAAATAGCCCACGGTCCAATGTATCAAATGGTCGTGACAAGTCGAATAAAATGACAATGGTGTGATTGTTGTTAATGAGCTCCTCTATTAATGTATATAATATTTTGGGCTTCACATTGATTAATGGGTTGTAAAAATGACGTGTGAGATGCTCAATGTGATAATTTTTGGTCCCCACTTATCACTGAAGTTTTATCTATGTTTGTAAACTCATTGAGCTAAGTTGCTACATATTTTTTGTCGCTAACAATAGTATTTTATACATATAATTTTTTTTTAAAGGAGACGTCCCTTCGCCAGCACCACCTCAGCCTCCTGGGCTTATTGTGGATAACACACAAACATTTTATATTTAGTTCTAATATAGATTTATTATTTTCACGATTATATTACGAAATACTATCTGAATTTAGAAGCGTATCATAGATGAATTCCTTTTTTGCTCTATTTAAAAATTGGCTATATACACTCACCGGCAAAAAAACTCGGCCACCTAAAATTTTGCTGAAGTTCGTTGTCCAAGAACTTTCTAACTTTTCTTTGGTATTAAAGCAAACTCCAGAAAAGTTTTCCAAAAATGTTGATAGCTTATTTATACAGAGTAAAAACAAACCATGTATTTGTAGTCCAATTTCTTAACACCCTATGGAACAGTCCAGTAAATTTGTAGAGTTTACGCTCAGTTTATTACAAAGACCATCCTTTTCGCCCTATTTCAGCTTTTATTTCACCTTGATATCTTGATTTCTTTTGAAGGTATTCAAATAAAAGTCTGGAATTGTTTCACGGAAAAAATTCAATTTGTAATGTATTAATATTCAACAGTAATTTGAAACAAAAAGAAAAACATAATTGGCATTTTTCAATATTTTGTATGCCCACCTCTAGCAGAAATAACAGCACGCAATCGCCGAGATAAGAGCAGCGCGTACCGAATTATTATTTTTTTAAATCGGAGCTGTAAATGTTCAACTTTACATAAAAGACAGTCTTCAGAAGCTGTAGTTCCCTACGTTCCATTTGTTGGAGATGACTTAATTTTAATGCACGACAATGCAATACTGCACGTAGCAAATTTTGTTAACCAATGTTTGGATGAGGTTGATATCCAACGATTAGAATGGCCTGCATGTAGCCCGGATCTGAATCCGATTGAACATCCAAAGAAACATTCGTACTCCTATACTACCCGAAACACTTGACGAGCTGCGTTTTGCGTTGTAAGCTGAATATGACGCAATTCCTTAAGATCGCATTATTCGTCTTATCAATTCCATGTCTCGGCGATTGCGTGCACTTATTTCCGCTAGAGGTGGGCATACGATTAAATTTTTCCCTAAAACAATTCCAGGCTTTTATTTGAATACGTGTATCTTCAAAAGAAATCAAGATATCAAGGTGAAATAAAAACTGAAAAATGGCGAAAAGGATGGTCTTTATAATAAACCGAGCGTAAACTCTACACATTTCCAGGACAGTTCCATAGGGTCTTAAGAAATTGGTCTACAAATACATGGTTTGTTTTCACCATGTATAAATAAGCTATCAACATTTTTGGAAAACTTTTCTGTAGTTTGCTTTAATACCAAAGAATGTATCTACAATTTGGCGTAGAAACAATAATTGAAATCGATGAAAAATTACGGAAAGTACTTGGACAACGAACTTCAGCAAAATTTTAGGTGGCCGAGTTTTTTTGCCGGTGAGTGTATATTTTTAAGCTGTTTATCTGTTTTCTATCACTTGATTATTTGTTTGTTGTGCTATTTTATGTATCTCACAAACCATGTTCATTTCTTAAATTTTATTATCATAACATGGCTTCTCTCATTTATTTCTAAACAAAAGGAAAACAGTTGTTATAATGATAATCTAAGGATGTCATAAATACATGGAGTAATAATTAATAGTTTCTCCATTTTTCATTAATGATTTTATTTCTAAAAGTTGTCTTTTGTAAGAGATTATTTATTATATACTACAGATTTATTGATATTTTTAATATCAAAAGTGAATTTGCATATTTGATACCTATGGTTTGATAAATGGCTAACATCTACTAGGGCAAATTTCTAGTATGTGAAAAATCAAAAAACAGTTTGTGGGTTTTCATAATTTGTCAAAGCTTGGTGATCGTTTTGTGACGACAAAAAAGTATTTTAAAAATATAGAAAAAGTCGAAAGATAGAATGAAAAAGTTATTGAGAATTGTTATTTATTCATTAGCACGACATTCTAATATTTATAACTAGATGAAGTTGGAAATTTGCAACGTACTAATACCAATCAAATAATGATGCCTCCGCATGATTACACTTTCCACCCAGGCCTGTCTTACATTACTGAAATAATTTTTCCACTTTTAGATATCATAGCATTTATTTCATAAGTTTTTTTTCCTATAAGATGTTTGGATGTAAAGCGCGGTAATTGCTATCACATATTTATTAATCTTTTCACGATTTATTCCACATTTAATTAAATGTCCACCAGATGAAAATTTGTTCTACATTCTATAATATTTTTCTGATTTCTGTTTATGTTTTTCCAAGATAATGTTTCAACAATGTTTAATTGTATTTTGTTTATTTACGTTACTATCAAATGGGTTAACATTTCAAAAGTGAAAACTACTTTACACGTTTTTTACGCAACACCCACCTGTCAATTCTCAATAACATCAAGAAGTTCAAGATAATCGGTTTCCTTTGAGGTTGTACTAAAAACAGCAATATAAAAAGTATACAGACATTCCAGATCCAAGGTATGCTAGATTATCAACAATACATCTGAACATAATCGAACCATTGAGTTCATGTACCATTTTATGTAAAAGATAGATCCTAATGATGTAAATAACCGTGTGGTTTATAAAACCTTGATCAGCGGACAAATTGAAGAATATCTATTTATTTAACAAAGTTTTTTAAAAATTATATTTACTTCTACGTCAAATCGTCCAGGCCTTAAGAGAGCTTGATCCAGATCATCCCTTCTATTGGTGGCGCCCAAAACAATGACACCTTCATTTTGATGAAAACCATCCATTTCGCTAAGTAGCTGATTAATGGTTTGGTTGGCATATGGATGTAACACACTATTAGTACGTTTAGAACCAACTGAATCGATTTCATCGATAAATATCACACACGGAGCTCGTTTTTTCGCTGCCTCTGTAACATACAATAGTAATACTAATAATAATATAGGGGTCAAAGGATTAAATCTAGCGGCTCATGGAAAACAACGACTAAAATAGTGCCAGTGTTGAAATGTGTTTTGAGCAAATCCTAGAAGTTTTCGCTTTTAAGCTGCAAATTTCACTTTCTCATTTCAGTATTACTCATTATTATGAAGGAATAATAATCTGAATGATAACAAGAATAATTATTGTTCTTTAATGGTCTACCCGCATCTGATATTACTTATATGGTACCAGAAACTACTTAAGCAAAGAACATATTCCAAACTGTATTTATAGGCGTTTTACCAATAAAACTGTGGATAAAGACAAGGATGCAAATAACAGTTTGTTTGCCATTCATGTTAATTCACAGTCATTCAAACCTTCTTGGTAACCTTTCCTGCAACATGTTTACACAATATAAACAAATCGCTCAACACAAAAATTTTTATTAGTTAATGACTGTTATATCTGCTTTCAATTTTATAAGGTAATGAATCCCTTGTTACTCTGATACCCATGAGCTCAAATTAAAGCAATCCAAATGTCAATTGAACTTCAATACTCTATAGGAGAATCACGACCAACAGGACGGAAACAGTAAAAGTTTTAAATTTTTTTTTACTTACTAGTTTGTATATTGATAAAGGTTATTATTTTGAAACATACAAAATATCAAAATAAAGTATGTCATTTCACATATATTTTTTCTCATGGGATATTTTAAAATAAGGTATACTTTAACAAGGATTTCCTATACTCTACTACATAGTGTTCTGAGTTATGTCAACTTTTCTTGGAATATAAAACTTTTTAAAAAAGTCAATATCTACTAATCCAAATTTACTTCTACGTCTTAATAGTTAGGCATTCATTAAATGTATTCCATTATTGAGTATTAAGCATCACTTTACAGGGTGTTCTAAATTAACAGTTTCATTATGACATAATTCAATATGTAAGGATGTTCTATAATTATAATTTTACAAAATATAAATCGAGTCACAAAATTATCAAACAATGAATTCATACATTTTATGACAACAATCAACCTAAATCACTTACACAAAGTTAATTAATAAATGAACCTAAATATATAGCAATGCCTTATACAAATCAACTTTAAGAAAAACTGAAATATATTTTAGCCAAACATAACACAAGGGTCTGCCACGCAGCACAAAATACATTAACATCATTGTTTACACAATTAAAAATCAAAATTCAAAAACATCAAATATTATATACTAATTCTTGCCCTAAAAACTATATTTTTAAAACTATATAAATGAACATAAATATGGCATAAACGAATCCACCGCTTTTCATAAACAAGAAAAACATGAATTCGATTTTGAAAATACTAAAGTTTTAGACCAAGACTGTAACTACACTAAATTATCTATTAAAGAAATGATATACACAAGGAAAAATAATAATGTCGTCAATGATAAGCAGGATGTTAAAAATTTGAGCCAAATTTATTATAATTTAATTAAATAGGAATTACTGAATAAATTGATTATCATGCTATCCCCTTGTGTTGTATGTTGTTTTGGATTCCACATGAACTAATGGGAGCCGCTCAAATAATCGTATGAAAACTCCAAGATGATGTTTATTATGTAACTTAACTATTTACATTATTTCTGACAAGGGCTGTACTTAAGCCTGTCATGTTAATTAAATAATATAAATAAGATATAATATCGATCCTTGACAATGAACTACATTGAAATGTGTGTGTGTTCACTTATCTACCTCATCAGCATATATACGTGCTGCCCAAGGGCAACTATTCTTTTACGCGACAGTCTTGCCTCACACTGGCACGTTCATTCTTACCTAGCTTTTAATCATGACCTTACGTGTTTATTCACTATTCGACAACTATAAAATAATTACACTGAATTATTTAATAATAAATAATTTCAATGAATTTGATTCTTGGTTTTCTTTTTATGTAATGCCAAAAGACATCACACCCTATTACAAACCAAATTTCCGAAGTACAAGCATTCTTTTAAATCTAGATTTATTTATTATATTATCTTTACTCTAGTTATTTATCAACTATATTGTTTTTAATCAAGTAAATCTATAACAAAAATAGCTGAGTACGATAATTCACACCGGTTAAAGTGCAAATAGTTCAGTTTTTTTGATCACATGATGTCAGTTTAAAAAGTTTGAAATAATAATTATGGGACACTTCAGTGCAAATTATTTTAAACCTAGTATTAGATAGATAACCTCAATAAACGTTCAAGAATTAACAATCGTATTTTGGTTGTATAGTTGTGTATAATTATTACAAATAGTTTTTTTTAATTTTAACTAGTGTAAAGCAATTAAATAATAAATTTATGTTGCTGCAATGGATATGAACGATATGGAGGAGTCTGCATCCATAGCCGTCATGATAAATACCGTAAGAAGTGTAGTATAGGAATTAGTTGAAAGCGATGAAGAAAATATGGAAGTTTTGGAGAAGGTGGAAAATTATTACGAAATTACTTTCTGTGCCAAATTTCAATGACAACCAGTTTAAGCAACATTTTCGCCTTTCATCTAATTTTAATTTAAAAAATGAGGTTATATATATTATTGATTATACACATATTAAATGACACTTGTGACAGGATAACTGGGTTAACTCGAATTTAATCGAGTGTAAAAAGTTAAAAACTATTTTGAATTTGACCGAATTATCGTACAGAAATCAGTTTAAAAAAGTGTAAAAAGTTCTGAATTAAAAGACGCTTCGGGTTGAAAAGTTAGAAAAGTGCGTAATTATCGTACATACCCAAGAAACCTATGTAAAAAAAATTATATCATAGAACTGATTGAAGAATATAATACTATCTTAAAAGTGAAAGAGTTGGCAGCACTTTTAATGTTAATGTATGAAAAAAAATTTATAAAAAGTTCAGCATGGTCCAGAACGTAGTAAACCGCAAATATTAGATGTCAAATCTTTTCATTCGTATAGGAGTTATATAAAAAAATATGAATTTGGTACAGGAGTAAAATTATCAAAAAGTTTAATTATGAAAAGCTGTTCAAAATCGAAAAATTAGCAATCACACCCTCCTACTTGAAAATTTGTTTTTTGATTTTACAAATTGTTCTCAAAATATTACATAATTAAAAGTAAAATTAATTAAGTAAAGCCAAAGTTTATGATGTAATCACTAATCATTTAATATTGTTAGATCAATTAGTAAAAATTTGAAAAAAATCAACAGGCGGATGTAATTGCATATTACAATATATTTTTCCCTATTACTCACGAAGCCAAGTGAATATTATCCATTACATGCGAGTAGAATATTATATTTTGTCCACCACTATTAATTACCTGTTTATAAATTTTTTTTCTCTTTTCTCCAATTTATGAAGGGATTATGGGCTTTCATAAATAATTTTTTCTGGCAATAAATTTAAGGATACTGTTTATTCTGCTTCTCTCATTTTTGGTGGGGTAACATTCGTTTCAGTTTCTGATTCACTTCCATATTACATTTTCTAATGATTTCAATGTAAGTTCTGTATAATAATTGAAATTCTTGCAATCAGCTATAAATTATTTAAAACGTTACTTTCTTATTTTTGACATCATCATACGATAAATTAATATTTATGTCTTGGTAGTGTAATGGTTTAGAGATCTGACTGCTTGAAATGATGAATTGTAGGCACAGGGTTTGAATCCTGCTCGCGGTGATAATTTTTATTTAATATATTGAGACATTTCTATATAAATGACCTTCAATATAGGTCGTACTTATCTGTGTCATGTAACTTGTTATTCATTATCCACACCTATTATTCACTGGTGAATAATGTACTTCATTATATTTGAAGGAGCAGAAACATTATCAAATAGTCGTGGAGAAAAGTACTTTACTCTTGTACTCAATTCATATTCTTTTAATATAACTTATACACAAATGAAAAAATTTGACATCTGATATTTTATTTTTATGTTCTGGACCATGCTGAACTTTTTTCGTAACATTAAGAAAAGTTTCCCATATGTTGCCAACTTTTTCAGACATACTGTATATATTCTTTTTTCTTATTTTTTTGGAAATCAAACCACAATAATGTTTTTTTTATTTTTTATTTCGACGTTTCGGTAGCGTTCCAGCTACCGTTGTCAAGATTAACTATCAAACCATATATTAAAAATCATTGAACCCCTCGCAGGACAGACAGATTCATACATCAAAAATAGTAATCTTTTTTTAGAAAAACTATCAGATTTAAAGTTCAACAAAAGCCATTATTTGGTTAGTTTTGATGTAGTTAGTCTCTTCACAAATGTACCGGTACAGAAAACAATAGAACTTGTCAAATCAAAATTAGAAATTGATCAGACCCTTACAGAAAGGACCAAATTGAGCGTAACAGCAATAATAGAATTATTAAAATTATGTATAACAAAAACATATTTTCAATTCAATAATGATTTTTATGAACAGAATTTTGGTCTTGCCATGGGCTCATGGTAAATAATCAAAAATTAAAACCAATCGTCTGGTGGAGATATGTAGACGACATTTTTGCAATATGGCCTTATGACTTAGTATCTCTGAATGATTTTTTAACAAATATAAATGAAGGAGAAAAATCTATAAAATTTGAAAGTGAAAATAAATTTTTTTTGCCATTTTTAGATGTTCTTATCAATAAAACACCTACAGGGTATGAAACAAGTGTTTACCGTAAGCTAAGCCAACACACACTAATAGGTATTTGAATTTTGGATCAAATCATTCTATAAGTGTTAAAAAAGGAATAGTAAAATCTTTATACGATAGGGCCAGAATCATTTGTTCTAATGATAATCAATTTACAAAGGAGAAAACTTTGCTGAAAAATGTTTTAAATGCCAATAATTAACCGGCAGAATTTGTAAATAAAGAAATTAAGCATATAGAGAAGGGCTCATTGTTAATACCCCATAACAATAACAATAATATTAATAATTCAGCTAACATAATTTTTAAAAACTTGACAATACCGTATGTTAAGGGTTTATCAGAAAGAATTAAGAAAATTGGTAATCAATTCAATATTCGAACTAGCTTCAAATCTAGCAATACATTGAGATCTATACTAACAAAAACGAAGCCAAAAAATGAAGAACAATCTTCAAAAAACTGCATATATCAGATATCTTGTGAATGCGACAAATTCTATTTAGGTGAAACATCTAGACCATTGAAAGTCCTAATAAATGAACATAAAAAGTATATCAAAGATAGGGAGTTCTTTAAGTCAGGTATTTGCAAACATGCTTGGGAAGAGGGGCATAAAATTCAATGGGATTCGACAAAAATAATATTGAAAGAGCCCAATAATAAAAGACGAAAAATCAAAGAAAGTGCTTTAATACAACTAAATTCAGATAAATGTGTTATGATAAATGAGTTATACATATTTTGAAAACAAAAATAATCATACACAAAAAAGTACCAACAAACGCGTTTTTATTAACAAAATTTCCAAAATAAGCGAAAAAAAGCGCTATCCCAATAAAAACCGTTCCTGGAACGTGCACTTCACTGGATTCCATTTCTAGTGGACTACATATCGTTAGAATGTCATAAAATAAAATATTTTTTCACATTTTACCAGAGGTGTGATCTACTATGAATGGACCTTAATAAAATTTGACAACAAAGTTTTGTAGTCTTAAACTTCAAAATATTATTGATTGTCTAGTTGTCAAATTTTTTCGTTGTGTCAGATAGGGACCAAAAAATTATTTTTATACTATAAATAGTTAATCTTGACAACGGTAGCTGGAACGCTACCGAAACGTCGAAATAAAAAATAAAAAAACATTATTGTGGTTTGATTCCCAAAAAAATAAGAAAAAAGAATAAGTAATGCCACAAGGAACTTATAGAAGATATACTGTATATATATTTTTTGTGTTTTGATGTCTACTGCAAAATATCAGAAAACTGGCACTTCATATGTTTAAAAAATGATCAATATACTCACTAAACAAATCTCTGACTCTCCTAGCACCTTGACCAACTAACACTTCATCAAACTCAGGACCTGCTGCATGAAAAAAGGGTACACCAGCTTCTCCAGCCACTGCTCTTGCAAGTAGGGTTTTTCCTGTACCTGTTTGTTAAAAATATTTAGTTAATAGATCCACTATAGGCAGATTTATACCACAAAATAAAAATTGGCAGATGTAAAACATAATTATACAAATAATATTTATTATTATTGCCAAGATTTTGCCGTAATTAAATTCTTGAAAATTGTATTTTATTTCATTAAAACTAGGTGTAATACAATTTTTTATTAAATACATTTTTTATTTTTGTTCAATTTCTGGGGAGACCGGAGACAATATACTTATAACTAAAATATGAGGGGTATACTTGTGATTTCAAAGTATTTAAAAATCGTTGAAAAACTCCGTCAATTTCGAGCTTGAGTTTGGGGTTGAAATCCCAAAATACTTCAAAATAGCCAATTTAGTGCATTAAACCACTTTTAGGATGAGGGTAGTTTTTAGGGGTAGGGGGTGGTTTTTCACTCTTCCCGATTCCTTATTGACCTTTTATGTTTTCCTTCAAAAATGTCGAAATCTTGTAAATAATTTTTCAGATGTCTGTGTGCACGCGCTTCGTTAACAATCTGCTGGCATCAGATGGTCATTGTTAAAGCCAGTAAACTTTTAGTTACTGTACCACCCCGTATATTAAGTGGAATTTCAGTTTTAAAAATGCACTTGTTTTGTAACTCATTTAGAATAGAAAGTTTATGTTTCGTCTAAGTAGCAGCCATACGACGTATTATCTATTATTTATTTTGGAAGATCAGGGTTCGTCTGGGGGCTGGTGTTTACGACACTTTGCAGCTTTTTGAAGCATTATATCGATTTTGTAAATGTGTTTTTACTTTTAAGTAGTGTAAGAAACCAGATTTTGTTTTTCGTACTTTGTTAGATATACAGTACTTCACAGAATTCGAAAACAGTCGGATTGGACGGATATTTTTTAAAACATACGGAAAATTAATATTCGAACTATTCAATTAAAAGTGTTGAGATCACTGAATAAAAGGTTGTAAACTTAACACGGCCTTTTTCTCTATTTAACGAACCGACTTGTTGCTAAGACGGGTAGTTTTAGTGACGCGACAGTCATGCCAAGGTGCGCCAATAGATGTTTTACTTCAAAAAAGTAAGCTGAATAGCTTTTCGTTTTTATAATAAGCACAACTTAAATAAACAGGCTGAAACCATAAGTTTTACAATTTTTTGTCAAAAATACAAACATATTTTCTGTTTTTTGCTCATTTCTTTGTTATAAAGACCAAAGTAGTCATAAGAAATGTGCCATGGTGGATTGGACACTCGACAAGCTAAAGGCGCTAGCGCGCAAAGCTTTTAATAGAGCCAAAAGTATAGGCAATTGGAAGGATTACAAAAGGGAACTAACGGAGTGCAATAAAGAACTCAGAACGTCTAAGAGCAGAAAATGGAGACACTTCTGTGAAGGAGTTATGAATTTAGCCCCATTTTAAAGGACCACTCTAGCTACATTGAATTTTTAAAAAAGCCAAACGGAGAGCTCGTTGAAACCATAGAGGAAAGCATGAGATGCTTATTAGATGCTCAATTTCCGGGATTAATACTCTCTGCAGCAAAAAGTCTAGAACGAAAATTCTTCACAAAAAATATAATTAAATGGGCTACTAATAGTTTTAAGTACAACTCCGCATCTGAATAAGATAATCAATAAGAGCTTCATATTGGGCTATAGCAGTGGCGGGTTTAGGCTTCTTGCCGCCCTAGGCCCGGTAAAAAACCATGAGAAAACCAGTGAACGTGTTTGACTTTTATCCTCTGAACTCAAGTGACCTTCCTCCCTCCTCTGAAATCTGCCGCCCCCAGGCCGCGGCCTATACGGCCTATTTATAAATCCAGGGCTGGGCGATTATAGGTATTTCAAATGGATGGAGTCAGGCTAGGGTCTGCTTCATTTCTAAGAGTGGCAAACGCCCTCAAGAGGAACCAAAGTTTTATTAATCTCTCTGCCTTACTTCCTTTCTACTCAAAAGTGTAGAAAAATACTTGATACATACATGAGATTGGATAATTTGTTGGTTTTCTAGTTACCTCACCAATAGATTTCAGTATGTTAGAGTGAAGAATTTTAAATCTACTGAAATATGTGCCACTTCTGGAGTTCCACAGGGTAGACATAAAACCCAAACTTAATACATTCGAAGTTCTTACTCTTTGCTGATGATTTAAAGATTTACAACACCATCGAATCTATCGATGACTGTGAAAACATTCAATCTGACCTTCACAATTTGATTGATTTGTGCAATATAAATCAAATGCATATACTCATCATTAAATGTCAACATATTCGCTTCTCTAGAATAAGTAATAACTTAGCCTATAATTATGAACTAGCTGGTATCTCTCTTCAAAGTGAATAAATCGTTCGCGACTTAGGAATCCTATTAGACTCCAAACCATAGAGATACTACAGATAGAGGCAACAAGCCATAGGTCGCTGTGTAAGTGGAAATGTCCGTATAAGAGAGAGATAGAAAGTCAGAGGTACAGGCTGTCTCTCTCTAATGACGCGCCCCAAGGGTATCCAACTTAAATACCCGTACTATACCTTGTTTTTAAACTAGGAGGAGCATTTTAGGAAACCTCAACCACACCACTAAAAGTTACTAGATTGGGAGTGTGTTCCGAAATGTCGTGTTCAGACTTTTTGAACTAAATGAAAATTACGTGAAATATATATTGTACTGACTGCTGTTGTCGTGGACAATGAGGGATCTAGGCATGTCTAAATATCGAATGATGATTGGCCACAGGTCATTGCGAAAGTAGTAACCAAATGTCACATTATTGTGAAAAGATGTAAGGTTATAATAAGTCGTTTATGTAAAATGTTTTAAGAATTTGAGGATTAATGAAAATATAGAAATGCAATTGTATGATTAAATTTTTTTTAAACATTTGCCTTTTTGGTGTAGCAAAACTAAAAGTAAACAGAACTTTTGTTATCGAAAAATACCATAATATAGTACTGCAATGTATGTAAAACTTGATGTGAAACTTATATTATTAACAAGAAAAAAGAAGCATGGATTTTTTTCATGAAAGGGAATAAATAATAAAAATAGCAAATACCTTGGGTAAAATATAATACTTTGTTAAAAATAAACAATAAACAACAAACGTGGTAGTAATGATTGAACTAATGACTATTTTTATATAAATAAACACAAAACTGACAAATGTCAGTGTCAGTGGTATCAAAAGAGCTGTGTGAAACTGGTGGCAATCTGACCAATCACTAGGCAGCAGAAATGCCAACTTAAATTCAAATCGCTCCTCTTAGTTTAAAAACAAGGTATACGTAATGTAGACACGAAAGCCACAGAGGTAACGTGTCGGCTTCGTAATGTCGGGTTTGTGGGATTGAATCCAACAGAAACCAAATATTTTTTTTTCAATTCTTATGTTTATCGATATATAATGTCAATCTAATATCACATTTTTTAAGAATATTATTTTTTTAAATAAAGATCATTGCAACTGGCCAATTGATCTTTGGAAATATATGTTTTCGAGTCACATTACTGTACCTGATTAAAATTATAATATATTACGTTGATTTATACTAATATACGAAATAGACACAGACAAAGACATAAAAACCTCTGATCGTCTGTCTCTTTCTCTCTCGCCGGAGTTCAGACGGACAATTCCACTTACACTGCGACCTATGGCTTGTTGCCCCTATCTTTAGTATCTCTATAAACCGTTCCAATCGCTCATACTATAATACATTTTAGACGATGATTTTGACCGACGGCTGGAATTTTTCGAACGGCTAATGGACATCTGTAATGTCGACTACAATTTTGCTTCTAACATAGTTTTTTCCGATGAGGCAACTTTCTGTTTAAATGGAACAGTTAATCGCCATAACTCAAGGTATTGGTCAAATGAGAATCCTCATTGGATTCATGAAGCACATAACCAGCATCCACAGAAGTTAAATGTTTGGATGGGAATTGTCGAAAATAGGCTTATAGGCCCATTTTTTATCGACAGAAACTTGAATGGTGACAAGTATTTAGATCTACTAAATAACGAAATTATTCCTGCACTTCAACAGAATGGGCAATTACCACAAAATGTTTGGTTTCAACAAGATGGAGCACCTCCCCACTATGATAGACGGGTTAGGGATTTTCTGGATGCGAATTTTCCAAATCGTAGGATTGGACGTAGAGGATTCATAGAGTGGTCTGCTCGTTCTCCGGATCTTAGCCCGTTAGATTTTTTTCTTTGGGTTTATCTTAAATCACGTGTTTACGTTAGACGACCAACAAACTTACAGGAATTGAGACAAAGAATTATTGATGAATGTGAACTAATACGTGGAGAAGTCTTGGAAAGAGTGACTCAAGAATTTGTTAATAGGGTGGCATATTGTCAGCAAGTAAACGGCGAGCATTTTGAACATTTGAAGTAATTTTGTTTCTCATTATTCTAAAATAATGAAATGTACACCTATGGTACAACTAACAGTGAGTTATTCCTCGTTTTTACAAGTTTGTTTACACTAAACTCAGTATGTATGAATTCAAAATAACAAGCTCTTTCAAAATCTGTGAAAATATATAGGGTGTCCCATTTGAATTGAAGAAGTTGATGGCATTTCCGGTTAAACCGGTAACTGGTCATCTTAAGTTACTAAGGGTTGGAGCAACCCAATCCATGAAGATGTCCACGGACTTTATGTCTACAGAACTGGATTTGGAACTCTCATTAGATGTTGTTACCAACAAACGTGAGTTACCACAAAATGAAATTGATCTAATTACAGGAGAGGACCTCTCACTATATTACACTGATAAGTCAAAAACAAATTAAGGAGTAGGGATAGGGGCTGCAGGTGCTAATAGCAGGAGATCAACAGCCCTGGGAAACACTCCAACAATATTCCAAGCAGAACTGCAGCTCAGCCAGAATATTTATTGCATTCAATAGCCAGGCTCCTTTAAAGGTTCTGAAATCCACAACTTGTGAGCCTAAAACATTCAGGATCTGGAAACAATCCCTTAAGCTAAACAAAACACAGGAACTTTATTGTGAGTGCCAGGGCATAAAAGAATTGTCGGAAATGAGATTGCAGATATTCTCGCAAAGGAAGGAGCTTGTTCTTTTTTTATAGGACCAGAACCATTTTGTGGTATCCCAAAAAGCCGCATCGTGGAAGAAGTCAGAAAATGAAAAAAGGAACTTAGTGCAGCCTACTGGAAAAATACTCCAGTTCAAAGAAAGGCAAAAAGGTTAATAAGACCTTCTGCTCACTAAATTGCTCTTGGAGCATCAGAAATCAGGAATCTGATCTCGGAGTAATCACAGGATAGGCAAAATGGCTAGTAGTACATGAAGATTCTGTGATGAGACACGTGAGACGGAGAAACACTATCTACAATTGCAGGGTAATTGTCCGCCAACTCCTTAAATACTTGGAATAGGTCTACTTAGTGCCTAATCAGGTTACAGACCTAGCTCCAAAACAGATAATAGGCTTTCTCAGAAGCATAGATCTCTTGGACTGAAATATAGATGTAGGGTATACAGAAAGGATCTTATAGGTTGCAGTGTGGCTGTTGGTTGAGCAACGTAAGTAATTGTTGGAGATTTCACTTTTACAACTTATATTTTTCTTTGCATAATAATGACTGGGAAATGCTTTATTTGCCTATACAGAAAATATTTCCAGCTTTAAAAAGGTGCTTTAATTAAATAGAGCTACAAACTAATTTAAAAATTAACAGTAAACCTTTTAAGTTAAGTATTCTTACCAGGGGGACCAACTAGCAAAACTCCTTTTGGTAATTTTCCACCCAAACTAGAAAACTTTTCTGGGCTTTTCAAAAATTCAACTACATCTTTTAATTCTTGTTTTGCTTCTTCCACACCTTTAACATCATCAAAAGTTACATGTATGTCTTCAGGATCAACTTCAACTTGATTGCCCAACTGAATTCTGAAAGAATTCAAGAAAGCATTTTGACATTCTAACAGAAAGAGACAAATTAAAAATTCAAGTTTATATTGGAAAATAATACAATAGACTAATTTAAAGATTTTCACACAGCACATTTTGCACCAATCACACAAATTGTAGAGTTGGCTATTTTGGTTTTAAAAAGGCATTTGAAATAGAAGATACTTCTTTCATATTCATGCAAAATATAAAATAGTTATTGGAAATAAAAAATAACAGTAGTAATGTGGTGCAATTATGAATGTATTTATAAATTTTAATAATCATATATACATTATAAACAAGTTACAATTAACAAAAATATTTGTTAGATTTCAATAGAAAAAGTTTTTCAAACTTCTCATTTAAATTTCCTCTTTTTGTTGTCATAATCATTCCTCCATAAGAAAACAATCTTTTAACTGGAGCAGACTTGCAAAGATAGCTGTTGTTGTATTAAAAAAACAATTGCTTAATTTTTGGAAAAGACTCTTAACATAATTAAATTAGTTTGTTGTTGTTTTTTTTTTAGTGAAATACTTAATTGCTTCTAACTTTTTCATTATCTTGACCTGCAGAATCAATTTTATTGATAATATCTTCAAAAAAAAATAATAATTAGGTGATTTGGATTAAGCTGTGTACACGTACTACTCAATAAGGAATAAAGTTGTACTTCGTGTAAAATTTTTCTTTATTAAGAATTGCAAAGCGCTTTCGGCTTTTAAGCCATCATCAGTGAGTTACCTATAAGTGAGTAAAAGCAAAAATTGAAATGTTTGAAAAATTTTGAGAGGTTATGTTACTCACTCGTCAGGTATACATGAAAGTCCTTTTTAATAAAATCGACAAAACATTATACAAACAATTATATAGACATTTTCACATTCTCTAAATTTTTCAAACATTTTAATTTTTGCTTTTACTCACTTATAGGTGATGCACTGATGATGGCTTAATAGCGCTTTGCAATTTTCAATAAAGAAAAATTTTACACGAAGTACAACTTTATTCCTTATTAAATAATAATTACTAGTTCAATTTCTCAATTTTCAGTTTTGTACCTACAGTTGCTTCCACATTTACATTATACATAATTAATATAATAAGAGAGTTATTGCTTACGAGTCACATAACTTGAAGACATATGGGTAAAAAGAACTTGAAACCCTTCAAGTACTATACAAGTGGCCTCTGAAATCATTAGACAGTAAATAGTGAGAATTTCCTATCTAATAGAGGTCAGCAATGTTATGAATAGCCCACTCTACACATATATCACAGAGCTCTCATTTGCAAAACAAAAACTAAGGGCCAACTGCTCCAGTGCTACCTAAACATTTAAGTAAGACTTAGGAAATATGTGTGACTGCACTGTGTGGTAGGTCGTTCTTAACTTAAGTCGAAGTGTAGGTTCTACTTAAATCCTACTTATGTGAAAGTGAGGCTATGTCTCAGAACAAATTATCTAAATATAGAGAAGCTAGTTTATAAAATCAAACAAAATAGAATTAATATTTAATGAACATAGAGCTTTTTGATGACCTTTATGAAATGGGATTAATTGAATTTGGTGTTCCCAGGAATATAATTCCCAGACAAGATTTTTACAATCCAATCATACATTTTTTTAAAATCTTCAATTATGAGAAGAAACAGTCAGATTTCTATAGCACTACTAGAAGATCGATTGGAGTTGTTTCTGGGTATAGCTGCAGGCGCATTAAAATTGAAATCTCGTTATTTTATCCAATGCAGCATATTTTTCTGCTCACATTATCCCATCTGTTTTCTTACACTCGGCGATTTTTTTAAATTTTGCCACACAATACATCAAATACAAACTTTCGTCGTTATTGAAATTAGGGCTACGGCACGCACCATCTTTGTAGTTTTATCCATTTTGATTGGTAACCACAGCTCTTCATTAATTCATTATATTATTTATATTTTATATTGTCATTTTCATCAGAATTAGTGTTACATCTGTCACATTTAAATTATGACCAAAACCAAAGTCACTGTCTGTCTGGCCACATCATGTCTTTGGTCAACTTAGCTAAATAGGATGCATTGCAGTTGAATTACTCTAAGTTTTACTTAAGAAATAAAGTTTCCCTTACAAAAGTATTACTTAGAATAAGAAATGGTGCAGTTAGCCCTAAGTTCAACAGATAGTTGGAACTTAATCCCTAAACTGTCATAAGCAAATCTAAAAGTTAATATTTTTTGCATTAAAACGGTTTGATAAAACCACAATATTTGTTTTATGTTTTTACTAAAAATATACAGAAGATAAAGAAGGTTTGAATCACACCACCCTTTAATTTTGTGTAAGTCAGAGGTTAGTGCGTTAGCTTTACTATGTCTATATCTCTTCCAGAATATAATTTAATTAATCTTAAGAATTAAATTCATAAAAGATTCAAAAAAATCATTTGAAATACAAAATATCGGATTGTATTTCAAATGAATTTATTTGAAATAGGTACCCAACTTTGTAGAGTTTATAATATTATACTTACCTAAAGACAGATCCACTGGCACTAGCTATAAGACTGAAAATTATAGCTAAAAATATAAAAACAGTCAACACCTGTGTAACAACTTTCAAGTATCTTGTAGATTTTCCAGGCTTGGTTACTGAACTATTTCCCATTAAATAACCTTCTGCAAAGGCAACTTTCAATCTCTGTTTTTCAGTTTCATTTAAACTTTCATCAGTAGTTAACATATGTTTAAGTTTTTCTGGAGAATTAGGTGTTTTTGATTGTGTAGAATTGGAACCTTCAGATCCCACAAATCCAAAGGCTTGTTTTACTCGATCTGTTATTGGAGGGTTTCTATTTAGTTCAGATTTTATACTTCTATCAGTCTTAAAAGTTCTTAACTGGGTTTGAAACAAGGTATGATTTTCAACTAGTAATCCATTTACTATTTTTTTATATAACGATTTTGGGACATATATACAATTCTTTTCAAGAATAATTGTTGGGACTGTTTTGTTTAAGCAATTCTCTGAAAATCCATGTTTGTTTTCAAAGAAAGTATTACTTGAGGTGTAAGAAACTTTAAAATTATTTATAAAATGATTTTCAAATAAAGATTTGGTATTAATGTACTTTGCAAATGAAAAATCACAATTTTTAACGGCTTCTAAGAAACTGTCTAAGCAGAGGAAGGCTTGAGCATGCTTGGACTTTTCAGAAGACGTTTTTTTCAAATAAACAGAGTGCCTTGTATTTATTTTAGAAGAAAACTGCGTTAATGTAGCAAATGCCTAAAACAGATGGATTTCAAAGATTATAATACTTATTGTAATACTTATTTAAGTTTCTAGAACATACCTGATTATGGTTTTGTAGTGAGAACATTATTCTTTACATAAATGATGAAGATGAAATGTTATTTTGATGAAAAAACTACAAATTTGTAATGATGAAAATAACCTATTTGACAGCCCAACTTCTTGTAAAGCAGGATTGCAGGACTTCAATAATTAAATTCAATCGATTTAAATAATCGATTATTCAATAGCGAATAGTCAACTTTACTATTAATTTAAGGATTGGTTTCGCAGAACCATTGTCTGCAGTACCAAAACTTCAAAATAATACATATACCTTGTTTTTAAACTAAGAGGAGCGATTTGAATTTAAGTTGGCATTTCTGCTGCCTAGTGATTGGTCAGATTGCAACCAGTTTCACACAGCTCTTTTGATACCACTGACACTGACATTTGTCAGTTTTGTGTTTATTTATATAAAAATAGTCATTAGTTCAATCATTACTACCACGTTTGTTGTTTATTGTTTATTTTTAACAAAGTATTATTCATTTTACCCAAGGTATTTGCTATTTTTATTATTTATTCCATTTTATGAAAAAAATCCATGCTCCTTTTTTCTTGTTAATAATATAAGTTTCACATCAAGTTTTTCATATATTGCAGTACTATATTATGGTATTTTTCGATAACAAAACTTCTGTTCACTTTTAGTTTTGCTACACCAAAGCCTCAAATGTTAAAAAAAATAATCATACAATTGCATTTCTATATTCTCATTAATCCTCAAATTCTTGAAATATTTTACATAAACTACTTATTATAACCTTACATCTCTTCATAATAATGTGACATTTGGTTACTACTTTCGCAATGACCTGTGGCCAATCATCATTCGATATTTAGACATGCCTTGATCCCTCATTGGCCACGACAACAGCGAGCAGTACAATACATATTTCACGTAATTTTCATTTAGTTCAAAAAGTCTGAACACGACCCTTTCGGAACACACTCCCAATCTAGTAACTTTTAGTGGTGTGGTTGAGGTTTCCTAAAATGCTCCTCCTAGTTTAAAAACAAGGTATAGGTAAAATCATTGTTTTAGTTCTAAAATATTTAGGATAAGTATACATACATTCGTTTAAAAAATTATTTTGTAATTGCAGCGACAACCAGTAAGAGCACAACTTTCTCGTGTTTCGTGCTTGTGTCGATTTTTTCGGAAAACTGTTTAAAGTGACTATATATATATTACGTAACAAGAGTTGTAAGTAACCCATTACTTAATAAGTAATGGGATTACAACTCGTGTAATGTACTATACTTTTTCTACGCCCATCTATTTTCTTCTGAGTGCTCATAATTTCATCTTTTTCATACACAGACATATATTCCTAGATAAAGTTGAGAAAATGTTCGGATACTATAATTTGTTATCAAAATTGACAGCATAAATAAGATGACGTTTATTCCCATATCAAGAATAACCGAATTATTTTTTTTGAAATTGTAAAACGTGTTACCTAGATTTAGGGGCATCACTCTTTTAATCTAAAATGTATTTCACTAATGCTAAGAGCTTCTATGTTTTTCAATTGATTAAAAGTATGTAAATAAACCAAATAAAGTAGTACGTAAATAAAAATTTGATTGCAATTTGATTCAACAAAGAAATCTAAGTTTTTCCATCTAAACGCACGTCTATGTTATGAGATTTTCATTACATGAATGTTATTGTTAAATGTCACTTACAAGGAATGTTGTCAGTGAGATTTTTGACGTTTACGGACAAGGGCGTAGAAAAAATACATTTTTTTAAGACCGACCAGAAAATATACACATTCTGGACAATTTTTCGTCCAGAAAATAACGTTTTGCCGATCAAGACCGGAAAATGGACGTGAGGAACCGGCAAAAGCTTTTTCCGCCTACCTCTATCCAAAGTATACATTTCCTGGCCTCACTGTAGGGAGCAAAGTCGTACTTTTCCTCCCTAGGGAGGAAAAGTAAAAGTTACGTCATGGTACGTCATCAATGAAATAACTTATACGGCATTGACGACCTATACTATATAATATTATATAAGTATACATTTTACCACTTATTCATAGAACAGTTGAAGAAATTGATTGTAATCAGCCGATTACGAGTTCTTCCGGGGGATACCAGCTGTATAATAATTTTGTTAGTGAAAATATCACGAAAACTGCGTTGGCTCCGGCTCTCACTTCTAGTGGTATTCAAATAGCCACTGCTCAAAACTGCACATTTAACACCAATATACAAAATTACTCTAATTAAAAATATGAATAAAGATAACGTGTCTGTACCTACTTCTTAGTTTTAGTTATTTAATAAATTTTGTTTGTTACTTCATAAATAAATCATTTTAAAATGAGTTGTTATTTGAGGGAGGCGGAAAAATCATATGTATAGCATGGGAGTAAAATGCCTTTTCCTCCCTTGAATGATTACTGCCCTCCGCTACGCGTCGGGCAGTAAACTTCATCCTTGGGAAGAAAAGTAGCATTTTGCTCCCTTGTTATACAAATAGCTATTTCCGGTCCCTGATCTTTCATTTTTCCAATCGCTTTTTGATAATACAATCTACCTTGATTTCGTTACTATGACAACAACAGCCTACGGCTTGCCCTGGAATCTGCTTGTCTCGACCTGAAAAACACTACTTTCCGGTCTTGTAACGTAAATTACTATTACGTAGGCGAGTCCTGGAAGCTTGGAGAGACCTGAAAAACATTCATTTCCGGTTGCGTGTCGTATAATATTTTTTTTAAGACAGACACTTCGATATACATTTAATTTTTTATCGGATAATTCAAAATCTGAATTCATATTACTGTTAAATTTGCGCACTCGCGAATTAAGTTTGACATGAACGACAAATTAAAAATCAACGAACTGTCATCACTCGACAATATGTCGAAACGTTGTTGTCATAGTATCGAAATCAAGGTAGATTGTATTATAAAAGAGCGATTGGAAAAATGAAAAATCAGGGACCGGAAAAGCTTTTGCCGGTCCCTCACGTCCATTTTCCGGTTTTGATCGGTAAAACGTTATTTTCTGGACGAAAAATTGTCCAGAACGTGTATATTTTCTGGTCGGTCTTAAAAAAATTACTATTTTTGCAAATTTCAGTCATCGCGCTTGGTTAATTGAGGAGGAAAATGGAGAACTCGGCAAAAATGGTCGTTAATAGTTATTTAACCAATTAGGTCACGTTGTATCAAACAACTAAACTCGGTTTAATGATAACTGATGTTTAGACGAATGTAATTGATTGATAATAAATATATCAATCTGTCACAGTCTAAACATGAGTTATTATTAAACCGAGTTTAGATGGATTTTTTGGCGAGCTACCGTTGATAACCGCTAGTTACCAAGCGGTTATAGCCCCCACTCAGCTTTGGACAGTAATTTCAGAGGTTTCGTGAAAACATTGCGGTTATAAAAAAAGGTAACTGAGTGACCATTTAATAATGCTGTTTGTAAGGGTACTACTATGAGATAGTCCTGTCCTTTATTATTTAGGCAGATTTCAACAAGCGATTCGTCGTTGATTTCATTCTCAGCATCTAACTGCTGTTCGTCATTCATGTTGCCAGCTTCTAACACCTCTTTTTCCGCCATATTTGTTTATTATTATTTATCTATGCTTGTAACCACATTATAACCCACCTATAAAGTTGTGTTACAGAATCTATAACCGTCTTATAAACCATGACGTAAATTTGTGACGTCATTCATGCCTCCCCTGTAACCGTTGCTTCGCAAAAATGGAGTGGTAACCGATTATCTGTTACCAATTATAAAACGGTAACTCGCCAAAAAATCCTTTAGGTGTTTGATACAACGCGCCCTTAGTGTATTAAGGGTGGGTTTATCTATGACCGGTTAAGGGCGGGTTTATAAATGCTCGGTTAAATATTTGTAGACTTCGGCTAAATCTTAGCTGTTCCCGAAAGTGTTTATCAACTATACCAGCTTGATCAAAGAATACACGACAACAAGAAGTGAAGCCTGGCGAAAATCCTTTGATGTTGAAAGTGACAATCAAACTGTAACTACAATTACATCTCAAGAAGCAATTTTTGCGACCCCAGCACATCACATTTGTCAGAAAATCGAGATAACAATTTTGATCCTGAACTCGAAATAGCCGAAAACGATATTTCACGTTTTGTACAATCTCAAGAATCCCCAAGTAATTTATTGAGCAAACTTGAAAATATTTGGGAACCAGAAAAAACTTTTAATTTTCCAGGCACGTCTTTCGGAAAATTTAAGGGACATTTTCATTTAGCCCCCCCGAAATTTAATCCTGGGTGCGCCCTTGGTTATATATCCTATATTATGGATAGAGATCAAGAGATAATCAGACTATTCATTAAATATATTACTCCATTTGTTTCATCCGCACCTGTCGAAAGGTTATTCTCATATGCTGGGATGGTGATGAGTCCAAAACTAAGATCAATGACAGACCGCATAAAAGCTAATGGCCATTTAGTCGGATCTACATAGAAGAAGAAATTTATAAAAATTTATAAAAATATAACGTATTCAAACAATGCATTTATAAAAAAACAACTCATTTTAAATTTTTTATACCTTTACACAAGACCTCTATTTACTATTTTGATGAAATACCTATTTTCTATCTTCTATTTTAAATGGAATTCTAAAATCTAATATTTTAAATACCTTTTGGTCACCTATTTTGTATCTTTTATTTTAAATAGGTTTTTAAACCTATTTTACCCACCTCTGATAATAATAATAATTGTCATAATATATGCAGTATGCGTTATGTGTTACTAGAGAGATATTGCTTGTTAAAAAATGGTCTGCGGTAATTACGTTTGCGGTATTTTGACGTTTATTAAATGCGCGAGTCACTTTTTTACGTCTCTAACGCTAATAACGTTAGCGCTTCGAGTAATTTACGGTTACGTACCGTTGAGTGTTATTGTAAATACGGCACATAATTGTCCTGCACAGTTGGCAAAATAGAACAAATCGCATCGGATTTCTGCATATTTGCCAAATCGAATTCAATGATAGAGCCTTAGCTATCTTCTATTTTGGTTTTGCTCCACTCCAAGTATATTGTGTAAAATCACATAATATTCAATATCATTTTCATTAGCTCCAGCTATAAGATCGCCGCTTCGAGAGCTTCATCCATATTTCATTACTTTTATTTTTTTTTAAATATGCAAATAGTAAGCAGGTTGTTTGGTTTTTGATTTTTTTTTCTAAATTATAAGTATACACAGAAAAAGACAGGTTATGTCACTTCCTACATAACACAGCACTACGTTATTAAATTATAGTCATGGCAATAGCTCTTATTTCCAAATACATCTTAGGTAGACCGTTATTAAAATAGCGCTACATAAATACCGCACCGTATGCGGTATTGCAATTGGCAATATCTCTTTACTATGAGGGCGGGTTTATCAACTTTCGGTTAGTAGCCTTCGGCTAAATCTTATATCAACTGCCAGTTTGCATTAACAACAATAACAACTGTCGGTCAAACTTTCGGCTATTCTAGCTATCAAGTAGATGTTAACCATAAAACATACAGTTAAATACGAGATAGTGGTGTTCCGTGATTCTGACTGTCAACTGCGTCTCACATTTTGCAGCATGCATTCTTTCAATCATTTTGTATCCCCTATCACTAAAATAATAATCGATATGAAAATATTACTTCTACGTCTTCTACTAACTACCTGCAATATAAATTTTTTTGACAATAGACCATTCCAGAATGACGTCACTGACATATTCTATTTAGTTTTCATTGTGATGACAGGACTTTAAATAACAAAAGTTCTTGAAATTATCTAAAATCTCAAAATTTTGTAGTGTTGTTAAGTGTAGAATGCGAGGAGCAAGACATAAGATATCTTTTTTTGGATTTCCGGCTGTTTTAAACAAGCGAGGTGACTAAATATTTATTTGATCTTTCTGTGCACCTCAATCTGCTGCTCTTGAATAAAGTACATACCTCCTCTGTTGATTGCTTTTTTCGTCTGACGTTTTAATTATCATTTAATTAAATTGTGTTATTTGTAAAGTTTTTATTATTTAAATGAAATTATATATGTCTGACAACCAATCGGGGGACCCATCCCAATATGGCCGACTTGTCAAAATCAGATGTTCAGATTCAGATTCACCCTTGGTTCAGTAAGTATGTTATCTGTGGTTCAGATTTGCTATTAAGCATTGACAATTGACAGATTGTAGTTACGATCACGATATTCGATGTACGATGTCAACAATTTAAAAAAGTGTTGACTGAACAAGATAGAATTTAACTACTTAATTAAAGAAATATTAATAATGTAACCATGATAACAGAAGAATCTGCTGAAATTCGTCAACATAATGAGCTGGAAGCTTTACAGGTAGATCCATTACACAATTAAAAAAAAAACAACAAGTTAATATTTCCAAAACACATCTTATATACATTTTACTGTAATGGAATTTTTATTTAGGCTATTTACAATGAAAATTTGAGAGATTTACGTAAAAAGGGAGTATGGAACAATTGGGTTCCCTTGAATGTATCCATTACATTAACCCCACAACAAGGAAGTATAGGCACTACAGAAGTTTATGTCCAAGTTGATTTACACATAATGTGTGATGAGAACTATCCCAATAGGTACGAAATTGATGTTAAGTATTCCTGCGATATGAAAAAACAGAAACTATTTAATAAAGTGAATAGAAACGTTTCAAAAGGGACATGTAGCCTCATTGATCAGATTTTTTTAAATTAAACAGAAAATCTCATTACTTTTATTTCTCCTATTAGATTCTCTTTTGATGGCAACACCAACTAGTTGTGTGCCATATTCTTTACAAATTGTGAAACTTTCAAAGATTTGGTTGTAGTTGATAAATTTTTTATAGATATTGGAGAAAGGGAGATAGTGATTGTATTATGAGAAAAAATTCTAAGAACATTTTTGTTGAACTTTTCTGTCTTTATTATATAATTATTTTAAAATGATCACTATCTGCCATGTTTCAAAATTTAATTATAGCTGTAATCTAAAAACTGAAAAATATCAATTGTTTAGTAATCAATATTTGTAGCATACCTAAAGTTGTACTAGAAAACAGCAAAGGACTGTCACACACAATATTATTTGAATTGAAGGAATGTCTTGAACAAATGGCCAAAGAGCACAAAGGTGAAGAAATAATATTCCAATTATCACAGTTTGTTGAAGAGTTTCTTCATAAACACAATAAGCCTGCATCTAAAAGTTTTTATGAAGAAATGTTAGAAAGGAAAAAGGAACAGGAAAGGAAAGAATTACAAGATAAGATGATGGAATCACACAGACAAGTATGAAATAATTATTAGATTGAACAATCGACCTTTCTTTTTTGTCACAAAATTTTCTTTTGTATAATTTAAATTGCACTAACAATATTTTTTTGATCTTCAAAAAGTTTATAATAAGTTTTTGAAAATAGGCAAAAGGCAACTAGTCAATTATATCCACTTTATGCAACATACTTGGAAGTATACATAATAGTTTTTTTATTCATACTAGTGCATTTAAAATGCTGTGTTAGAATCAAGGTTAGAATATCATAATCCAACATTCATTGTTGCAACAGTGATTTTAAATTTAACCAACTATCATTTACTTTTAGAAACAATATATGATGGAGGAAATACAAAAACGAGAAGAAATCTTGATGTCAGAAGCTAAAAAATGGAAAGAAACTAGACGGAATTCTGACATTGATGCAGATAATGAAGAAAGAAGATTTTCAGGAGCTTTGAGGTAAAAAAAATGGAGTATTTTAAAGTTAATCAAATATTCCATTTACATTTCAGAAATCCTTTAAACGGTTCTACAGAAACAAGTGGAGAGTCATTGTGCCAACATAGAAGTACAATTAATATCAATTTTGGAAATAGAGATGTTCAAAGAGGACGGTGTATAAGTAAATAATGATTTTATTTTTGCTTTATTTGCTGATGTATTAATTTTGTATTTTCAAAGCTTTAGCTATTTATATAGTGGGTTCCTTGCAGAATGTTCCTTAATCTGGTTAAGACCATGACTAAAAATTATTATTGAAATATTTTTGCTCTTTAATAATCTTATTGATAAAATAAAACATTCAGTACCTACACAAAAACAACAAAAAACTTTGAAACATTGTTGTGACATAATAAGGTACTAATTCAAAGAGTTATTTTGTCAGTTATTATAAAGAGTTGTTCTGTCTCATCAAAATATTTTGTAATGATGTATCTATGTATACTGAAGTGACATTCACTGTGACCTAAAAGATCTATTGTGCCCCTTCCTGAGGAAAGTCTCAGTAGTAGTTCCTTTAGACCTATTTCCCAAAGGATTTTTAGGATATCCTCAGGCTTCATTTTAGGTAAATGTCCCTATACTATCCAGTAGTCTCCTAGGTGTTGTACTCTAGGATTCCGTATTCTGCAAGTATATGAATGGAGTTTTCTTCTTCCATTCCACATCATCTACATTATTCTTGCTCTACTGGTTTCAGCTTTTTGAGGTGCCCATTCAGGTGGCTATGCTCTGCCAGGACACTTGTCAAAACTATTAGTGCAATCTTAGAGCCGTTTTACGTGGCAAATAATTATGCCGAAAATTACTCTGAAATTTACCATGAAAATTTTAGTTAATAAAATATACTGTATGATTCTCACAAAAACTTTCAAGAGTAAGAATATAAAACATGTTCTATATTCTCCAGTAGCAAAATTTGCGCCTTTTTAGCAGCGTTTTTAATTTTTCGTTGTTTAAACAATAACGACAATAGATATAATTTTTATAATCAGGAGAGCATCCAGGACATTTAAATAAAAATTACAAAAACAATTTTGCAAACGAATGCGCCTTTATGATCTGCTCTAAAGGTCAGATCTTCTCTTTTTTTCAGTGTTGCCTATTTGTTCCAATATTACATTAGGCGATTTTTTCCAGGCATACTTTGGTATCGTGATAGGGTACCTCGACTGTACTATGAGTATGACATAAAATCTGTCACAGAATAGTGAAATTTTTTGTCCATTCACAAGGAGATTTAGGTCAATTTTTTAAATTATTCTCTACTTTCAGTCTAAACAATAAAGAAATAAATAATAGACTACTGAAATGAACACAAGAGTGAAATCTTTTTGTAGTTATGTACGGTTTAAAACCAGAGAAATACAGCCCATACTTCTGGTACGGTTTTGCAAGTCGAAAAAGGGTTTCTGTCCCTCTCTTTGCTAAATCATCTGCTATTTAATTTTCTTCTATTCCAGAGTGTCCTGGAACCCACAGTAAGATGACAATGCTGTTCTCACCTAGTTCATTCAATTTTCCTATACCATTTTAGAACTAATTTGTTTGTTGTGGCTAGGTGGAGTTTTTTTGCAAGTGTACATTGAATTTGGAGAAACTTATATGGTTTATCCTCAGTTTAATACATTAAAAAGATACATTTGTTTACATTTAAAAGTGAACCCAACATTACATCACATTCTAAGGTCACTTGCCGACCCTTTGCCAGATGTCTTACTTTTCCTTTAAATTGCGACAATTGAATTATAGCACACGATAGAAACGTACAAAATAAAAATGTACTTTTAAATAATTACATAAAAACGACTTTAAAATAATTATCCTGAGAGTTTTTGTTAGAAACTTTTGAGGTTTAAACGAAACAAATGCGTGTTAATAATTTTGTCTGTCTGAAATATGGCAACACCGAGAAAAGGGCGGAAACCATTTTACTATAAATTTTACCTGATTTTATTACGAAGTTTCAACGTTCCTAGTTTATTGAAGCTCTTCTTTTCGTCTTTTCAACTGATATTTGTGTGTGCACGGACAGATATAATTAAAAACAATATTTTTTTGTGAAAATCATGATTCGTCAGTGCCAAATTTGCAGAAAAACAGTCGGAATTTTCCTAACCTCTCTTTTCACCTGTAAGTAAAACTGTTCTATATGCCAGTGGCAGTGGCATTGTCCGAGTAGTCCGACAGTTTCTCCCCACTCCTTGAAAGTCATTGATTAAAACATATGTATGACGATAGAATGTTGGCCATCTTTTCGGATAGTTTTATGAATGACTTGCGGACTCTATTTGTAGTATTACTCTAAGGGTTTATCAATACTATATTGCACCCAAAAGTGTGAATATATTGCCAATGTCTATAAGTACTGAGAAAAATGTATCAAATAACCTTTTTAGAAAAACTCAGTTAAAATCTTCCTGGCAAGGTTTCATAGATATTTTTGAAGAAATTGTATTTTTTTATTATAAAAATACCAATTTTATTGATTATATCATGTTGAATAATTTGTAAGTTTTCAAAGATTTCCAAACACAAGGAAAGAACAGGCATTCTGATGTCAGTTACTTATTTCCAATAACTGCTGGTGTCACAGAAAGAAACATTTATTTTTTTATGTTTTTTTATATTATGTTTTTTATACGCAGTCGAATTTAAATACTACACTGCCTCATCTATAAAAATAATTTCTTTTTGTTATTATTATCGGGCCACAATATCTTTTATCACCATTCAAAGTACCTAAAAACGGTTCTAATACATTTTATGTCAAATTCATTATCTTTTCGGCTGCGATGCTATAACTAGCACCAAGATTTATGCCCCTTCTTAGAAATCAAAAAACCTGGGACATGCCACAAGATGGTATGATGAAAAGGTATAACTTTTCAAAGAAATTCGTTACGGAATTAAGCAACAAGAAGGAATGGGATCCAAATACCATTACCAGACTTGGAAAGAATGCCATTCAATGGTACACAGACTAAGTAGGAGTAAGGGGGCACAATAGATCTTTTTGAGGTCTCAGTGAATGTTACCCCATCGCATACATACATACAAGATTATGCTGCCAGTTTTTTGAAAATAGGTAATGGTAATATGTGTGAGTTTTGAATAAAATTCGTTTATTATACATGGTACTTTTAGATACAGTTTATATGCGCTATATTAAAATATTCTCATATATTATGGTCACTTCAAAAATCAACAAGTATTGATAATTTTCTGAATTGTTTCTAATTTTAAATTGTTGATGTTTTTTTTTAACTTTAGAACATTCTACCTCAAATCATACTACTTATAGTGGAATAGATACTGAAACCGGGGATTTTGTGATAATTGATGAATGGAATTTTCCAATAAAAAATAAAAACGATCTTCATCGACAATTGGGAAGTATAGAACAAGAAACAAATTACTTAATGAAGTTAAAACACTCTAATTTGTCTCAGTATTATGGCATAAAGTATGAGTTTAGCGAAGATACTGTTACTGTTTATTTGTTAAAAGAGTTTATATTTGGTAAGCTACACTAACTTTCTCAAATTATAATAGAACGTGTTATTAATGTCGTCGCTTCAGAAAAAAATACCTAGTATAAATTTTGGACGCCAAAAAATGATATTAATTCAAAATTAAACCTTAATTTGTTGTGATCAAATTAATTCAAAAATAAAGTTGGATTGAGTTAAAATATAATGTAAAATGTGTCATTTATACTCAGTAGAGCATACTAATTGAGGTGAGCAATTAATGTAAGTTGGAAGTAACGAAAGCAATTATAGGTACTTAATATTAAAAATACAAATAGATTATCAAAAAATATTTTCGAACAGGATCGTCCAAGTTAATATGAACGGAAAAATCAAAAATAGTAGTTTAAATATGAAAATCATTTGGATTAGTAATAAAATCACATTTCTTGGGTAATAAGGAAAACCAAATATAACTTAAGAGACTTGCCTAGGTTTAGCTTGGCAGCAATATTGAGAGAAAACATACCCCTGCCATTGATTTGTACAATTTCTGCTGGAAATTGTTTTTAATTTTTTCGAATAACATCCAATTTTTTAACTTCATTTTTTCGATTAGTGAAATACTACTGCACCAACTATCCACGTTAACAATTCTCTTGGTACCATAAATATTAGACCAGTTCAAGAAAACCGACCATTTTTTTTTCAAAATTCGCAGCGAAATATCTTCCTAGTCATGAGAAAAGAAGCCTGTGAAAACGGGAGTTCTGAATATTAGTATTGAAAGGTCGCTCATCGTGAATTTCTATTTTACATTTAAATAACATGGACATTTTTTTTTTAACTTTGGAATTTTATAACTCATTTTTGAATGATCATATCGGGATGAGCGATATAAATTTTTAAAGGAAATTGAACGCTACATTTCCTATAAACTACAGTTGGTCATTTTTCCTGAAAATTATGTACATACAATTCAAATTTTTTTTAAACTTCAAAGAGAGAATTAATTTCAAATGTTTCAAATTGAAAAATCATTTATTCTTAATATTAGAATAATAGAGATCTACATTGTCAACGACGTAGAACTTGATAAGTAATTCGATATTTTAAGTAAAATTTTTTTTTTAATAAAAATGATAAAATATTTAAGAAAAAAACGTTAAATTGATTACATGTTGAATTTTAAACTCCAATAACTATTAGAGGAGTGAACTTACGAAAAAAACATAAGAAACATTTTATTTAAAGCGTTCAATTTCCTTTAAAAATATATATTGCTCATCCCGATATGATCATTCAAAAATGAGTTATAAAATTCCAAAGTTAAAAATTTTTGTTTCATGTTATTTAAATGTAAAATAGAAATTCACGATGAGCGACCTTTCAATATTAATATTAAGAGCTCCCGTTTTCACAGGCTTCTTTTCTCATAACTAGGAAGATATTTCACTGCGAATTTTAAAAAAAATGGTCGATTTTTTTCAACTGGTCTAATAAATATGTTCACAAAATCTCACTTGCAAAGAATCAGTTGGTTGGTCATTTGATATTTGCTCTAAAATATGCAGAATAAAGTCTCATTCATCGTCCTAGAATTTCATAACTTTCCCTTTATCTGTTTCAAAAATAATCCCTTGGTGCTAGACATCATGAAACAGAGTAAAATAATCATTGACTACAGTTAAAATACATCGAAGTTTAACATGTTTTAGAAAAAAACAAACTGTTGTTCAAACAAGTAATATCAGTAATATGCTGTTTTGGTAATTTTGAATCTCACCTAATATTTGTGTAATTATTTTAATTATGTTTTAGGTACAAATTGTTGTTCTTTGTTCATTAGTCGAAATCTCAGAATCGGAATTGATTACTTAAAGTATGTGGCAAGGGAAATCCTTCTTGCCTTAGACTGTCTCCATAGAAATAATGTTGTACATAAAGACATTAAGGACACTTGTGTCTATATAAATGAATCGGGTAAGAAATATTGTTAAAACGTAATATTAATTATAAATTTATTCCATATCTTGCGTTCGGCGGATAGGAGCTACATGGTAAAAAAAGTATTTGATTAAAACAATAAACATCAAACACCAATCAATATATTGCATGCAATCAAATTAGAACATGCTTTAATTTGACGTTATTACAATATGATTATACCAGTTGATTGATATGACTGAATGTACGCATGCACAAACTAAATATTACAACTGAACGTGCAACAGTACAGTAATGTAAAGCGGCTTTAAATATATAGACATGAGAACAATGGGAAAATATGTTAAAAATATTTACTCAATCTTACCCCATAATTGATGACTTCCTCTTGCTATAATCGATTATTCAGCGATAAGAGGTATAGTATCCGTGTTTCGAGTGAATATGTTCGTCGTACCCTCCACCAGTAAGGGCAGTGGGATGGCTACTACATCCAGAATGCAAAAGGCAAACTATTACCTCATCAGAAGTGCTTCTCAGACCGTTACCTGGTTTGTGCTCTCTGTCCAGGGTTTCTGTATGGACAGAATTCTCAACTGAGAGAGCAGAACTTCCAGACAGAGCAGATATTTTGTCTTCGTCACAGCAATGACTGTATCCAGTATTCAGATGTGTAGCAGGCCATTTCTGCATTAATTGGAGGTCATTCCTTCCATGCCTCTCTGTCTGTTACCTTCCTTCCATACCTCTCTGTCTGTTACCTTTCCTTCCATGCCTCTCTGTCTGTTATGACTGTTTTGAAGTTTTTCTCGAAGCTATACTTGGGAATCATCTTGTCCGATGGCATTCCCATTATGGGATCGATTTCCAACTCTTTGTATAGCTTCTCCTTGTATGTAGACATTAAGTGGCGGCAGGTTCAGCAAGACTTCTAGTGCAGCTGTTGGGGTTGTCCTCATGGCTCCCGTGGCAGCCAGGCAAGCTTGCCTTTGGATGCTACTTAGCTTTTGGATCGCCCCAGCCTGACGAGTCTTTGGCCACCATACCACCAAGGCATATGCTATCGTTGGTCTGATGACTCTGGTATACAGTATGTCGCTAATGTATGGAATAAATTCATTATTTCCAAAATAAACGACTTTTGAAAAAAATCCAAAAACAGGTCAATTTTAATTTTTGAATCGTCATCACATGATGTAGATGTAACGAACATTGCGTTACCAGTATTAACGTGGTGACGTAATCGGCAATTTTTTAAATACAACCATGTGTCTCAAGACACCTCATTAGAAAGGTCTTCTAATCGTCTTTACAATGATTTTGAATATTTATTTGTACAGGGTCAACCAAAACTGTTTATTTACTAAAATACAGAGAAATGTTTAGTAAAAAACAATTAAATTATATTAAATGTTCAAACTGATGACCTTCAGCAATAATGCAATTAGACAGCCGAGTAATAAATTCGTCTCTAGCGTTTACGAGAACTTCAGGCGTTATTTGTGCAATTTCCGTTCTGATATGATCCTTCAACTCTTTTATATCATTTGGGCAGCTTTGATAAACTTTGCTATTCATAAAAAAGTCTGAAGGTGTCAAATCTGGTGACCTTGGTGGCCATTCGATCGTTCCTCTTCTTCCTATCCACCTATCTTGAAAAACAGCATTTACGTAGGTTCGTAAATCAAATGCGTAATGTGGGGGTGCCCCATCCTGCTGAAACCACAAATCACATCTATATTTGGAAATAGTTGATTTAATTGTGGTAATAGATAATCCTGAAGAAATTGAAGATATCGAGGACCGGTCAAGCTTCCTTCAAAAAAATATGGCCCTATTTTTTTATTGTTTATAATGCCGGCCCAAACATTCACCTTTTCAGGAAATTGTGTCCTATACTCCTGCATCCAATGGGGATTTTCACTTGCCCAATATCGATACGTCTGGCGGTTGGCATTATTTCACAGAATTCGATTCTCCTATCTAACAGCTCTTGGACCAAATGTACCTTATACGCATGCCACTTCTCCTTTTTCAGCACTCTAGCAACAGTAGAATGGTGTAAATTATTATCCAGCGCAACTTGTCTCGAGCTGGTGCGGGGATTTTCTTGAAACTCAAGGAAAACGTCAACTTTTTTGTCTTCGGAAATTGACTTTCTACCACTTTTGGGGAGATCTGTAACATGGCCCGTTTCTCGAAACTTTTTGAGAAATGGGTTCACGGTTGGTGTATTTAGCATTAAATAAATTGCCAAGTTCTTTCTGTGTCCTTACTCTATCTCCATTCTCCATTATTATTACTCCATTATTAATATTTCGATTCGTTCAGTTTCTGTAAGTTTCATTAATAAATTATGCTAATTTAAAGATTTTAACTATTGAACACTTGACTGATACACATCAATTAGTGTTAAATTAGAATTTAGTACTATTATCAGTAACGTATCCAAAAACAGAAATATTTTTTGGGTACACTACGATGTTTTATTTCCAGTGGCGGTCCTTACAATAACTTAGTTCATTGAATTAGAATGTATGATTAAAATTTTACCAAATAAACAGTTTCGGTCGACCCTGTAGAAATAAATATTCAAAATCGTTGTAAAGACGATTAGAAGACCTTTCCAATAAGGTGTCTTGAGATACTGTGTTGCATTTAAAAAAATTGCCGATTACGTCACCACGTTAATACTGGTGACGCAATGTTCGTTACATCTACATCATGTGATGACGATTCAAAAATTAAAATTGACCTGTTTTTGGATTTTTTTCAAAAGTCGTTTATTTTGGAAATAATCAATTTACTCCATACATTGGCGACATACTGTATATCCATATGATCATAATTTTAATGTGCCTCCTCTGGACTTATGACGGGGTTATCTGTCTCAAAAATATTTAATAAAACTCAGATTTCGTGAATCTCCCATGATCAACAAATTTAGTGAGATCGCGGTAGAAGATTTAACAAATCGATACTCGAAGCGAAGGCTTTTACTGAAATTATGAATTGCACTAATATCTACAAAAAATACAAAATCTCTGCATTTTGGCTGAAGTTCAATGCTTTTATTATGAGTCACAAAGTTATAATTCCCAAGTATTCAACTACCAATCAAATCAATGTATTCCTTCTGAAATCAATATTGCCAGACAAGTACAAGGTAAATATCCTTCGTCCAAAAGCTCTGAGGGCATGATTCTGGACTGATGATAACGCTGAAATCACATTAATACATTTACCCCAATGAAGGGAATGCTAAGAAGTAGATGTTGCTTCCTAGTGAACAGTCTACTCTTTGAAAAGTAATTTTCAAATTTGTAAGACGTTATAATAGTATGGTACTATTATCTTGACGTCTATTGATAACACGCTTTACTTAAATATGACAATTGTTACAGGAAACTGTAATTAACTGATTATATAACTCATTCTTTTTTTTTCTTATTTTTTTGGGAATCAAACCACAATAATGTTTTTTTATTTTTTATTTCGACGTTTCGGTTTTTATTAACAAAATTTCCAAAATAAGCGAAAAAAAGCGCTATCCCAATAAAAACCGTTCCTGGATCGTGCACTTCACTGGATTCCATTTTTAGTGGACTACATATCGTTAAAATGTCATAAAATAAAATATTTTATTTCACATTTTACCAGAGGTGTGATCTACTATGAATGGACCTTAATAAAATTTGACAACAAAGTTTTGTAGTCTTCAACTTCAAAATATTATTGATTGTCTAGTTGTCAAATTTTTTCGTTGTGTCAGATAGGGACCAAAAAAATTATTTCTATACTATAAATAGTTAATCTTGACAACGGTAGCTGGAACGCTACCGAAACGTCGAAATAAAAAATAAAAAAAACATTATTGTGGTTTGATTCCCAAAAAAATAAGAAAAAAGAATAAGTAATGCCACAAGGAACTTATAGAACATATATAACTCATGTTCTAATGAACCAATACAATCCTTGAATTTCCCTTAGTTACGACGTATTGATAAGTGAATAACCCCTTATATTGTGATCATTTCCATAGTAACGGGTAAGCTCAATGAAATGTCAGTTAATTCTTCAAAATGCAGCGCTTCGGTGTCATTTCAAGTGGTGAAATTGATCAAGAAATTGAAAATTTTACACCAGATTATTCGTTATATAATCGTAACGAATACCAACTCGAGCATAGACAATATTTTTCGATTATTTACCTCTTCACTCGACGTATTTCGCGAAACCACAGATTATAAAGACAATCTGTGGCGAAACACCACTCGAGCTGCGCTCTCGTGATGTTTCGCCAAATACGTCTCGTGACTCGGTAATTGAATATTGTCTATGCTCTTGTGATATTATAAGTGAATATATTTACTTGACTACAATATAAATTATTATTTTATATTAATTAGGCTGTCATATTTTCAATTGGCAGCACCAGTATACCATTATAACCTTTGCAGTATACTTCAAAAGTGTTTAAACTACAAATAACATGTTTAATATTTCTAAACTACATTTGTTGAATCCAAATAATTCAATTTCTATTACGGAAAGTTGAAAGAGCATTTGATCAGCAATTTTCAATTAAGTTGACAACATGCTTTGCCTAAATTGGGGTGTTGAAAATATAAATATACATATAATGCAAAATGACGATCGTGGTAAAGTGGAAAGAAAAAGAAGTAGCGTGGAAATTTTTTTTAAAATAACTCAACATTCAAATCCCTTCCGCAAACTTCTAAGCTGAAATGTTCATTTATTCATCAAGAATCTTTAGATTTTCTTCTAAATTCATTATTTTTTGCTAAATAAGTTAGATTTAATGAACACTAACACACAAAATTAGGACCAGCTAAATTGTCACAAGTTACACAAATGCTCAAATCAAAAACATCACGGAACATCAGAACAGCATATAAACGCGCACTCATATCTACCACTTAAAAATAAACCATGGAGTTAAGCTTAGGTGATGGTGCAGCGAGCTTAATTTTTTAAGCCTGCCTTGCATGTCAAGCCAAAGTATTGCAATCGGGCATACGTCCAGCCTTATTCGGAAATATAATTAAGGCGAATTGATTTCCGTTAATTTTTTTTAAATCATCAACATCGAGTCAAAATTTAAAAAGTCATATAAGATCAAAATCTACTGACGTTTTAAGGCGTCCATATTTTTGTACCTAAGTGTATTAAGGTTAGTAGAGAATTTGAACTGAACTAACGATTGGTTTAAATCTCATGTGATTTATGAAATATTTGGAACCTTCTTATTACCAACAGTCTCAGTGTTTTAAGAAACAACATACAAATTTACATTATGACATTCAGTACTTATGATAATTTTATACAATTACACCTATATTTAAAATATACTTGAAATAATTACTAACATATATTCTGTATTGTCCAAGCAATTATGACTATCTGGCAGGTAAATCGATATTCGGTGGAACTCGCATAACAATGTGGTGGAATACTTATCTGCTTGGAAGTTATTGATTGGCTTTTTACTATACTTTATTTGGATATAACTAACTAAATTTTGTTATTTATAGTTCGTTTCAAAGGAGTTGATAGCACAGGTCGGGTGTCTCAAATTTTTTTATATCTCATTGATGTTTCACAATGTATGTGTAATCGATCAAATACCAATAGGTAATAAAATGCAAATGAAGCATATGCAGTGAACCAAACGATCCATAGTCATAGAACAGGGTTGTTTATGATTTTTACTTAACGTTTATTATAATTAATATTATAATGACTATTTCACTAGAGTAAATTGAAAACTGACAAAATTTGAAGGTTTTGAACTGGCAATTTTTTGTCTTGTCGCGGCAATTTTTTGACGTTTAATATATCAAATCTAAACATATGATTTTTTAGTTTTTCTCTCGTGAAATAGTTATGTCGAATACCACTCAATTAAAAATTTTGTAAGGTAAAATTTTTCTCTTGTCGTATTCAAGTTTGTTGCTTTTAGGTAATTTTGCTCATGACATTTAATCCAAAACCACTCGCCTGACGGCTCGTAGTTTTATTAAAAATGTGATTCGCAAAATTGCCAAGCAACAAACTTTCATGACAATCGAAAAATTTTGCCGACAAAATTTTCACTCTCGTGAAAATAAAAAGTAATTGTGCTCTAAGATTTATATACACACATATTCTTGTAAAAATAAAAAAAAATATAACAAATTATTGCAGGTGAACGTTACTTTAACTATCATATATACAACAATCTAATCTGGATCATTTGTTGGAAATATTCCTCAAAAACGTCAGACGTCATTTCTTCGTGGTAGTCTTTGCTTGAATTAGATTGAAATTCCAATAATCCTTGATCCAAAAATCCGTTTTCACTGCCTATATGGGTTATAATAAGCCTGCGTCCCTTTCCAGATGGAAGTCTTATTCCTGTTGAGTTCACCAACCCTCCATGACAGCTTGTCGGGAATTCAGAATATTTTTATCTTGCCAGACTTTCGATAAGGTGTGTCCTTCATTTAGCCAGGTTTCATCCAAATAGAAAGTATTCTTACATTCGTTGCGATATTTTCGGATTGATCTTAAGTATCCTCGTCTCCAGCAAACAATATCCGGAATATCAATAAGAACATATTTTCTGTTCTGTTTTTCCCACCGAAAGTTCATTCCATAAAGAATTCTCCATACTCTATTTCTTGATAGTTGTGGCAGGTTTTCGTCATTCTGGGCAGCTTGCACAATCTTGTCCAATGTTGGTATTTCTTTTGCGAAATACATACCATGCACTATTCTATGAACACTGTTTTTAACATCGTCGTCCATTTCTAATGGTTTCTTCCCCGGGCGAGGAATAGTTTCACCGAAGTTCCGGTATTATCTCCCACGTAAAAATCTATAAATCGTTGGTTCTCCTACCCCTATCATATTGACACAGTTCGTAATTATGTTGCGAACAGAACTTCTGGGGTTTTGGTGCACACGAGCATCATGAACGTTCAGGATCAATGTTTTTTCCCGCAAAGAATATGTACTTTTGCTAACTCGTTGAATAGGAATTGGAGAAAAACTTGAACTTGAAGTCATCTTAATTAGACCAATAGACGTTACATGCTAGTTACCGAATACTAACTACTTCAAATTTTATTCCATAGGGGTACTTAGATTTAAATATTAATTGTACCTGTATAGGTTACGGGGCAGGTAGTTCCGTCGCGCTTATGGTTTACAACTTTATTTTGGCTGAATCCCCGATCCGTGCTATCAACTACATTGGGACAGACTTTAATAATATACTTATATCATTGATATTTTTCAGGAGTACAAATAACAAATTATAGTATTCATCGGAGATTATTGGATCTTAATAATCAAATTCAACATAATGATTATAGTAAAAAGAATGATATTTTTAAGTTTGGAATTCTTATGCTATCTCTATTAGTCGGAGAGAAGAGAGAAGAAAATGTAGAAATGTCAAATTCGTTTTCATCAGATGTTTATGATTTTTTGAAAAGGTATAGTAAATTGAAATATTTTTATTTAATAGTATACTAGCAGACCCGACAGACGTTGTCCTGTCGTCTTATCATATTATACAAATTTTGACTATTTTTATTTTGGATGAAAAATATCACATTGTTACTTATTTTGGGTGGCTAAATCAGTATTGTTAATTTTTTGATAGAAGGAATATATTTCTTGAAAATTCGACTTTCCTGAATTTTCTTACAACTTTTCGGACAAACTAATTTTTTTCAATGACCGTATAAAAAAACTCCTATATACTAAATGCCATTAAAATCGGCCCATCCGTTTGGAAGTTGTTCAGTATGAATCCCATTGCAGCGCCACCTACCGGAACTATAATCCATTCAGTTACTTAATCAAACACACACATATAATTTCATCGAAATCGGTTCATCCGTTTAGGAGTTGTTCAGTATGAATCCAATTGCATTAGGAGTTGAACAGTATGAATCCGATTGCAGCGCCACCTCCCGAGACTAATTGTTAATATGAACCATCCAGTAACTTACTCAAACACACAAATAAAATTTCATCAAAATCGGTCCATCCGTTTAGGAGTTGTTCAGTATGAACCCGATTGCAGCTCCACCTACCGGGACTAAATGTTAATGTTAACGAAACTGGTGCAGTAAAGGATTTATCCAAATCATGGCGTGAAAACCTACAGAAACTGAAGACAAATCTATAAATGTTTGCTTCATGTTAGAGGTATGTCCACATTTTAAAAACTTTGCAATACATTTTGCAACATTCAATTCATCTTATCTCTGAGGTAATCCTATCTTTTAATTCCTGAATATTGGCAGGAGTTGTTTTATAAACGATGTTTTTTAAGTGACCCCCACAAGAAACAGTCTAAAGGATTCATGTTGGGTGAAAATACTTACTTGAATTTGAAAATAACCAAGCCAACTCAGGTGTAATACTATTTTTCAAAAAATCTAAATAGTCCGGACCATTTTCCATCAATGAAAAAGTTAGGGAAGGTTAGGGAAAAAAGGGACCAATTATTTTGTCGCCTATTATTCCAGCCCATACATTCAGTTCTTGTGGATATTGGGTGTGGGTTTCACGCATCCAACGAGAATTGTTACGTGACCAGTATCTACAATTATGCCAATTCACGTTTCCATTAATAAAAAAGTTGCCTCATCGCAAATTACTTTTGGATCGCTTTGATTGTAACATTTTTCCATCATTATGTCTGCAAACTCTTCACGTCTATCGACATCATCATATGACAACTCTTGAACTAATCTTATTTTGTATGTATGGAATTTATTTTCACTTAAATATTTCATTACGGATGTTTGCGAAATATCAAGTTCCTGGATATTTGTCTAGTACTCAAGTGTGGATCAGGAAACAAACATCTAATTATTTGTTTTCAGTTGATGCAGTTTTTCTGCTCACTGATTTGTATAAATCTTTTACTGAACCAGTTTTATTAAACTTTTTTACTAACTTACTGGATATGAATTATTGTAGATATTACACGTTTCATGTTGACTTCTACGCATATCATTAAAATCTCAATTCGTTATTTTTCAGATATACTATCGATTGTGACTTTCAATAAACACCAACAATACTAATTTATTAAAACGTCAAAGTTGTTATTGTAGCGGTCGTAGCTATCTGAATGTACTGTGATGCATTTTGACCTAATATAATAATATAAGAATAATATTTAATTAAGAAATAAATTCCCTTGAAACTAATTTCAAGAAATCATTAGAACGTGAAATATTACACAAATATAAGTACGAAGTCAAGTTCAAAGCATGAAATAAATATAAACATTTACTATTTAGGTAATACTCGTATTTACTTATGGTGAACATAACTCGTCGTGTAAATATATAAGCGACAACAACGAAAAGGAGAGATTATTCAATAATCAATATGAGATCAATCTGTAATCAGTTAATCTAAGATGAATTAATTATAACACCACCAATTAAGAGGCCTATCCACACCTTTAAAACCCAACATTACAGTACACACAACGCAAAAGTCTAGGGATATTTTTGTAAAATCCTAAAATTCATTGAAGACATTTTCATGTTCATATAAACTTGCTTCGACTGTAACTGTTGGTCTAAATACTTACTTTTTTATATAAAAAAATTGCAAAACAGATAATACGTCTTTTAGAACTTTTTTCACAAGGGACGAAAAAAACTGACATTTTAATGTTTTATTTAATTCCGATTTTAGTCATTTCTTACAATTGCCCGTATTGTAGTAAATTGATTAGGTAACGAGGGTATTGATGTATTGCCATGGCCAGCACAGACACCGGACTTGAATCCCATTGAGCACGTATGGGACATGCTCCAACGACGAATTACTCCACTTATAGGCAATGAGTTTCAATTTCGAGAGCTTCTGAGAGTACAACGTACACAAATACCTCAAGCAGACATTAACAATGTAATTTTGAGCATGAATTCTAGATGTAGAACTGTGATAAATCAACGTGTTGGCCATAGTTTATTTTTTGTGTTTTTTGTATTTTTTTTGACGTTTGGGAAACAGTGGTTTTTAGAATATTTTTTTTGTTCAGTTTTCTGTTATTTTTTGCAAAAAAGTTAATGTTTTTGACATATTAAACAACAATCTAAACTATAAATTTTGTAGTACTTTTTCACGTTGATAACAGGTAAAAACACGACTACTTATAAAAATATCCCTAGACTTTTGCGTTGTGTGTATTATTTAAACTTCGGCGGAGATAATGTAAATGTACCTATAACTTCGAAATATTGGATATAGGTATAGGGAACATTACATGAAAAATAATCAGTATATCGTAAGGATTTCAAAAGGCAAAAAATATACAGGGTAATCCATTTGAAATAACGAAGTTTATTATTATTACGAAAAAAGGAAAGATCTGACAACAATGTAAATACCACCATAATATCGGCCATTTCACAAGATGCTTGTACACCAAAATCTATAAAAATCGTGCGATCCGTTTCCGATATAATTGAGGCGTTCCATACTTAGAACTCACTCTGTATAGATAGTGTAAGCTGGTCGTTAAACATATAAAAATGTTTCACAATTATGTGAATGTGAAGATTCTAAAAGTACAACTAAATCCATGTTTGACTAACTTGTGAGACATCCATACACCAAAAACAATTAGACTTTTCAATAAAATTCGTAGGATTATGGTTCGAGTTGTTAATATTATAAAATATTTTTTAGATGTCTCGCAAAAAATGAAGCTGACCGTTTTACAACTAGTCAGTTATTGAATCACTCATTTTTTAATACACCTTTGGTAAATAATCCTCCCAAACGTGTGCCGGAAGAAATCGAAATGGAAAGAAATATGTCTCCAGAAATTATTCCAACGGACTTACAAATTATGATGATTGGTTCTCCAAATAGTCAGTCAAGGATTAGTAACGAATTTGAGTTTTTACAACATTTAGGCAAAGGAGCTTACGGCGATGTCATTAAGGTAATCCTTTTGTGATGGCTTTGAATAATTTGTGCAAATATGAAGAATTATGTATATAACTTGTATGTATGTGTGTAGTTTGGATCTTGGTCTCGGACCAATCGACCAGCACTATTCTTTTTTCTATTCTATAATTAAGTTAGTGTATGTACTGTATATATGCATTTGTTTATCGTTTTTACAATTTTAGGTAATCTATATATTATATTAAAAGGAAAATATCAATGTTTAAAAATACTCATTATTTTTATTTCACAATATTTTATAAGTTTTACAATCTCCTTTGTTAGACTGTTTGACCGACATATTTTAATGTGTTTCCACCTATCTTTTCTAAATTCTGCTCTTCGCGAAAATATGTACATATATATGTTAGGATCAAACACCGATATCGGCCAATGGTCGAAAAATACGGCCAAAACGCGTTCTGGCCCTTAGCATATTGCCAAAATCCGAAATTACGCTTTCCGGCCGCTTAATGTAGACCAGAACGCATTCGGGATCTTTTGCGATTGCCAGAACGCGTCTAACACACAATTAAACCGTCCAAAAACCGATTTTGTGCATGTCTCAGCTTGCAAATTGTAAACGACACATACTTAAAACATCTACTTGTTTTTACACGAACTATTGTTATGATACTTGCTGTTACATAGTACCCTTACCCTTATTTTTACAAGCTTTTGCTACCTTTACCTCTGTAAGTAAGAGTAAGGGTACTATGTAACAGCAAGTGTCATAACAATAGTTCGTGTAAAAACAAGTAGATGTTTTAAGTATGCCATTAAGTCACCAGAATTATACGTAGACGAATAACAAAATTCTTTCAGACTAACTTGGGAATTTCAATACACATTCTGGCAATTGCAAAGGCTCCAGAACGCGTTCTGGTCTACACTAAACGACCGGAAAACGATATTTCTGACATTGGCAATATACTAGTGGCCAGAACGCGTTTTGGCCGTATTTTTCGACCATTGGCCGATATCTGTGTTTGATCCTAACATTATACACCTTTTAACTTAGCTAATAATACACTTGTTTACTTTATTTAATTTCACTATCTATACTATATGATACCTATTACTATCCTACCCTAAAAGTCTTCCTTCCATTTTCTTAGTTACATAATAAACAATGTTTCCATTCCACCCCTTGAAAATGATGTAAACCGGTCGGGTCTAAGATTTTGTAAAACTTATAAAATATTGTGAAATAAAAATAATGAGTATTTTTAAACGTTGATATGTATGAATTTCACAGTGTAAGGGTTGAAACTATCAATTTATTAAAAGGAAAATTCTTAAAATTTAGACAGTTCGGGACAGGAAAAAGATGTCGACATGCGGTTACCTGTTGCTAAATAGGTATACTTTTATAATCCCCGATTAAAACTACATACTCCTATTGAATATTTTCCAAAGATAACTAAATAAAAAAGTTAGATTTTTGAAAATTTAAGTGGTTTTCCGTGATGTAAAATTACCTGCCTTCATGAATATGGTACTTCGAACAAATCGAAGGCGCAATAATAATAGGCATGTGGTGCGAAGTAGGTGACTCGTCTGTCAATAGTCAGTATGGGTACTTGACGTTTTCAACTTACGAATCCGTACTAGAAGTATGAGACCAGGGGCCGTATTCTTGACTGAGGGAGTAGAGCATCCAAAGAGAACACATTTTTTGTCTTTATTTCGCTTGGTTACTCTGTCACTTTACTGACAAGGACAAAAGATCTCTTCTCTCTGGGAGCTCCGTTCCCTGGCCCTGCGTCGGAGTCGAGTTAGACCAAGCAATAGGTAAATATTTTTGACAAAAATCCTAGTAGAAAACGGATGATGCCTTCATATAAAAGGCATTTCGTAGTATCATTCTGATATGTTTTGGACAAAAAAATGTTCAGTAATTTGTTATGAACATTTAAAACGAAAAAAACCTTATTTTTTCTTTTTTTTTCATATAGCGTAAAACGTACTGAAACAATCTCAATGGTATGCATAGATCAATCGTAGATAATTAAAATACGAACAAAATGAGGGGTCGAGCGAGTCAATCGGATAATTAGGAACCGAGCAAATCAGGAAAAACCGGAAATTTAGACATTTTTTTGAAAATTCATAATCCTCGTCACTTTTTATTTGCAATAGCTGAAACTTGGTACAAAAGAAGTTCTTCGTATGCCATTTATATGCGCGAAGAGCAGACGCCAAGCGACGGTTACTTTCATCGCAATTGCAATTTTAATTTTTTCATACGATAATTTTCAACGTGTCTGGATGAGCGGTCGATTGTCCGATTTAAAATTTGACAACTGTTTTGAAAAGTGTAAATGTAGAGCAGCAAAACGTATATTCTCGATTTGAAATCGAGTGATGCGAAGTCGGCCAAAAACGCCAGGGAACGTCGGCGAAAATGACAGAGCTGGAAAGCGGCTGAGTGGTGGATGAAGCAGCGAGAGATCGGTGACCGAGGAGAGATATTATACATAGATATACGAGCGCGCTGACGCGCGGCGTGTCTATGGTTTGCGTTTGATTATTTTGGCAAATAATAAAGCTATTCCATTATTTTCTTTTATTTTCAAGTACCTGGAGACAAAACCGACTAGTAACTACGATTTTATTAATAATCAAGAAATGCACTTTTGTGATAAATAAACACACTGAGATATATTTTTTTATTTATTTAAATTACTGTTTATTATGTTGATAATATAACTTTACATTATGAAACAAATTATCAATAATAGGGAACTTGCCCATTTTTTTTTATTCTACTAAAATGTGTGTTTATATATGAAAACACATTATACCAAATATCAGTCCTTAAATCGCAATACTTATTTCACAATAAATAATTAAAGTTGGAATCGCCACCGGGTGTATTCAAACGAAGAAAAATGCGCGGCAGCGGCTGTGACGTCACACCGCACCTCGCGCATCAGTAACCGCAGAAACAGCCATTTGAAGCATTATTGATTTTTTATCGAATTCGAATCGTTAGCGTCAGTTTCTCAGTCTTTAAGTGTTGTTTGAATTGTCGGTTCACAATCGCCTGACTCGAAAAGTGCGGTCTGACGTCACAACCAATGGCAGCGCGTTTTAAGAGCAGTTCAAATTATTCAAATTTTAACCCTTTATTTCTCAGGTAATTTAATCGTTATTGGAATTTTTCTTTTTCTACGAAGTTCCTTATGATAATATCTTACGATTTTAATTGTTTTTAAATGATTTTATTTTTTTGGCAAGTTCCCTATTATATTGTAATAATAATAACATATAAAAATGCTTAAGTACATAAATGACTTTTTCTACGATCACTATCGAAAGTCGTCTTTTGTGCCTTGAAAAGCAACTGCAAAGTTGATGTTTTCCGCGAGCTGTCATAATTTGACATTATTGTTGCTCTTAAGCAGAAAGTAGCTTTGAAGCACGCCTAATTTTCCGCGAGCTGTCATAATTTGACATTATTGGCGCTCTTAAGCAGAAAGTAACTTTGGCGCACGCCTAATTTTATTTATAGATAATTTTGGTGTGATAGTAGAAAAAATCTTGTGTGTATTTAGAGCAGAAAGTCTTTTGGTAGTTTCGACAGATTGCCGCGCTCCGCTACTGCGTCGCGTGGCAACTTTCTGTCTCGACTACCAAAGTACTACTTTCTGCTGTTGATACACAAATAGCTATTTATTATTAGCGAACCGCACGCATATTTACAATAATCGTATTTTCTTAGAAGGTATATGACATTCCATGTCATTGTCATTTTTAATTTTCCACCCCCAATCATTAGCTGCTAAAGTTGTTTCCTAACCAAATCTGTAATTGATCAAAAACGCGGAAAGCGTGCTTTTTTGCTACTCCTTCTGTCGGTGGCAAAGTTTCTAAAGCAAATTTTGTTTTTATTTTGGCTTTGCCGACATATAAATACCTCAAATCATTCAGTGAAAATGTGTTTGGTTTTGCTATACATTTTTTCTCTACATTGTTACTACATATACCCATTATTAGAGAGTTATTGAAACGTCTTTTGGGATTTCCTTTATTAAAAGATTCCTCTATTTTGACATATACGCATGCGCATTTCCTAAGTTTGTCTTAAAGGTTTTTATGTAAATAAAGGATATCCTATATTTAAATTAAATACAGGAAAGGAAAATTTTAGTTAAAGCTTTTTAATTTTGACATAAGTTTGACATACTTTTGTCAATATGTGACAGAAAATAATTGTTTTGTCGAGCGAAATATTTTAAATTGCACTATTTTTCGTTAGATTTGCTATATTTTTTATATAATTATGAAACTATCATCAAAAACGTTGAAAACCGTCTTCGTTTCACCTATGAGGATTATATTATTATGCTAAAGGTACGTTTTCCTCCACATTCGCAGCGAATTTGGGTAGCAGCTACTCAGTATCTACGCGTAGGAAAACACTCCCGTTTAAATACATGAATAGGTGTCTTGACGAATAAGTCGTCGCTACTTTTTCGCGGCTATTAGCGACTGGCGAATGTGGAGGAAAACGTACCTTAAGAAAAGTGGTTTCCCAGAATCCATTTAAAAATAGCAAAGATACATGGGATGATGTCAAACATGGTATGTTTGTGCTCACTAAAAAATATTTCACAGTCAAACGTATTTGCCAACACAAAATAAACATCTCTATCTCTTCAGCATTCGCTCCCGCTAAAATTGCTATTTCTAATTGTTCTTCCATAATATAAATTAATATTACAATAAATAGATCCACATAAATAAAGCAGCATAAAACATAAATGTCATAATAAAAGTGTCATAATAAAATAAAGTTTTTGGTCTTGTATTTGTTACTTTCAATAACTCTATCAAAAGTCACATTAAAGGATACTTTAATAAAGGAACTTTTAATAAAAGCAGCCTTTAGTACAGATCTTCAATAACTCTCTATTAGCTCATAACCAGTTTTCACTATGATATCGCAAGTGGCATTAGCATCATGAAAATTTAAATCTAATTCTAACAATTTTTCGTGAGAAAATGAATCTATTATTATTTTATTTTTTCCTACTCTGTAAAAACACGATGTAGTATCTGATCCGCAAAAAGCATGTAAAAATGCTACTACTTTTTGTAAAATTGGATATTTGAAACTGTCGCTGCTATAATACTCGTTGATTTAGAACCTTTTGACTCTTTGTAAAAGTAAATGTTTTCAATGTTTTGAGCCAGTTTCCAAAATAATCAAACGCAAACCATAGACACGCCGCACTTTAGCTCGCTCGTATATCTATGTTTAATACCTCTCCTCGGTCACCGATCTCTCGCTGCTTCCCCCACCACTCAGCCGCTTTCCAGCTCTCAGTCATTTTCGCCGATGTTCCCTGGCGTTTTTGGCCGACTTCGCATCACTCGATTTCAAATCGAGATTATACGTTTTGTTGCACTACATTTACACTTTTCAAACCCGTTTTCAAATTTAAAATCGGATAATCGACCGCTCATCCAGACACGTTGAAAATTATCGTATGAAAAAATTAAAATTGCAATTGCGATAAAAGTAACCGTCGCTTGGCGTCTGCTCTTCGCGCATATAAATGGCATACGAAGAGCTTCTTTTGTACCAAGTTTCAGCACTTGCAATTTAAAAATGACCAAGATATGAGTTTTCAAAAAAATGACTAATTTTCCGGCTTTTCCCGATTTGACCGGTTCCTAATTATCCGATTGACTGGCTCGACCTCTCATTTTGTTCGTAGTTTAATTATCCACGATTTATCTATGCATACCATTGAGATTGCTTCAGCGTTTTACGCTATAAAAAAAAACTAAAAAAATAAGGTTTTTTTCGTTTTAAATGTCTATAACAAATTACTGAACAACATTTTTTTGTCCAAAACATATCAAAATGATACTACGAAATTTATTTTATATGATCGCATCATCCGCTTTCTACTAGGATTTTTGTCAAAAATTACTATACTCGTATGCTCCGTTGCTTGGCCTAAGTACACTTCGTTTAGTATCACTGCTCCTTTCTTTTTGTTGTCCCGCTGCAATTAATATTTATTTCTGTAGTTTTAAGCCGTATATAATCACAGAGACAACTCTCTGATAACCACAAAAAGATTTCTAACTTGTGTTTATTATACGTTACAAGATTGTGAAGCGTAAATGTTCAATTTTTTACAAAGGGTACGTAACTAAAATTTGTTTTAGTTGAATATTTGTAACAATACACGCGGAATTTGGCAGTAGCTAACTGACTGGCAGAGTATGGTGTCATGTGCATAGTACAATCGAAGTACCCTACAATGACACCAAAGTATGCCTGATACATGTAAGAAAAAATCGTCTAATATCTCATATTTATACAGAGTGAGTTTTAAGTATGGAACGCCTCAATTTTTTATAGATTTTGGTGTGGAAGGATTTTGTGATATAGATTAGATTAGAAATGGAGTGGCTCTTTGTCTTTGCAGATCTATTGTGGTTCTCCCTATTCTTAGATATCTACCGATATCTACCTTATTCTTTTTGTTAGACCTATTAGCCTGGATACCGCCTCCCTTGCGTAGCTCTCTGCCCTCGGTTTTTCTTCTCCGAATAGGTGAAACCGCACCCTTACTAGGCCTTCGGACTCACAGAGTATTTGCTCCGCGGTTTAGTCTTCTTCCTGGCAAAACCTACGTAGGCTGTCATCTGCTATGCCAATTGAGTGCATATGCTTCCTCAGCCTACAATGTCCGGTCAGCATTCCCACCATCATCCTCGTCGTTTCTCGACTTTGACATAGTAGGTCGCCCGAAGGACTTTTAAGGAACAGTTTAGCGTGGCTTTGTACTGGGGTTTTATGCCACCAGTGCAACGCCTGGTTGTTTATCCATTGGTGGATGCTCTCCTTAGTGAGGTTTTTTGCAATTCCACAGGAAGGTTCTGGCCCTATCATGACCTCAGTCTCTCCCTGCTTGGCTAATTCATCGGCCTTTTCATTGCCTTTTATTCCTTGCTGAGCTGGCACCCAGGCTAGGGTCACTCTATTGTGACTACCTAGTCTGTTGAGGGCCTTGCAACACTCCCACACCAGATTTGACGTTGTCCGATATTAGCTTATCGCCTTTAGTGCTGCTTGGCTGTCGGAGTAGATGACGATTCTTTGGTTATCCACCTCCCGTCTCATCAACTCTTCTGCACAGCATTGCACCGCGATTACATCTGCCTGAAGGACAGTGACATGTTTCCCTTAGAGAGATCGTGATCTTCTCTTGTACCCCATATATTCCGGCTGCTACTTCAGAGTCTGTTTTAGAGCCATTAGTGTACCAGTTGAGATTCGCTGTTATTGCAGTCCTTTCTCTTTGGAATGACTACTATGTATTCGTTTTTGAAGCTATATTGTGGGGCAATCTGATCCATTGTAATTCCCAGTATTGTATCTGCCTTTATTTCTTCATATAGCTTTTTATAGGCATGGACTTATCGGAGGAGGCCCCTGTAATAATCTGTGTCTAACAGATCTTGCATTTCCCTGAATGAAGATATGCAGTGGCGGTAGGTTTAGTATTACCTCCAGGGCTGCAGTCGGCGTTGTTCTCATGGCACCTGTGATACTCAAGCAAGCTTGCCTTTGGATACCACTTAGCTGCCTCTGCGTTCCAATCTGCAGTGTCCTGGGCCACCAGACTACTGATCCATAGGTTATCCCGGGCCTCACGACCTGTGTATATAACCATTTGGTCATGTTGGAATTTAATCCCCAATTCTTTCCATACATTTACCTGCACCTTCCCAGAGCGATTTTTTCGATGTGATAATTTCATGTAAGCTTCTGGTCAAAGATTACCCATAGGTATTTAACTTCTTTCGCTAATGGAATTTCCACTCCGTTTATTTGCGGCTTTTGTGGACCTTGCAAATTTCTCTTTTTTGTAAACAGTACAGTGTAGTTTTGTGGGGGTTCACTGCCAGTTCTTCCTCCCTACACCAGCCACTTACTATATTAAGCGCCATTTGAGTGCTAAGTCTGTTGACTTGCTCTGTTGATAGGCATACTGACTCTCGCTCAGAGGGCGCGTTTTCAGAGCGCTGTCCTTTATGTACCTATCTACTAGCTTCTCTCCAAGGTCTTAGGAAAAAATGACGTTAGGCTAATTGGTCTATATGATTGGGGCGTTTGGTCTGAGATTCTACCCACCTTCGGAAGGTAGATGACCTTCACCTTCCTCCATATTACTGGAGTATATTTAAAGGCTAGGTTAGCCTTGAAAATATATACAGTGCTATTCAAAAGTCCCCTCCCCCCTCGTATCTTTTAAACGGCTACACTTACATTAATAAAATTTGGAGCGTGAAAATAAAGTGTTGTAAACTTCTCTACGAATAGTAACAGGTGACGTAATAGTAATAGATGAAGTCACAGTGCCACTCTGGCCAATAATTTTAAATAGGATCTTATGGCAAGTGATATCTCGTTTGAAAGGCATTGACATTGGCTACATAGCCATATTAATTTTGTTTGGGTTTAAACTAATTTTGACGGAAAAATTAAATAAATACCAAAGTTATTATTTCACATTTAAATATTGAAGATTTTTCAGTCCGCCTCTGGTTAGTTGTCAAAAAAATTGAAGTTTTTAATTTAATAGTATTTGTTGCTTTGCAAAGTTTTTCTAAATAGCTTAAATATTTAATTTTATTATTGTTTAACGAGACGTTCAAGAGTTTACATAGGGAAAATGGTACGTACTGAAGCCGACAAAGTAGCAGCTATCTTAATAATTGGTGAATCTGGAAAGAATATCCATGAAGTGGAACGTTTATTTAATGAGAGATACCCAGATCGCCCTATCTCGAGAACTTATTTGAGGGAGCTTCTTCACAAGTTTGAAGCAACAGGTAGTGTTCAAGATGCCAAATGATCTGGTCGACCAACATTTAGTGATGATAAAAAAATTTATATAGTTGCTGAAATGGTAGTAAATCCTACTTCCTCTTCAACTAAAGTTGCGTCTATCTGTGAAGTAAGTAAAAGTACATTACAGAGAGTGTTGGCTAAAAATAAATTTCATCCATACAAGTTAAAAATCGTGCACCACCTTTCGGATGACGACCCCGACAGAAGACTCGAATTCTATGAATGTATGACAAATAAAATTAGTCAAAACCCACATTACACAAAAACAATTTGTTTTAGTGACCAAAGTACTTTTTGCCTCAATGGAAATGTGAATACACAAAATGTAAGGTATTGGAGTGACACAAATCCTCACACCTTTCGTGAACAACATACCCAATTTCCAGAAAAAGTCAATGTGTGGGCAGGTATTTTGGGAAACCACATAGTTGGTCCTGTTTTCCTAAATTCAAATTTAAGCGGTGAAGTGTATCTGGAGATGCTACAAAATGCAATTGAGCCGTTAATTCTTGAAATTCTGGAAGATAATCCAGATGAATTCGGCCATCTGGAAATAACATTTCAACAAGATGGTACTCCTGCACATTATTATGGTGCAGTAAGACGTTACCTGGATAAAGAATATCGAGGTAGATGGATCGGCCGGCGAGGTCCTATACTTGAAATCCAAGGTTTATACTACTCAGATAGCATTGGCGTTTTGAAAGAAAGAATTATTGAAGAATGCAATGCAATTTTAGCTGACACATTCGAACGAGTACGACAAGAGTTTACTAATAGGATGTAGACGGAGCACATTTCGGATTTCTTGCTATAAGAATCCATTGTTGATATTTGATTAATTAAATTTAAAAAAATAATTTCAATAATTTTCGTACTTATTTAATTTATTCGTCAAAATTAGTTTAAACCCAAACAAAATTAATATGGCTATGTAGCCAATGTCAATGCCTTTCAAACGAGATATCACTTGCCATACAGCCCTATTTAAAATTATTGGCCAGAGTGGCAGTGTGACGTCATCTATTACTATTACGTCACCTGTTACCATTCATAGAGAGGTTTACAACACTTTGTTTTCACACTCCAATTTTTATTAATGTAAGTGCAGCCGTTCAAAAGATACGAGGGGAGAGGGGACTTTTGAATAGTCGATATTTTGGTATTTACTTTGTTGTCAAATCTTTCATTTTTTCGGAATAATAATGAACTTTGATATTTCAAATGGATCACCCTGTTTGTTTCTTGCCTTTTGAAACAAAACAAACCTGCCAATATTCAGGAATTAAAAGATAGGATTACCACAGAGATAAGATGAATGTTGCAAAATGTATTCCAAAGTTTTAAAAATCGCATGGCTTGTACTATTCAAATGTGGACATACCACTAACTTGAAACAAACATTTAAAGATTTGTCTTCAGTTGCTGTTGGTTTTCACGCCATGATTTGGATAAATCGTTCACTGTACCAGTTTCGTTAAACTTTTACTAATTTACTGATAGTAATCCTTGTAATGATATTTCTTAAATTATTAAGGATTATTTAAATTAAACGAATTTATTCAATCATTACCATAGCTAAATGTGTTATTTAAACTTCGGCGAAGATAATGTAAATGTAGCTATAACTCCGAAAGTATGTCATTTAGATATAGGGAACATCACATGGAAAATATTCAGTATTTCTTAAGGATTTCAAAAGGCAAAAAAATAACGGGGTGATCCATTTGAAATAACAAAGATCTGTCAACAATGTACATACCACCATAATATGGGCCGCATCACAAGACCTTTGCACACCAAAATCTATAAAAATCGTTTCCGAGATAATTGAGGCGTTCCATACTAGAAACTCACTGTGTATGTCACACAACAACTCCACCTCCATCCATACTATAGTTATTTTCTAAACATTCTTAATTCACTTTTCATTCTTTTTAAAAGATTACTTCCAAAGGAATCTAAATTCTATCAACAATAATAGAATATTATTAAACGAGCATATAATGATGGCTATTATTGATGATGGTACATAAACACCCAACCCGTTATATGCGAGTTGAAAAATCCACGATTACTTACATGTTTATAAATAATTTTTTCAATCTTACTGGCAAAAAATTTAATGACACTATTATTGTGCTGCTTCTCTTATGTTTGGCGAGGTAACATGCATTTCAGTGTCTGATTCGCTTTCCATATTATATTCTCTAGTAATCAATTAAATGAATAATAATTTTTATATAAATCATTATAAAATTAGCCAATAGAAATTACGAATTGATCATAGTTATGGCGTATAGATAACCGATTAAACGCTTGACGACGTGGTTTAATAAAACAAGACCTCGAGCTTCACTCTCGGGCTTTCATATCTGATTATTAATGCGAAAATAATATCGAGTCAAATTTATAAATACAAAAGAAATTTAGCAAAAAAAAATAGTCGACAATTTATCAAGGTCGTGTTATATTTATGAAGATTAATTCTTGAATCCAATTTTTTATAACCTTGCGCAATTTTTACTCCTCACTGTATTATCAGCGATTGTAGTCTCGATTACCCTACCTATTTCTTCATTTTTGCTTTCTCCAAACATATTCATTTTCAAACACTTCAACAGCTTCAACACGATTGATAAAATTTAACGTTTAAGATGTATTTATTTAGAGTACTGTCAGTTACACAGGCTGAATAATAGAGCGTGTCAAACAGGAAACCAAAGTATGATGGTACATCCATTTGACTGTTATAAAAATCAATAATCTCAATTTTTGATGATAAACTGTCAAACCGGTCAAAACTGTTCATGCGAAAAGTATCAAATTAAATCAATAAAAATTCAAGAATAAATTCTGCGGGGAGGAGATACAATCTTATATACTTCACGGGATGTAAGTTTCTAGTCTTGAACTTTATTGCCAGCCCTCGCTATCGTTCGTTCTCGAATAGTAATAGTATATTAAGATATAATAGCCGGAAGTGAAGCTTACCAGCTTACATCCGGCCCGTATGTCTTATGCTATTTTTTACGCAATCGGTTTTTTTCCGCTTTAAGTAGTTCCATACCAAGTGAAGCTCCGTTGATTTTCAATAGCATGGTTGGTTGGTTGGTAATCAGACGAAACAAGCCGGGTTAGTGGGCCCCAACTCCACAGCCGTTGGCTTATTGTATTGTCCTGTTTGTCTGCTAGTCCGTGAGAAGATTTGTGACCTTGATGAGATATAGAAGTCTCTTCACAGTATCTCTTTTGGTGAGGTTGGATACAGGGTCGCCCGGCCCTATCTGTCTATACCTCCACCAACGTAGAGCCTCGCATTCGAAAATTATATGGGTGGCTGTTTCGTCCTCCTCACCACATAATCTACATATAGGTTCGTCTTGGAAGATCCCATTGTGTAAAGGTGTTTTCTCAGGCCGCAGTGTCAGGTCATAAGTCCTGATGTCTCTCCTATTTAACTTTAGGATTTCTTCAGTAAGTTTTGGTATGGGTTGTTGAACCATCAGTTTACTGTGATTCAGCTTCGTAATTGTTTGCCAGTGTTTGCAAGGTGTTGTTTGTGCACCCACTGGTTTAATGTGGTTCTTACCGAAGCCTTTGTTATACCGGTTGCCGATCCTTCAAGTTAAATTCATTTGTTCATTTTGATATTTTGTTATATGGTTTTACATTATTTTTTAATTTTCAATAAAGTTTTTGCAAAAATCCCAAATTTTTATTATAAAATTCCCGACTCCCAAAAGTAACTTACTTACGGCCCTAGGGTCGTATTTACAACCTACTCCTATGGTAACAATGTTGGTAAATTAAAAAAAAACGATTGTGCAAAAATGCTACTCACATGCCTTCTAGTATAAATAACTATAATTTAAGTTTTGACATTGAACACTAGATAAAAAACTGACCGCATCTAAAACGCTCTACTTATATACAACAACTTGGTTGATAATCGAATCCTGGATGCAGTGACATTTTTATTTGTTATATTGTAACATTTGTATATAAATAACCTTCAATATAGATCCTATTTATCAGTGTCATGGGACCTGTTCATTATCCACACCTATTATTCACTAGTGAATAATGAACGTCATTTTACTTCAAGGACACGTATAATGTCGTGGAGAAATGTATCATCAACAATGTAAATAAAATCCTCCTAACAAAAGGTATGTGGCACCCATATATCTACTATAGTGAATTATGGTTCTTAATTCTAGTGAATTATGGTTCATAATTCACCAGAGCGAATTATCGTTCATAATTCTCGCTTTTGGATTTAAATAGCATATGTTGCTATGACAACACAACATTCCGGCTTAGGTGACTGGAGATGGGGGTACAATATGAAATAGACTATTAAATCTGCGTATTTTTGTTTAGGAAATTTGTTTCTGAAATATAATATATCGTGTCGATAAAATATCGAAATGATTAGTATTGATACTTTTCATAACGATATTTACTAATATTGATAGTTTTAAAACGCCCATCTCCATATGTCACATTATTTGACGTACTCCAGAAATTTATTAATTTTGACGTTAGAATTGTCAATAATACCAAATCATTACTTTCCGTCCTACACTCGCATTATTTACTTAACTTTTATTTAATAAAGAAATCAAGGGTCGTGGACAAAGTATACTATTCAACTCGCAATTTATGGCCATTATTCTCTCGAATGACTTGCTCCCCTCGCCTACGGCTCGGGTCGCAAACTTCACCCTGCGTGAGTAATGGCTATCATAAATTGCTCGTTTAATAATATACTATTATCAACTCCAACAAAGAAAAACACCTCTTATATTTTATGTTATTGAGTTGGTACCTATCCGTTGCAGTACTTTTCTAAGTTCCCGATTGTGCGAGGCGTTGCCATAGTTTGAACCAGTTCGAACATTCAATGTTAAGCATTGTGCGGCATAATACGCTATTCTGCTATTATTGGAAAACAACCAATATACTAAGAAAAATCAGTTTTCATAATAGATAGATGCCTGTACTGAGTACACCCCGAATATATGGGAATAATAATGTTCGAAGTGTGTGCAGTCACCCATATTCCCTATAAGTTATTGCTTAGTCTTCATGATGAAACTATCAACCCTGTAATAATTCGAACTTTTAACGTAAGTGTTACCATAGAAATATCAATTATTTATTTTTGGTTTTTAAGAGGCGTGTAAAAGTCTGTGTAACTATTTCTATCCAATTTAATAGACTGGAAGAATGGAATATATTTGATTATTACAGTTTTATAGGAAAATAAGAATAATTAATTTACCTCTTTTAAAAATATTTGCTAATCCACATTTAGACGCACATGTTCAAATTATTTAATATAATATTTTTTCTAGGTTAGAAACAAACTTGATAGCGGCTATTATGCGATTAAACGAATTAAATTGAATCCCAGAAATCGTGCCTTGAATAAAAAGATTGTAAGGGAAGTCAAATTGCTATCTAGATTAAATCACGAAAACGTTGTGAGGTATTTTAATTCTTGGATTGAAACTACAACGATAAAAGAGGATTTAAACGCCCCTTCTACTACTATCTCCACTGAAGAATGGATACCAAAAGTGATAGGAAAGGGAGAGGTACAGTTAATTCATATAAATTACAATTTAGAATTTGATGAAAAGAGTAAGGATGTAAAAACACTTTAAAATGACGTTGATCAGATATACAATTGAAATAATAATGTTATGACAATAATAAACCAAAAAAATATTTTCTCCAATTTTTTTTAAGAATTTTGTTTCAGTTTTTGATATATTTTTGAATATTTACATAGAAATATACATTACGTGGACATAGAGGGTATCCTAATCCTGCTTCCTCTATAAATATTACTGTGGAACTCTGTATTTTCTTGGTTTGGTTTGTAAATTCAAAATAGGGCTTGTTTGGAATTAAACAATGAAAAAATACGCGATTTCAATTGGATTTTTTGGTTGGTTAATGGTTAACCGATCGGTTCATAAACGATGACGTCTGACCCTCAGTTGGTTACGACCCATTCGAATTCTTCGTAAACGAAACGGTTGGTCAAACGGCTGTCAAGTAAAAATTTCACAACAATTTGTTTAAAAGTGTAATTCAGTTTGGTTTTGTATAAAGTGATAGCCAAATTTTCATTTGATTTCGTTCTGCAGGAAGTCTACGTGTTCTTGAACTGGATGTGTTGAAATTTTTATTTATTCTGAATTTGATGGAATTATTCCATAAAGGTTAGTCCCCATACATTCGGAATTGCGAAATTCCGAAATGCGGAAACTTTCCTATTGGCGGTGATGTGTGGTATGATGTTGAAATAATTTTAAGATTTGGCGAATTTCGTGAAGTCAATCGTTGTCATTTTCGTCTTCTAACTAGTTAAGTAACCTCAAAATTGAACCAAATACGTATTTTCTTATACTTTTTTAATATTCGATTTTAATAATAATTTTTAATTTGGATACTTGTAAGTATTTTTAGTATAATTCTTGTTAAAAAGGTAGAATTTTGTTAATAACCTAATAAACCAAAATGTATGTGTATCTTCAAATTATTTTTGTAATAAATTTCCTGTATTCTTACATTAAGCAGGGTACAAGAGATTTAAATTCAATCCGTCATTAAGATTTAAGCTTTCTATTTAGTCCTTTATATAGTATAATGTACTATTCTGTGCTAGAAAAAATTTAAAAAAAAAGCAACAGATACAACTTCACTGAGACTGGACAATAATAGTAAACTGTCAGTTTTTGACAAATGAGTCATGGCCAACTTATTGATTAACATTTAGATACTTATTCAACACTTTGAATATAAAAATCGTAATTTCTCAAAAAGTAATAAATTTAGGTATAGGGGTTTGTTTAACAAAAATTGAAGTGTGACATTAGTTCTTTTCGATAGTGATATAAAATACAAAAATTGAAGTGTGACATTAGTTCTTTTCGATAATAATATAAAATACAGGGTCATCCATTTGAGAAAAGAGAGAAAATAAGGGATTTGTATTTTTACTCACCCGGAAATTGTCCTTAAGCTCCTTTTAAATTATATACTTCTTACGATTTTTATAAAAAAGTGGTTATAACTTTTTAAATACCATGTATAACACATTATAACCTTATATTGTTGTGATGGGGAAGTGGAATAGATTTCAAAATTAAGGGTGTTCCATTAAAAAATATATAACTTTGGTATGTGTGGAATTTAAAAAAAAAAGTAAAAACTCGACTCCAAAAAGGTTTGCGCGATTAATGAATTTTTTTTAAATTGTAGCTCTCGCGATAAGCTATTATTTGAGATACCTAAATTTTGAAATTTCGAATTCTATGGGTTTTTTCAAGAGGCTGTAAGTCATGCAAACATTTTTTTTATGAATATCGGTAAATTACTTTGCGAATCAATATTTTTCCATTATAGAAACTTTCTACAGCTCCTCATATGCAGTATAAGAAGAAAACAAATCAGGAAAAAAAATTTATTTTACTGAAAAAATCTTATTTTTTTGACCAACTTACTAACTCATTAAGTTACTCTTTGAAATGGTAGTTTGAGTAGTTTCCCACTTATATTTGATAAGAAAATATTTAAAAAATCTAATTTTTTTGAAATTCCACTTTAGAAGTATTTTTATACTAAGAAATACATTTTCGATATCATAAGTAACATAATTTTGATTAAGTAGCTTGTACTTATGGTACCAAGTCACTGTGAAATTCATGTTACATATAAAATAAATTCAAAATCATAATATTTTTTTATCTTTGTCACTTCAATTGTAACTGACATATTTTTATGAACAGTTACCTCAAATATCTTTAAAACATTAATATCAAATTGATATAAAAATGAATAAAGTAAATTATAGTGAAAATGAGTACAGTTGTACCATCGTTGTACTTGTACCTGGTTGTACTGATGAGGAATCTAGTGAATAAAATGAAGTTATATCTATCATTTCAATATTAATTTTTTTTAATGTGTTAGGTAATCTTGATTGAAGAAATGGCAAATATAAGTAAAAAACTACTTAAACTACCATTTCAAAGAGTAACTTGATGAGTTAGTAAGTTGGTCAAAAAAATAAGATTTTTTCAGTCAAATAAAAAATGTTTCCTTATTTGTTTTCTTCTTGTACTGCATATGAAGAGCTGTAGAATGTTCCTATAATGGAAAAATATTGACTCGCAAAGTGATTTACCGATATTCATTAAAAAAAAAATGTTTCCTTGACAAAACCCATAGAATTCGAAATTTGAAAATCGCGGTATCTCAAATGATAGCTTATCGCGAGAGCTACAATTTTAAAAAAAATTCATTAATCGCACAAATCTTTTTGAAGCCGAGTTTTCACTTTTTTTCCAAAATTCCATACTGTGTGTAAGATTGAAACTAATTTTAAAATATAATGCTTAGTGGTGACTATGATCCTTCCAATTTTTATTGTAATATCTAGAAGTACATATGTGATACTGGACTTTGTCGCACTAATCAATCACCCTGTATAGGCTATTCCTATTAAAATAACAAAGCTGCTGTTCACTGCCGGTATAACCGGAAGAATGAGAATGAAAAAAATTTGGTTTGGCTTTAACAAACTTCCTTTTATTTGGATTTGCCATAAAGCACTGTTGACAGTTTTATTATGCTTTACCAAACCCATGAAGCATAACACTCTTACATATTATATGTTATGTATTAGGAACAAAAACTGGTTACATTTTCATTTCAATTGTTATAATAACTATTCTATTGTAGCAGTAAATAATCATTTTCAGTTGACTATAAATGACAATATTGAAGCTTTAGCCCCTTCTCTAAAAAATGTGGAAGTTTCAATTATTTACGACAGCAAGTCACAAGCTCAATATATTAGTTCATCTGATGATGAATCGAGTGATGATGATGAAGCATGGGGGCCTAAGTAAGTAATTGAAAGCAATTAATTAAATAAATACAAGGAAAATTGTACCAGTGTTTAAAAGTATCTATTGATTTTAAGAACTACTATTATGTGTTTGTATTCTAGTTTTGTTTAGTCAAACAATTTCCATATCAGTTTGCTTCAAAATACTCCATCCACTAGTTAAATATTCTCAATATAAACATTTGCAGTCTTTTGTTCCTACAACCTGTCTATTTGCAGTCTTTTGTTCTTACAACCTGTCTACTTGCATAGCCTACTTCTCACATATGTGGATAGAATTTCTACCGATATAATTTATCAGACGTGCTCTTTAATTATCAACAAATTTTCTTTTTGTAATAATATTTTTGAATTTCATGCATATCGATAATTAACTTTATCCATTTCGATATTTTGTCCATCACTCCGGGAATTATTTTTTTAGTGCCGTTTAGTATCACTTCTTCTCCATTCTTTTTGTTGTCATCTCTATTTAATTTTTCTAAACGTTGCAATTTATATTTTTTTCTGAGGTTTTAAACCGTACATAACCATAAAAAGATTTCGATCTTGTGTTTATTCCAATAGTATGGTTTTTTCGTTTATTGCTTTAGAGAATAATTTAAAAAATGGACCTAAATCTCTTTGTGAATGGACGAACAATTTCACTATTTTGTGGAATGACAGATTATATGTCATGTGCATAGTACGGTCGAGTTACCCTATAACGATACCAAAGTATCCCTGGTACGTCCAAGAAAAAATCGTCTAATGTAATCAAAGAAAATGATACCGTGCATATCACAAAAAACCCATACCATGATTTCGTCAGCAGATAATTGTCTTCTTCTTTAGAGTAAATTCTCTCATTTTGGTCCATAATTGGATGATTTCTTCTGAGGTCATCACTTGGTTTTAATGTTTGCATTTTATAAATTTACTAAGAACATTGAATATCAATGACTCAAGCAAAATTGAACGGCCCAGAATGTTTCAAATTTGGAACTTTCAATCATAGTGACTGTTTTCAAGCAACACATGCTCTTTACAATTTAGATCCGGTACTTACTTCTGGGACAATCCTGGTACCTCACTAGCCATTTTTTTCTCACCTGAATATTCTGACAAGGTTCCTGAAAGTGTTTTAAAAAACAAACTTGACACTATTATGCAAAAATGGTATTCTGTCAAAGAACATTTGTTTAGGAATAAAATGTCTTCAATGACTTTGACTTTTTCAAGTTATGCAGTTTTTTGAAAAATGTGTTATCAACAGAATATTAAACTACTATTTTCCATTGTTTCGCATCTCTTGGTATGTGAAAATTTCTTCTTTCTATTGACTATGTTTTTTATTCCTTCTTATATATTCTAGCTATGAAGATTCTGAATCAGAAAGTATAGAATTTGATCATGGTTCTGATCTGGTAGAGGAGGATTCTTTAATTTCTGTGTCATCTCAAAACCGATGTGATCCTCCTGATGAACCCATTGAGATTACAAAGAAAATAGATTTTATGTATATCCAGATGGAATTTTGCGAGAAAAGCACATTGAGAACAGCCATTGATGATAACTTATATTTAGACGAAGATAGAATGTGGCGTTTCTTCCGGGAAATTGTTGAAGGTAAAATATCTTTTATCATAACAAAACAATAATTTGTTTCACAAAGTAAGGTTGAATATAAATATATTGTCTTTGTCAATATGTTTAATTGACAGTATTGAAATGTTAAATATTGAGGAGATGAATGTTGTATTTTAAGCCAACATAGTTGGCGCCTGTCAACAAATATCAAATTAATAATTGTATTGTTTAGTTAACTCAACCCCAAAGTTTTAGACCGCTTCGTTTAAAGCTGTACCTAAACTGAATTTTTAAAGCGGGTCATGTAGCAACAAATCATCTGCAAGATCAAAGAACTGTTACTGCTGATTGGTACATTTCGATTTGTTTTCTGGAAGTAATTGCGGAGTCTCAAAATGCTAACCCCCAAACAACGAATGATCCTTCACCAAGACAATGCAAGCTCCCACACAGCTCAAAAAACTATTAAATTTTTAAAGTATGCTGGATCATCCTAACGACTTTCTTACTTTTCCAAAAATGAAGAATTAACTGCATGGTCAAAGGTTCCAGTCCCCAGAAGATGCAGTCAACGCCTTCAAAAACTATTTTGAATCTACCAACAAGCGAGCGGAATTACTGTTTCCAGAATTGGTTCCAACGGATGAAAAATGCATTTCTCTTCCTGGAGAATACTTTGAAAAACAATAGTGTTTAAAAGTTATTTAGTGTTTTTTTCTAGCTCTATATGCAAAATGTAAATGGCAATATTTTCTTATCAGTCAATCTCTTTTAACATCAGGCTGTAGTACACCTACTGTATCAGTTGAAAATATCCAGAGTAATTTTTAGCCTGACTTTATGTTGGCGATAAGTTATATTCACATTTTTACCACTTTTGTATAGCTAGTATTCAGAGAGAACACTAGGGACATTAACACGTTGATTAATCATAAACAGAGAAGGCATTTTGTTCTTACACGCTTACAATATTTATATTCTGCATTATATCATATATCAGATTATTAACAACAATCTAATGTAAAAATAGACAATTTGTAAAAAGTAACAAGGGATATCAAATGATTCCTAAACACATTCTTAATTGCGCCGTTTTGTACTACTGTAAAACTAAACCAAAATATCTAAGAAGTATATTTGAGTTAATATAAGATCCAATAAGACTGATTACTATTTGTTTATTTCAGTCAAGGAATTACATGAATTTATTATGTAAACTGTTAATATATTTTAGGTCTTGCCTACATTCATCAACAGGGAATGATTCATCGAGATTTAAAACCTGTAAATATTTTCTTGGATTTTGAAGATCATGTTAAAATCGGTGATTTTGGACTTGCCACCACCAGTATAAAATCAAAACAAACAGAATATATTATATCTCGAAGTATTATAGAAATAGAGAAGGAAGATACAGTTGATGAAAGTAAAACAGGTTTAGTCGGAACAGCTCTTTATGTAGCACCCGAAATTAACGAAAGCTCCAAAGTTTATAGTGAAAAAGTTGACATCTATAGTTTGGGTTAGTAATCTTCTCATCACTTTTAATCATCTAAATTATAAACTGCTGCTTTGTTTATTTTAGGTATAATATTGTTAGAAATGTGCTATCGACCATTCAATACATCTATGGAAAGAATAAAAGTATTGACGAAACTAAGGACAAAAGAAATAATTTTTCCTACAGATTTTGTCGAAAAGAATATTGAAAGGAAAATATTGTTAATTCGGTAAGTAATTTATGTTTCACGGCACACACTTATTAGTTAGTCCAGGCAATAGAGCATCAAATTAATGAATTTTTGACAAAAATCTTAGTAGAAAACTGACTGTTTTATCATGTAACGCATTTTTCAAGTGATTGGATATATAGGAGCGAAGAAAATTCGGAAAACCTAGAAAATTCGTCATTCTTTCAAAAATTCATATGTTGCAGTCACTCTTTGACTCCAACACTAAAGTAGGGTCGACCTTTTAATCGTCGAAAAAATAGACCATAAACTCATGGGTGCCGGTTAAAATTTGCATTGTTTCTAACCTTTTGTAAACCAAAAAACCTTAATGATTTTAATTAAACACATTAAACTTATTTTAATATATTCAATAACAAAATCTAACTGAAATAATTTAACAATACCTTTTCAAATTATGGAATCCAAAAAACATAGCTGTGACTTTACTCCCATAGCCTAAAGCACACATGCATAATACCCAGGCCTGTCATTCACCCTTAAATTTAAAACTAAGTACAAGAAAATATTTACACAAAAAAAATATACAATCAAATGAACATTAGCGAAAACTATGAAGTTTGAAATCACTTATCTTGAAATTGTTAGCACAACTGTAACAGTTTTCTATACTTCAAACATAGGTACCAATTCCAATAAACTTTCCTCCATTACCCTTGGTGTGCCAGTTAAATTTATGAGAAATTTATTTATTTCATTAAACTTGTGTATTCAGGTGACACTCAACCTTTTCACCAAAAGACTTCACGTAAGCTCTTTGGGGTGGGAATTATTTTATAAGCCTTTTATAAAATGAAAAATTTCATGACTTTTTTGTGTTCAATTTTTGAAGTTACATAAAAATGTCAGTCTTATGCCCGGTTGCAAGAACGCTAATCAAATCTCTCATCATATGATGGATGATTAAAAAATGATGAACCATCAATGGGAACCCGATTGCACGTAAAAAATAATGGTCGATTAATTATTCATCATTGCAGGTACATATCCGTTGAATTTTGATGTGTAAATGATGGTTGATTTGAAGAATTAACGAGTTATTATTTCATTGATTAGACGTTAATCATTCATCATTTTTAATAAGCGTTCTTGCAACCGGGCATTAGTCTACTATGTTATTACGAAAAATAAACCACATATGGAGATGAATGTTTATCATTCATAATTTGACAGATGCCAAAACCAATATTAAAATGAGGTTAGATTATTGACTTTTCCATAAATGTCATGATGACAGTTAACTATAGGATAAGGTGTTAGTGGAAAATGATTAATTTTTACAATGCTGGAACTACTCGTTAATGTTGGAGCTACTCGTTCTCCAACATCATATATTCGTCGTTTTTCAAGTTATAGCGTTGAAACTTCGTAGGAAACAAGTCCCTTGTATGCACTTTATATGCGCGAAGAGCAGGTACCATAGGACAATCACTTCTGTTGCAATTGCAATTTTTTAATGCAATATTTTGCAGTAGGTCTGGATGCGTTATAGATAGTCCGATTTTGAATTTTAAAACAACAGAACGTATATTTTCGATTTATAATAAAATGATATGAAATTAGTCAAAAACGCCCAAGAACACCGTCAAAAATGACTGGTTATACCGCGCGTCAGCACGATCGTATATCTTTAGATTATACCTCTCCTCGATCACCACCACAATGTAATGACGTCTATTACGCACGGTAAAAAAAACGCACAGCTGTAAAGTAAATCGCACGGCTTCCCTAGCAACTGTCAATAGACGTCGTCATTTTATTCAAAATTTACTATTTGAAAACATTCGATATTTCCACGTTTAACTATGAAAAGCCCAAAGGGCTAAGTATGTATTGATTATAATTGAAAAATGGACTTTTGATTATCAACAATATATTAATTAAACGTTAGTTCTAATGTGCTTCTTTCATTGGTAATAGAGATGGAGATGAAAGTTTACCAAGCACCTCTAATAATGTAACTGTTGTTTCTTATGCTTCAACAAGCAAACGAAGCGATCTATGTTCTGTGTTTAATAACTGTAATGTTACTATAAACAATTATTATAATAACTAATATTATGGTATTAAATGTTATACAATAAAATTATTAAAAATATCTATTGTTGATGTTGTTCAAGTATTATTAATAATAAGATTATAAATACAAGTACAAGTAGGTCGTAGGTAAAGTATAGTACGTATAACTACTGTTGTAAATCATTTTACGCACTCACGGAATTACGCACTCGCCGCTACTTGGCATCGTGCGTAACTTTTCCATTCATGCGTAAAATGCTTCTTACCACACACGTTACGTAATATACTATTACAACATGGCACAGTCCGTTTTCTACTAGGAGTTTTGTCAAAGGTAATATAACAAGACCTTGATAAATAGTCGACTATTTTTATTGCATCTAAATTTCGACTGTATTTTATAATAATTTAACGAGACATTATTTTGGCATTAATAATCTGATGAGAGCCCGAGAGCGAAGCTCGAGGGCTTTCATCTCTGATTATTAATGCCAAAATAATGTCGAGTAAAATTAATAAATACAAGAGAAATTTAGATGCAATAAAAATAGTCGACTATTTATCAAGGTCGTGTTATATTTGTGAAGATTATTTCTTGAATCCACTTCTCTATATCATATATATTCATTTTCAAATACTTATACAGCTTCAACACGATTGATTTTATTTGACGTTTAAGATGTATTGATTTAGAGTAGGTACTGTCAGATGCACAGGTTCATTGATATATAGGTATCATGCTGAATAGTCTGTGACTATTGTGCACCATGTAAATAGTCGCTAATAGAGCGTGTTGATTGGTCCTGTCAAACAAACGTATCATTGGTTGTTGACTGATATTTAATAGACGAAAGAAATAATCATACTAATTAACATTTTGCTTGGCCTAAATATCTATCTCTTGAAATAAGAATTTAATTTCCGATTATGAGTTCGTTGTTTTTAAATCTAGCATGAATGTAAAAATTTCATTAACATAAAATCTTGAAGTTACAAAAATTGGGTTTCCTACCCAATAAATCCATTAGTTACCCAATGTTCCTTGTCCTTAATGAAGTATATACCTCACTTAATAATAAGCTTTTTATGGCTTCGGTTTTTCTGATTTCGTGAAGGCATTCGTCTGTGTTGATCATGATTTTCCTTTAAAATGGATTGAATCTCACCTTGAATGTAGAAAACAACTGGTACAAGCAAATGGCAAAGTTTTGGAAAATTTACTAGTGGTGGTGGTGTTCCCCAGAGCTCAGTTTTAGTTCCAACTCTTTTTTATATTCATTAACGATGTCAAAGACTTTAGTTAGTATTATCTTAAAAATGAGTTTTGCAACATCTTAAACCTAATAAGATCTTCAAGTTCGATTAATTTTCACACTCTTTGGCAAAAAATTATCATCTGCCTGCTTTGCCATTAAATCTTATTTTATTTACATTAATTTTAACTCTTCTTTCTTTATTTCTTTTTAATCCGTGTTTTGGTTCGTTTTAGAACCCAATGGATCATAGACGGAAACTGATAGTGGAACCCTGCAGATTCTACTGCAGTGTACAATTCCGTAGAGACAGAAACGGAGCCATCTGTCAGACCTCCAACTCCCCTACCTCGTGCGAGGGAAGCGAATAGGAGTGCTGCTAATAAACTAATAACCCAGTGCAAAGTAAACTGGGCTATTAAGTCACTTGAGTCACACAAAGCTCCTGGATCAGATGGTATAATCCCAATCCTTCTAAATCAGGGGCAAATACATCTATCTCCAGTACTTAGTGAACTCTTCAGAGCATCACTGGCAACTAGATACATTCCAAGTACTTGGAAAAGAGCCCGAATTGTCTTTATTCCCAGGCAAATTCATTCAGGTCAATAACTCTGTCTTATTGATAGGCATGTTAGGGAAAACTTTCTCATTGAAAGGTCACTACATTATAACCAACACTCCTTTCAATGAGGAAAATCCTGAAACAGCCCTACACCAACTGGTGTCGAAAATTGAGGCTGTCATAGGAAATCAAGAAATAGCTCTTGACGCATTTCTTGATAAAAAAGGAGCGTTCGACCAGACCTTCTTCGACTCCATGACAGCTGCTGTTGCAAGGCGTGGAGCAGACGACACCACATGTCGGTGGATCAAAAACATGCTTTTCAACAGCAAGCAACGACAACCTTGTTTGGAGATTCCATGGAGGTATCGATAATGAAGGGATGTGCACAGGGAGGAGTCTTTATCAACTTTGCTGTGGGACCTCGTCATAGACGAACTTCTGGAGGAACTGAACAGGAAGGGGCTTCACATCCTGTGGTATGCAGATGATCTGACAATCCGTGTACTGGGGAAATACCTAATGTTATATCGGAGCTGATGCAACAAGCCCTGGAAACGGTGAGAATATGGTGTAGGAGGGAATGCCTAAGGGTGAACCCTGCAAAAACTGCACTCATTCCCTTTACTAGAAAAAGGAAGCTTGAGAGACTAAAACTGCCAAGCCTCTTCAATGTATAGCTGTGTCTAAGTAGGAGGTAAAGTATGTGGGTATAATTCTGGATGCAAAACTAACCTGGAATTCACATCCACACGACAAAACCAATAAAAAAATTGCCCTAATGGCTGCCAAACGGTCGGTAGGAAACACATGGATACTAAATCCACGTATCGTACACTGGCTGTACACAACGGTGGTCCAAGGTTACCTATGTAGCCTTAGTTTGGTTACTAAAAACAGATTAGAGGAAAACCGAACTGGAGTTATCAAAACTTCAGAGGCTTGCCTGTCTGTGCATAACGGGTGCGATGAGAAGCAACCCGACTGCGGCAATGGAAGCCATTCTCAATCTTCCGCCTCTTGATGTTGATGTCAAGGCGGAATCGAGAATTGCTGCAATGGGAATTGGCACGAAGGAACCAACACCCAAAATCGTTCCAGAATCACAGATGTTATTACAAACTAGCTTCTTGAAATGAGAAGTGATAACACAATTAACGACAACCAACCATACCATATCCAGCTAAACTGAGATGGGTTGGAAGCATGCAGTCAGGAAGGAACGTTAGTGTGGTACTCAGACGGATCTAGGAATAACATAGAAACAGGAGCTGGAGTCCACGGTGCTAGACCCAGGTGCAATGTCCACCCATCGTTGGGGACGTTTGCATCCGTATCGGCAGAAATCTACGCTATCAACAAGTGTTTGCAAATGGACACTGAAAGCGGGTATAGAGTCCAAAAGATCCTTATACTCTCGGATAGTCAGGCAGCACTGAAGTCTTTAGCATGTCCCCAGATCAGATCCAGACTGGTCTGGGACTGCCTACAATCACTCTTAACCCGGGCAAATCATGATAGAGTAACCCATAGGGTCCCGTGGCACTATGGTATTATAGGCAATTAAACGGCAAACACCCTAGCAAAGCTAGGGTCTGAAACTGTATTTGGATTATCAAAAACTGCTGCACGTGGTGGTTGTATATCTCGGTGGATTCAAACTAAAAATCAGACAACGTGCCAAAACAGCAACACTGCCAACTCCTGGTCAAAAAATCCTCGGGAGTCGTTTACTAACGAAATATCAATCCTTAGCAGGGGCCAGATAAGGAAAGTGACGGGTTTACTAATCGGTCACTGTACCCTAAGCAAGCACATGCATACAATGGGCATATATAGGGAGGAACCTATCTGTCGGTTGGACATGGAAGAGGAGGAAACAGCCTCACACATTATCTTCGACTGTGGAGCACTTTCTCATGGAAGATATACGGCGATTTTTTCTTGTATGTACCAGGCATACTTTGGGATCGTGATAGGGTACTTCGACTGTACTATGCGTTATTACATATAATCTGTCATTCCACATAATAGTAAAATTTTTCGTCCATTCACAAGGAGTTAGGTCCATTTTTTAAATTATTCTCTACTTTCAGCATAAACAATAAACGAATACACTGTAGACTACTAAAATAAACACAAGATCAAAATCTTTTTGTGGTTATGTACGGTTTAAAACCACAGAAATACAGCCCATACTTCTGGTACGGTTTCGCAGGTCGAACACGACAAGTACCCATACTGGGTATACCGTAGCATATGTGGTATACCAAGAAAAAATCGCCTATAGACTCTTAGAACTAGACCCAAGGGAGGATTTCTCCAAGAATGACTACTGGTCACAAAAACGGTGCAACCAAGAACACAAAAAGCCTAAAGGCTGAGGTGCCTAGGTCTCGAAGCCTCTGACTGGTGGTGCCAAAGTAGTCAATCAATCAATTGCTTCGTTCTTACCTTTGAGAACCTCGTCAAAGCGTGTTACCTTCTAATAGATTTGTCGGTTCGTTCATATGGAAAGACAATTTTAAAAGTAGGAGCTAGATCTAAAAACCTTGCAAATATTGATGAAGTGTTGAAGAATTATTAAATACAAGTTTTTTATGCGTTTTGGATACAGGACTGCCGAATTACTGAAAATCACGCAAAAAAGTTTCCCGATAGTGCATAGACAAAAGTGTATAAGGAAATTGGTAGGTGTGTTAGATTATCTTGTTTAAAAGGAAGTAGAGCCCACCCAATTGCAATAATAATTATTGTGATAATACCAATTCGAATACCTTATATGATAGTAATATATTAACAGTATAAGATAAAAGTTCTCAAAAATCCCAAATTGGCCCCAAGGAGTGTGATTCCAGTAGTTCTCTGAAAATTTCTGATAATAATAGCGTGAATAGTAGTAATGTTGTAATTTGTAACTGAGCGTGATTATTTTAGTCTTATTATGTATGTAATGGCAAGTGGAAAAATACCTGCATTGATACACCTATTATGTGTTTTCTGCAGATTTCTTTATACTATATTACTATACGATTTCAAGTACGTACATTTCACGTGGTGTATCTAGACTCCGTTTCACATAAGAAGAAGCCACGTGAATGTTGCCAACTGCGCAGAAACCAAAATCGGTCTTGTTTATTTATGTCGCCTCGTAACGACCGTTTCATGCCATTGGCATTACAAACGATGTAGCAAGTTTATTATTGACATTTGAAGTTGTGTTTGAAGCAATCATTTACTGTCGAATATTTTTAATTTTTCAATATTTTAGGATGTTTAGCTAGTTTATCTGTGAGTGTTGTGTGATTTATTTGATCTAAAACTATGCCTCCTAAAAAACTTGTTGATGAAAAAGGAAAAATTATCCACAGTCAAGGCCGACAGATTCTAATTTTGTGTTAACCTATACAATGTGAAAACGTTACGCTACTGATTTGAAGTCGAATGTCAATTTTACAATATAGCGCTGGTTTTGACAACAAGTTCGCGCATACGACTGCAACTTCACGTGGTTTCTTCTTATGCGAAACGGAGTCTACCTTATCAACCATCATCCGATAGATATGGTTTATATCAGACAGGTTTCCACGAGCAAGAAGCCATAAGTTTAATTTAAAAAACCAAAATGTGCTTTTAAATATATTCCTTCTTATTGCAGTAATTCTATTTATATTTTAGGTGGCTTCTTGAACACGATATTTCTAAACGACCAACGTCTCAAGAACTTCTTCAGTCCGAACATATTCCGCCTCCCGTATTGGAAGAATGTGAACTTCGCGAGCTGGTTAGGCATACCTTAAATAATCCTCAGTTAAAAGGTTATAAATATCTCATAGCTTCTTGTTTTAAGCAATCTCTAACTTCTGTTCAAGATCTTACCTACGACAAAGACCCGTCTGCGCAGAATCTTACGAAACCATCACTTTTGCAAGAATTTGTTGAAGAAGTGTGCAAAAAAGTAAGCAGTTATTTATTTGTATAATTAGCTCTAAACTGAAACCAAAACATAAACTATCATTAAACAAGTTTATGGAAAACTACAATAAAATAATGTTGAATTTAATTTTTATTTTCATTACTCAAAACGAGATTCTTTTAGTGATATATCTGTACATCCTTTATATGTAGTGCATAATCTATGTACAATCGGAACAAAAGCAAAGATAGTTGCCTAAAATAGCACATCAGATGTTGACTGAAAATGTATGTGTGTATAAGTTGGGAGAAAGAACCTAAAAAATATAATGTTGCCCTTTCTTCTACTGAGTTACTGAGGAAATTGTCGGAGACTAATAGTTTCCTTAGTCCTATTCCTCGGAGGAATTTTAGGAAATCTAGGCTTATATATTGACAACTATACACCTCTTCTATTGCTCTTTTGACAGTATAAGATGGAGTATTGTCAAAAGTTTGTTCTATGTCTAAACATACACATACCATTCTCTTGGTAGTCTAAAGTACATCCTCTGTCAGCTGTACCAATGGTCTTCGGAGATCTGTCTGGCTGGTAAGCTTGCTGATGTGGCTGAATAGTTAATCTCTCTTAATTGGTCTAAATGACTTTGGGTTTGATGTGTATTTTTTCCAGTTTTTGGAATATAGGTGACTATTGCCCTTATACATGCTTCTGCTAGGTATCCCAGTTTTAAGCTTCTAAAAACTAGAAGAATTGGATCAGCGGCTGGTAACTGAAAGATAAAAACTTGGTCATGGCCCATTTCAGCATTTCGTTACAATATGTGCTAAGCCATTGGGTTTTCCCGAAAATTCGAGTTATCTGCGGTTGAAGGGATGGGTTCAGCTGTTGTTTTTCTCTCTTGCTTCCTCCATTCCAGGATAACTCGCTAGTGAGAAAGTTCTATAGTTTTCTGGGCACTAAGGATGGCTTGCTCTGACTAAGTCCTATTAGCGGTGGTTACCCGATAGGTCTTTCTTTTTTGTTTTTTCTTGGCGCTTATTCCACTTGGTCTGCTGGGAAAGGAAAACCACCATATCTAGAGAATATAATATCTCATCAGCCACCTTTCCAATGTAGTAGTATATTTTTTGATTTACTGACACTACAATTGATTCTCGATTCTCACAATAATATGTCTAGCTTGAACATATGATTTAAGCCAATTCAAAAAGTTTACACGAAAACCCAGTCCACTTAACTTTTTAACAATTATTACTATATCAACATAATCAAACGCCTTGTAAAGATCAAATAAAAGTGTACTCACATGCTTTCTTTTATCCAGACAGCAAAACGTAGTATATATGCAAGAACTCTTACTCAAAATTGCTGCCAAAAGCAACTATTAAAATCTTACTTTGTGAATACTTTTGCATCATTTGGCTTGGCTAACAAAAGCTTACGCCATCGTCTCTTCTTGCTACCACAACCACCATTCTCTAGTTTCTTTGTTTTTTTTTATAACGCAATCATTAACCATTTTCTGTAGCTCTAGCTCAACTTTGGTTTCGCAAAGGTAAAATAACTCTTCTGAGAGTGGTACAAACGTGCCTAGGGCATATTTTATGTTTAAAACTCTATCTTCTCAACCCTCTAAACAACTTTTCTAAAATTTCAATTTCAAACTTTTAAGAAGTATCTGATGGTACACTTACAGTAATTTTATTAATACTGCAATTCGGCAGATTGTTTTTCCAAGTACCAAACCTAGTTCAGTTAGTCCTGGACATTCCAACAGATTTTCTTCGTCGATGGACGACTTGACATTTGAAATTTTGTACATTGCCATTCAACGACACTGGGATATTTACTTGACCAAATATTCTTAACTCGCAAATTTCACCGAATCCGTATCCTTTAATTTTAGGATTCTTCAGCAAACACATTTCTTAAAATTTTTTGTCGTATCTTGTTTAAAGTTGATATTTTCCCAATTTTCAATTTTACTTTCCAGGTCTTATTTTCTTTTACTCTGCGTATATTTTACTTCTAGATTCATCAGAGTGTGAGGATGTGTACCTACTCATCGTCGACAATTTAATTGAAATTTCTGGTGCAGCAGTGGACTGCATAGTGTCCTACTATTTTACACTTCCAACATCTGACTTTACTGGCCACGCATTTGAACTTTGAATGACTTTTACCACTTTTCGGAAAGTATTTTCCACATTTATCTCATCTGAATGTTTACTCTCGTCCCATCTATTTCTCCTTGTACCTTTTTGCATTACTCAACTGATACTATTTTCTATTTTTCCTTTCTGTGTAATTTTCTCGATGGATTTCTCCAAAGTTAAACTAGTATCCATCTGCAAGGTTTTGCACAAAATCACACCCTTTCACAAGAACTATCAGGTCACTTACATACTTGAGTAAATAATATACTACAATTCTAGTAGTTTCACTAATTTTAGGGTCGAACTATCGACTCAAAAATTTACAAGAAAAATCAGAGAGTATTTAAATTCCGTTTTCATAAAACACTGTATACTTATAAATCTTAATGATAAACCAAATTTTTGACAGATATTTAAACAACATGGTGGTCAAAATTTAACAACACCTGTACTAATGCCGAAAAGTAAATTTAATGAAAACTTAGACTCATGTGTGAAACTGATGACACATTTTGGAGGGATTGTATCGTTGCCACATGATCTTAGGTATGATAATATTCTTATTATTCAATAGATTTATTTTAATTAATTTGTTCCAGAGTGCCATTTGCCAGATACATAGCGTGGAATTGTATTACAAATTTAAGACGATATTCTATTGAAAGGGTTTATAGGGAGAAAAAGGTTTTTGGCTTTCAACCTAGGGAACTTTATGAATGCGCTTTTGATATAGTCACTTCAACACCCGGTAAGTACGGTTTATTATGTTTAACTTCCGATTTAGATATCCTTTATATACGGTATAAGTTTAGAATTATATAGTTTTCATTTCCTTCTGATTGTTTCAAAATAGTGCCACGTTTCTTACCAATTCAGTATCTAAATATTTTAACGCAACTAATTCAAGACGTATTTCACATTGTAGGTATATTACGAATACAATTATTGCTTTAGAACTTAATCTGCTAAAATCACCGCCTAAAATTTTGCTGAAGTTTGTTGTCCAAGAACTTTCGTAATTTTTCACCGATTTCAATTGTTTCTACACCAAATTGTAGATAAATTCTTTGGTATTAAAACCAACTCTAGGAAATTTTTCCAAAAATGTTGATATCTTATAAACACGCCAAACTCGATTAAGGAACCAAAACGAAGGTGGTGGTCAAACTATCGTCAATAAATATTTGAGAATAATATTCAATGTGTCAAAATGGCTTTAAGTACTGAGAATGCATGTAAAATTGTAGCTTTAATTGAAGATGGTCGAAGTCAACGATATGTGCCTCGTGTCTTAGAAATACCCCGATCTACAGTACAATATGCTTGGAATCGTTATTTGGAGTCAGGGAATTGTGGTTTCGGTATAAGAAGAGTAACCACAGTGGTGTTGATGACCGGTTCATCATCCTCTCTACATTAAGAGATTGAAGAACAACTGCTCCTTTTCTGCAACATCGTTTAAGAAATGTACGTGGAGTTATTATAAGCGTATTATAAGAATTTATTCACGTAGACCAGCTATAGGTCCACAACTACAGCCACGACATCGACAAGACCGGCTTACATTTTTCAAGAACATACATAAATTGGAATTTAGAACAATAGGGTAATGTATTGTTCACTGATGAATCGAGGTTTTGTTTGCGATCGCCTGATGGTCGGGAAAGAGTATACAGACGGCGCAATGAGAGGTTTGCCGACTGCACTATATCTGAACGAGTCTCATATCAAGGAGGTTGTGCTATGGTATGGGCCGAATTATTATTTATTGAAAACGGAGCTCTAAATGCTCAACGTTACATACAAGACGTTCTTCAGGAAATTTCCCGAACTGTTCCACAGGGTGTTAAGAAACTGGACTACAAATACTTGGTTTTTTTTTCACCCTGAGAACCTATCTGATTTTCCTTTACACAACTTTTGTTGAAAATCTACTTCTTTTTTTAAACTTATAACGTGCCTTCTCGCTCTTTCTACCTTCCTGCCACACGAACACGTCACTATGGGCAATCATTTATCGGAATGCTCGGTCGCCAGATTTTTAATGTGGTTTGCTCCACGGCCCCTTGACCTTTATCGTCAAGAGTTCCAGATAGCCTCAGATGGAGGTTACGGAAAATTCCAGGGGTCTTGAATTTACTTTAACTAACTAATTACAAAATTACCACCCGTAGGAATCAAATAGTGATTTTTCCACTAACGACTTGCGGTAAATAACGAAGGAAACAGAAATTTAAACCTTTATTATATCAATACTCTGGGGTTTTTAGTTATAAATCTATAGGGACTGACAAAATAACAAGGAAAAGAAAGTAACGGACGCAACGGTCCAGGCTATCAAATACGGTGCAAATCGGCCGGCAATCGAACAAGCGTAACTGAGCCACATCCAAGTTCGACTAACCCTTTTGATTCGACGGGAAACACGGGGACCTACTATGAACCAATGTTGCGAAATTTGAAAGACATATTAATTAACGGAGTAAGAAATACACGGTTTCTATCTGCCGGGAAATCGAACAAGCGTAATAGAGCCACATCCAAGATCTAATATCCTTTTGGATTTAAATGCAATACGGAAAACGGCCGGAAAAAAAATTATATTTGGTTCCTGAGTGTAGGGAAGAAAGTTGTAAATCTGCAGGATAGACGAACTAGCGTAACTGAGCCACATCCAAGTTCGAATATCCATTTGGATTTAAATTAAATACTAGTTCAAATATAATAAAAGAAATTATTTTATGAGTTTCAAATGTTTCCACTTAATGAGACACAGAGTAAGAATAAAAAAACACACGAGTTTTAATTATATATAAAAAATGCGGAAAGACAGACTCAAAAAGAAATCACTAGAGAACCGGCTAATAATCCATATCAGTTAATTAACATTTCGAATGCTGTAATAAAATTTGGAAGCGAATTACACTTTAATTACAACTCTTTATTATTCATAAAAGAAACAAACCTAAACAAAATATCTAAATTCAGCAAAGAAAAAGGCCAGGAAAATTTTACACAAAAAAAATATAGTGAACCATTTAACAGTTGCGACGGTACGGAAAGTTTTCGAATGTACAGTTTATTTTAAGATCTTTTACCTTTTCTAGTAAAGCTCCGGAGTACACCAGTTCCGGATCACTTAAACGTTTTTCACTCGGCGGTTTTTATTTTACTATTTCACAGGACATAGTCAAAACTTTTTCAAAATTCTTCGGTCTCGTACCTCTAAGGGTGAAATTCATAGTCGACACTTGAGGGTCACTCATTCTTCACTCATCCTGATTGTATGCAGAAACACTTGACTGGCGAAAAGTGAGGTTGAGTTTGAGTATAACTTGAGTGAAATATGAGTACAGGTTCCAGCTCCCTTGAGTGAATATTTATAACCTAAAAACCACGTTTGTACCTTACACGTCATTTTACGATATCGAAACTTTGTTTGGTCGTTATTTGTCAGTGGTTATAGTTTTAAATGTTTCAAGGAAATTAGTATGATGGATGATTTTATGGTTTTCGTAGACTATATAGATGATGATAATGCTTACGTTTATCGTTTACCTAGGTTAGCAATAACATTGGTGTAGTAGAAAGCAAAATTGAAAATACGAATCTAAAATTATCTATTAAACAACTAGCTTGAAAAATAAACTTACGCAGCAAATAAGAAATATATGTAAACAGTAAAGAACTGAACTGAAAATAAAATAATTACAGAGAGCTAATACACGAACTGAACACAACACAAATTCGAATATGAATGCAATGCAGCATATGTCAGATAAACGTTAAAGGACGTTCGTAAATCACAATTGTTAACCAAACGCAACCAAAAGTTCCTAATAATAACATTAATGCCAAACTTTCTTCACTCAAATTGAAGTATTAGAAATACTTGAGTAATGGCTGTGGATATGAAAACTCGCCTCGAGCTAAACTCAAACTAAGTCGAGTTTGAGTATGAGTGACCCTCAAGTGTCGACTATGAATTTCACCCTTAATCTTTCTCATTTATATATCAATTCCTACTCCTTATATCGGTCGTTCACTGGTAAGATTTAGTTAATTTCAACAAACAATTGTACATATACCGGACGGCTTTCGGATTTAATTAAATGGTATATATATATACCGAACGTCCTTCCAGTTGGAAAATTTAAATACTGGAAACAACTAAATTTTATATGACTCCCCTCGACTCTGCGTACCTCCGGACTAATAATAAAATACAAAATAAGAAAATCAATGCCGTAACCGAAAAAGAGTCGGAAAGTAAGTAACGAGTTATAAAAACAGTGGCAAAATAAAATTATATGACGGAGAAAATAAAAATGAACTTCAAATCGATGTCTAAAAAAATAACTCGTTACAAACTTTCCATTTAAAATCATTGAAAAGTATGGTGAATGTCCCAAATGAAATTCCTTTTCTTTCTGTCAGTTATGTCTTACATACTCAATATTTTCTTTTAACTGTTACGGTAGAGTTTAAGAATGTCGAACTAAGAAATATGAGATTTTAGAAAATTTTTATATTTTAGGTTTGCTAATATCGGATGCAGAAATTTTGTATATAGTGTACGAGATTTTGAATGCACTACCAGGAATTAAAAACAAAAATGTAGTAATAAGGCTTAATCATAATTTACTATTAAAAGCTATTCTCTTACATTGTGGAATTAAAGAAGGTCATCAAGATATTTATAATATGGTGTGGGAGTTTAAGGTAGATGTGATTCGTATTTATTAACGATTATTTTCCTGTCAAAGATGAAAACTTTTTAATAAAACAGCACTTATTTTTTTAGGAAGGCAAAATGTCCAAAAACGACTTGTGGCTCTATTTTATAGGGCTGGAATTATCAGATAATACAATAAGCATATTAATGAATTACTTTAATTCAGAATCAGAGATTTCAAAAGCTGCAAGTCAGTTTCAAAGTATCACAAAGAAGAAAACTGGAGAGGCTGGCCAACTTGCCAGGCAAGCGTTACAGGAGCTGAAAGATATTAGTCAATTTGCAGAAGCATTTGGTGTAAAGGTAAAATAGATTTACAAGGAATTAAGGTGTAAATAAAATTTAAGAACATAGCATACAATTACATACTTAATGATCAACTTATATTCCGGAGTTTGATACCTCAGTTGTCTTCAGAAATACGAAAAAAGTGTCATATAAAAGTTAAAGACATAGTGAGGGTTCACATCTCAAAATTTAAAAATTTTTAATATACAGGGTGCTTCATTGGGTTACAGTATTTTCCCCATTCCGGCAATATAAAGATTTACTGGGTACTTTTAAATATATGCCGATGTGCGTATCAAGTCATCCACAGTCAGATTCCACAGAAGTGGTGAGTGTACTCTATCTTGAGGACTCCCTTTAGTTGTCCTAACGGTAAGTTTTGTCATGCATTTGTGCCGTTTTCCTCCCATGCCCCAGCAAGGATCATATTTATCTACAGGTGGTGTTGTTTATTCCTCTTTTCCTGAAGGATTTCTTTATTGATGAAATCGATGTGTTATCAAAAAAAAGTCGATATCTAGAAATGTTGCAAGGGATAATATATTTAATGTCCAAGACTTCGAATATGTGAAAATATACTGGGTATTTTATTAAAATTTTCAAACCATTTCCGGCAATATTGAGCTTAGACGTGGAAAATTTAAAACTGGCTGCAATATAAGACCAACATTTTAACAAAATATGTCAACCCATTTAAAAGTTACAGGGGTGGCTCATGACTCATTTACACCTGGCCTGTAATCTACTATTACAAATAAAATGACGTTTTACGTATACTTCTTTGAAATCTATCAACGTACCATGAATCATACAAATCAGTTAGTAGAAGAGATTTTCAACAATGGCCCCACTATAAGAGGACTTGCTAGAACTTGGCCTCCAGACCTGCTTGAAAACTAAACAGCAATAGAATAAGGTGAAATATCACTGGATATTTCCATTTCACGTCCAAAACTTGTTTCTCTTTTACTTAATACTTTATAATGATGTAGATTGTAAATTAACATTAATCCATATAATATTAAGTTGTCTCTATAAAATATGTATAAAAAGTATACAGTTTATTGTATTTTTAGTATGAAATGATAGTCTGTCCAAGTTTAGTTTACAATGTTCAGCAGTATTCGGGGATGATTTTCCAATTTGCTTGTGAAATTCAAAAAAGACACAAGCACAGATCCATGGAAGTGTTGGCTGCAGGAGGAAGATACGATTATATGATCTCTTGGTATCGATCTATAATGGAACAGGCAAGCGTGTCTACTAAAAGTGTCCAACAAGCAGCTGTCGGTGTATCTATTTCTTTAGATAAATTGGTACAGGCACTTGAAAAGGAACAAAGCGATGAAACGCCAAAATTGAAAAATCTTGACGTCTTAGTTTGCTCTGCTGGAAGCAAGCGTATTGTTAAGGAAAACATTAAGGTAAAGTGATTATTTTAATATTTGCTCATTATATCTGTAGATTTCTAGTTAGAAGGTGTATTTTCTACTCCATAGTATCACCGCATAATTACATACTCAGTAAAGCGATAAATACATGTGTTCATTTTGACTAAAACATTCGGGCGATAGAAAGCTGGTGACGGAAATGGTGATGGAATGGGCATTCTTCTGTATACATACTTTGCTTTCAAACTAAGAGGAGCGATTTGAATTTAAATTGGCAATTCTGGTGCCTAGTGATTAGTCAGATTAGCGCCCATCTCACACAGCTAATTTGTTACGACTGGCAGACATTTGTCAGTTTTGTGTTTATTTATATGAAAATATTAATTTGTTCACTACCACTTGTTTGTGTTTGTTGCTTTATTTTCATTATTTCTAACCAATTAAATGGCTATTTTTATTATTTATTCCGTTTCATAAACAAAACCCATGAATTTCCTAGTAAAATCTAATTTTCATCTATTTGTTGATATACTGAAGGAATAGGAGAGTGTCTTAAGGTCTAATGGTATAGCTTTTGAAATAACTTGGAAACTGGAATATTTTGATTCTATAAGCACCAGTTGCTACTCTCAAGGCATAATTTTGAAGCCTTTCAAGATTTTGTATTTAGGTTAAAGTAAATGTTTCTTTGTCGTTAACTGTTCATTGTTTTGAAATTTAATTTATTTTTCCAAAATGCGTAATTTGTTTAGTATTGATAATTTTTATAATACTTATATATTAACCAACTAATAATAATTTTCTTTCAATAAATGTAATAGTCTTATGCCCGGTTGCAAGAACGCTAATCAAATCTCTCATCATGTGATGGTTGATTAAAAAATGATGAACCATCAATGGGAACCCGATTGCACGAAGAAAATAATGGTCAATTGATTGTTCATCATTGCAGGTACCTAACCGTTTCATTTTGCAGTGTAAATGATGGTTGATTTGAAGAATTAACGAGTTATTATTTCGTTGATTACCCGTTAATCATTCATCATTTTTAATAAGCGTTCTTGCAACCGGGCATTAACCATCTGCAAACATTACTTGTTTAATTTCTTTTTACTAAGCTGAATTAGTATGTTTGAAGCAATAATAATACTTGGGAAGATAAAATAAGAATGTTTTGATATTTTGAATGCGATGAGGGAATAACATAAATATTTAATATTTCAGATTTTACGAAGTTTGTGGGCCGCTGGAATCCAAAGTGCGTTGATAGAAAATATAAACTTGGATGAAATCAGAGAAAAGGCAGAAGATCTACAGGTTATGCATACTGTTTTGTTAAAAGATAACGAACAAGGAATTGTTAAACTGAGAAGCTGGGAAAAAGACAGGTAAAACTACATTAATTCAGTGTTATACTATTTTTCTATTAGTCAATATACAATACATATTTCTTTATTCATTTTAAGTTACAATTTAATCGAAAAACGAAAGATCTATCTCAAATTTTTTTATCTATTCAGGAAATGCTTTTTTGATACGCGCCGCTTGGGTATATGAGACATAAATGTGATGAAAATAACTACATAAAAAGATCTAATTCAGTCTATAGATTATGGCTGCATTCTATATGGAAACATGAATAATTGAAGAAAGTGGAAAAAGTTTAAAATAAAAGCTTACGTTTACACTTGCATGATACACTAATTTCAATATAAGAAGTTGAAGCAGCAGAACCTTTATTAGATTTAAGAAAAATTTACTTGATTGGCATTAAAAATAGAATAAGAGCAGTTCCAGTCGATGCCGATGGTATACAAGCATGATATTCTTCCTTGTTACAATGTTAACTAGGAAATTCATTTTCACTGCCTCTGTTCCAAATTAAAAACTCAGAAGCTACATATTCAATAACACGACGCTGGTCTAACTTTTAACACAGATGGTTCAAAGTAGTAGAAAATACCCGATGTGCTTTTATCACGCCAGTAAAGAGATGCCAGATTATTTAATCTCCCAAGTTATATTTCTGTTTATACTGCTATACTTATACCAATTTTACAGGCAAATATGCAAGTAATGATGAAAAAGCGCAAGACTTCCAGATAGTCTCAGATGGAGGACAGCTTAATAAAATACTAAAAAGAAAAAAAACAATTTGGAATATTTCCTATACCTTAAAGAATGAGCACTGAAGCACAGAAAACCAATAAAAGAATAAATAAATAACAGTCGCCAAATTTTACCACAGTTTATTGCGTTTTACCAAAATGTCACAATAAACAAATTAAAAAAACAGATATGATTATAAGTACAGCCGTGAAATAAATATCAGTCCATGTCAAAATGATTTGGTGTTACTAAATGAAAGTAAGCGTGTGTAATCGGTAGCATTTATTAAGAGAGCTATTGCATGATCACTAAAACTAATGCATATAGGCATTTATGCAATCAAAAAAATCCCAAATAAAAATAAACAACTAACTATGCCGGATAATTAGTACAAGGGAGTAGATCACTGATCTCCAGAGGTGTTACTAGGTACACTCAAATACACCAAAATGTCTACGAATGTTTGAGAGTAACTCAAAGCCAGAGTTCGAATTAATTCGGAGCGTCAACCTAGCACAGTAAGTGGAATGCCTTTGATGCGATAATTACAGTGAAGCATTGTCGAGCGCGGTTAGTACTTGGATGGGTGACCACTGAGAAAACACTGTTGCAGCATTCAGCAAAAACACTTCAGACTACTAGAGTGCACCTTCCCACCATATGTACTGAAACCAATAGAATGATTGTAATACTAATAATTAAAATTTAAAGTAAGAAAACATATTTTCACTGAAGAGGCTATAACTTAAATCCAATAGGTATTCAATCATGGTTCTGCTAAAAACTGAAAAAACCACAATCAGTATATAAAATCAATAAAAAAATGTGTTGGTTACCTTACATTTTAATTAATCTTTGATTGAATTTTTTAATAGCAATGGTATCAATTGAAAAATATTTTATTACTTTAGATTTAGTAGATACCTACATTGTAATTAGTTTTTAATCAAAACTTTCTTAAAAAATCAGAACTATATCAATTGAATTTTTACTTAAATATTCTCAAACATAAAAGAAATCCATGGTTAGATTTCAGGAAAAATCATTTTCCGCCAGTGAACTAGTTGAACATTTACAAAGAGTGATTAAAGCACGAAACGAGGGTAATCCAGAGAGCAGTCAAGTGATCCTTTCAAGATCTGAAAGTCGTTCATATTATGGTGGTGAAAGAAATCAACATACACAAGAAGCCGATGTGGATGTCTTACTCATAGACAAAAAATCTTCCAATGCTAGGAAAAGATGTGAAAATCAGGTTTGTTCCTCTTTATTTTGTATCATTATTATTTATAATAGATACCAGTAATAGGTGGGACTTGCCCCATTTTTTCAATTTCTACACTCACCGGCAAAAAAACTCGGCCACCTAAAATTTTGCTGATGTTCGTTGTCCAAGAACTTTCGTAATTTTTCATCGATTTCAATTGTTTCTATGCCAACTTATAGATACATTCTCTGGTATTAAAACAAACTCCAGAAAGTTTTCCAAAAATGTTGATAGCTTATTTATACAGGGCAAAAAAAACCATGTATTTGTAGTCCAATTTCTTAACACCCTGTGGAACAGTTCGGGAAATTTGTAGAGTTTACGCTCAGCTTATTACAAAGACCATCCTTTTCGCCATCTTTTAGTTTTTATTCCACCTTGCTATTTTGATTTCTTTTGAAGATACACGTATTCAAATAAAAGCCTGGAATTGTTTTCTGCACGCAATTGATAAGACGAATAATGCGATTATGGGGAATTGCGTCATATTCAGCTTGCAACGCAAAACGCAGCTCGTCAAGTGTTTCGGGTAGTATAGGACGACGACGAATGTTTCTTTTAATTTCATCCCAGAGATGTTCAATCCATTCTAATCGTTGGATATCAACCTCATCCAAATATTGGTTGACAAAATTTGCTACATGCGGTCTTGCATTGTCGTGCATTAAAATGAAATCATCTCCAACAAATGGAACATGGGAACTACAGCTTCCTGAAAAACGTCTTTTCTGTAACGTTGAACATTTAGAGCTCCGGTTTCAAAAAATAATAATTCGGTACGTGCTGCTTTTATCTTTTGCGTGCAGTTATTTCCGCTAGAGGTGGGCATATGAAATATTGAAAAATGCCAATTATGTTTTTCTTTTTGTTTCAAATGACTGTTGAAAATTAAAACATTACAAATTAAATTTTTTCCCTAAAACAATTCCAGGCTTTTATTTGAATACATGAATCTTCAAAAGAAATCAAGATATCTAGGTGAAATAAAAACTGAAATATGGCGAGAAGGATGGTCTTTGTAATAAACTAAGCGTAAACTCTACAAATTTCCCGAACTGTTCCACAGGGTGTTAAGAAATTGGACTATAAATACATGTTTTTTTTTTCACCCTGTATAAATAAGCTATCAACATTTTTGGAAAACTTTTCTGGAGTTTTCTTTAATACCAAAGAATTTATCTACAATTTGGCCTAGAAGCAATTGAAATCGATGAAAAATTACGAAAGTTCTTGGACAACGAACATCAGCAAAATTTTAGGTGGCCGAGTTTTTTTGCCGGTGAGTGTATTTATTTAAATGATATGATTTATCAATACTAGTGTGATTCTTGGATAAAAACAACGTCACAAATTTACATATGTAGTTTCTATGTTGAAAAATATAGTTAATAAAGGTTTTCATCCACGATTAATCTGTTCATACATGAATTTACTAAATAATAATGATATCCACTACTGACTAGTTGTACTCATTTCTGAATCAAAACTTTGTTTGTTTTATTTAATTCAGAGTTAAAAAGTAGGTATTTCATTAAAACAACTCAAAAGTGGAGACAGAGTGAAAATGGGATGTCTTGTACACCTTCAGATAAACGAGGTCTCAAAAATTGCCAGTTTAAAATAAATATATTATCTTGAAAATCTAGAAAACTATATATCTGCGCATGAAGCGTTAATGCAATGAGGAATTAACAAAGAAGCTAAGTCTGGCTCATTGTGAGACTACAAACATTACTATCAATGTGAAATGAAATAAAATTATAATGTGTTTGTAATCCATTAGTTATACATAAATACAATATTTTGTTTCAATGTTATTAAAAAATAAAGGTGCAAAAATTATTCTTATTTTAAGAATAAAATGATTAACGAGAAAATTAATGTCATTATGGTAATAGCGTGGGGTGCTTTGTACTACATTCATACACTAACTCTGCATTTCGGAATAGAGCTAGTAAGAACTTATAACGACATTAATTTTCTCGATAATCATTTTATTCTTAAATTAAGAATAATTTTTTATTTTTTAGTTCGATTACCGATAAAACGTTTTTTGGTTTTTTAAAACTATAATATTTATTATCGATTAATAGCAAATTGGTTTTCGACGATTAATTATTGCTGTTGTGTTTTTGTTCATTTCCTTTGCTTTGCCCTTTTTTACTAAAAGATAAGGTTTGTTAAATACCGGATTTGTCGCCTAAAATATTGAACTACAACAGCTTATTGTTAATAATTTTTTTAACAGTAGTAGCAAATTCTCATACTGAAAAATAATATAAATTTTTGTTCACTCCATAGGAATAATAATTGGCCAACTTTGCCATTACTGAATACACTATTAGAAGACCTTTCAAATGAGGTATTACAAGACCTACATTTCAATTAAAAAATTGACAATTACGTCGCCACGTACGCATATTATTTAAAAAATCGGCATTTAAAATTAAAAGTAACCTATTAAATAATGTATTTGTGTGAGAGCACATGATCTCGGGCGGTGTCCATGAAACACGAGGAAAATAATGTAATATTAAATAATATATTTTTAAATAATGTATTTGTGTGAGAGCACATGATCTCGGGCGGTGTCCATAAAACACGAGGAAAATAATGTAATTATTATTTTAAAAAAAAATTAATTATATTTGGATTATTGATTATTTCAGTAGTATAACTACTATTATACTAGTATTTCGCAATATATTACGTCACCATTCCTAGGTTTGGGTTATTGTAAAGAAATAGTAGTTATGTGTGCCTATAATGGTTGATTATCTTCCTTTTTTTATATGTACGTATTTATGTTTACAGATAAGGTCACAATTGAGTAATTTATTTAAAAAACTAACTGGTTTTGTAATGGTTGTTGGACTTTCGGTAGATTCTGACGTAATCAGAACATTGGCTTCCTATTTAGAGTTCGAAACAGAACATCAGTTTCACAAGTCCGTTAAAGATGTGATAGAAAGGTAGGTCCTAAAATATTATTATATGTTTAGTAACTCATATTTCTTTTATTCATAACCTTTTGAACCACTGAATCATAAATTTACACTCAAGCAATAAGTTCATTCATATTAAAACGCCCCTACGATTAGTTGCCAATACCGTCACTTTATTGTTTATGGTTGTTATGTGAAAAGTAGGTAATTCACGTCACTTTCTACACATATCAATGTTGTATAAGTGAATTTACCATTTTGGTGATAATCTACAGAGTTCCCACGTGGTGGTTGCCACTCTACATGTGGTCCCTTACTTCTACTTATTTCCTGAGGAGTCTCAGAGGCTAGTAGCTCCATTAGTCCTATTTCCCGGGGGAATTTTAGGATATCTGCAGACTTTAACTTAGGTAAATGTCCCTCTTCTATCCAGTAATCTCCTAGGTGTTCTGCCCTAGGATTCTAAATTGCTTTGCAATTCGCAAGTATGTAGGTAAAGCCTTCTTCTTCCATGCCACAGAATACATTCTTCTTCCTCTACATTTTGAGCTTTTTCAAGTGCCCATTCAGGCGATAATGTCCAGTTAGGATCCCTGTTAAAACTTTTACCTTGACTTATGCATTCATTTGATCTCAACAGGTTCTAGTCACCCAGAAGAGTATTTGATTGTATAAGCAGTCCTTTCCAATGGTCAGATCTCTATTTTTTCGACTTAACCTATTTCTTCCAATAATACATTGGAGCTGATACCGCAAAAGGGTTCCGGCCTCCAAATAGTAATTTACGTTACAAGACCGGAAAGTAGTGTTGTTCAGGTCGAGACAAGCACTTCGATGTACATTTAATCTTTATTTTACTTTTTATAACAAAGTGATTAACAAAACTAAAATCAGATAAAATAATAAAGATACTGATTACAAATGCATAAATCCGTTATTTTTGAATATTTATGTTAAATGTACAATTGACATAAACGACAAATTAAAAATCAACGAACTTTCATCACTCGACAACATATCGAAACGTTATCATAGTAACGAAATCAAGGTAGATTGTATTATAAAAGAGCGATTGGAAAAATGAAAAATCAGGGACCGGAAAAAGCTTTTGCCGGCCCCTCACGCCTTCTATATCCATTGTCAATATTGAACTGGCCACACTTTCTTATGGCTTAAATTTCCGCTTGAAAGATATTTGGGGTTTTTCCCAAGCTTTCAGAGTGTTCGGTTCCTGGCCCGTACACTCCTATCCCAGTTTCTTCTATTGCTTTTGAGCCGTCTGTGTACCATTCATATCAAGTCTGGTGATGGTATTAGGACCCCCATTTGTTTTTGTTTGTTCTTATCCCTTCCTTTCCTCTGGATACATGCTAGGTATTCTTTCAGACAGGTGTAATAGTTGTCCCAAACTGTTTTTCTTGTTTTTGAGGCTTACCTCACGTTTGCCAAAAAAATGTATGAAAATAATTTTTATTGCATCATAATGAATATTCCAAAGCATTTATTTAAATTATACTTTTACCAATAAAGTAGTTTAATTTACGTCCTCAAAGTTTTAATTTAATTTTGGTAATGAAGTGTAGTTGACCTCTAAAAATAATAAGCCGGCATACAGTATATTCTAAAATGGAGGTTAAGAACATCTAAAGGTAGGGGAGGTAAATCTGATTTTTTCGGTAATTCCGCTCAAATCAGTACAATATAAATCTGTTTACTCGGAATACTTTGACTGACGAGAAAGATTAATGTGTGAGGTTATATTGTAGTCACTAGATAAATCTCGTAGTTTTTTTCTTCATAACCTCTTGAGATTTATACAAACATTTAAGTTTTATTTGTCCATTTTCCAAATCTTTGGTAAAAATGACCGATATTGAGTTGGAAGTTTGTTTATATCTATGGTTGGTCGGGATATTCGTTAATAGTAATTTGCTCAGATTACTCTATGATTACGTGACCAAAAATTCGTCGCCTCTGTGATGCAAATACCGAACGTTATGTCTCCCATTTTCAGACTTTTTCTTTGGTAATTTGTCGTCACCTTTTTTTTCAATCTTACCTGAGCTACTGTATTCTGGTGACCTTTCCTTAGCTATTCTCCAGTGGCTTAAATTTACTCTATAGTCTATTGTATAATAATTTTCAACATTTTCCAAAGTTAAAATATTGCTGTTTGCCAAAAGCTTTTAGGTTTTGCAATGATGATATGAATTAGATAACTTCATTACTTACATCAACTCATTACATAAAAATATCAAATTTACCGTAGAAATTGAACAAAATAAGTCTATAAACTTTTTAGACCTTACAATTTCAAATATAAATAATAAACATGATTTTTCTATATTTCACAAACCATCACATACAGACATTACAATTCATAATAGTTCGGTCCACCCATTCAGTCATAAATTAGCATCAGCTTTCAATAGTATGATACATAGACTTTTAACAGTTCCATTAAATGCTGACAATTACAACAAAGAACTGAATATCATAAAACAAATAGCAGTTAATAATAATTACGATCCAAATTTAATAGACAATACCATAAATAAAAAGATACTAAAACATACTTTAGAACAAGTATTTCCTTCTGAAAAAAAAATAACCAATTTAAAAGCTCAACATACTTTGGAATACCATCCTTAAAAATCAAATCATTTTTAGAAACTTTAGACTTGAATATTTGCTTTAAAACCAATTACAATTTATCCAAATTTATTAAAATCATTAAATCTAAATCTTCAAAATTAAACAAATCAGTAGTTTATAAATTAAAATGTGGTAATGACAACTGGGATGAAATTTATATATCTAGGTAGAACTATTAGGAATTTTAAAACTAGAATTTCAGAACACAAACGTAGATATGACAACCAAAAATTAGATTCCACCTACTCAAATCATTTATTAGCAAACCAACACACTTTTGATTCAAATTTTGAAATTTTGCATACAGAACCTAAATCCCTCAATTAAATATTTTAGAAGCTCTTGAAATAAATGAAAACAAATATTCAGATAATCTTCTTAACGACCAAATAGATATCAACAATTCTCCATTATTAAACCTTTTTACCTAGAAACGTCCGGTAAGATTGTTTTGAATGAATTTCGAGGTTCAATACTTTAGTTAATCCCAAATTTAGACACTTTTTTGCTTTTTATTTGCATGTAAATAGATTATAATACTTAATTATGATTAATTAATTATAATCCTTAAAATTCCCTATATACTGTATAAATTAAAAAATTTTCATTATACCTCCACTCGTTTGAGAAAGCTACTGAGTTAGCGAAACGCGTCACGAATGTATATTGCGAACTTAGTTCAAATATATAATGAAGATTTAAACAAATTAAATTGTTATTGTGAATGAACATGCAATCGTTTTTAACATCACTCTTCCTTTTTCTCAATAAATCATAATATACAAAGATATTCAAAAGGTCTTCTTTTTTTTTTCTTCTTTTCCTTTTCTGTGGGCTCAACTCGTTCGAATTATCTACCCAGTACTATTTATTACTATTAGTTTTCTAGGATGAAGCTGCACTTCCGTGCATCTGCCTCGGAGACACCGCTTCTTCCTGTATCTAAAATAAATTTATATAGTTCTGTTACAATTTTTGAAAAATTTGCACAAAAGCGAAGCACTACGCACTGAAGGATTTCTAAGCATATCTTCTACACATAAAGCAGCTTCATAACCCATGCAGTTTTTAAGCATTAGTTTGTATAGATTGTCACAGTTACTTTTATTTATAGGACACTCCAACAACATATGTCTTATACTACCTAATTGTCCACATTCACAATTGGGGGAGTTAACTACACCTATCCGGTGGAGATGTTCTGGGCATGCACAATGTCCCAACCTAAGTCTATTCATTGTTGTTGCAGCCTGTCTATTGACCTTTACTTCATGGAACCACGGCTTATTTGGTAGTTTCCCTACTATTTTATAGTACTTCTTTCCTTTAATCTTACATAGTTCCATCCATTCTTCTTCCCAATCTTTTCTAATTTTCTCTTTTACTTTAACCATAATATCTTTGTAATCTACTTTGTTGTAATGCTTCTCCCTTTTTTTTAAGCTATTCTTAGCCAGCTTATCTGCTTCTTCATTCCCACTAATACCTGAATGACTAGGTATCCAGCTCAGCTTGATACTTTGATTATTTTTCTTCGCTTCCCATAGCATATCCCTTATATTCAACTCTGGGTATTCTGCTTTCCCGCAAATTCCTTTTTTAGCAATTCTTTGCAAAGCACTCTTGGAATCTGATACCACCAATGAATTCTTATTTCCTACTTCCCTTATTCTTTTGATTGCCTCATGAATAGCTAGCAGCTCTGCTGTACATATAGTAGCTTCATCCGCGACTCTGATACTTATTTTACACTTCCTATTTTTCATATATATCCCCACCATACCTGTTCGATTTTCTTGTCTGTCTTTAGATCCATCTGTATAGATTATTTCATAATCGCTCCATCTCTCTTTAATGATCCCATCCAATTCAATTTGATTGAATGAGTTGTTTTTCTTTAACCCCATATCTTCCCAGGGAATATCCATGAGCAGTGCACTGTACCCAACTGAAAAACATGGTAACACATTATATTTTCTAATTAAATTATGATAACTTAAAGCTCTATCCAACCCTTCTAATAAGGGGAAGTTGGTATTGTCTGCTATTTCCTGTTGGAATCTATATAAGTCCACCAACTTATTTGTGACTATACTATTATTTAACGCCAAGTGTTTCAAAATGAATTTTTGTGCCAACCATATACGTCTCCAATGTAGTGGAAGTTCCCCCGCTTCTGCCAACAGTGAAGCTGTCGGAGTGCTTCTCATAGCCCCCAAGATAACTCTTAACGCTTTAAATTGTACCTTGTCTAGGTTATTTAGTTGCTGCTTTGATGTATTAAATATTAGGAATGAACCGAAGTCTAAATGAGATCTAACAATACCTTTGTATATCATATCTATTATTTTTGAGTCCGCCCCCCACCAGTAGCTAGTAACCGCTTTCATAACATCAATTCCCTTTTGCGCTTTTGCCACCACCCTATCAATGTGAGCGCTTAGCTTCCATTTCTCATCCAATACTACTCCTAAGTATTTAACCTCTTTGACATATGGTATTACTTCATATTTAAATACTATGCTAGGTATATTTCCTCTACCTTTCCTTTTTTGAAAAATTATCGCTTTAGATTTTTGTGTTGACATTTCAAACCCATGTTTCCCTATCCATTCGCTAATATTTTCCAGTGAGTCGTTTATTCTCCTGCATATTGTTTCCATATCTTTCCCACTCGCAATGATCATCATGTCGTCCGCCAAGCCTAACAAATCCACTCCCTCCTCCATTTGATCATAAATATCATTTGTGTATACCGCAAATAGTAACGGACTGAGCACTGACCCTTGTGGGATGCCTTTATTTACACTGCCTATTCTTGAAGTAGCACCTGTGAGATTTTCCTTAACTAGTACCTTTCTATTACTATATACCGCTGTTAAAAATTCTATATATAACTGTGGGATATTTAATTTAGCTAATTTATTCATTAATAATTTAATCCTAACATTATCATATGCTGCTTTAATATCCAGAAAAACCGCAATTACCTTTTTATTATTTATAAAGGCATCCACCACCTTTGTCTGCAAATACACCAAGTTATCCATAATTCCCCTTCCCTTCCTAAAACCTGATTGTCTCTTATTAATTAATTGCTCTGCCTCCAACTTATATTCTATTCTATTTTTGATCAAATTTTCTACGATCTTCAATGCGCACGATTGTAAAGCTATAAACCTATAACTCTCCACTAACATGGGGTCTTTTAGGGGTTTCAGAATCGGGCAAATTATCTGTATTTTCCATTCCTCCGGTACGTTACCCTCTAAGATGATTCCATTCAAAGCTCTAATCAAATCCACTTTTATACTATACGGTAATTCTCTAAACAACGAGTACACCAAATCATCCACACCTGGCATCTTATCTTTTTTCCTTGCACTTAACACTACATTTAACTCATTCATACTAAACTCCTCCCATGTTTTGATATTATATATGATCTCCTCTCCATCATCCCAGACTTCCGGGGTAGTTACTAATTCCAAGAAATTATCTAAATTATTTCTTATAAACTCTGTATTCCTATTATACCTATTGCCTCTGCTAAAACCCTTAACCACTTTCCATATATAAGACATGTTGCAATCCCTATTAAGCGTAGAGCAAAAATCTATGAAGCTGTTTTTCTTTTTCTTTTTAAAATATTTTTTGGTCTCCGCTACCTTCTTTTTCATTGCTATATAATTACCTGTACTACTATCCTCTAAGTATAAAAGGATTGCCTTCCTTCTTTGTCCTAACATTATATCACACTCCCTATCCCACCATTTATTAATTGTCCTATTATTTTTTTCTTTCCTCCTATTATTACCCCTGCTTATTTTCTTGGGTTTGGTCATACTGTATCCTTGTTCAATTAATTCTACTATATCCCTATATCCCTTACTTTCCATTTGATTTCCTAATTGCGTACATTTAAGATGATATTCCTCCCAATCCATGTTCTTAGTATTATATTTTTTCATTCTAAATTCATTTTTTTCTTGGTTAAAATTATGAGCATTTTCTCCCCCTATGTCAAAATCAAGTCTAATTGGAAAGTGATCACTGTCTCCCTTATCTTGAGGATATAACTCCCATGTTCCTACTGTACCTAGATTACTGGTGCAAAATGACAGGTCTGTGACACTTTTATTCTGTCCCGGCAGTCCTATTCTTGTTGCTCTACCATCATTCATTACCATAAACCCTGAATCTAAAAGTACCTCTACTAAAATGTTGCCATTTCTGTTATTAATATGATTACCAAACACCAAGTTTTTAGAATTAAAATCCCCAGCGAATATAATATAATCAAAATTATTCAATTCTTGACATATATCTTTCAAGAAATTTCTGTTGATTTTAGTGTCTACAGGGAAGTAAGTATTTATGATCAGCATTCTTTTTACTACTATTGCCTGTATAATTATACCACAAGGTTTATTTCTTAAATTTAGCTGATATGAATATGATGAGAATTTATTACTTATTAAGGTTGCAATACCGTTGTGCCCTTCTGATTTGTCTATTCGATATATATTAAAGCCTTTTACTATCCATTTCATACTGTTTTTTAAGAATGTTTCTTGTAGCATAATTACATTTGGCTCATCCCTATTAATCAGATATTCAAGATTTATATTGTTAGATCTCACGCTTCTTAAATTCCATTGTATTACTCTGAATTTTATATACTAAAAGAATACATTATTATGCCACCCTCCCTATTTAGTGTACTTTTTCTCTTACCACTCATCTTCCTCCATATCTAAAACAGATATGGACTTCCCATTATCCTCTTTTCCTCCCTTAAAATTATTTGTGTCTTGTTTTAAATTATCTATATTAGTATTCATATTTTGTGATGGGGAGACTCCCCTTTTTTGCAAGTTTTCATATATTATTTTGGACATATTTATTAGGATTTCTACTGGGACATTCTGATCTGCCAAATATTCATCAAAATCAATGACGTTTGTGCTGAATTCACTTTTAGATGGGGAATTATTTGTAATATTTTTATTATAATTAGGCCTACCTGTGATTGGACTACTTGGGTACAGTGGACTGCTCACGTAGCATCCCTGTTGTGCATCTTTATCAAAACCTGGGCTGTTCGGGCATCTTCTTTTACTTTTTATCACTTCATTATATGTTCTATTTGGTGTTCTGCTACTACTTTGTATTGTTGTTCTCCTCTGGCTAATGGTTATTATTTCATTTTCTGGAGTTTTATTAGGTAGCTCTGGGTAATTTCTACTGCTCCTATCTGGGATGTTGTCTTCATAAGTGTTATCCTCTTTTCTCTTTGGTACTTGTTTAGCCGCGTCATAGTATGCCATATTCTCGAAACTCATGATTTCATTTATTTTCTTCTGTCTTGTTAGCTCTTCACATCCCTCTATATTTTTCAGTTGTTCTGTAATTAAATGATTTTCACAGCAGTAAATACATCTTTTTGCTTTAAATTCTGTGCAGTTCTCCTTGTTATGGTCCTCTTTCCCGCATTTTTCGCATCTTTCTTTACTATTACATTGTTTTGCTGTATGATTAAATCTGAAGCATTTAAAGCAGAGTGTAATGGGTCTAATATATGATGTTACCTTTAGTTTATTGTTATAAATACTTATATCCCGTGGGAAATTTTTTCCTACAAATGTAAAGATATATGAACCTGTGGGGACATATGCTATTTCTTGGGTAACCTTGTCTTGTACCCTTCTGTTCAATCTACGAGCTTCTAGAATCTTGTACATACCTCCTGCTTCCTCATTTGCTCTATCCAATACCTCTTTTTCGTCCAGTCTGCTTCCCACTCCTTTCACCACTCCTTTGCTTGTAAGCAAGGATGCTGGTATAAATGTATAGAATCCCTTCTTTCTCACCTCCTCATTCTTTTTAAAGTTATTTGCGTCCGTAGGTAGCCGGAATGTGACACATATTCTATTTCTTCCTTTTTTTGTTATGTTTTTAATGCCTTTTATTCTTAAGATGTGCATGATTTTTCCAAACTCCACCGGATGGAGATTCCCTACATTTTTTTCTATATGTTCTACCATTACGTTGAAGGGTCCAGAATCGTACACTGAATATACCAGATTCTCGTATATTGACTTTTTTTCGATTTCTTGGGGTTTTGGTCCAATAGTATTTACCGCATTATTTTCATTCGTGTTTTGTATTGTGACCTCCCCGCCCGGATCGGGCGGCGGATCATTATCGTCCATGTGACTTGTTCAAATTTTAGGTTATTATATCCAAAAAGCTGTAATTTAGTCGCTACTTATAAAATATTACCACTAGTATCAATTATAGATCACCAAACCACTATTTTCCACTTTTCCTGTGCTGATGTTTAGTATTTCTACTAGATTTTTCGTACTGCTTGTTAAAAAATCAAGAAGCAAAGTTTCGACATCGACACTTTCTGTTTGTCTTTAAATCATATTCAAAAGGTATTTACCACATGCAACAAGAAATCTGATACTCAATACTATTACTCAATAGCATTGTATAAATACAATAGCATTGTATAAATAAAATGCTATTAGTAAGGAATTTACAATACAGAACTTAATCAAGCCTCTTTTATCGATAAAAATTGGTTCTCCTGAATATACAGGGTTGGGATAAAGTATGGAACCAAGTAAATATCTTTTAAAGGAAAAGAACGATATTTATGAAAATTTGCAGGTAAGTGCAATGGAACAAAATGCATCTGATGTACATTTTTTTGTTAATAATATACTTCCGGTTTAACCGGAAATGCCTTTAACTTCTTTAATTTAAATGGGACACCCTATATATTTTTACAGATTTTGAAAGTGCTTGCTATTTTGAATTCATACATATTGAGTTTAGTGTAAAAAACATTGTAAAAACGAGGAATATAGCACTTTAATCAACCTCCTTTGAGTTTTTTGCATTAGAGCAAAAAACTATTTAGATAAACTAATTGATGTTGTTTGTATGCATAGTAATAAATAAACGAGTACTGTTTAGTACGTCTTTTGTTCTCCAAGTGTCAAATTCTAATTGACGGAAATAAATTTTACAATTTAGAATGGTTCAATTGAGTGAAAAAGAGCGTATTGAAATTTTAATGATGATCGGTTATGGTGATCGTGTTAGAACTCATGAAGAAGTGTGTCATATTTTTAATAATTTGCATCCGGAGAGAAATCCTATATCACGCTCAACAGTAACTAAAACATTACCTACAACGTTTTAATACAACTGGGGTGGTAAAAAATTTGCTAAAACCTGGAAGACCGCGGACTGCAACGACATCTGTAATGTCGACGACAATTTTGCTTCTAACATAGTTTTTTCCGATGAGGCAATTTTTTGTTTAAATGGAACAGTTAATCGCCATAACTCATGGTATGGTCAAATGGGAATCCTCATTGGATTCATGAAGCACATACCCAGCATCCACAGAAGTTAAATGTTTGGATGGGAATTGTCGAAAATAGGCTTATAGGCCCATTTTTTATCAACGGAAACTTGAATGGTGACAAGTATTTGGATCTACTAAATAACGAAATTATTCCTGCACCTCAACAGAATGGACAATTACCACATAATGTTTGGTTTCAACAAGATGGAGCACCTCCCCACTATGATAGACGGGTTAGGGATTTTCTGGATGCGAATTTTCCAAATCGATGGATTGGACGTAAAGGATTCATAGAGTGACCTGCTCGTTCTCCGGATCTTAGCCCGTTAGATTTTTTTCTTTGGGGGTATCTAAAATCACGTGTTTACGTTAGACGACACTTACAGGAATTGAGACAAAGAATTATTGATGAATGTGAACTAATACGTGGAGAAGTCTTGGAAAGAGTGACTCAAGAATTTGTTAATAGGATGGCATATTGTCAGCAAGTAAACGGCGAGCATTTTGAACATTTCAAGTAATTTTGTTTCTCATTATTCTAAAATAATGAAATGTACACCTATTGTACAACTAACAGTGAGTTATTCCTCGTTTTTACAAATTTTTTTACACTAAACTCAGTAAGGATGAATTCAAAATAACAAGCTCTTTCAAAATCTGTAAAAATATATAGGGTGTCCCGTTTAAATTAAAGAAGTTGATGGCATTTCCGGTTAAACCAGAAGAATGTTATTAACAAAAAAATCACATCAGATGCGTTTTGTTCCATTGCACTTACCTGCAAATTTTCATAAATATTGTTCTTTTCGTTTAAAAGATATTTACTTGGTTCCATACTTTATCCCAACCCTGTACATTATTGGATGCATCACCGAGAACGAGAAAATAGAGTTCTCAAGTCTTCTGTATTCAAAAAGCTATCCTAAACCACTGCAAAAAAGATCTCTCATTTAGTAAGATCAATAGAAATAGTTTCCTTAAAAATCATGGTGCTTATAGGATTTCATGTACCAACTTACCGCAAACTTACCTTGGTCAAACCAATCGTCAAAAATTAAATTCCAATAACGCATCAGCCAAACACAAAATTTGAATGTATGACGGTGTTTTGATCGGTCTGCAAGTCCATGGTTTTATTAAAAATTCTTAACAATTAGATCAGTGAACAATTTTTGAAATTCATATAGGCGTCAAATAAGCTTAAACTTAGCCTTTTTCCTGGGAAGGATCCGATAGTAGTACATGTTTTGAGTTTTGTATTGATCAGAACGTTAAAGTACGTCCTATTATTAATGAAAATAAATATTGTTCATAAGGAAATACAAAAAAATATTATGCCTACAAAACATTCATTCGCAAATTGTACGACTGACATTCGGTACAAACAGGATGGAGTGAATTTCGCACCTTTTATAAAACCGCAAGTTGACAAAAAAAGGTGTGAGGAGTGGATTCATCTATCGCGAAGAACCGATTTAACTGTTGAAAAAATAAAAACATAGGTATGTTTGTACATAATAATTTATTAATTCCAATGGTCCAACGACAGAAAATCCGAATCTGTTATCATCAACATTATTAATGGTTAGTAAACGTATAACTAATGAGGTTATATTTGAACTCTGTAAATTTATTAATATTATTGATAGTCGATGAAAAATTCACATTTTTCTTCAATTACAAAAATTTATATACAACAATAAAAATGCTTAAAGCACTGGTAAATCACGACGTGCTGCCCCTAGCGAATTTTTTTTAATCTTCCCAGGAAAAAGGCCAATCATTTTAATCATCAAATAACTAATGAAATGTTCATTTTCAGACATCCTCGACACAAGGAATATCTTAACAATATATGCGATGAAATATACGACCAGAAAACGAAAAGGAAAAATCCCACAGTTGTTTTATATAGTTTGTCAGATAATTTCCACAAAGTTATTTTTTAATTGTAATTTATAAGACCAAAAATAAATTATTTTTATTGGATTTCCATATTTTATTAAGACTCACTAAATATGCAATTTCTAAAAAATAATACAAAATGTAAGTTTACATTTGAATAAAATCTTACTTTCTATGTACTTTATCCACAATTACTGTCTCCACAATCCGATTTTTTTTTATTTTGTACTAGTTTTTTAAATGTTGCCAGTTTGTAGTACTAGTTTTTCAAATGTTGCCAAACATTCAGTCAACACAAAAGTTTCAAGATTATTAAGTTGCAATATCAAATTCTTAGCCTAAAAACATGTGCTCATACTGATGCAATACAAAATCGTAAAATACTACTAGAGATTATCGCATGGCACGAAATTCTGGTGACGTTAGTATCCATATCCACCACTGTAGCCGCCCCACTGATTGTAACCACCATAATTTCCCTGGGGATATTGCCAGTTCTGGTACTGATATTGATCTCCACCTTGACCATATTGGGGGTAATAATTCGGGCCTTGTTGATTTCCGGAATAAGGAGGGTAAGAAGGTTGACTTGAGTTACCATATGGACCATAATTACCGTAAGAACTTGACTGGGAAACTGGTGCTACTGCTTTAGTTTCTTTTGCCTTTGATGAAGGCGGTGGAATTTCGCTAAAAAAAATTAATAATCAAGTTAATACAACAAAGTGCAGAAAATTAAATAAAATTTATTACAGATTAATATACATTAATCAAAGAGAAAAAGCCAAATGCAAGTTTTACATCATCAAAGTATAGTGAAATACATCCTATGAATGTTACTCAAAACCATCCTATGAGCAAGCTTGGAATATTATGTGGCATCGTTTTATTTTCTGATATTTCGATTAATATCAAAGTTATGAATTTTTGAAAGAAGCATTGTGTGCAATATTTTTGTTACTTTATGTTTACATATGCTACAATAAATAAGGGTGCCATGAGTACATACTACTAAGATATAAAGATTACTTCACTTTATTGTGTGAAGGGTAATATAACAAGACCTTATAGTGGACTATTTTTTTGCATCTAAATTTCGACTCCACTTTATAATAATTTAACGAGACATTATTTTGGCATTAATCTGATGAGGGCTTCCATCTCTTATTAATTAATTTATCAAAGGGAATACAAACGGGACGAGCCCAAGTATTCACAAACATATAATTAATACAGAATAAATTGAAACTAAATACTACGAAATTAAAACATAATTTTGTTATTAAGATACAGTTTTTTCAGCTTATTACAAAAAGTAAACAATTTGTCATGGAATATATCAATATCAACATGGTTACAGACTGAGTTGAAGGATTTACAATACCTAAGCAAGAGAGACTTTTGATAATAATTTGTAGCACTAAAGTTAATATCAAAAACTTTAACATCATTTATTTGACGTCTATCTTTCAGGGAAATTGAACTCAAACTCTGCCTAGCTGAGACAAGATTATTATTAGGAAACAATTTCTTTTAGCAGTAAATTATGAATTTATTTTGGATATATGGAGGGTAGAAGTAAGGAGAACCGTCTTGTATAGGGGATTAGTTGAAAAAGTGTCCACTCGTAAACAGCAAATTATTGTTCGAACACTCACCGAAATAGCGCTAGTGTAGGAAATGATATGAATTTAGCAGTTATAAACAGAGTGAAGTGTGCTGGGTTGAAAAATTTAATATTTTTTTTTGACTTCTGTAGTTAAGAAATATGCAGTATTTAAAATCTCAACTATTTACGTAGTCTGTCCTTTTTTAATTTAGTATCCTACTCTAATAATTTGTGGCGCTCCTTTTAAAATTCTTTTGGTTGCTACTCTAGCGCCACCTTAATTTGTTCCCTTTCAACGGACACTTTTTAATACACTGAGATGGTCCACCTTAGTTCTACCCTCCATAATTTTGGATACGGTCTATCAATGTATACAAGATACTGAGGATTACAAATTATTGATCCGAAACTTAAAACACTGTTTACATATATATAAAGTTTTAAAGTCATGACAAGTTCTGATAATAAAGCCCAACGTCCTATTTTTGCTATATAATTGATATGTTGGTCGAAAATAAGTTTTGAATAAAAGTAGATTCCTAGATCTTTTATCTGTAAAACTTTTTCAATTGGGTGGTTTTCAAGAAAATATTGAAAATCTAATATGCATCCCTTTCTAGAGAAATTTTAAAAAAAAGTTTTTCTACAATAAGCAACAAATCTATTCAAATCACTTTGTATCAATTGAGAATCTGCAACAATACCAATTCTGAGGTATATTTTTAAATCATCCGCATATTTCTTGTATTTACAAAATTTGAAACATTCAGATATATCGTTAATATAGATATTGAATAATAAGGGCCCCAAGTGGGATCCCTGAAGTTACATAACTGAAAGGTGATAAATATTTACCTATGACTACTGCCTGAGATCTGTTACTTATGTAAGATTTGAACCATCGGACACACATTGCACCAAGTTTATCTAACAAAGTTGAATGATCAATTTTATCAAAGGCCTTACCGAAGTCACTATACATAGCGTCTATCTGAAAACCTTTATTCATATGTTCTAGCAGATATTCGCTACAAGTAAAGAGGTTTGTTTCAACAGAACGTTTTTTCATAAAACCATGTTGCTCCTCAATAATAATATGCTTTACCTACGACCCCCCTGTAATCAGTCAATAACACACAGTCGGCATCAATGTAATGACGTCTATTACGCACGGTAAAAAAAACGCACAGCTGTAAAGTAAATCGCACGGCTTCCCTAGCAACATCTTAGCAACTGTCAATAGACGTCGCTATTTTATTCAAAAATATGGCATAAGCCGTCAAAACATCAAACTTAAGTAGGCCGCAATAGCGATTTGCGAACGAACTGTCAAAAAACTTTTTTATTATCCTTATAACTGGTTTGTGTATTTGTGTAAAGTTTTATTCAATTAAAAAATGTCGAATGAAAGTGAGATGGATTTAACTCCAACCAATATCACGGAAATCGCAGAAATAGCCAATTTCAATTTATTACCAGCGAAATCTGAGGGTCGGTACAAACTTACGTACCAATAATTTATGGAATGGAGGTCAAAAACGGCGTAAATTCATTTTCCGAGAATGTTATGATGGCATATTTCCAAGATTTATCAAATAGTATGAAACCTTCTTCACTTTGGTGTTTTTATTCTATGTTGAGGACCACAATATATATAAATCATAAGATAAACATTGCAAGCTATTCCAAATTACAAACCCTACTTAAAATAAAATCTGACGGATTTAAACCTAAAAGATCCCAAATTTTAACAAACGAGAACATCAATAACTTCCTAGAAAATGCACCAGACGATAAATATTTGTTTATTAAGGTAAAATATATTGTACTCAATTTACTATATAGATAATTATATACACTGTGTTATTTATAAGATGCGACATAGGGATTCCTGTACAAAACTGTCAAACGCGAGCTAACTTTTTTTTAGGTTGTTCTTATAATTGGTATAAGCGGTACCTGCAGAAAACAACATTTACGAAATATAAAACCATCGCATGTTAATGATACAAGAAAAAATCTAGTTATTGAAATTCCTTATTCAAAAACTAAGCGACAACGTTTTTTTGTAGTTTCAGAATTTTTTCATCCCAAAGTGAAAAAATATATTAACCTTCGCTCTGCCGTAAAAAAGGCTACAGAATTACCTTTTTTTCTAAACTATGTAAACGGAAAATGTACCGGGCAGTGTGTTGGTATTAATAAAATAGGGAATGTACCAAAACAAATCGCTTCATACTTGGGACTACCAAACCCAGCATCTTATACAGGACACTCTTTTCGGCGTTCGTCTGCGACTATTCTTGTTGACGCGGGTGGAGATCTACTAGATTTAAAAAGACACGGCGGATGGCAGTCATCGACCGTAGCTGAGGGCTATGTGGATAATTCCATAAATAATAAAAAAAAACAATTCATCTAAAATAGCATCCGCTATAGCAGGTGCAAGTAATAGAGATGAAAGTTTACCAATCACCTCTAATGTAAATGTTGTTTCTTATGCTTCAACAAGCAAAGAAAGCGATTTACTATTTGTGTTCAATAACTGCAATGTTACTATAAACAATTATTATAATAATTAATAGGTATTATGGAATTAAATGTTATACAATCAAATTATTAAAAAATCTATTGTTGACGTTGTTCAAGTATTATTAATAATAAGAGTATAAATACAAGTACAAGTAGGTCGTAGGTAAAGTATAGTACGTAACTCGTGTTGTAAAGCATTTTACGCACTCACGGAATTACTTTTCCATTCGTGCGTAAAATGCTTCTTACCACACACGTTACGTAATATACTATAACATCTGAAATGAAGTAATCAAAAATAATTGATTCAAATAATTTGGCAATAATAGAAAGTTTTGATATAGGAGGGTAATTTTCTACTAAATATTTACTACCGGATTTAAAAATAGGAACTACAAGGGAAAGAGCCTTCTGTTATTGATTTATTAAATAATAAGCACAATGGGGGGCTATTTCGTTAACGCAATTTTTAATTATTAATAGAGTTGGAATTTTATCTGCCAAAATAATGTCGAATCAAATTAATAAATTCAAGAGAAATTTAGCAGCAATAAAATTAGTCAACAATTTATCAGGGTCGTGTTATATTTATGAAGATTAAATTTCTTGAATCCAATTCTCTGTACCCTTACGCTGTAATATCAGGGATTGCAGTCTCGATTACCCTATCTATTTATTCGTTTTTGGTTTCTCCAATCCGATTCATTTTCAAACCCTTCAACAACCTCAACACGATTCATTCAACTTGACGTTTAAGATGTATTTATTCAGAGTACCGTCAGATGCACAGGCTCCTTGATATAAGTATCATACTGAATAGTCGGTGATTATTATGCACCATGGAAATAGTCGCTAATAGAGCGTGTTGATTGGTCTTGTCAAACAGGAAACAAAAGTATGATTGGTTGATGACTGATATTTAATAGACGAAAGAAATAATCTGTTTCATCGTCGTGGTTTCAGTTTGAAAGAATTTCATTCATTATCACATTATCTTTCATGAGAAGTTAGATGACTAGATGAAAAGCCCGCTATACTGACAACAGACTTTGTAACCAACATATAAATCGACTTTTTCATTCCAAAAGAGGACAGCAAAGGTCACAGCCTCCAACAACAGTGCTGTATTGTGTGAGAAACGGTTAAAATTGAATCAATAATAAATTTTCGAGTAATAATAGAAATACTTATGTTAGTTTTATTTATTAATTGAAAAAATAGCTATTTGTATAACAAGGGAGCAAAATGCTACTTTTCCTCCCGAGGAAAGGGAGGAAAAGGCATTTTACTCCCACGTTATACATATGATTTTTCCGCCTCCTTCAAATAACAACATTTTTAAATAATTTGTTTATAAAACTAACAAACAAACTAAAACTATGAAGTAGGTACAGTATAACTTATAGATACATTATATCGTAACACACTTTGAAACTGTTAATCTGTCAATGTACCAAAGCATGCTATATAATATTTCTGTCCTAAATTCGAAAACCGGATGTACCTATGAATTAAAGTTAAATTGTTAATGTAAAAATCGTTAAATTAAAATAACAATTCACTGATTTCTACCATTTTGCAAAATACAGGGTGTTCTTTGAATAAACGGTAAAATTTATACTTATATAATATTATATAGTATAGGTCGTCAATGCCGTATAAGTAATTTCATTGATGACGTACCATGACGTAACTTTTACTTTTCCTCCATAGGGAGGAAAAGTACGACTTTGCTCCCTACAATGAGGCCAGGAAATGTATACTTTGGATAGAGGTAGGCGGAAAAAATATTTGTCATTGACCAGATTGGATATAGACTCTGCTCCTGTCCCAAGTCATTTTTTCACCTGACCCAGTCATTGTATCACTTGAAATTTAATGTCTAGAACATAGTTTAACTTCCTTCAGAATATTCTCTTCCCAAATGATAATTCTTCATCGTAGTTGATTTGTATCACGAGGTACCCAAATATTTACTTAAATTAACACCAATAATGCAATAATACCCTCCTACAGAACTGTATTTTATTTAGAATGGGTAAATAGTATTAATATATCAAATAATACACTGAAAGTTTCAGAACTGTAGAACTGTTAAAAACTTAGTGAAAGGATGTATTTGTAAACACTACTTATACATTTTTTACTCACTACACAACGATTCAGTGTTTTGTAAATATAATTTAAGGAATAAATAAAGTTATTTACATTCAAAGTTCTTCATGATATCGACCACAGTTAATCACACCAGCCAATAAAGATTTGGTCAAATTCAAAACAAACATCTGTCAGCAAATATTGAATATAAACGGTGTTGTCACATTTACTGGAAAAAACACTTCTAGCATGTTTAATGTTCATTGTTCGGTGGTAGCCTGTGAAGAGAAAATGGCGCAACGTGGTCAGCTAAAATATCATTCCACTTTTGTCTGGTGGGAGTTCTTTCTTAAACAAAAGCCAACTCAATACGAGTTTCCATTTATATTCTGGACAATACCATTAGCGTTATCCCTCCATCACTTTCCATCGAAAACGAAGAAACGAGAAAGAATAATTTGTGATTTATTGACGTCAGTTGTCAACAAAGACAAATCAACAAATTCGGTTTTTGTTTACCTTGTAACGATGTCCCCCTGAAACATCGTTCTAGAGACGACTATGGTTCGATACAAAGCTGTTTTTACCAAGCCAGTGTAGATATAAAAGGACGACCGAGAATCGTAGCAGTCAGTCTAGCGAGGTATTGACTCGGTGGACTTCCCTCTCCGGTTGGCAAGGTACTGACTTGTCGACAATCCCTCTCCTCGTTCAGCAGGGTATTGACCTGTCTGAATAAACCTGTCCGCGCTGAAGGTATTGACTTCAGCGAAAATCCTGAACCTGCTAACGTGCGAAAGGTATTGACTTTCGTACTCCTCTGAAGCTCCTGTCCCTAAGGTACTGACTTAGGGATACTCCACCCTCGCTGAAGGTATTGACTTCAGCACACACCCAGAAACCCGATAGAGAGCGGAAGGTATTGACTTTCGCCCTCTCCTGAATTTCCCGTCTCTAAGGTATTGACTTAGGGATATTCCACTGCGTTTACTGTACGAACCGTTAGACACTCCTTCGATCGAAACCCCACCAACAGAAGACGTCACCTTCGGCGAAATCCCAGGAGCAGAAGCCTTCATTTCTAATCCGAATGTCCTTTTTGTAAATATCAACTGTACATAGTGTTTTTAAGAATAAACTTTTATTTTATCTTGGAATCCTGTCTCTGACTGTACGTACCTACCCGGCAAAACGTAACTACCCATACGGAGGGTTACAACCTTGGCAACTTGTTTCATGAATAGATTAGATGAAATTGGATTCTAAACTGATAATCTCGAGGCTATCATTTTATCAATTAATTAATATAAAGTATGCGTTAATTTAGACTTTTAATGGTGTTTTTAGAAGGGATGGAACCTTCGGCGTCGATTCCCAAGCTTCCCTTCTCACAAAATAAAATATCACTTTTAGCACTTATATCATAAATAGCTACTCTCAAACTGTCATTACGAAGTATTTCGTTCTCATGGCGGCACTCTTAATTGTAGCGTATGTAAAAATAAAAAACATTTGAAAATGCCGAAGTCGAAAACGTAGGTGTAATATCAATCGGAAGTTCAGAGTCGAATCTCCGTGACATCCCTAATATAAAAAATGGAAATGTAATGCTTTTTTTCAAATTCCTAATTATGATGTGGGTAGAGACATTAGAGAGAATAAAAAAATGATACATAGGAAATAAATTAAGCTTGCCCACAGGATGGTTTTGTATTTCACCACAGGGTGTCAAACTTAAATGATAAAATACAATTTTATTTTTCCTTTTGTAATGAGTTTAAATCTAGCCTTATTGGAAAATCTGATTAATCTATATTAATCTGGGAACAGAAGTTATAAAAGATCAAAATCTGTTCATTTCAAGGTGGCCGTTTTCTTGATGTGAGGAAAATAACCGATTCGGTAGAAGGCCGTGTGCTTCCTTAGGTGCGTTCTTTTAGACAGATCTCAGCTCACTTCAGTTAATGTGATCTGAGATAAAGTGATATGAGTAAGCATCAAAAAGAACGACGCACTCAATTGAAAGGCGCGATTTGCCGACGTACCAAAATTCAATTCAAAAAACATTTAAAATATAAGACAGATTCGTATCATCATCTAATGAAGTAATTCTTTCCATAACCCGATAGATGACATTCACTTAAAACCAAAGAAAATTAGATTGTTGTTTAAAATTCAAATAAATCAAATATTTATTTATCCCTTCCACTTTATTTCCGACTCAAGTCAAACTGATACTCCCGCATAGCATCGGTGAAAGGGGAGGAAAAATCTCAGCTCACTTCGAAGTGATTAAGTAAAAAAGAACGCACACATTACCGCTGCGAGCTGAGATTAACTGATGGCAAATTCGACTGGAGTGCAGTTCCATTCGCATTTTCTCAGTGCCATGCCATGTAAAAGTTGCTGTAACTCGGATCCGGTGAAATTACCAAGTGGCATTAAAGAAAGGCGAGCCACACCAGTGGAGTTCTTAAACCGACGTCGATTCGTCTGAGATTGTTCCTCTAGAACTGTACTAGCAGCACAGTTCTAAAATTTTACACCGAGTGCTAAAAAACCGCACCGAGTGCAACATAAACCTTTTCAAAACCAGCGCAGAACTTTGTCAGTCGAACAGACAGCATCAAAAGAGAGTGCTTTCAGTGCCGCTAGTCGAATTCGCCATGATATCTCAGTCAAAAAGAACGCACCTATTGTCTTAGCCTAACTGATTTTGCCTAGGAAAACTGTATATCAAATCTATAGGATGCTTGCAGTTTAACTTTATTTTTTCAATTTATATTTCTGTTAGTTTAAAATACTTACGTTTTTGTTTCCTTCTTTTTTAATGCTTCTTTGGTCAATTTCAATAGTTTCATATATTGATCTTGGGCTTCTTGAACTAATTTGATATTTGTACCAAAATCTTCTAAATATTCCAACTTTCTCTGAGCAAACAACACCTTTTGCTCTGGATCCGCACTGTCTCTATCTAAAAACAAATCTATCGCTTGCACAATTTCTTTTTCTGTAACGTCTGGTTTTTGTAAAGTAAGATCGATAAATTGTAGGTAAAGCCTTGGATTATTTGGATCTTTAGTAATTGCAGACTTTAATATTGAATGGGCCTTATTAAAATCTTTGACAACAATAAAAGTGAACCTTGAATATTTTACTGCAATACTACTTGCAATTATTTTGTTCTTGGAAGTATTTATGTAATGTTCGTATAGCTGACTGCACTTGTCGTAGTCTCCACGTCGCCTCTCTAAAAAAAAAAATTACCTTTTTTTGTGGTATTGAATCCAAATATTTCAATTTCATATTATTTATGACCGTGTAATTAGAAATGTCATAAAATGAAAATATTGCGAAATTCTAAATGGGAGCTATTCGTAATTACTTGGGTTGGGGTTTTAGAACCACTACTACTGAAAATTATAATCTATATAGACATCTTAAGATATTTTTGTGAATCTAACTGAATCTCCACCTACACAAGTGATTATATCGAAATTTATTTTAAACATTGGTAGTCTTCAATGTAGTTTTTGAAATAATATGAAATTTTGGACATTCACCTACTAGTGAATAAACTTCCCAACTCAAATGATATACTTTTCTGTAGTTAACTAAACTCATGGACAAAATTAATGCAACACTTAAAATTTTGCTTAGGCTACAAATTTTTCCTTTGCTAATGATGAGAAAGACTAATTAATTCTCGGCATTTTATTTTTTGATTCATTCCAATATCTTTCTTTTTACAAAATATACAAATTTTCAAAGAAAACTACAATTCAAATTGAACTCACAGTGAATTGTTTACAAAATAAATCGTAGGTGGCTGGTGTCAATTTTGACAAAGAAAAGAAATTAATACTTCTTTTACTGTGTCAATATTGAAGCAAGAAAGGTGTGGTTTGGGAGTGTTTTTCCAGTTTTTAGATTGTTAAGGAAATAGAGCAGTTTGTACGCCGTAGTATAGTTCAACGTATCATGAATAGGGCACATAATTTTAACCAATGATGAATGTGTAAGAGACCTTTGATTCGAGAGGGAACAAGTATGTGTTATGTGGCGAATTTGTTATGAGTGAGCACTTTAACCCTCAGCCGATTGTTCAGAAACTGGTGGGAAACTGAATCACACCATCCAGTCAGTAGTCAGGGAAAAATATTTAAAAGTTACAGGCAGCTAATAGAGCCAGTAAACTTGTAATGGTCAGAAATTTGAGAATTTTATCTAAAACGGTAAGAACAATTAAACAAACTTTCTGACCAGTAGAAGACCAGCCCGTCGTTCTTTACATACAAGAGGACACAAACGACGCATGTTGATGTTTGCAAGGGATCATGAACATTGGACTGTTGTTAACTGGAAAAACGTATTGTTCAGAGATTAAACTCGAAATCATCTGATAGATGTGACAGAGTATGGAGGAGACCTGGGGAAAGATTTAGTGAGTATACCACTGCTACCATGGAACCTTTTGGGGGCGGCTTAAAAATGTTTTGAGTACAAATTTGCTATGGCACCGACCTATGAATGCAGATAATTATTTGGAGAATATTATTGAAGAGCACATTATGCCATTTGCACCATATATAGACGATAATTTCATTTTCATGCAATTATCAGTAGTAATATCACAAGAGGGTGAGAATAAATTGAAAATAATTTGACAGATTTTAGAAAACTTGTTGCCAAATGGCAACAAGTTTGAGAAAATGCCTGGAGAATTATCATCTAATTTATCGAACTCTGGTGTGGTATTCGATAGATTATTTTTCGACGTTACAATCAAAATAACTTTTTTACGAATTTCGTGAAAATGTATGACAGACGCACCAGATCAAGAAAATACGTGGTTTTCATTCAATAAAAACAATGTACATTGAGTAATTCTCGCTGGAATAATGCAAGTAGATTATTCAAACTATAATAATTGGCTTTGATTGGCTAGAACGTATATGAATGGCTGAAATTGAAAATTTGTATTGGTTTCGAGAAACGTCAAAAAATAATCTAAACAAAATAAACATCCTAAAATTAGACTTTCCTCTACACGAAGTGACGACATAAATACAATTGAGCATCTTTGGGATGTACTAAAAAAATCGGTCCGAGGCCATGTACCTGTTTCAATAAACATATAAGATTTGGAACGTATAGTTCTCACAAATTGGGAGAACATTCCTCAGCAGATTATCATAATTTAATAGCAAGCTTACCTCGACGAATGCAAGCTGTTACAAGAGCACGAGGAGGAATTACGCATTATTAATTTGTTACTTGTTTATGTTTAATTTTAATGATTAATGCTGTTGATATCAAGAAAAAATAATTTTTTAGTTTTTTTTAAGAATATAAACTTACAGTAAATTCAATATTGGAATGAATCAAAAAACAAAACCGATAATTAATTAGTATTTATAATTTACGGTACATAAATATTATTTCATTCCATCCGGTGTAATAAATTGTCAAATTTATGTTTACAAAATTTCAAAATTCTTGTGATAATTGCAATGAATTTCCTACATTGTAAGAGGTATTCTAAATCAAAAATAGGCAACATTTTAGGTGTTAATTTTAACCCTGACTTTAGTTTAATGCATTATTAAAACCTAACCGACGGTTAACTAGAATAATAGTTCAACACGTCGAGTTACAACGCACTAAATGCTTTTTTTCATAATTATCTTCATCAGTAAACTGGTTTGGTACTTACCCAAATTAATCCTTCGGTAAGCGATTTGTAACACATTGGGTACAGACTTCTCTAAATTCACTAATATTTCTGCTGATCTACTAGAGCTATCAACATGCTCCTCAAACATCGCCCACTGAAGATGAAGGTTGGGTTTTTTCAAATGGTGTATGGTGCATGCGCGTTCATAAACATCTCTTATTTTTGGTGTAAGTTCTGGGTCCTTCAAGTTCTCCAAGTAATGTACAAACTACAATAAAACAACATATTTTTCGAAAATATCTTTTAAATTTGACAATCAAAAGAAATTGGATTCAGGTGTTCAACTTTTTTCAGAATCAGCTTATGACATAATAAATAGTATTACGTTAATAAATACCGTTGTGCATATTTTTTTAAGATTTATGCGTGTTTTGTTACACTCAAAAGAAATTTTGAAATCGAATACCCTATTGTGTACAAGAGAAAAAGTATCTATTAAGTTAATGATAAAATTACAAATCATTTACCTTCAACCAAAATTCTTCATAAAGTGCACAGGCGATGAGACATCTTTCAAACAATACTATGATTCTACCTCTGTCTCCCTGTTCAGTCTCGTAATCTAAGTAGTCCTGCCAGTTTTTCAGCTGACATCTCTCTAATGGTTTAACGTGGAAATATGGTCGTTTTATCTATAAATAAAAAATGTATCAAAATTTTATAAAAAAACATTAAAATATTTTGTTTCTTTTTATGTAGTTCAGATGGCCCTTGCATTGTCTACAGTTATTTGTTCTGCGTTGCTTCTTGTTCACATAACATTGAAACAACATTTTAAGCAAATTCATCATAATATATTAGAATGGACTGTCCGGTTGATACTAAAAGTATTTGGGTATTGTGATTGGTGCAAAAGAAACTTTTATATTACATTAATATAAGGGAACCTAAAAACGATTTAATGGGGTGTTAAACCAATATCCGGCTTTTGGTATTTCATTAAAGTACATGGTACTACTTTGCAAAAATTAATTTAAAAATTTTTTAAACCGAATATTTTAGGAGAAAACTGGAAATTAAGAATTCCTAAATGTTTGCAACTTTCACTACAGATACGTCACAAACTTAAAGATGAAGTTGGTCACTATCTGATTCAGATGTTTTATTAATCAATAGCCAGTTACAAAAAGGCCATTCGAATTTGACGAACTGTCAAAGTATATAGTATATACGAGTGTTTTGTTTTTGTTTACAGTTTATTCGGGCTTGACGTTTCTATTTTTCAAGTTGGAACAATGTCAATACCATATAAATCTTGTTTTGTATCATACTGCAAGAACACAACAGTTACAACGCTCCGTAAAAAGTTTGTAACTGTGCCTGAAGTAGAAGTTGAAGGAAAAGCAATATAACACAAGCATAACCTATACTTCATCACAATTTCAAAAAAGAAGACGACAGAATTATTGTGGTCCTAGGTCTACCCTTATGTAGCTTATTCTATTTTAGTTAATGTAGGTCACAGCATAAATGGCGAACAGTTTAAATCATCCAAAAGTTGAATTTTTAAATCGACATAAAAACCTTGTGAGAATGAAAATATTAAAAATAATTGATTTTGTTCACCACTAACTAAACTCCTGGACAAAATTACCGCACCACTTTAATTAATTTAAATATTTACATTATAAACACAAAATAAAACTAGGTTACATTGAAATAATAATGAACACCTACAAATTAGTCGAATATGACCTTAACATAACCTTAATTTGTCTTATTTTTTTCCATAAAAGTTTGTTTTTGCTGGAAATGCATAAATAAGCTATCATACCTCCAAATTGAAAAAAAAGGAAAAAAACCAGTTAAAGAGAATAAATGCATATGGGTCAACCCTAATACCGCGTAGGCACCAGTGGCTGTTATTTGTTCAGAAATTAAAAAGAATAACATTAACGTGTAATTATCTTCATGTGTAATTAACAATTAAAAAACACTTTAAAATAAAATAGGTCGAAAATACTTTTCTGATCTTGTATAGAAATTTTAAACTTTGCACTTGGAGAAAGCAGGTAGAAAACCATACATTATACAATTCACATATTTCGCAATTAATAACGACAAACACTTATCCACTGCTTCGACAAGTCTTCATTTTTTGGAAATCTATAGTATTTTATACAGTTCCTTTCGTATTGCGATTGGTATTTTTGCATGTAGCCACGGCACAGCCCGGCATTATGGTCTTATAATTAAAGTAAAATAAAGTTAAACGTTTTAAAACAAAAAAAAAACAGACTTCAACTCTATAGTAATTTCAAACACTGGCTTAGCATAAAACAATATCAATTTACGCAGAAAAATCGAAAAACCTCAGGAAAAACAAACTTGAGTCTACAAGTCAGCATACCGTGTATTTTTACCGTGGTTCAGTCGTATCACACAATCGCCCATGGCCCACCCTCTCAAAGCGTATATGACCGCCACTGGTAGGCACTTCTCTCCTTCTTATCAGTGCATTCATGCGTCGCGGCATGCTTGATATCAAATGTTCAACAAAAGCTTGCAGTATATTCTCCCATTCTTCAATAGCGACCTTTATTAATTGGTTGTGATTAGAAACATGGGGACTATGACTCCTCTTTTTGAGACATCAGTCCCATAGATGTTCTATAGGATTCATATCCGGACTGGAGGCCACTCTAATAAAGGGATATTGACATCATGTAAGTAGCCAATAACCTGTATAGCCACGTGGGGACGAGCATTGTCCTGCATGAATAAAAAATTAAACCCAACAAACGGAGCAAAAGACATTACATTTTCGACAATAATGTTGTCTAAGTAATATTGGGCATTCATAGACCTCCCCAAAACATTTTAGAGCCACCACCAAAAGACACTTTAGGAGAGATATTACAGCTGGCAAACCTTTCTCCTTGCCTTCGCCATACACGCTCACGTCCATCTGGAGCTTTGAGGCTCACTCTAGTTTCATCGGAGAACAGAACCTGTTTACAATAATTGATGGTCCAATTCTGATGTAGTCTTGCAAAATTTAATCTATGAACTTTGTGTTCTCTGGTAAGCAAGGGTTTTTTGGCTGTAACTGTCACTGTCCATGGCCTACTTGTCGTACAGTAAGTTATCAATAAATAAAGAATATCGAGAAAAATATGAGTGTCAATTTTGCCCAGGAGTTTATTAATATTGAGAAAACATCATATTTTTGTTAAGTTCAACACCCCATTTTTTCTTTTTCGTTAATTTATTGGAAAATTAAACCACAATGTTTTTTGTATTTTTATTAACCCCACAAGGAACATACAAGATACCCCGTTTTTTATATCGATAGTAACAGTAGGCAAAATAAATTCCTATATTCCACATTGAATATGATTTACAATTTTAAATATAATATCTAGATTTTTCTAAACATCTTTATAATCATCTGAATACAGAAAACTCTGATTATACAGAAGATGGTAAATCATTAATGAAGATCAGGAAGACCACATCGAAATTATTTATTTCAACGATAAATTAATTTTGTAAGGAGTAAAAAGAAATATCATTCATTATTTTTTTTAACAGCATCGGATCCCAATAAATATAACGTGTTTGTTATTTTTTCAAATACTTCATAATTTTCACATTTATAAAAATTCTTACCCCTTCTTCATAATTCCACCGTGCTGTCACTGCACTAACTGTATTTTTATGGACTTTTCTGCGTATTGAAATGATTCTTTCCCTAAGTGCTTTCGTTTCTTCATCGGAACTAATTACTTTTGATTGGTCTTCGTCACCAGGTGGAGCATCACTATCAGCTGGAGGAGAATCAGTTGAGACATCATGTTTAAGTTGTTGTCTAACTTCCTTACGCAAAGCAAGAAATTCGTCTACGTCTAGCACTTTATTAGGCGCGTTTGAAGTGATATGTTCTTGAAAACTTTAAAAAATATATTCATTTTAGATATAAAATAAACTTCAAAATGTAAGAATACCATGAATGGATAAAAGTAACACTTAACATTCTGCTAAAACAAATGCATTGGATATGAAAATATTCCTTGGAAAATTAAAATAAAGAAAATTCCATTTTTCGTAAAAAAATAATAAACGGTACATAAGATCCTTTACTTTTGACAAATTTAAAAAAAACTTTATTTATTTTCCTAAATAGTGCAGTTGTTCAAACGACACGAGGTACGTTCAAGTGTGGGAAATTAAAAAAATTCTGAATCAGATATAGAATAAATAAATAAATAAAAAGTTTATTAGTTGCCTTCTGGATATTAATGTTATTATTAATAGTTATCTTGATAGTTATTACAGCGTGACTAGAGGTCCACCGGCAGATCTATGAATTTCAAATTAGAAATTCGCCTTGAGGCGGAAGTTTATACCAAACATACAGAAATCCGCCAAGAGAGTGCTATAACTTGCGCAAGCGCGGCGGAACATTAAATTACATACCTTCTTTGCCACTGTCCCGAGGGCACCAGCTGATATTTGATACATAAATTCCGTCAAACGGCGGACTGAAGTTTATTTTTTCAAGAATTCTGTCGAAGTCCCGATTTCCATTTGCCGAAAGACTTACAAACCCAGGAAAATAAATGGAATTATAAACACATAGAGCAAGAGCCCGTGGCTGCCAGACCTTCCTATTATAATATAAGCTGAAAGTTTTTCTATGTGTGCCTTTAGTAAAGGTAAGAACGATCCCCACCCATTATTCCTGGGTAGTGGTGGCTTTGGCAGGTAACAGGTAATAAAGGTGTATAAAATTCCATCTTAAATTTATTAATTTATAAAACTTATTTTTTATATATTTTGTTTATAACAATATCACAACTTACGTCACTCATTGCCAGACGCTTAATACGGTTCCAACCCTTTGCCAGACACCCCTAAACTATAATATTTTGTAATTTTACTTACGTTATTTTTTAAAAGCTGAATTTTATATATGTTTTTTGGGGAACTATTAAACGATGTTTCTTTAGTAGCCAGACACATTCGAGGGTTCTATCATCCTGCCAGACGCATTGAAGTGCGTTGAAAATGTGAGAGTGCGGTGCTTATGTACTAACTGGTGCGAGTGAGACAGGCCATTCGGTTTATTGCGATCTTTTACTGCGCATCAGCTGTTGTTTACTCTGTATTATTCAGTAAACAGTTATATAGTCATGGTAATAGTAAACATTATAATATAAATCTGTGTTATTTGGTTAATAAATGTGATCCAGTTTTAATAAATAAATAAATTTTGTATCATGAGTGACGAAAACGTAGAAGTGTGTTTTGTCTGTAAAAAAAGTGGTGAAGATCTAGTAATATTTTCGGAAGAGACTTTTAAAAAATGTCAAACTATTTTAAAATTAAGAAAAATACATAACCTCAAATATAAAGACATTATTTTACCTGGCGAATATATAGACAATCGTTATCACCGATCATGTTATAAAGCATTCACAGGTCTCATGAAAAAATACTTTAGTATTGAACCTGTAAGTGCTGAAAAAATAAAAAGAAAAAAACAAATAAGCAGTGTTCTAACCGGCAACTCATCTCCAACTTCATCATCAACACTACAGTCGAGTTCAGTACCACTTGATTTGGGATCTCAAATAAAATCGCAAGAAATTTTACTTTCCCAATCAATCGGAGCACAACCTTCTACATCACAAGATGAATCTTATTTACAGCCTGTACCTACAGAATCTTCCACGACATCACAGGTAATTAAAATTTGTCAATCAAAAGGTTCACAATCTTCAATTCTTCAGGATAATTCCAATTCTCCTGAATCGGATGTTAGTGATAATAATATTTCAGTTCAGGACATGAATATTTCGTCGGATAATATTGTTGGTAATAATGACAACGAGATCGTTTGTATTTTTTGTGACAGAAAGAAAAAAAAATTCGATCTAAGATTGAAGGTCGTGAAGAGTATAAAGATTTTTTAAATAAATTAAATAATTTTTCTGGCCTGAAACTTTTTTATCATACAGAATGCCAAGTTGGTTTCAGGAATAAGTTATCATCTTTAACAGCACAACCTGACAAAACGGAGTGGCATTACCAACGAGAGTATCACCAAATAGTTTTTGAGGAAATTAGAACAATTATTAACGAAGACGTGATTAAAAAAGGACGCTGCTTTTTATTGGTGTATTTACATGACCTGTATATTGATTCATTACAAAATCGTCTTAAAGAAAATTCTATGGATATGACTGGTATTTTTACAGCAGAGAAAATACTGAAGGTATTTTCTAAGGACATAAAATTTGTTAACATTCGTAATAAGAAAATAATAGCTCCAAAATATCTACAAGCAATAGATGATTCTGTTCTAGATAATTTACAAACAGAGAATATTTTACGAAAATCTGCATTAATTTTAAGAAAATTAATACTCCAAATTGAAAAAAATAAAATACCAACAAAAAAAATAACATCAGAGCATTTAATATCAGGAGAAGTTTCGATACCACAAGAGTTATCAGACTTTTATTTTACCCTTCTTGGTGGATGTAAACAAAATCGAAAAAATAGCTCAAAATGTGCACGTCTTGTTCGTTCTTATTCTCAAGATCTTATTTACGATGTTCATAATGGTCAAGTTAAGACGTCGAAACATATCATGTTAGGTATCACCCTCAAGAGTTTAACAAGCAGCAGAAAAATAATTGATATTATAAATAGATATGGACACTGTATTAGTTATCAAGGCGTAGAAGAATTAGAAACTGAAAGCACATATACAACGATAGAAAAATCCAGCGTGTGTCCCGAAAAAATAATAAAAAAGCCAAATCTTTGTACTGGTGTGGCATACGATAATTTTGATCGTTTTGTTGAAACAACTAGTGGTAAAGATACTTTACACGACACAGTTGGAATTGTATATCAGAATATTGATCTAAATACAAATGAAGAACCTGTGATGTCCAAGGTACTGACTGAAAAAACGGAAAACATTACGTCGACTATAAGCACAAAAACATTTGAAGAATGTGAGATGTCCGAAGTTCTGAGTGAAGACACTGAAAATGTTTCGCTGCAGAAGAGAAAAGAAAATAGACGAAGAAGAGAAAAGAAAATAGACGAAGAAGAACAGTAAATACCGTAGGTTTTGATGAAGTTCCATACACTAAGAAGCCTAAAATGACGAGTGAATTGCAACAAGCGGTCAATGACATTAACTATGTAGATACCCGAAAATACACTGACATTGACAAAATATGGATGGTTAGCCACGCGCTGGAGTTAACAGATGTACCCATGTGGGTTGGTTTTAATAGTCGGATTGATGATCATGACAGTCCACAACAACTTATATCATATTTGACTCCAATCAATGCATCGCCAACCAGTACATCGGTCGTATTGGAAACTATGAAACAAAGTCAACAAATTGCTGCAGAGGTAAACCAAACCAACATACAGGTGACTTATGATCTTGCCATAGCAAAAGTTGCATTACAAATTCAAGCAACGGAGAAACCAAGATTTGATAATTTATTTATTCACTTGGGACCGTTCCATATAATGATGGCTTATTTCAAAGCTATTGGTAAAATAATTAGAGATTGTGGTTTAACAAATGTGATGGTTGAGAGTAGTATGCTCGCAAATGGTTCAGTTAATGGATTTTTAGAAGGTAAACACTTCAACCGCTGCAAAAGATTGCATCCCTTAATGACATTAGGGCTTGAAATATTGCATTTCAAATCATTTTTACAAAATAATAATATCACTTTTACTGATGATATAATAGATGAAATTAAAAGGCTTCAAAATTGTGAAATGTCTTTATTTGAAATTGAAAATGAAAATTTGCAAGACCTGATTAATAATTACGGGATTTACAAGCAACAAACCCTTCGTGGAGAGCATGGCAAAACATCCCAATTTTATTTAATTTATACCAATCTCATCCATCACTATTTGGATTTATCTCGAAGTGTTCGTACTGGAGATTTTGAACTTTTTAAAACCGTGTTACCTAAAATTACAAATATTTTTTTTATATGTAATCAACAGAACTACTCTAGGTGGGCCGTTAAATACTACGATAATCTACTGAGAGTTGCCGAAACTCATCCTGATTTATATGAAGAGTTTCAAAAAGGTTGCTTTGGAATTAAAAGAGCTACCAAGCCATTTTCAAGACAACCTATTGACCTTGTGTTAGAGCAAACGATAAATGCAGACGCTGCGAGAAAGCTTACAGGTATAATTCATTTCACAAACTCGATTTCGGCAAGACAACGGTGGGCCCGAAGCCATGACGTGAGATCTACGATAATCAGTCAAGTTTATTCGGAATTAGGACTACAAAGTCATCAAGATGTTTCAGCGGATTTGGCTCTTCATAATATCCGGAAAAATAACAATCAGCTGAAAAAATTTGTTGCTACTTTTGATCAATTTATAAATCCTTTCAGTGTAGATGTGCCGAAAGACCAATTAGTAAATATTTCATCTGGGAAGTCCGCATCACCTCCAGTAGAAGAATTTTTGTTAAATGTAGAAGGTAATGGAGAAATCCTTCGAAATGCATTTGTTTCTGAATGTCAATCTAATATACAACGATTTGAAAAAGCTATTACAAAGACATCTATTAATAATTTCTCCAAAGATTGCGAAAAAAAGAAAAAAATTAATGTTGGTGGGAAAATTCAAGAAGTTAAAATTCAAAGAGATTTATTTGGACGTATGCTAGGAATTTCAATGGATTTCAAGATTGACATTTCGAAAATTTTATCGTACCCCATTACTTCAGTACCATTATCAATGTGCCACTTGGATGGAACCATTTGCAGGACCGACAAATCTGCTTTAATGAAATGTTTAGAGAAAGAGGTTGAGCATGACGAGCCACCTCGAATTGATGTATTGATAATCGACGGGTTTTTTGTATTACACACTATGAGAAATGTACCTAAAACGTTCGGCAACATTTCTAAAAGAATGTTGCAAATGGTAACTCAATTAAAAGCGTCAAGAATTGATGTTGTATTTGACAGGTATTTTATACCATTGATAAAAGACTATGAACATTCTCAACGATTTGAATGTGCACAGTTAGAGTATACCATAGCTGGGCCTGAACAAGTTCGTCCTAGTGACTTCGCGAAAGAATTAAGAAATTCAAATTTTAAAGAAGCTCTCGTCGACTTTTTCATTTTACATTGGGCTACTGATGAAGTTGCGCCATTTATTGGTAACAAAACAATACATATTAATTTCAAAAATTGCCATTCATTTACTGTTAATAATACCAACAAAGTCATGTCAAGTATTATTGAGGAATTGTCTTGTCCGGAGCATGAAGAAGCAGATACCAAAATTGTGTACCATGCATGTAAAATAAACTATGCAGCAAACATTGTAATACGAACTGTTGATACTGACATTGCTGCTATAATGCTAGGTCATATGCACCATTTAAATGATGGATTGCATGTTTGGATGCTTATAGGCACTGGAAATAATTTAAGATATGTGGACCTAACTAAAATACACGAACAACTGGGAGAATCTGTTTGTAAAAGCTTGCCTGGATTACATGCAATCACAGGATGTGATTACAACCCTGCATTTTTTAGACGAGCAAAATCAAAACCGTTTAAAATATTGAAAAAATATGGGGAATTCCAGGAAGCCTTTATGTATTTTGGACACAGCGAAATCATGGAAGATAACAATAAACAACACGAGATCTTTAATGTTATTCAAAGTTTCTTATGCTATCTATACAATGTTGGTAATTTAAACGACGTTGATGCTGCTAGGCTGCAAATTTTTATCGATTCTTACACAGTGTCTGATGTAAACGAAGCTTTTAATAACAAAAAACTACGTAATTTTGATGCCAGTTGCTTACCACCTTGCAAAAGTGAGCTATTTCAGCAATTTCTGCGCGCGAATTACATATGTTCTATATGGAACAATGCTCACTTAAAAATTCCAACAGTATACGAACCAATAAATAATGGTTGGATTCTGGAAAATAATCAATACTATTTTAAATGGTTTGAGGGGGATCAGTTACCAAATTATGTTAGTGAATCTTTACAACAAATGTCAGGTATGTAATAATTTAGATGAGAATATTTAACACAAATTTATGACAGCTTATAATTAACTAGGATTATTTTACTATTACAGAACCGAACGAAGATGATATTGACAACGATCAATGCGAGGACTGGAGTAGCGAAGACGAAAATGGAAATATCGACGACAACGATGACAATTATTGAATAATGCATTTGATTTTAAAGAATTCGATAATAATTGATTTAAAAATCATTGAATATTTGTTAAAAATAAATTTTTTTTAATGTTTGCTTTTCAAAACTTGTAATTAAATATAATAAACTTCATAAGACTTAGAAAAATCTAAATTTAGTGATTTTTTCGGATTATATTTTCTTATAAAATTATACTTTAATGCAAATTGTTTTAGAATTTATAATAAATTTATTAAATTAAATTTCTTGTTAAAGGACAGCTAATTTTCAGTAAAAGATCGCAATAAACCGAACGGCCTGTCTCACTCGCACCAGTTAGTACATAAGCACCGCACTCTCACATTTTCAACGCACTTCAATGCGTCTGGCAGGATGATAGAACCCTCGAATGTGTCTGGCTACTAAAGAAACATCGTTTAATAGTTCCCCAAAAAACATATATAAAATTCAGCTTTTAAAAAATAACGTAAGTAAAATTACAAAATATTATAGTTTAGGGGTGTCTGGCAAAGGGTTGGAACCGTATTAAGCGTCTGGCAATGAGTGACGTAAGTTGTGATATTGTTATAAACAAAATATATAAAAAATAAGTTTTATAAATTAATAAATTTAAGATGGAATTTTATACACCTTTATTACCTGTTACCTGCCAAAGCCACCACTACCCAGGAATAATGGGTGGGGATCGTTCTTACCTTTACTAAAGGCACACATAGAAAAACTTTCAGCTTATATTATAATAGGAAGGTCTGGCAGCCACGGGCTCTTGGACTAACATTATATATGATGATATCCTTACATTTTGTATTTGAAGAAGGTGAAGGAAATATAATCAGTGCATTCACCCTTTCCCTTAAAATAATACATAACCAAATTTCGGACTTAATTCTTCCAAAAATAAACTTTAATCCGCCGTTGGACGGAATGTAATCGTGAAACATGAGTTGTTCGCCGTTTAGCGGCGGAAAGCATATTTATGTTATTAGTGAATAACTCCGCCGCGCTTGCGTAAATTATGACATTTTTGGCAGATTTCTAAATATGTCATATTTTAAATTCATAATTCCGCCGGCGGAATCTAGCCGCACGGTATAGTTATTAACGCAATATTTATAGTAAAATCGCAATCGGTGCGGGTAATAAATCAAAATTTTATGGGACTTGCTCAGCACAAGTGGACCAAACAAAATATGTAATTTTACACTACCTGTTGTAATGAATGTAGCGAAAACAAGAAATTTATTTGTGCCGACGAATATTGTAGAAAAATAACAATGACGAGTCTTATCTTAATACTTTCTAGGGGTATAATAGGCGTAGGTTTAGAAACAGTATTAGGGGTTCGTAGGTATATATTGTTAATATTATTGTTGTATTGCTTAAGTTTTAAATTATGAAAATACGTAGATATCCTATTAAATAAGTGTGGTTTAAAATATTGACCGTTAAATTATGGCTCGAATTCTAAATAATACAATGTTATCATAGGTACTAATTGTAATTTGCTTACCAAATTAATATGAACATGCCACTTGTAAATTGTTTTAAATAGTTCTTCCTTCATCTTAGTCTAGTTTAGTAAGTACAAATGTCTATAAATCACTGTCGGAATCACAATCGTCACTTGAGGAGTCATTATTTATTGAAATTGTTAATGGTGTCACTGTAACTTTTCACTTGTGCCCATATCAGTTCTATCGGATTTAATTGACAGTGATATGGGGGAAGTCGCACTACGTCAATACCACGTTTTTTTGCTAGTTCGTCCACTGCATATCAAGCAGGAGGCTTATTCAATTTTACAATTTGTAGAAATTGTGGTTTGTTAGTCATTCAATGATTTCTTGTTTTCTCCATGATGTGTTTGGCACCATCTCAATATGACGGAAATGGTAACTAGCGTACTATGACTGAACCTTTTGGTATTAGGTCAATCATCTGCTTAAAATATTCCTCAAAAACGTCGGCGTTCATATCTTCATGGTAGTCTCCAGTTTTTTTAGATTGGAATATTAAAGAGCCACCATCTAAAAACCCATGATCACTGCCAATATGAGTTACGATTAGACGTCGTCCCTTACCGGACCTGTAGATAATCCTTCCAAAAAAGCCTGTCGTGAAGATTGAATGTTGGTATCCTGCCACATTTTATTACCGACAGTGTAGCCTTTATTCACCTAGGTTTCATCCAAGTAAAATATTGGTTTGCCTTCTGCACGTGATTGGATCTTTGTTCTTCATTTCATCCGAAATTTTAGCTAGTGTTGGGATTTCTTTGCTAAAATAAAATTCGTGCACTTTTCTTCTTATTGCGTTTTTAATTTCTTCTGTGAATTCAACTTTCTTTTTACCGCCTGCATTTATTTTTCTTTGCGGATTTAATAACTCCACTTTTCGCTTCACTTCTAATTTTTTATATTCTGATTTGCTTACGCCTGTCATATTACTTGTCTTTGCAACAATGTCATCAACTGAACCTGAAGGATTTTGTTACGGTTGGAAATCGATCACAGAGTAGATATACTTCTACAGTAATATCTCGAACATTGCAAACAAGTTAATGTATATCAATAATATCTGATTTGTATTGTATAAAAAGGCTACTTGCGAATATAGCAGATTCTTCAGACATGTCAGTCCTTCCTATAGGTAAAAAGGGAACAGTTATCTTTGCAAATCTTTAGTCCAAATATTGTTATTCATAATTCAAGTTACATCAAACTGTCAATTCACTACGATCGGTAAATTGTCTGTTCTTTTATTTTCACATATCCGACAGTAAATTCCTTTAAGAATAAACTCTATGGATCTTTCGATATAATCGATTATACATAGATTAATTTTGCTTGTTTTCAGTTTTAATTAGATTAAAATTCTTATTCCTGGTCACCATTTAATATATAATTCACATGTTGAAATAAATGCTTGACGGAAGTCGAGTCCTTAATCGATTATTGTTTCCGGAAGTTTACATGACAGCGTCATTCTGTCACTAGCTATTTTTTATGAATCTTGGGGAGATATAAATGTCGAGTCATGAACAACTCTCTCTCATTTCTTTTTTTGGTTACTTTTGCCATTTTCGTTAAGTTTGCTAGTAAGGCCTAAATTAGTAGTTACCATTATTATAATTAAGTAAAAAGACATCAGGCTTCCATTTTTGTCAAGTTGATTATTAAGGTTTAAATTAGTCATTAGGAGTATTATCATTAAGTAAGAAAACATCAGACGTCCATTTTTTTTATTGGATATCCCATGTCCAATTTATAATTTCAACATCGAGAAATTGTAAGCCCGTTAGAGTTTTGGTTTGGGGATTGAACTCGATTTGGAACCACCCGATTTCTGGGGATTTTTCTACTGGACGATAGGTTGATTCGTGATCTACAGGAGTTATCTAGATTTCCAACCATCTATACCGACTTCGATAATATAAAAGATAAGTAGTTCCTTAATGTTATTTACTGAAAACCAGTGAGATTTTGATTTTATTGCAAGGTATGATGAATTGGCGATAATATAGTCCACTCAAATTAGATAAATTTACGGTAAAATTTCGGAATAATTCAAAGTGAGCTGAATTTTGGTATACACCTTTATTTAGTGTTTTCAAACAACATCCGAAAAGTACCCGTGATTTGACCTTGAGCTTTGCGAGCTACCGGGCGTAGATGTAGCAAAAATTTATGTTTTCGCTTATATCTTCTTTTCTATTGACTGTAGGTAAAAAACAGTGAAGAGATAAATTAAAGAGCACAAAATTCTCTACAAAAAAATATATGAGTAGTTTTTCCGTAGGACCAACCGTTTCTGCGAAAACTTGCCCTAAACGTTGATTTGAATTATAACACCACGGAAATACCTATTTCCACAATCAATTTGAGGTCTGAAATATAATAATATACCATGAGCTGATTCAAAGAGGCTTTTTTGTACAATTTTGGAACAACAATGTATCCAGAATAAAATATTTCAAGGAAATCGCTTGGTAGGCAGCAGCTGCTATACCTGCGTGGTCTTGTTCTAGCCTGTTAAATCTGCCTGCGGCCCGTTGTGCCTGTTAGTATTGAATCGGTTCTGCTATAAGAAGGACGTGTGTTTGTCAGTGCCTAATATAATACATTCCAAAATGGATAACGATTGTTGCATTTGTAACAAATCGCTTAAAAACGGGGCGACAGTAACAGTTAAACGTGGTTTACCAACATTGCGAGAAGCTAGTATCGATAGAGACGATGGAAGAGTGAATCTTTTGAATAACGTGAATTCGATAACAATTCATGTCGAATGTCGCCGGAATTACGTCCGGAAAAGCTCAATAATCGCTCTCAAACGTGAAAGAGAATCCGAAAATGCAGCAAGCACATCTAAAATCAGCCCCCCCAAGGCGAAGATGCGATCAAATCAATCAGCTTTTGATTTTCGAAAGTATTGTTTCATTTGCGGAAGTGAAGCTGATGAAAATTTGGAAAAAAAGAAGCCTAAAGAACGGCGTAAAATCATCAGACACGTCACAACACTCGGCTTTCGGAATACTATTCTAGATTTATTAAAAAATCGAGAAGACGAAATGGCGAAGGAAATCAAGAAACGTATAATTTTTGAAATAGACCTAGTTGCCGCCGAAGCAAAATATCACAATAACTGCTTTGTGAAATTCTGTACACCAATAACCGAGCAGAAAGTCGGACGCCCTATAGATAGTGATATTATAACAGCTATGGAGCAGATATTTTCTTACATCGAAAATAATGAAGATTGTCAGTTTACTTTAACGGAATTGAAAAGAGCCTTAACAAATAAAATCCCAGACGACAAGACTATTAAAAAAAAATTGGAAGAGAGATATGGAGACAGAATTGTAATGACAACGAAACACGGCGGACAATGTATCATATGTTTTCGTGATACTAGTTATAATATTTTGAATAAAGCTTGGTATGATTCGAAAAAAGAAAATGAAGAAGATGAGAGATTTAGGATCTTGGAAGCAGCAGCAGCAATTCTTCGCCAAGACATACGAACCCAAGTTTGCAACACTCATGACTATCCTTCAAGTACCACTATGTTCGATGACATTAATGATTCCATTCCTCGCAGCTTATTGTTTTTTCTTGAGGAACTTATTTTGAAAAATAAAAAAGGTAAATTAGAGTCACTGAAGAAGATTTGTACGGCTATCAGCCATTCTATTATGACTGCGGTCCGCCCTAGGTCGTTCGCCTCTTCTTTACAACTTGGAATATCGGTTTATTTGCACAGACAATTCGCATCAAAGCGTTTAATAGATATTTTATCGTGTTTAGGTGTATGTGCATCCTACAATGAGACATTATTATATGAAGCTTCTAGTGTTTTTCAACCTCAGCCGTCCATTTCTCCTCCAGAGCAAGGATGTTTTGTCCAATACGTTTGTGACAATGCTGATTTCAATGTGGCAACGATTAACGGTTTGAATACATTTCATTCTATGGGAATCATTCAAATAATAACTCCACATGACAAAGTTCACGTGGAGGAACTTATGCCGAGATTTACAAAAATGCCATCTGCCAAAGAAATAGCAAATGTTTCGCAGGTTCGAATAGAAACTTATGAAAATCACGGCGTACAGGGTTTGAAAAAAGTTATAGTAGAAAACTTGGATTTCAATGAAGTGACAACCATGTCCATGCTTAGAAAAACTGATGTACTGTGGATGTTTGGGAAATGGAAAAACTTACCTCTCGTACCAGGATGGAACGGGTTTATGGAGTGTCTAACTAAGAATGAAACATACAGCAAATCTCGTATCCATTATTTGCCCTTTATCAATCAACCGGCAAGTAATTTTAATACTATTTATACATCTCTAAAGTGCATTATCAATAATGCCAAAATTAATGGTCACACAACGTATGTCGTAACGTTTGATCAGCCATTATATTTCAAAGCTCGAGAAATCGTAGCTACCCTGCATGAAGACCCTCAATTTTCTAAGATAATAGTAAGACTAGGAGGATTTCATCTGCTTATGTCTTTTCTGGGATCGATTGGATTCGTGATGTCGGGAAGCGGTCTAAAAGAGGCAATTTGCACTATTTATGCTCCCAACTCTGTGGACAAAATGTTATTAGGTCATGCTTACAGCAGAGCTGTCCGAGCCCACACATTGATTCAAGTCGCCTTGTCTAAAATTATTTTCAGTGAGATAACTTTCGACGATACCGAAAATTAATTTTTCAAGCTTTCCATAGAAAAAACCAGAGAATCACTATCATTTAGAGAAATTGAAGAATCGGACAGTTTTGGAAAATTAAAGGAAAAGTTTGCAGAAAAACTAGGGGAAATAGAAATAAGAGGCCCCACTGCAAAATTGTGGGTTCAATATTTTGAAATGATCACTATTGCGAAAGAATTCATTCGAGCAGAGAGAATGGGAGATTGGAAGGCTCATTTGATGTCAGTAAAAAAAATGATTCCATATTTCCACGCGACAGGGCACTTTCTTTACGCGAAATCAGCACATCTTTACTCTCAAGATATGCAGAAATTGGAAACTAAAATGGATAGGGAAACATTCAACAAATTTACCAACAACTTCTTTGCAATCAAACGTACAGATAAGTATTTTTGTGGAACATGGAGTGATATGGTAATTGAACAGACGCTGATGAAATCTTCTAAATCAAGAGGAGGCTTCACACATGGACGGAGTACTAAGGAAAGCGTTTTAAGTAAATGGATTCTTGGACTGGTTACGACAAGTAATATTTCCGAAGGTCTCGAAAATTTTTGTAATCTTTCTTTCAGTAGCAGTGAACAACATGTCGATGCAAGAGATTCGCGAATTCTTAAAGATGATACTGATATACAGAGACTTTCGGAATGGTTTCAATCGCACGATCCTTTTCCGCGGATCCAAAAAATTATGTCCATCGCAACGGGACTGACTGGAGATGAAAAAATCAACTGCTACAAGGCGCAAGAAATTGGTACTGCTGCGATTGAAAAAGTTCTGGGCTCGAATTTCAATGATATTAAATTCACGCGTGCTAGTAGAGTTCTTCCAATTTCAACAGTAAATGGTAAAATCAAAGTACACGATCGTACAGTACCCGTAGATCCGTTACTATTGTTTCAAAGAATGAGTGCCATGAATAAATCCACCGAAGAACTCCAAGAATATTTTCAGTATGAATTGGCTCCGTATCCGGTATCACTTTTTGATGACACTGGTATGCGTAAAACTAAGAAGTCATCTCTCTTTGACAACTTTGAACCATTGGCATCTCAACCTGATTTGGAAAATGCAACTTATATAATTGACGGTGGCTTTCTTTTACACAGAGTTGTATGGCATCAAAATGATGCTTTCAATTCTATTTGTACAACTTATGTACATTATGTACAGAAACATTTTGGCCCAAATACTATTATTGTCTTCGATGGATATTTAAACAGCAGCAAAAGTGTGAAAAGTATGGAACAACTCCGTAGATCTTCTAAAATGTCATCGGTCGAAATCTTATTCGATGAGACAATGAACGCAACGGTAAGCCAAGATAAGTTTCTTGGTAATAACAGCAACAAAACCAGATTTATTTCCATGTTGGCTAAGCATTTTGAGGTTCATAATATCTGTGTCAAGCAATCTGAAGATGATGCCGATGTTTTAATCATTGAAACAGCTCTGGAAAAATCGCGTCAAAATAAAACTATTGTTGTCGGGGAGGATGTAGATCTCTTGGTACTCCTGATAGCCCGTACCCCGGTTAATGGAGAAATTTATTTTATGAAGCCAGGCAGAGGAAAAGTTCCGCAAAAAATGTACTCATCCCGAAGTTGTTACCAACATGAATCTAATAAACAACATCTTTTATTTTCACATGCTGTCTCCGGGTGTGACACAACATCAGCTCTTTTTAGTAAAGGTAAGACGACAGTTTTAAAACTATTGGAAAAACGCAAAGATTTGCAAGCTGCAGCTCAAGTTTTCACGCAAAGAGATTCCTCACACGAATTGATTCTTTCTAGTGGGATTAAATTTTTACTGGCGTTGTATGGTGCTCCGATTCAAGAAATATCTATTGATCAATACCGTTACATGTGTTTCACAAAATTAATAAGTAAAAGTAAGCCGGTGAAATTGAATTTATTACCGCCAACAAATAGTGCAGCTAAAGAGCACCTTGACAGAGTTTATTTTCAAGTACAAAAGTGGCTGGGAAATGAATTAAACCCTAATGACTGGGGATGGATATTGAGAAACGATGTATTGGAACCAAAAAAAACAATGCAAGCTCCTGCTCCGGATTGTCTTTTGAATCAGATCTTCTGTAATTGTAACAAAGGTTGTGGACCATTGTGTGGATGTAGAAAGTTGGGGATTAAATGCTCGTCAATATGTGGTCATTGCAACGGACAATCGTGTTTAAATGCCAATAAAATTGAAGATGTCGTGGACGACCAAGTTGATGAACCAGAGAATGAAGATCAACTGGAGACATTTTCTACCGGTTATCTAGAACAACGCGACATAGAAGGAGAAGAAGAGGAGGATGAAGAAGCTTGAATCTCTATTTTGACTAATTGAAGAAGTATTGAGAGAATATTTTGACAGACTGAGACGGTGGATTAGGCCTAGAGGGGATACCACATTAAAAAAAAAACGCGCCTTGTACTCAACCTCAAAGGTGGTGTGGAATAGGGTACTTTGTATTGGACTCACACTTTTCACGCCTGTACTGTGTTCAAATGGTTGGACCTACGGAAAAACGGATCATACACTTTAGTAGAAAATTTTGTGCTCTTTAATTTCTCTCTCCACTGTTTTTTACCTAAAGTCAATAGAAAAAAAGATATAAGCGAAAAACCAAATTCTCACTCCATTTGCGCCCTGTAGCTCGCGAAGCTCAAGGTCAAATCACGGGTACTTTTCGAATGTGGTTTGAAAACATTAAATAAAGATGTAAACCAAAATTCAGCTCACTTTGAATTATTCCGATCTAAAATCCTTATTTGAGTGAACTAATAGGCCATACGACCTTGCCAGTATCTGACCTCGTATTCGTTTTGTTCACAGTGTTATCGCTTCACAAACTTGGAATCATTTTTTTACTTTTTGTAACAACATCCATTTTAGTATAAATTCTGTAATATCAGTAAGCTGGACAGCAGAGTTTTATTATTTTTTACTTGTATGCTTTTCAATTTATTGAACTAAGTTAGCCGGCTGAGCTTGTATGCATTTTCATTTATTTCATTATGCAATTTTTGTGTAAATCTTAATTCTTTGTACATTGATTTCTGCACATAGCAGTATTGTTAAGAGTTTATTTGAGTTTATCGTACTTGATATCATCATTGTTACTCCACTATGTATATATTAAATAATTTTCATTGTTGAATAGAGATTATATTTTAATTTAACCCGGATCCTGGCACTCTCTATGAGTTAATGCTCATGGAACTGAGAGCTCTTACAACCTGAGGAGGTAATATATTAACGAGTCTCATAATTAACTTTTCATTTTAAGATAATAGCTAATTCTTTTATTAACAATTTGAAACTTTTTTGTGAGTGATACCGGTTATATTGGTTAACGCTGTTACAATTTTCAGTTCTTAAGTAATTATAAACATTGTTTATTATTATTTTCTCGTTCACCGACAACGCCGACTTTTTCGTACGCTTTACAAGAGTAAACCCGGATCCGTACTGTAAATTTTCTGCCATTGTCACTATTAACCGAAACGAATATCACAATAATTACTTTATAAAAGTTATCAAGCGAGCAAGTTCTTTCTAAATTCACTAAATGAATAATTGCTGATAGTCAGACTGCAACTACCTTTGGAACAAAAATACACAAATTCCATACTCAGGTAGTCCAACCCCGTCTGCCTGAGGTCATTAAGACTCGCAAGAGTTCTTGAAAATTGTTTCAACAATAATATGTAAGTCGTTTATATGTTCATAAAAAAAATTACAACCGAATACACCAAAATAATATAGGCATTCAATAATATTCGCAATAAATATTTCAGTAATCCGAATGTCTCTATACCTTAAAAATAATAATAGGTACCATGAAATGACCTGTTCCGACAGTTTTATTACCCGCACCAATTGCGATTTTACTATAACAAAATTTCGATTAAAGGGAAGAGAATGATTATAAAGTGATAAGGCTGAAACTGGCAGTAGGAGCTAGCAGCAGAAAGCCATCGACGTTACTTTTTGAATTAGATAACCACAAGAAGCAATGTTCTATTTTCGATGCGCATGAAAGAAATTAGATAAAATATTCTCTCTATATAATCAAAACATGCTTTCGGTATTAACGGCTGCTAAAGTCTCTGTCATCTACACTGTTAAAAACAGCAATAGAAAAATTCATAAAAAAGGTTGTAGATTCTTTAAATATGCATCATAGAAGTTTTATAAAACTTAGTTTGAGTACTTTAATAACCAAAACAAACATTCCGTATCATCGACTGCTAAAGCTGCTGCCATCTACATTTAAAAAAAATAACGAAATATTAAATTTCACAAAATATGTTGTGGACTTATCAATACGCATCATAGTTATTTGATGAAACTTTTAAAGGTCCACTTTAACATCCTATGTGCATCTTACAGAGACGCCATCTAGCTAGTGGGACAATACCGATCTTCTAATCGTCTACTCAGTCTAATTGCTAGTGCAAAATAGATTTTTGAGGTATTTGTATTATAAAAAATACCACCTTTGGCCAGATTATACAACAATGCGGACATCCAGACTGCGAAAAGAATTTAACATTTTATCTTTGAGTAACAGGCGTAAACTAATAATGATGATTTTATTGTATAAAATTATTAATGGCATTTGCACTTTAGCGGACTATTGTCGATAATACCATTTAAAGTTCCCCAAAAGCTGACAAGGCATACCCTTTTATTTGGAAGGCTAAATGTATCTTCTTCTTTAGATGCCATGCTTCGACTAGCAAATAATGTTGATGGAATGATAAATATAAATTGGAAAATATCCCTTTGTGGGTTTAAAAAAGAGATATATAACCACCTAAAAGGCTATGAAGTGTAACTAAGCACATATGTGGAATTTTGTCATCTTTTCGTTAATTGAATATTTTACTTCTGTTTAATAGAAATGTTTATGTTTAGAGGAGGATTGTACATATTATATTTTTGTATTTTATCATCATTAATTTTGAAATTGTATATATATATTAAGTTCACGTAATTAGGTTGTAAAACCGGTTTGAACTCAAATAAATAAATTATTAGTGCATTCGGTTTCTTTTGGTTAGGTCAGGTTAAGTTTTATTGGGTTTAATTTCATTTCGTTATTTTTTTTAATAGTATAGATGGCGACGGCTTTAGCAGCAGTCGATGTGGAATGTTTGTGTTGGTTATTTAAGTACTCAAAAAAAGAGGAAGAGACGGTGGAACATCTCATATTGCTATGCCCTGCCCTGGCAGATAAGCACCAGAGGTATTTGGGGTAGACGACTTGAGAGTCTAGTAGAGGCAGCACAGATAGACATAGGAAATTTGACGAACTTTATTGGAGGATGGAAATGCCTAAGACAAGGAATGAAAGGAAATATATAAAGGACTAAGGATAGGTAAAAACAGGAGAAGGGTATCACTATGGGCCTAGGGCCTCTGAGTGGACCGGAACGGACCTGGTCGCCCATATAACCTAACCTAACCTTCTATGATGCGTAGAGAGTCCACAACATATTTTGTGAAATTAAATAGTTCGTTTTTTTTTACAGTGTAAATGGCGGCGGCTTTAGCAGCCGTTAATACTGAATGTTTATTTTGGTTATTGGAGTAATCAAAAAAATTTTCATCAAATTTCTAAGGTGTGTATACAAAATTTTTGTAAATAATCGACGATTTTTCTTGGTATACCGTGTATACTATGGTATACCTAGTATGGGTACTAGACTTTTTCGACTTGCAAAACCGTACTAGAAGTATCGGTACTTGCCTTTGTCGATTTTCGAAACCTTACTAGAAGTATGGGACCCCTAACTAAAATTTGTTTTAATTGGATATTTGCAACAATACATGCGAAATGTGGCAGTAGCTAATTCCCTGGTAGTAGTAGTAGTAGTAGTAGTAGTATTTAGCGTAGAAAAGTTGTAAAAGCTCATAAACTTGTTAATACCTATCAGTATATGAAACAACAAAATTGAAGAGGTCATTTGTCGGTCGGTTCTTAGACTTATGTAAGTATTCTTAAATCTGTGCTGCTCCTCGTGACTTTGTAGAAACCAATAACATTTTCAGAATACTCTTATAATTGATTATATTTTTTAAATGTACAGAGCTACCAGTAAATTTTCAAATTTGTACCACAATTACACAATCGTCAGAGACCAAAACTACGACATACCCCTAATATGTTCACGATAAAAATTTCGTTTGTACAAAATGTGTGCAAATTCATGAAATTTAGTTGGTAAGTTAGAATATATTATATTTTCATCACTTACTTGTCAAAATGTGCTACATATCCTTGAGTGGGAGTGGAGAGTAATCTGTCGTATATAGCTGTAATTTTCTGTAGTCTTTTTCCTTCTGTTTCCCATTTGATAAAAGAATCCCACAATCTATCAGATCTAAATTCTAATCCACAAGCTGCAAGTGCTCTTTCAAATTGAGATCTAACAAAATCTTCATCTTCTGTTCTAGAGGTTTTTACGTAGGTTAAATAATGGATCCAGAGGTCGACTGACAGAGGTATCGCCTTTAGTCCTCGTTCGAACACCTTTGTAACAATTATTAATTAGTAAGTTTGAATATAGAATCGCAGGTGATGTGTATCAAAGTGTCCATAAATATAATTTACACTTACTTTTCCACATTTGTTAAGTAAACTGGCAAATTAGAAACTTAATACACATCAGCTGGCAAATATGCTGAAATAAATTTGATTAGTTCATATCATATTTTATTAATTTGTATTTGAAGCCTATTTTATGACGATTTTTTAATTTCCTTACATTTTATTACTTTGGGGATAAAAACCCATCCAGCGATGTGGACTCTGACAAGCTCGAGTTACGCCAGGAATCTTTCGGTCGAATTTAACAAATCCAAGATGAGTATTCGATTTTATATCATATTTAAAACATAAATGAAGGCTAATAATGATAGTGTGTAAAATATTAACAACCAACTTAAATAAGATACAAATAATAACATTACAATAATAACAATAATTGTATTCACTACTATAATTAATATTTTCAGCAGCTGCTGCTACGCCGAGCTGTAGGAATTGCAAAATAATTATATGTGAGTTTAATAAAGCATTCCACGAGTATTGTGTTTTCCAAGAAGACGTACATACCTCTTCACATTTCTTTTTATTCCCCTTTCTTTTTTCATAATCTGCATATTTTCGCCAATAACCGTAACAGTATGGATAATGGGACAAAAAGGCATCGTAAGCCTCTCTTGCAGCTTCCATATCATTCTAGAATAAAAAATATTACACACAATAAAATAATATTGATAGTAGAAAAAATATTACTATACAACTAAATAATGGAGTACTTTAGATTTGTTAGAGGTATCAGGAATTTTATTTTCTTAAGTACCAATAAGAATGCTCTCGGTCATATCTCAGGTAGTACAGCTTCGGGACAAAAGCTTGTGGTCCCTATACAAAATCTGGGAATTAATTGCAGACTTGTAGGTGCATCGCTAAATGGCGTATTGAAATTTCAAATAATAAGTGGGAGAGATAGAGGACTTTGACATAAAAGACATCCGTAAGTCCGGTTCTACTCAATAGATCTTTGCAGGCTAGGTAAAGGTTGAAAACTTAACGCAATTTAAGAAGTTACCTTCATCATAGAGATGTTCATTTTAACCAGGAAAAATAAAGAAATAAAAATATTAAATCAATCAAAAAGAGCTAACTAGTACGCATATGTATTTCTGCACCCTTTGACAACTACATATATAAAACGTACGTTACGCATAAATACGAAAATCCTAGAAGATATTTGGAGGCAAGCTATCTATCCTTTTTTTTACACTAATGTCTATTTGTCATTAAGCACGTAGGCAGTATACAGATTCGGAAAATAATTATCTTCCATATAACCATTCTGTGAGTGGAAGAGAGGCTATAGAATAACAGAGACAATGTCTAGAGAAGTGGGCGTTTTGTGGAGGGGAAATAAGCTGTTCTCTCTTGGACATAATTATATAATTTTATATATAATGCTCACTGTTGCTCCTAATATGAGATTCTACATATGGAAGATACATATTTGCCGAATCTGTAGACTTACAGTCTGGAGAAGTAAGGTCGAAAAATTGAACATAAAATTTTTCCGAGAAGGAATATTATGTCCTTAATCTTTTCAATTTGAAATTTTGTTTCTTCAAACTGCATGTATAATGAAAATTATAAAATTAAGGTGATATCAGGAACTATTTGTGAAAAGTTTTTGTTTTAAAATTTTGAAAATTCCAAATTGCGTATTTGTAAAATTCAAAATAGCGGCTGCGCAAACTCACTGACAGTTTTGAGTCATTTTGAGGTTAGTTGCAATCGAGTAAAAAGAGTTGAATAAAGCAAAATTGTCAAGATTTTATTTTTCTACTACCGTGCGTAGAGTACGTACTTTAGACACACTTTCGAGTGCGTAAAGAGTAAGACGTTATAATGGTATTAAATCTAATATTCTTCGATATCTATTGTTAACACGATTTACGAAATACGACAATTTACAGGAAACTGTAATTAAGCGAGCTCAGTTATTCTTAATAACGCTACCAAAACGTTGAAAGGAAAATCATAAAAAAATATTGTGGTTGAAAAAAATAGATAATCTGTGTTATGTACACTAATTCATTCAGTGGATACTTTAAACTGTCGTAATCATAAGCTACAATAGGATATTATGCAATGAGCATTTAATGATGGATATGAGACAGGAGTATGAAAATTAGGACACAAGCCGCAATCGAGAGTCGTAATGGATAAGAACGTCCCCATTGGGCATTAAATGCGAGTTGAATACACTATTTTTTGCACTTTTTCATCATTAGATATACGCAAATTTTAAGAACAAGTATATTCCAATCTGTCAAATTTAATTAATTTAAGATCTGTCAGATAGATAGTCACAGCCATATCAGATATTGACCTAATATTTTGATGGTTAATTCCGATTAGATGTAAACTTGCATTTTAATTCATTCATAACGTTAAAGCAAAGAAAAAGAAAGAAAAAGGCAGTTTTATTTTATTATTAAATCTTACCGCTTGGTCAACATATTGTAATAAGTAAGTCCATCCGGTAAAATCAGTAGGATCGTCATTAACTGCTTTCCAGTACTTATCCAATTCTGGCAATTTTTTTGGTTTTGGCTTTTCCTCTTTCTCCTTATCAACTGTAGTGTCAAGTGATGGTTTTTTAGAAGGTGCTTCACTCTCTGATGTGGGCGAACCAGGATCATAATCAGTTTCATTTAGTTTTCTTTTGTTGGTTTCTTTTTTAGTTTCAGCTTTAACTGTTGGAAGTTCATCTTCCGACACGACTTCAGTGTCTGCAGGAAGCTCTGCTCTTTTGGGTCCTGCGGAATAAAGTCATTTAGGTAAAAATGTTCATTTACTAATAAAAAAATTGTAAAATTTGCTCATTGAATTACTTGCAAAAAGGCATCCTAGTAAAATTTTATACTGAAATGAATTTTTGGTTTTTAGAATAATACACATGATATTATCATACTTTTAAACTACCCAATAAAATTGAAAATTTATTCTAGCAGCATTGACTCCTCTCACTCCTTTTTTATTTTAGAATTTTGTATATTTTATAAAATTTGTGAACAACCAGAAACGAATACTACAAAAAAAATGTATTCATAAAATGTCAAAGTTGCCATTAAATATACATATTTTTATTACTAACAAAATCAAACTTTAATCAATAAACAAAATTTTTCAAATTACTTAATATTTGATGTTTCCTACCATTCATTCATTCATACGTTTGGGTTGTGCTCAACAGCCCAGGCACTTGAACTGAATCTTTGTACCATAATTTTTTCACCATATTACGACAGAGTTAAATATTTCGGAACTTGATATCGAACGCCCCAGCCTCTTTTCCAATCAAATCGAAACCCCACCCCCATGATCAACTCATTAAATTCACACAATAACGGATACACCTCCATCATTATTTAAACGATTTTTTGGGTCCAAACTCAACACTTATCCCGAACACATTTAGATGTATAAAGATGCCCGATAATGTAGATGCCGCAATCTAAGCAATTCAGATAACTGAATAGGAGGGCGGTTTGACGGAAGAGTGACTTTTCAACGAAAAAGTTATTTTACTGTAAAAAAATAATTTTTTTTCAACATAATCTCCTTTTAACTCTACATACTCAGCCCAGCGAGTTTCCAATCTTTCGGAAGATCCGCAAAATACGCGTTTGTCTCTGCAATCACCTCTTCATTTGTCCGAAATCGCTTTCCACCAAACCATTTTTTAAAGTTTGGAAACAGAAAGTAATCGGAAGTAGCCCGATCTGGTGAATATGACGATTGAAACAATAAATCGTAACGCAGGCATTGTCGTGATGGAACAAAACTCTTTTATTCAACAAATATGGTCGTTTTTTTTCAAGTTCGCCATCTAAACGTGTCAGCAAATCAGCATAATATTGGCCAGTTATCGTTTTCTCGTTTTCTAAATAATCAATAAAGATTACACCTTTGGGATCCCAAAACACTGTGGTATGACCTTATTAGCCGAAAAAACGGTTTTTGCTTTCTTGGGAGCACGTTCTTCGGATGAAATCCATTGTGTCGACTGTCGACAAGGGCAGGGATTTTATTAACCATTTCTGGAGTAGTTTCAGTAAATGACGGTCCTGGACGTTCAGCATCATCCGTGTTCATATGGCCACTTTTAAAAGAAGAGAACCACTTACAAATCATTCCATGGAACGCAGCACATTCAGGATAATAGTTACGTAACTTTTCCTCGGCTTCTTTAATAATTGTTTTCCACGTAAAAAATAATATTTAGTTAACACTCGAAGTTCTTTTTTCTCCATATTCACCCAACAACGAAAACAGTTTTCTTTAAATGAGTACTAAAACTTATCTGTCAGATTTATCTACAATTTTGACAGAGGACATCAGAAACATGGCGGAAACTAACAATATAATCACCGTAGCGAAAGTGTTGCCAACCTCTGAAAAGTCACTCTTCCATCAAACCGCCCTCGTATTAGCAGTGTCTTCACAGGTGAATTCTTAAAATATCGCAAAATCTCTAGTAATCACAGACTCTCTCAGTTCTATCCAGTCAATTAATCAACTTTAAACCACCCATCCATTTGCCCAACATATCAAACAAAATGTGTCCTATCTCCAGCAATCCAACATCAAAGTGGTACTTTTATGGATTCCTTCCCATATTGGCATCCAAAGGAACGAAGAGGCCGATCGACTTGCTCGCAAGGCCACTACCAGTGAAACCGCGAGTGAAGTACATTACAAAATTCAGTGCTACTGGTCACAAAACTGTACGTGAACTTACAAGTGAAACAACTGAGACAAAATGAGTGGCATGTATCACAATCAAAATTACGTGATGTTAAAACATCAGTAAAACCTTTGCCTTATACCAATCTTAGTAGAACATCGCAAGTAATATTATCAAGACTCCGGTTAGGACATACTAACATCACTCACAGTTATATTATTACAAAAACTGAACCTCCACAGTGTGAAGTATATAATTAGTAGTAACTGTAAAACACATTCTAGTGAATGCACAAATTTCAAGCTTGCAAGAATGAAAAATAATATTAACAATAAATTAGATGTAGTACTTGGTGTATATTGTAATGTTCAAAACCTAATAACTTATCTTAAGACATAAATATTACGTTCAAATTGAATCTAAAAGAATTAAATGTTAATTATATTGTCGCTAATAACCCTAGAGGTTGATGAGAATGAAAATGGAAATTAAAAAAATATTTTCATGTTAATTGATAATTTGCCACTAAAAGCTGAATTTAGTGCGACCATTTGGATAGATATAAAATTAGCATGTTACCCATTTTATTAATACTAATTTCAACACATAATCATTATTGTGATATTCAATTTATTGTTGTACAATTTTATTGACAAATACTTAAATATTTTAATGTAGAATGTTAATAACTCACTAAATGGCTTAAAAAACATAAAAACAAGCTGAATAATGGGTTCCATTTAAAATAATAATCAGTGTACAAATACTTCAAAATAATTTGCCATTAAAGAATAGTTTGTACAATCTTGTTTACTGGTCAGACTTAAAACAGCAACTTTGTCTATACCTACTAATATAATAAAGAAGAAAGATGAGTATGTAAGTTTGTTTGTAATGGATAAACTCAAAACTACTTAACCAATTTAAAAAAATATTTCACTTGCATTAACTGCGAAGGAATAGAATTCATTTTGAAAAAAATTAAAGATGTCTACGAAAATTATAGTAATTTTAAAAATGTGCCTACAAGTAAATATTTGGCGCACTATTGATACATAAAATAATATACATGTTTAAAGTACTCGTTCATTTTTGCCAAAGACATGGAGAATGGATAAATAGTAATTAAATGTTTGTATAAACAACACAAAAAAACACAACGAGATTTATCTAGAGACTACAACATAATCTCACAACATCACAGATTAATCTTTCTCGTCGGTCGAAATATTCCGAGTTAACAGATTGACATCGAACTGATCTGAGCGGAATTACCGAACGGTTCAGATTTACCTCCCCTACCTCTAGATGTTATAAACGAATGATTCAGACAGATTGACATTACATTTTTTGTTTTTTTTTATACTTATTTGGACGATACGAGGGTAAATAGCGAGTTTTGATCAATGTTTATATCTACGTTATTATTATGAAAATGTTTAAATATTTATTTACATAAATTCAAAGAGTAAGACCGCAGCGTTGGTACCAGCCTGGTAAATCTTGATGATTATAGTAGGCAATCTAAAAGGGCCAATTGTTCATTATATAATATTTTCAAAGAGAAGCCTGTGACCGAGAGGCAACTCAAGAGTTCAGTTCTAGCGTGCGCATCGTCAATATAGCTTAATAATCAATGTGTTACTTTTGTATTTAATTATCTGGATTTTCATAGCTATTCCTATTATATTAAATTAATTGCATTGATAATGTCACTATTGGATAACAGGGTCATATCATTTGGTGTATAAACAAGATTATATTTATTATCATCCTGATAAAATTTCGTTAAATGACTGAAGTAAACTGTAAGTTCTGAATGGCGTTGATAAATAAATTGTTTTTTCCTTATGTAATAGCAAAAAACAATCAAGTAAATGATGAACCAAATAAATACCGTTTCCTACTTAAGTAATACTTGATTGAAAATAATTGAGACATTAGTCTTATTACCATGATAATAGGATGATTGAGCAAAATGTTAAACTTGAGTGTGATAATTTATCAATATATTTACTATAAGACTAGCGGACAGAAAGACGTCCTGTCATGTCTTACATACCTTATTATACAAATTTTGACTATTTTTATTTTGGTTTTGCAATGTTATACGAGGTAATTTAAAAGATATAAGTACTTTTTTATTAATTTCTTAGTAACATCAACACCCTTGTACCATTGTATAAATTTGATATCAAGACATCTATTTACGTTCAAACGATTTTTGATATAGTTTGCTTTTGTTCAAAATTATTAACATTTTACTAAAGTACATGAATATTTAAGATTGTAGGTGTATAAAACATTACTAAAATCATACAATATTTTAGTTGGCTATGAAAATAATAGGTTATGGTTATTGTATCACAAGCATAAGCGACTCACATTTGTTAACACATTTCTGTTTAAGTTCATACATTAATTTTTAATTATTTCCTTCTTATCTTTTTTAGTTGTAGGAGATGTTTTATACACCTTATCTCTCATTCAAATAATATTAATTAATTATGGATCAGACTAAATTATTTTGCTATTTTTTTTCTTGGAAAATTATTTTGGTTTAATATTTCCAACGCCAAACTAATAAAATTTCACCTAATATTTGTTTCAAATAATGTTTGGCTGAAAATATCAATAACTCACAAAATAAGGCAATTAGGTATGGGGAATGCTCAAGAAATAATAAAGTGCCATAGAATACCATTTCATTACGATACTAAAATACAGTGTGTTCCATTTAAGAAAACCCAGTAAATGGTCATTCCGACTTATGACCAATCCTGTATATAAAAAACGAATATCGCGCTATGTTAATAATTTTGGACAATAGTAAACTATATCAAAAATCGTTTGAACGTATATAAAAAGATTTCTTAATATCAAATCTATTACTAGGAAATTAATTAAAAAAGTGCTTAAATATCTTTTAAATTACCTCGTATAACATTGCAATACCACATATCACAGAAATAAGAAAATCGAGGGGAATGAAAAAATGTGGAAATATACAGGGTGCTCCATTTAAAAAAAGGTAAGTTAGGTTCATCCTGCCAATATGGGTGGCCCTGTATATTTGAAAATATTTTCAAAATATGGTCCTATATATGGCTTAACTTTCATCTAAATACAGTTTTTTCGTATCTCTCACGACAAGTGAGTAATTGGACTTCCTCGCACTAATTCCGCACCCTGTATATTTCTTGAAAATTCAACTTTCTGAAATTTCTTTCAATTTTTCGGACAAACAAATTTTTTACCCATTTTCTGAAGAGACCGTATAAAAAAACTCCTATGCTAAATGCCATCAAATCGGCCCATCCATTTAGGAGTTCGTCAGTATGAACCCGGTTGCAGCGCCTCCTGCCGTGACTAATTGTGAATTTAAATCATCCAGTTACAGCGCCATCTACCGTAACTAATTGTGAATCTAAACCATCCAGTTACTTACTCAAGCTCTCAAAAAATTTCATTAAAATCGGTCTAGCCGTTTATATATATAAAACATTGCACCCATGCGAAACCGGGGCGGGTCGCTAGTTATACATACCAACCTTCCCCTTGAATCACTATCTATTGCAGAAAAGTGCATTAGAATCTGTTGAGTAGTTTAAAAGGTCTAAACTAACAGACAACAGAGGCGACTTAATTTTATAATAATTATATTTTACACACGCTTATATTAGCTTCACTTGTATGTAAGTTTGTTTGTAACCGACTCCTTTGGACTCGATTTTGACCCACTTTAAACGAACAGATTAATTCGAAATTATGCACACTCGTCAAGGATCGATGACAATACAATATAGCAATAAAATATAGGGTGTAAATCTTGAACATTGTGTACAAAAATGCATGATATATTATCATTTTAACACGATTATTGCTTGAAACGTTCTACTAGAGCAGATACACATACTGGAGCCGTGGCTTAGTTGGTTACCGCCTGTCTAGTAAACAGTAGATTGCGAGTTCGAATCTCCGCAACCTCATGTTTTTTTTTATGTTGGACTCGTTTTTGACCCAATTCAAAGTTTGTACACTTGTCAAGGTCCGATGACCATACAATATAGTAATATTATAGAGGGTGTTCCATTTATAACGCAACCTTTAAAATCGTTTTAGATTCACTTTAAACGATCAGATTAATTCGAAATTTTGCACACTCGTCAAGGATCGATGACAATACAATACAGTAATAGAATATAGGGTATAACTTTAAAAAAAACATAACTTTGATCTGGCATCGAGTTAGAAAAAAACTAAATTTATATACTAACTCTGCATTTTGGAATAGAACTAGTAAGAAATTATAACAAGTGATATCGAGCACCCCAAGCTATTACTATAATGACATTAGTATTCTCGTTAATCATTTTATTCTTAAATTAACAATTATTTTTTACTTTTTAGTTTGATTACCTATAAAGCAAGTTTATTAGTTTTTTTAAACTATACTTTATTTACACCTTGGGTTGGTTTTAGTGGGGATTTCTAAGGATCTCTAATTTTTTCTAGTATAGTTATTAACGTTAGAAGCCCGATATGTAGCAAATAACGGATGAGGTTGAATATTGTAATCCGAGACACAGCCGAGGATTATAACAACCTAATCCGTTATTTGCGTATCGGCCGTGTGTCGTTCAAAACTTTTCCTAACCCCGCTGAAAGATTACATTTATTCAGAGGAAATAACAAACCACGTACATGTAGCCTATGTTACTCAGTGATGATGTAGCTCTAACTGCAAAAGAATTTTTGAAATCGGCCCAGTAGGTTTCAAGTTTATTCGTTACATATGAAAATACAAATCGTTTCTCTTTAAAATTAGTATAGATAACCATACCTGGTAGTTCTTCGTCCGATACTTCTTCTGCTTCTGGAACCTTAACTGCTTGAACTGTAGGAAGTTCATCTTCAGAAATATTTTCCGCATCAGGATCTGCTTTATCGTCTTTGATTGCTTCCACTTTTTTTTTAGTTTCATTTGTTTCTTCGTTGTCATTATCTTTATTTTGTTCTTCTGATACCTCTACGTTTTCCGCAGTTTTCTCTTCATCTTGAACCTTTACTGGTTTCACATCGTCTTTTTCTGGCTTCACCATGTCTTTAATTATTTTTTCCTCCAGTTCAACTGTTTCAATTGATACCATTTCTATATCTTCAGACTGATCTGCCTTCTCTTCAGCTTTTACTATTTCCTCTTCAAGTTTAATTTTTTTGGCCAATGGTTCCTCTGATAAATTTTGATTTGCATTAGTCCCACTAGTTTTCTCAGCTTCAACTTCCGTTTCTTTGTCGTCTAATTTTTCTTTAACAAATTCACTTTCTACTTTTTTTTGTTCAACTTTATCCTCATTTTTCGCTTCAACTAGAACCTTGTTTTTATCATTCAATTCAACTGGAGACATAGCTTTATCTTTATGTTCCACTGGAGACACAACTTCATCTTTATGTTCTGCTAGAGACACAACTTCATCTTTATGTTCTGTTGAAGACATAGCCTCATCTTCATTTTCAACTGAAGTTTTGGCTTCTTTATCTATCTCTTCATCTGGAGTCTTTATTGAATCATTCGTTTCAACATTCTGTTCAGTTGGAGTCTCATTATTCTTTTCATCTCGTTGTTTTGTAGTAGTATTAATCTCCTTTTGTTCAACTGGAGCTTTAGTATCCACATTCATATTTTTCATGTCAATTTTATTAACGACTTGAGAAGTTGCGGCTGTAAGTACATTTACAGGTTCATTAATTTCAGTCATCTCTGATTTACCTTTTTCACTCTCCCCTTGCAACATTATAATATCGTTTAATATCTGAAAACAAATATGCTTCTTTATTTTTCTTTGTATATTTCAATTGAAATAAATAAAGGTATAGAAATCAATAGTCAAATAGTTTTAAACATGAGTGTATGTTCAAGTTAGTTGACATTTTAGGATTAGTAGTTGTAGGATAAAACTTCATCGAAACCAAACATCTAACATTAACCATAAATTGTCTTACTGATACATTATGGATAAAATTATGTATATCACCATGGTATGTTATATAGGATGAATAATTAGGAAATTGATGTATGTTAACAATTGGTTTGTGTAAATACAGGAATGTTTGTATTTATGAGCAGATTAATTAGATTTTAGAAATATAACTTTAAATTGCAGTTCATCAGAATTTTATGGTGGTCTTGGATGGACGAAAATCAAAATTTGAATATGAGAAAGGAACTTCACTTATAAAAAGTTATTTTAACGCATTTTTCATATCTTAAAATAACATCATAGGTGTGGATAATCAACATATCACATGACATGGATAAATAGGACCTATATTGAAGGTTATTTATACAGGAGTGTCACGTTTAGGGCCCATTATCCATTTATGAAAAACTAATGCTATTTGAAAATTTATAAGTTAACATTTTCTTTTAAAAAACATGCATTTACATTAATAACTCATCTTGCTTATTTATTAACCTATAAAATAAAAATTTTATATCACAAGGAACATTCTTCTTGCATTAAATGAAACGTAGAATGCGATAATTTAAACAGGGTGTGTAGATTCGTGCCCCAAATATTCACATTTTCAATTTTCAAAAAGTCGATAATTTCAAATGAAACACCCTGTATTTTATTAACATATCTAATCCAGGTTTTTATTCTCGTTCGATCCGTATTATCATTTCCTATACCTAAAGTTGCACCTTTTTAAGTTATTTCTAGATTTATTATAATTTGTAAATGTTTTGTTACATCTGAGAAAAGTAATAAACAAAATGCGCTCGTCAATGCTATCATTGGGAAAGGTATTTCATAATGGTTTTGGAATCAACCAGAAGATGGAACTAGTGCCGTTGATTCCATAGATTATAGCTGTTGCTGCAGAATAGGAAGTGCAAAAAAGAAGAATGTTTCTTCACGTGCTTTTTATAGGTTATCTATTGTTTTCATTCCATTCATTTTGCAGTGTTGCCAGAGATGTTACAATTGTATCAGATCTGATACAAATTACTCTGGTTAAGCGTGCAGGTATACCTTCATGTTATTCTGGTCCATAGTATGATGAAATCCTTGCATAGGAAATAATATTATGAGTAATAAATTATTTTGCTAATTGAAATTCTTTGTTTCTTTAATAAAAGTATACAAAATTATACAGGGTGTACCAACCTTACGACAAACTTCGATATATGGGTTATTTTAAGAGATATCAAAAAATGTTATCAATAAAAATAGTAGATGTCTTCAAGGTCCATATTTTGAAATTTTATCGAACTATACAGAGTGCTGCATAACTCCGTTACAAACCAAACATATGATTTTTTAAATGAGAACCCCTGTATATTATACCGAATTCGGTTTGCTCTTATTTTTTTAAAGCTTTTGATATAAGGTTTTCCTACGTTATACAAAGTCCTTCAAAAGATATGGACACGTTTATGTGAAAATCGTAGGTAAATCAACGCTCTGTAGCTTATTGTACGTTGAAGAAAAAAAATGTATTTTGTCTAATAGAGTTTCGTAATATGATGCAATATCTCCGGATTCTATTAAATTTTAATTATTTTCTTTTTTGTATACAGTGTGGACGGAAACTCGAATCTGTCATTTTCTTTCTTCTTTTAAATGGAACACCCTGTATTTTATAGCAAAAATAGAATCTTCGATTATGTAACTTTAATTTTTGTTAAGCATTCCCTATACCCAAAGTTTATAAAAGCAGAGTTATTTTGATAATGATAATAAATTTTAATAAAAAATTTATTCTAAACAAAACAAGCCACCAAAAGTATAATCCTAACCGTAATATTAAACTAGAGGTTCAAAGTTTTCACCGTTAACTTAAATGCAATGCTGCAGTCTTAGTTCAAATGATTGACTAACATTTCTCAGCATATCAACGTTAACAGATCGAAATGCCGCACTGATTCACTCTTTCATGTCATCTGTAATAGCCAGGGAAGTTTTATTAACTCATTTTTTATAAGACCCCAAAAAATAAATACACTTTTGTTAAATCGGGAGACCGAACTGGCCAATCAGTTGGGCCCCCTCTTACAAAATATGGACCTTACAGACATCTACTATTTTTGTTGGTAACATTTTTTGATATCTCTTAAAATAACCCATATACCGAAGTTTGTCATAAGATTGGTACACCCTGTTTATACTGTAAAAAGTTGAATCAAAATACTCTGCCTAAAAGTTTTGTACATAAAATAAAAAGTAAAGTTGAATCATGTGATGCTATGCATTTTTATTGACCATTATTAATGTTAATGGCAACAAATGATGAAAAGTGCTAGAAATATGTAAAATTTAAATTTTCTGAAATTGGGACGTAGATTGACCAGATATTTCTGGAAATTTTTCCATTTTGTAAATTGAATCAATATAGATAAGTTCTTAAATAAATATAATTATTAAAAATTTGTTTTTAATCTACACCACCATATTGAAAATCTCTGTTTTATAAGAAACACCTAGTCAACTAATGAAAAATAATAACTCTTTGGCATCTCTCACACTGTTAATCGATTAATTAACACAACAATTTAATGACAATAAAAAACTCGTGATTTCTTTGTTATTATGATATGATTGAAAAATGTTCAATCAAATCAGCTAAATATTTCATTCCAAGCATATTGTTCAAATGTCTTTGTCAGTTAGATTAATTAACCGAATCTTGATGATTTCTGTTGTTGTTTTTTTAGTAAAAAATTGGTTCTTCACATTTAATTTTTTTTTTATTAACTGCACATGATAGAACAAGTTGAGCACAACACAGCACAACAGTTTAAACCACTACTATGCAAAATGGCAGTGCTAACTCAGTTGAAAAAAGGGTTTTTTGGTAAAAAAATGGTACTTCTCATTAATAAAAAAAATTATTAACGGCACATGATAGAACAAGTTAAGCACAACACAGCACAATAGTTTAACCCGCTACTATACAAAAAGGCAGTGCTAACTCAGTTGAAAATATGTTTTTTTTGTAAAAAAATGGTTCTTCTCATTTAAAATTTTTTTTTTATTAAGGGCACATGATGGAACAAGTTGAGCACAACACAGCAAGGAACTTTTTTATTTGTGGTGCAAAATGGCAGTGCTAAGTAAGTACGAAAAACTACCCCTATTTTGTTTATTTTATATCTCGAGAAAAAATGCATAAAAAAGTTTTTGTTAACGGCACAGAATAGCACAAGAACAGCACAAAAAATATTTTTTCATTTTTCCAAAAAGGCAGTGCTAAGTATGTAGACATGATTATGTTTGCTCTCAGTTAAATAAAGCATACTACACAAATTTACAAATGAAAAATATTTTATTCGAAACAGATCTAATTAATTTGTATTATGCTTTTGCCTATGGCCATATGGCATATAACACTGTTTCTTGGAGAGTGTCAACAAACTGAGAACGCGTCTTTAAACGTCAGAAAGTTTGTTAGAAGTATCCCTTTTGAGAATTTTGTTAATTCTGACGCTGCCAGGGGCACCTTACATTTCGTCACAGAAAAAAATCGCCTTATATTTATATTTCCAAATCTCCCAATAGACGTGCACATCCTGGGCCGTATTTTTGGCTGAGGGAGTAGAGCTCTCCAAGAGAACACATTTTTTGTCTTTGGTTCGCCAGTTTGACCCATGGGAGGTATTTTTAAAATGTATTCAGTTTTTATGTCTTTTGTGCGATAGCGTACGATAGAATCATCAGTTTAGTTTTTTATGATAATAACCTTAATGGTGACGGGTATCTAAATATATCGAGGAACGCGGTTTTACCTTTATTAAATACTTTACCAAATAATGACAGAGAGGCCTCTTCAGTTGTACTAAGAGATAAACCTTCTTGACTTTTTGTGCATTAGTGAACACTGGCTAAGCACAGATTGTTTAAAGTTAGTAAATTTAAATAATTATGTTTTAAAGTCTTATTTTTGTTTGGATCATTTCTGTGTTGAACAGCACGCTGAATTTTGTGCCCTAGAGATCAGAAAAAACAGTGCTTATTCTATCCTATAGATCTTCACTGTCTAGGGAATTTGAATCATATTTTGACAAAGTTGAAGAACTTCAATAACGGGTAGGTACAAACATATAATTTTTGGCTGGAGATTTTAATATTAATATTAAAGATAAAAACCCAAATTCAGAATACTGGCTTAACTTGTGTGAATAATTTGATCCTAAACCTAAAATTGATTTACCAACAAGGACCACTGTGAGGTCTTCTAGTTGCATTGATAATATTTTTACTGATCTGGATAATTCTATCTGTGAAACGGGAATTTTTGATCCCTGTATTTCTGATCATGCAGGGCAGTTTATTACAATATCTACCTATCCTTGTGATTGCATTGAAAACACCGTGAATAGATGTATCAGAAAAAAAGGGTTAAACTCTCTACAAGTAGCATTAGAATCAATTGATTGGAAAATTACAACATAATACAACATAAATAAAATAGCAGAATTTATTAACATGACTTATAGTTCTCTTGTAAATCAAGTTTTCCCATTAAAACGAATCAATACCAGGGACAAAAGACCAGTGACATTTTTTAACAACAAATTAAAACAAATGAAAGAAAACCTCCAGGTGTTAAATAGTATTAGCATTGCAACTGGAAGACCTGAACACCAGAACGCATTTAAAGTTTATAGAAAGCAATACCAGAGTGCTATACAAAATGCCAAAAGAATTTCATATGATATTTTCATTAATGAATCAAGTAACAAATCCAATGACGCTTGGAAGTTAATTAATTATGAGCGCAATTTAAATAAAAAACTTTCAGCCTCAAGCAGTATTTCCCCTGATGAATATAACATCTTTTTCACAAATGTAGCTGAGCAAATTGTAAAATCTTTACCCTCCTGCAACATGAATGCCCTAACCTATCTTTTTACACTCCCCAAACCAAGCACGTCTATCTTCCTCAGTCCAGTTACTGAGGTTGAAGTCAAACAAGTAATCATTAAATTAAAAAACTCTGCTTGCTTGGACATTTACAACTTAAACAGTAGAATGATTAAAGAAACCATACACCTTGTTTCTGGTCCATTGACTGTTCTTTTCAACCGTTGCCTCTGTGAAGGACTATTTCCAGACATCTTTAAAACAAGTAAAGTTATTCCCCTATTTACAAAAAAGGGCGATCCAAATATTCCAGATAACTTTAGACCCATATCTATCATTCCTATCTTTGGTAAAATTTTTGAGATGCTAATTAAAGACCGCTTAATTTCTTTTTTAAATGCTCAGACAGTGCTTAACAAAAATCAATTCAGATTTAGGTCTAACAAATCAACAGCCCAAGCTGTGATGGCTATAGTTGAGTCAATACTAGAGAGTATAGAAAAGGGCCTAGTGTCATTCTCTTACTTTATGTGATCTAAGTAAGGCTTTTGACAGCGTAAACCATGAGCTCCTACTAGGTAAACTGGAATATTATGGTATATGTGGCACAGCTTTACAGCTAATGAAAACCTACTTATGTGGTAGAAAGCATGTTGTTTATACATCTGGAAATTCTAGCACATGTAGATCCATTTCGTTTGGTGTACCACAAGATTCCATACTGGGACTAACTCTTTTTGTGGTATATATTAATGACATTTTCAATTTCTTACTTCCAAGTTTATCATTTTGCTATGCAGATGATGTATCAACAGTAGAAGCAGACTCAAATATTAACGATTTAATGGACCTATGTTCTAGAGCAGATGATAATGCTGAAACTTGGTTTACTTCAAATTATCTCAAACTAAACAGGGATAAGACACAGAAAATTATAATATCATTAAATCGACAAGTAACAACAAAGCATCATATAGATTTATTGGGTTTTAAAATTGATGACATGTTAAATTGGGAAGCACATATTGCTGGTTTGTGCAAAAAACTTTCTACACAACTGAAAATGTGTCTTAGTCAAAGTATGGTATTACAGATATACTTTTCTCTTTTCAACGGCCACCTAATATATGGCATACTTTTATGGGGGCAGTCTTCGCATGCAATTAAAGCCTTTAGTATGCAAAAAATCAGGATCATAGCCAATGTTTCTCGCAGAGAACACTGTCGTCCTTTATTTCAAAAACTTAAAATTCTACCCTTGCCATGTATTTTCATACTTTACAATGTTTTAGAAATACACAAAAATAATACCAAGTATCTTACAAACGCTGACTTTCATAAATACCCAACTCGAAGAGGTGCACAACTGAGGCCTCAATTTTATAGACTGGATCTATCAGCTCGAAATTCACCCAACATACATTTTTACAATAAAATACCAGCAGACTTTACTGGTTTGAGTTACAACCATTTCAAGGTTAGAGTTAAGCACTCACTATTGAGGCACTGTTTCTATTCCTTCAAAGAGTATTTAAATTGTGAAGCAATAAACTTTTAACATGTTAGTTTTTGTTTTAATTTTAGAAATAACCATTTTTAAATGTATTGTCTATTAATTGTAACTATTGTTTGTTTGTTTTTAACTTTGTCAGTTTGACTTGTCACAATTTTACATTTGTATTTAATGTGATGAAATAAATCTATCTATCTATCAAAAAGATGGAGTCGGGCCTTTACACAATTACATCCCAGTGGGAGTTTTCTTGACAGACTTATTTGAAGACAGATGGATTGCTGATAAAGAACTACTTGATGTCCAGATTTAAATCCTGTAAACTTTTTTAAACACCTAAACTCAGTTTATTGATAACTGATGTTTAGACTGTGACAGATTAATGTATTTATTATCAATTAATTAGATCAGTCTAAACATCTATCAGTTATCATTAAACCAAGTTTCGGTGTTTGATACAACACAGTAATGTATCATTTTTAATTTTCATGGCTTGCTTAATTATTATTTATGTAACATTTACCAATTATAATAAATCAGAAAGGTGCAACTTTAAGTATAGGATATGCTTATACTTTGGATTAGATATGATAAAAAAGTACTTAGTATTTCATTTAAAAACATTGACTTTTTGCAAATTGGAAATGTGTATATTTGGGGCACGACTCTACAAACCCTTTACAAATTATCGCATTTAACGTTTCACTTAATACAAGAAGAATGTTCTTGTGATTCCTGTATACAATTTTAATTTGTATAGGTTAATAAATAAGCAAGATAGAGTTATTAATGTAAATGTATGTTTTCTAATGGTTTTTTATGCGAAATTTTAAAGTGATTCCAAAAATTGTATTTTCCATTAGGAATAACAAAGTTGACAGCTACTTCCGGAGGAACCGGAAGTTAAAATACTTAGAATAAATAGACAATAGAACCTATTGACGTACACCTGTATATAAATTTTCAAACTTCAAACAGCATTAGTTTTTTATGCATGGCTAATGTGCTCTCGACGTACCACACCCTGTATACAAAGGTAAAAAATCAAAATAGCGCTACGTCCGGGATCCGAACCTTACTCTTTTCTACTTTCATTTTAGCAGCTTGACTTCTATACCACCACACTACAAAAACATTAATATCCTGCCTCCGGATCACAATGTAAACACTATTATTTATTTGTAGAAATAAATGATAAATTTGTCAAAGCTCATTTTAATGTATATCAACAAATAAAAAAGTACTTACAACCTCCTCTTCTTCTGCAGTATCTTTCTCATTACTATTGTCACTTCCATTAATTTTATCATCTAGATTCTTTATGAGGTCAAACTCTTTACCTTCGGCTTCCACTGTCTCAGATTTTTGTTCAGGAACTTCAGTTTGCTGTTCTTGGATTTGTTCTTTTTTTTCTGGAACAGAAGAATCTTCCTCTTCATCATCAGAAACCTCAACTTCCATAAGCACTACCTTCTTGCGAGTTTTTCTAGATAAAGGACCTGGTTTTTGTCTAGGTGTTTTGGCAGCAGGAGGGGCCTTTATTGTTGCTGCAGATTTAGCAGCTCCTGATCGTGTCCTTCGTACTAGAAATCAGAAAAATGAATTTTACATTTTTAATGAAATTATTATGGTCATACTGCACGTCACGTAAGAGCAAATGAGATAGAGTATTTTTACTTTGATGCATTACATTAGCAAAATATCAGTGTCGAAATTATTAAGTCACATCAAAGGAATTATACACTCTGATGTACTACTTGGTTATTTTCTCAAATGATAGGCCTTGAGCACATTATGCAAGAGAATGTTCAACAATTAATGTTTCAACTACAGCAACAACTTGCATCATGCACTTTGGAAAGTACTGCTTTTGTCCGTGTAAACAAGGGAAGCATTGCTAAAATAGCATCAAACTTAAATGAAATGATAAAAATTACTAATTTTTAAACAAAACAATATTTAAGGTAAAATTATGCACACCCCATGAAGATATTATGTTACTTTGTCATACCCCTTTGAGCGATTGAGAAACAACAAATTGTTGCTTATTCCTGTATACATCAAGTGGTGTGGTATGGGGGTAGGATAATAAGTGAGCAAAGAGTCAAAATATAGAAAATAAGCAATTTGTTGGAGGAAATACATACTCTTTAAAAATTCTACATTTTCAACAAACAATTGAATAATCAAAATAATTTATAAATTGTTATTTTTTATTTATTTTATTTGATAATTATGGAAAGAATCCACTTTGTAAAAGTTGGGACAATTAATTTATTTTTTAAATTCAACTACACGTTTTTACAACATTATAGATGAATTTGCAAAAACTGAAAGAACAATACAATTACACTGCAAATAGGTCAAGTTTTGAAAAATTGCTTCCTTTATCCCAAACTTCACCTCACACCTCTTAGAAAATATAAGGTGAATTTTTCATTTAAGTTTGTGTGGATACAAATTTTATTTATATTGTTAAGAAAATTATTTATTGTTAAATTAATTTCAATTCCCTTTGAAGTAACCTTTTAAAAATAAAAAGTGAATTAAAACTGTGTTACAAAAAAAGGGTAATTATGTAGAAACAGGACTGCAGCTACATCCATTTGATCAACAGGACTTCATAATAAGTATTTCTAGATCACAAGTATCTTCTACTCTTATGATAAGCTGTGATGTCATGACATCCCTAAGACTTCGAAGCCTCCTATACCACTGCAGCCAAATGGTTTATTGTATTTTTGCTATTTAGCTAGTCTCATTTTAAATTACTTTAAATTTTTGGAAACTTATTAATGATTTTATGATACAATTACTATTAGATTTTCAAGTCCTTTCACCATGTCTAATTTGAGAAATACAAAAGTAAAGTTCAGAGCAATGGAAGGTTGTTTTTTAACTAGTTTTAGAATTCTAGAAAAAAATTTAATGGTCAAAAACTAACTGTTAATTGATGGATTTGTACTGCATTTTTGGAAAAAAAGAAAAAAAATTGACTTCCAAAATTATTAGAATATACATATATTGAATTTACTGTGTGGACCTTTACTTTGTGGAATTAACTGTTTCTAAATAATTCCACTTTAATGAAAAAATATATATGAAAATTCCAAATTATTTTGATAATTATTTATTATTCTTTTTTTTTATTCATGTATTAAGTCAATCATAAGATAGGTCACTATTTGGTCTAGCCAAAATATTAAACAGCAAGTAAGTAGGCATCACATCAAATGTAACTTCTATTATTCTGACAATGTATTTTACATATCAAAATAATTTAGAATTTTCATATATAATTTTCATTAAAGTGGAATTATTTAGAGACAGTTTCATTTAAAAAAGTAATAGAATATATATGCTGGGAAGTTGAACAGAAACTTCCTGCAAAACTGGACCCAAATATAGTAATCAAATTTGAGCGATAAATTCAAATAAACAGAGTAAGAATGAGCAGCATTGCCAAATAGAAAATTGTGGTAACTTTTGATAGTAGACACAGGTGTAGTCTGTGACATTGTTGTACAAGAACTACCTTAAAATCTGACAACTCCTTTTTCTTAGTACCTTGATGAAATAATACTGGTTTTCAGTAATAAAACTGTGAAGATTTACAGCTTCTAGAGCTCTTAACTAAGGGTAGAATATAAACATGTACTATGATAGGATAGTCTTTTGAAGACTGTTGCAAACAACCCTTGTATGATTATTCTCTTTTATGATGCATTCTTAATTGTTGTTTCCAGTACTTTTGTTGGGATTCTTAGCTCAGTCCTCACACAGAAAAATCAAATTTACTCATGACGTTTTTTCAAATATAGTAATGTTCAAGATAAACTATTTGTATAATTTATCCCATTTCCTAATATATAAAATATCTATAAAAAAAATATAATTGTCTCATAACACAGTAATCTGATAGTTGTCCTGTTATATTTATATTTAAGTATTTTACACTTGTGGGTTACAGATGGATATATCAAAAATCTTTTTTCTGTTATTGACTTATTATTCAATCCATGACTATTTTAATCCTATACATTCAGTGTCAACTATATTATGTATATCTACCTAATACAATTAATAGAAATAATTTAAGGACATATTTGTTTACAACATATTTTACAGTGAATTAAATACTGAAATTAAAAATAAGCAGCCTTTTACCACATCAGGTTGCATTGATTTTAAAATTGAATTAAACTTTTGTAATTCTCGTGCTAAATCGTCTAGACTTAAACTTGATGAGATGATAATATTTTTATTCTATAAAATTTTATGTGACCGTCAAAATAACTGGCCAAGTTTTATTACAATCCGGGATTATAACATTTATTCAATGAAAAATGTCATACCAATAGTAGTATCATCACCGTCTTCCATTTTATATCAACAATATTTTGAACTGGTTTCAAATTGGACACTTCTATTAAATTATGATTTTTTTATAACACTTTTCAGAAGGTAATTTACAATTATCTACTTTTATTCTACTGATCAATAACGAATAATCGCTACTTGCTTGCTTTGGTATCGGCAATACAAACTGTTATTCAAAATGGCGACTTTTCAATCTCTTTCATGTGTGCGAATAGGGAAGGGGACTTCTGTACAAGTTACCAACTCAAAAAATTTCATATTTTTCTAACACTGGGAAAAGGAAATTTCAGATTCAGAACGAATTTGTCATGTGAAGGTTCGTATTATTTTATAAAAATATCCGTTGTTGTAAACTAAGCTGATGTCCGATTTGTTGAAATTTATGCTGGTGCTCCTGATTTTACGTCAATAGAATAGGCAGAGATTCGTGGATTGGATGTAATTCCGAACCAGTTCAGGGACTTTTCGCATGCGCATTATGTAAAGTGGCATTCTGAATTTTTAATAAGTCCGGTGCACGTCCGGTGTAAGCGCTGTAGTGCAGTAGACACACAAACCACCTAGAGTAGGTGGTTTGTGAGTAGACATATCTATATACGTATTCTCCTCTGCCATTTTGGTGCGTTATGGTACGTTGACGTTGTTGTTGTGTTGGTCAAGTATTTGGCATGAGATTCGGTATTTCTACTCAGAGACGTGGCCAGCATCTTTTCGTTGCACTTTCTCAATTTTCTGGTGTTAATAGTCTGAAGGAAAGTTGGTAAAATAAAATGTTCTGTTCAATATCAAAAATTTGTCAACACATTATGTCAACTCGACACATCACAAAACAATAAAATTCAGGCACCAAAATGGCGGATGAGAATATTCATCTCTTTAGTGCCTTAGTTCGGGGTGTGAATTCATTCGTACGAACAGAATCCATTCGACGTTCTCGCGAATAGTCGAACATTCAAAGATACGGCAGTGGGATTCTGTGTCATGTTGATATTAACAGTCGCAACAAAACGACACTATTCGTATTCCGTGCGCCATACTATATGACTATTTGTCGTTTTATAGCGACAAACGGACCTCGAGTCTCGACTCACTCGCCTAAAACGATACCTCTTGACATCTCGAGATAGAGACAAACACATGTTGTTTTGCATTACGGTAAGAAAGAGGGAAAAAAATAGAAAAGTTCTGGAACTTTTTAACGTCTTTTGTTCGAAAATACATTTTTCTCACGTTTTGTACAGAATTTACAACCTCTTGTGATGGGTTACTTTATGACCCATTGTTTGTATCCTAAAAAACTTCGGCGTGAACTAATAAATATAATCCGTTGTAAAATATTCTCAGAATGTTCAAGAATTGATTTGCAAGGGCCGAAAATGGATTTGCTCTCATAAAAAATTCAAGAGAAAGTATATAAACAACACTAGAGTATTCACCTATTCTAAACAATTCCCAGAAGGGTTCGGGGGTCATTTCTATAAGTACTCGATCCTTCATTTTCCAAGATCGTGTGAACATTGCTGAAATAAAGATTTTATGGGTGGTCCTACGCGAGCTTTCCTACAAGGAAATGTCATTTTTAAAACACACAATTTTAAATTACAAATATTTCAAATCAGACAAAAGAAAACAAAAATCCTGAGAGCTGAGGAAAGTGACAAGATTTCTAATGCTGTTTTTTTAGGCTAAATGGTGACAATTTATCTGATGAATACAAATTATTCTATAGGCTCATTTTCACGGTTCACTTTAAACAACCAATTATAATTGAGTATATAAAATTTTGCGAAGTCGCCTAAACTTTTACCAACATTAAATAAATGCAAAGCAGAGCAGATTTTTAGGATGAGTAATACTTTCACGAATCTTTCCGAAGGTAAAGCGTCAAAGCGATAGTGACACAGAATACAGGGTTGTCTCTGATTTTGGTAAGGACTGAAAGTTTAGTTCGACTGCTCATGCGCATTTGATAGATGTCAGTTATTTACTTGTTTGGTTTTTAACGTTGTAATCAAATATCAAACTTCAACTAATGGGTCTATTCTGTGTACGTCTGTAAGATAATCTGTAACTTTACAGGGGAATTGCTATTCTGCGTACAACTGTATCTTACAGGAATCTTTAAAATAGTTACAGATTTGGTAAATATTTACGTGTGTATTGACTGCTGTCGTAGGAAATGGAATATTTTTGTACAGTTTGAGGTTATCTCTGGTTATTTGGTTAAAGTTATAGGTTAGAAGTATCGAAATTTGACGTACAGTAGTTCAAATGTCTATCTGTAATTCAGTGAGTTACAGACAACATCACAGAATCGCAAAGTTACAGATTCTGTAAAATCCCATTTACAGAACTTTCGTTAGCTACAGATTCGTAAGCTATTACGAAAAACACAGAATCGACCTATAAGCTGTCCACTCCAAATGTAGTGTAAGGTAAATTATCCATTCAATTTATCTTGGTTTTTTATTTATGTTTTCTCCATGGTTCTATGCATAGAGAAATAATATATTTTTGTTTATGGTTCTATGCTTATGCTTAAGAAAGAAGATGAATTGAAATTAGGTTGACATTCCAAATAAATAATCAACAAATACAAAATTTATACAAATATTATTTTAGTTAGTTACACAAATTACTAAACGAAAAGTTAGTAACCTATGACAAATATCACTTCTTACCATCATTCTGTCTTTCTTATTCTTATATACATTATTTTAATTGTATTAGTTGAGATAGTCCTAATATGCAACAAAGGGAGGAAAAACAGTTAGAATCTGCATTAGATTCTATTATTCAAAGAGTAAATGATTTAAAACAATCAATAGCATCCATGATTTTTAAAATAGAAAATGAATACGAAACAATTAATTGGCCAACATTTTTAGATAATTATGCTTTGATATCAGGTCAAGTAAGTGATACATGTGTAAAACTATTTAACAATTAATTCACATACAATTATATTTAAGCTAACTGCTCTTTCAAAAGTAATGAGTCAGGATAAATGTCCTGTGTTAAGGAATCTTACTGTGCTGCCACTGATGTTATCACCTGAGAGAGATGAACAATTGGCACAAATAACAGAGCATAGAGTTACAACTTTTGCCCATGACTTAGTACCTGATTATCTAAGGACCAAACTAGAACCAATGGCAGAGACTAAAATGATACAATTGGAAAACAAAGCTTTAGGTTTACAATATGATAATGCTCAGGTAGGTACATGCATATTTAGCATATGGTCCTTATATATCTTTGGTTAGTAACTGGGCAGTTTGTATATATTAGATTCCTGAAAAAGCGGTGATCATTATTTCTTGAAACTTTAGTGAGCAACCATACTTTTATTTATATGAGTTTGGTAACTACTTCTCATTTGTCATTTTGGTTTATTGTTTGTTTGTTTATTGTAAATTAAAATTATCTGAACAGGAAAAAATTAAAAAGTATTCATCCAAATGTATTTGGAAGCTGTAATGATGCCAGAAACTGGAAAAGAAATATTGACAAAGGACAATAAGTAGTCCATATACAGTGCTTTTCAGATAAAAGTATCCACCTTTAATAACTTTTGTAATACTGGTATTTAGAAAAAATCCAAAAACACGTCAATTTATGTTGGAAGGGGCAAGCATTATGGCTTATTTAAACTTACTGGAAAAGCCACCCCCTCACCCCTAGCAGCATCCCCTTTATTTTTTTAAATTACTCTTCATATTTTTTATGTAAAATTTGGATACTCCTCTTTGAGCAGATTTCAAAAATGTATAATACTTGTAGGTTAAAGTGGTTAGTTTATGAGATAAACAATTTTTCTTTTAAGAGCACAAATTTTACTTATTATTTACTTTCACCTTATTTGCCTGTACTAAAATGGGTTGTACAACAGTTCAAACTCTTTAATCTTTTTAACTGTGCTATTTATTCTACTTAAAAAATCCAAACAACAAAAAACTCTACTTTTTATTAAAGTTTGACATTGTCAACTAGAATTTTTAGTCACTATTGATAGTGTAATTTGATACATTATTTATTTTGTTTCTCTGAAATGGTTTACTCCTTTGCAAGAAAGAATTGAAATTGTAGGTTTATACTACCAAAATAATAATTGTGCAAGAGCTGCTGCTAGAATATTTAACGAATTACATGACGGAAGACATGCAACTCATAAGTATGTAATTCAACTGATGGAGAAATTTACCACAACAGGGTCTGTTTGCAATAAAGTGCATAAGCGAGAGGGACTCGTAAATAACGAAGCAATCCAAGTGGCAATTTTAGGGCAAGTCAGCTTAGAGGCTCAACAACCCCAATCGTTGTCAACAATAAGTAGAGCGATCGGTGTTTCATCTTCTACAGTTTTCCGAGTTCTACATAAATTCAAGTACCACCCATACAAAGTTAAGTTGGTGCAGGAGTTGAATGAAGATGATTTTGATCGTCGTCTAGAGTTTTGCGAATCAATGACGCAAATTATCAATAACAATCCACAATTGTTAAACAATATTTGCTTTTCTGATGAATGCTCATTTTCATTAAATGGCTTAGTAAGTAGGCATAATTGTAGATATTGGGCTGAAAGTGATCCACATATTATGCGTGAATTCCATACACAACATCCCCAAAAGTTAAACGTTTGGTGTGGTATCCTAGGTGACCACATTGTTGGACCTTTCTTCATCAACGGAAATTTAAATGGTGAATCATATCTTGAGTTACTCAGGGAAGGGGTTGACCCACGTATTACAACAATAATAGAAAATGATGATAACCTTTCCGAAGATTTACTGGTATTTCAACAAGACGGAGCTCCCCCACACTATGCTATGCCTGTCCGACAATTTTTAAACGAAACATTCCCCGCTCGTTGGATAGGTAGAAGGGGGCAGATGATGGAGTGGCCACCTAGGTCACCGGATTTAACACCCCTAGACTTCTTTTTATGGGGGTATTTAAAAACAAAAGTTTATGCTACCCAACCAGAATCTCTGGATGATTTACGAGAGAGGATAGAAAATGAATGTCGACAATTAAATCCAGCCGTATTAAGCAATGTCAGAGAGGCATTTCAAAATAGATTATACCATTGTATGGAAGTGAATAGTACTCATTTTGAACACTTATTGTAACTTCATGATAAATAGCACAGTTAAAAAGATTAAAGAGTTTGAACTGTTGTACAACCCATTTTAGTACAGGCAAATAAGGTGAAAGTAAATAATAAGTAAAATTTGTGCTCTTAAAAGAAAAATTGTTTATCTCATAAACTAACCACTTCAACCTACAAGTATTATACATTTTTGAAATCAGCTCAAAGAGGAGTATCCAAATTTTACATAAAAAATATGAAGAGTAATTTAAAAAAATAAAGGGGATGCTGCTAGGGTTGAGGGGGTGGCTTTTCCAGTAAGTTTAAATAAGCCATAATGCTTGCCCCTTCCAACAAAAATTGACGTGTTTTTGGATTTTTTCTAAATACCAGTATTACAAAAGTTATTAAAGGTGGATACTTTTATCTGAAAAGCACTGTATACAAAACAGGTTCCATGAAATCTGAAAACTGCTAGTAACTGTACTGAAATTCTCGGCGATAAATGGACCATATGCTTAGTACATTACTTATATAAATGTCTTACTTTTTTTGGCAAATATGAAGAACATTCCTTTTCTCCAATTATATAAATTTAATGCATTTTTTTAGATAAAATATTTATAGCTATTAAGTAATATCTACCTACTGGATAGAAATGTTGGCTACTTTGGTCATGAAACGTAGATGTGGAATTAGTATTTCCTGCTCATTATTCTATTTGGTCTTGATATGTCTGTAGCCACTCGCAAGTCATTTGTTCTTTTTGGCTTGCTTTGCAGACTGTCTACTGATACAGGGATAGAATCATTGCCCTGATCAGCATTCATATAGTTTCCTGTCTCTTGTTGTGTGGGCATCATTGTCCTAATCTTGGAAACCTACTAGATTTACAGTACCCTTCTTTGCCAGCATTTTGTGGGCTCTAGAACATGTAGGGGTATCTATTACCTCATCACAGAACAACATATTTTATTTAGGTGCTGTAAAATAAAAACAATAGCTGAAATGATATGACAAAATAAGGTAGAATATAAAAATGTATATAACCTACACTACTGTTCATTTGAAAAAACCAAAATTAATACAGGGTGTTTCATTGAGAAAGGGCCTAACTTTAGCTGTAGATGGGGATCACTTTGGTGCTTCCAAAAACCTATATTTAATGTGTCTTCTGCACTTTATAACCGAGATACAGGGTGTTTTATAAATTTATCGTATTTCTTTCGAACCTCATAACTTCCGAGTTAAGCTGTATATTATTTTGAAATTTGGTACACGTAATAACCATTACCTAGAAACTCCATCAAAAGCATCTCCAAAAAGATCACGCAGGGCCGGCTTAACAAAAAATTTCAAAACTCGTCTTTCCTAAAAACAACACCCTGTATATAGATTTTTTTAAAACTGCTCTTTATTATTGGAAAGAGTATAAAAAATCGAATCTACTTATTTCCTTTTTATTTTTCCGCAGACAATTTTACTACCAAAAGTTGACCGTCAAAGTTATAATTTATACACTTTTTGGGTTAACAATGGTATCGTAGAGGTTTTTTTTTTTATTTTTTACCTTGAAATGAAATCTATTTAATGCATCTAGAGAAGCATCCTAGAAATTCAATTGAGTTTGTATGTTTACGAGTACAGACCACTAAAAAATGTGATTACAGGGCCATACTTGGGACATATACTCATTCAATATATTTCGAACACCCTGTATAAGGATATGTATCTGGAAACTATGCACTTCTACATTTAGAATAACAAGAGTAAAATACGAGAAATAAATTTATAATTAAAAAAACGTAGAGATTTTTATTAATTGACATGAAAAGAAAACAAGAAATTCTAACAACATTGTCCAAACGAAGCAAGTCTAACCTACAAAAATTGCTCAAAATACTTGAAGTATTATCTAGTTTATACGAGTACTTTTAACGTTTTTTGAAGTGACCCCCATCTACAGTTAAAGTTTGGCCCTTTCCCAATGAAACACCCTGTATGTGAACTTCTTGTCATATTTTACTTCATTAGGTTACATTAAACATGTTAACAAGTTATTCTACAGTTAAAGTTAGGCCCTTTCCCAATGAAACACCCTGTATGTGAACTTCTTGTCATATTTTACTTCATTAGGTTACATTAAACATGTTAACAAGTTATTGTTTTTCAGATTAACCTTGTTTTTTTATCAAATTAATCTATTTTGTTTCAGAAACAAATAGCAACATATCAGAAAGTAGTATCACATGTTTGGGATATTGTGAGTAAAGCACGTGAAGAATGGGAGGTAGAATCTTCTTCCAGGGGAAATACTCAGCAAAACTCAAGTGTTGCTGATACCCACCTTCTTGTAGCTGCAGTTGGGATGGGCAAAGGATTGAAGGTACAATAAACTATACCTTGTGATCAAAAACCGTGCTGGTGTTTATAAAATTAAATTACCTAATTTTTATTTTACAATTAGTTGATTCATAAGCATACTCTAATTTTAGATGGGGCAAGGTCCAAATGGTCAGTCAAATTCTACTTCAGGTGGAATGATGGTAACAAACCAAGGAAGACCTGGGGGTCCTTCTGGACCAGGTCAGATGCCACCTACCACTCAGGCTATTACTATGAATAAAGCACCATCAGCAATTAAAACAAATATTAAAAGTGCAGGTCAAATGCATCCTTATGGTAGATAAACAGATGTGTAGTATTTCCAATAGGTGTAAATAAATTTATGATATTTATGATTAATTACAAATAGAATTGATATTAATTTTTAAAAAATTGTGTTTATGAATATCCTTAATAATAGAATATTTATTTTAATGATAGACTGTAGATAATAAGCAGTATCACTTTCAAAAGAGAACCACACCTCTGGTAATTATTTACACTGATATAATACATCTACTGAATTTGTGTTTAATAAACTGGCTCAACTCGCCTGGAACAGTTTCTGATCCAGAACAATTAATTTTCATATCTGTATACTGGTTTCCTTTAATTTTTACCCCTCCTTGATGTGATTTTCTCTTCTGGTATTTGATACTGAACATGTCGCACCTTTGGAGAAACAGATTATCAACTCTACATTATGGCTGCATACTTTAGATGTGGGGGTGTTTGGGCCATTTAAAGCATCATTATAGTGGTTGCATTTGACGACTGGCAAATCTATAACAATACGAAATATTGGCAATTTGTCGAATACAGCTTTTAAGCCAGCATTATCCATGTCAAATATTACCAACGCATTTTAAAAACGGATTTGGCCTGTTAACCGTCAAATATTCACCGACGATGATTTTGCTCCCAGTATCGTGACGGATAGACAAAAAAATCAATAGGCGAAATTTTGTCCGAAATTAATTGCCAACAAGTAAATGCTGAAGGTGAGGAGGCTCACACAACACTACCTGATGCTCAAAATATGCCATCGACGTCAAAAGCCGAGGACAATGAAATACCATCTGAAAAGAAGAGACACTTGTAACCGGAAGATATTAAGCCTTTTCCAAAGGCTACAAGAGATAACAAGATGAAAACTAACTAGACGTAAAGTTCTCGTGGAAGCCATCAATGAAGAAACTGATAGCAATGCCTGCATTAGTTAACGTTTGTTCTAAGTTCCTATATAAGAACAATAAGTTAAGTTTATGATTCCTTTTGTGTTTTAAGCGATTATAGTAAGGCACTAAACAGATGAGTATTCTCATCCACCATTTTGGTACCTGAATTTTATTGTTTTGTGGTGAGTGTCGAGTTGACATATTGTGTTGAAAAATTTTTGATATTGAACCGAACATTTTATTTTACCAACTTTCCTGGCCACGTCTCTGGAGTAGAAATACCTACCGAATCTCATGCCAAATACTTGACCAACTCAACAACGTACAACAAGGCAACAAAATGGCGGATGAGAATACCGCGCTCTAATTATAGTGATGTATTTTGAACACTCCAACTAAATACTTAACTTATTTAAAATGATTTTTTCTTCGGTGGAATCATCCCAATGGAGTGGTTTAGTCAACCCCGTCACTGGGGTAATATATCCCAAAATCCTGGAATCCTTTATATCTATTTTTGATATAGAAATATAATTGTGCAAAATGGTTGATTCATCCCCAGAGGCTCCCCAACTATACATTCCTGACGTATCTACTTATTGTATAAAGTTTTGTTTTGTTCACTGAACTCTGCCGAACAATTATCGGCAACAGCGTATTGTAACTACAATTTCTTGCCATCTATGTATATTCTAATATATAAAATTCTCATGTCACGTGTTAGAAGTTGAACTCCTCCGAAACGGCTCGATCGATTTTCGTGAAATTTTGTGTGCCTATCGGGTAGGTTTGAGAATCGGAAAGCATCTATTTTTCATCCCCCTAAATGTTAAGGGTACCCCTCTACGATCAACCCCTATTTTTAAATTGCGATTTTAATATTTTCTCTTTTAATCCACACATGAGCAATAGGGTTGCATGGCAATCGAATCGATTTTTATTTTAATCTCCTAAACGGATGGACCGATTTTGATGAAATTTTATGTGTGTTTGGTTAAGTAACTGGATGGTTTATATTAACAATTAGTCTCGGTAGGTGGCGCTGCAATCGGATTCATATTGAACAACTCCCAAACGGAAGGGCCGATTTTGATGGCATTTAGTAAAGGAGTTTTTTATACGGTCATTTAAAAAAATTGGTTTGTCCGAAAAATTGTAAGAAAATTCAGGAAAGTCGAATTTTCAAGAAATATATTCCTTCTATCAAAAAATTAACAATACTATCTGATTTTGCCACCCAAAATAAGTAACAATGTGATATTTTTCATTCAAAATAAAAATAGTCAAAATTTGTAAAATATGATAAGACGACAGGACAACGTCTGTCGGGTCTGCTAGTACACTATAAGCAACAGTTTCATGTTATGAAAATTGAGGGCGGTGTGGCAGCCTTAAACTAGAGCGCTGTAGACATAGGTATTCTCGTCCGCCATTTTGGTGCCTTGTTGTACGTTGACATTGGTTCAATATCAAAAATTTTTCAACACAATATGTCAACTTGACACATCACAAAACAATAAAATTCTGGCACCAAAATGGCGGATGAGATTACTCATCTCTTGGGGCGCGTTGTATCGAACAAAACAATAAAATTCTGGCACCAAAATGGCGGATGAGATTACTCATCTCTTGGGGCGCGTTGTATCGAACACCTAAACTCGGTTTAATTATAACTGATGTTTAGACTGATATAATTGATGATAATAAATAAATCAATATGTCACCTAAACTCAGTTTAATTATAACTGATGTTTAGACAGTGACATATTGATTTATTTATTATCATCAATTATATCAGTCTAAACATCAGTTATAATTAAGCCGAGTTTAGGTGTTCGATACAACGCGCCCTTAGAGCGCTGATGTGGACATAGGTATTCTCGTCCGCCATTTTGGTGCCTTGTTGTACGTTGACGTTGTGTTGGTCAAGTATTTGGTATTTCTACTCAGAGACGTGGCCAGCATCCATTCGTTGCACTTTCTCAATTTTCTGGTGTTAATAGTCTGAAGGAAAGTTGGTAAAATAAAATGTTCTGTTCATTATCAACAATTTTTCAACACAATATGTCAACTCGACACATCACAAAACAATAAAATTCAGGCACCGAAATGGCGGATGACAATTTTACAGGAAACTGTAATTAAGTATATAATTTCAAACCGAGATGGTTTTGCGTCAATCTAGAATTTTGGTTTGCGGTTGGATGTGGGAATTGACTTAACTCACATCAATACATATCCTCGCGATAACTGCGACATCCCCACCAGGGTATGGGGGCACTGAACATTTCAGTGTCATTTTCAGTCCAGGAATATGCTCTCAGAACTTTTGGACGGAGAATTGATATGGCTTGCAGACATATAATCTCCATTTAACTTAGAAGTGTAATTGTAATTCAAATGAGACTGAGGGGCATATCGCCAGAGATGTAGTTGTTTCTTCCTAGTTGAATGGTCATTGTTTTTTGAAAAATATTTTTCAAAAACCTTGTAGGGCGTTATACTAGTATAAAAGTATTATCTACGATATCAATTTCTTAAATTGATATATTTGCTACAAGAAGTTGGTATGATAGTTAATTATAAACGACTTTACATTTTAAATTCCCGAGTGCCGACGCATAGTGAAGGCAGACGTTTACTTGGCATAGACTGACAGACCTCAAAATTTTTCAACAGTTTCAGTTAGTAAGACAATAATTTGTTTTATAAAACATTAATTTTGCGCTTTTTAATTTGATTCTAGTCAAAATTCTCTATTCTTGCACATTAGACGTCAGATTTAGTTTTGTTACATAATTTAGACGTGACTACTCTTATGAACCTTGCAACTAAAAACAAACACTATTTTTATTTAATTAGGTATAAATAATAAAAACAATAACATTCATTCATCTATTAAGAACTGGCTGATGCTGGAGTTATATTGAGATGGTAAAATTTTTTGCAGTTCATTTCTATCAAGCCACTTGTAATCTAAACCTTTTGGTGGAAGTTGGCCCTTAAGGTACCTTGCAAAATAAATAAATACCTGTAAGAATGAAACATTATTAGTACTTGTTAGACCTACTGAAATTATTATTAAATTTAAAGCACATCAATTAAATGTCACATTAACTATTTGGTTTAATTGGCAAGCATGAATAAAAATTAGACAATCCACTGACTCCATTTTACTATTCTGTATGCATGGTAAGCATTAAAATATTATTGGAAAATGCTTAATTTTACATACTACATTAAAATTTAATACCCTTTTTTAATAGCAGAAACATCAACAAATTTAAATTCAAGTAAAATATAGAAGAAAAGAAATTTGCATTTTTAAAAATGAATCTGAAAATTAACTTAATTAATTCTTGAGATTTTGATATGTTCTGACAACACAAATCTTTTTTAAGGTAACAGTATTGAAGAATTCCAAGAAATTCGAGAGATAATTGAAATTTTTTGATAAAAATATTCATTAAGCTTTTCAGAATTGATAAAGATACTTGCATCAGTCATACATTTAATATCTGACATGTATGATAGCCAAAGATCAATATTTGTTAATAAACATCTCCGAGTGCTATAAAGTTTGCATTTTTTGGTCATAGCAGTCACTTGCAGTATTGCAAAAGTCATATCAATCTACTTGACAATAAATAGGTCAACTGAATCAAGTTGATCAATCAACACTGCTTTATTTAACACAACCATGGAATTAATGATTTTAAAGGATCCTTTAAATATTGTTGTTACAGAATTGGAGTTGGGTAATATTCTCGGTAATATTGAATTAATTGAATGTTAAAACACATTTTTTAACATGCCTTTTGGTTTTAAACACTTTATAGAATTGACCCTATTATGTTTAAAGTTATGATTAAGTTCACATACCTTTGCACCAACTGAATTTTTATCATTTTTAACATTAGTGGGGTATCTATATTTGTAGAAACCACATGGAGCATTACTGTATATTTGAGCCTTCAACTCCATACCTGCACTATCATTTAAAATTCTCTCAGCACTCTAAAACAATCACCAGCATTAGAACTCTGTATACACTTTATATTCTCAATTTTTAACCTGTCTTAGAGTTTCACCATCTTCTCTTATTCCTTGTGGGAGTAAATATAGTTTTTTATCACCTACTTTTTGATTAACAACAAACACCAAATGCTTATCCAGTTTTCTATTGAGAGACTTTAAATCATTATTTTTATCGGCTTCTGGAAGATATTTCATAAAAACTTATAGATTTGAATTTAAAAAGAAATGTCAAGGTATATACCTACCTGTTATTCGATCTGCTGCTTTAAATTCAGCTAATTCAGCAGACCATGAATCTTTGAAGTCTTGAGCTGTCTGTTTTAAATTTATCTCTCTATCATCGACTTCTCCACCCTTTTTTAATGTGTCAAGATTTTTGCTAAAAAATAAACAGATATATAACTTTTCTTTTAAATTAGAGAATAAAATATAGTAGAAACATATGTATACATGCTTACACCTCAGCTTCATTTCTCAATTCAAAATTGGATTTTAAACTTTTTTCGAAGTGCATATCACTCATCAATTGATTATATTCTTTCTCTAATTGGTTTAGTTCAACAGTTACAAGCGGCTTCCTTTCTAAACATACTGCTGTAAATATATCCCATTTTTCACTCACAAGACTTTGAGTCTGATTTCGTAAGAATTGTTTTAAATGAGTACACTTTTTGAGAAACTGAAATCTTTTCGTTAACATTTTGTAGAATTTATTTTAACATAAGAAATAAAACGAAAACATTGAGGTTAATGCTCAACTGACAAGTGAAAAGTACAAAACATGTTTTGTGGTGAAAAATCAAGAATAACGTGTCTTCTTTTTTATTCGCGGAAATTTTTCCGATAGTAGGCGCTGCAGTATATGTCAAAGCTGGCAGTGGAATGGGGAAAACAATACGCGCATGTGAAAACGTCACAACTTCCATATGTCAAGTTTTTTTTTGGGTGTAAACAAACTTTTATAATTGTGTTAAATTAATTAAGTAATAATAAATATATCATGTTCATACCTTTTTAATCGTCATATTTATATTATTAATACAATAATACAGCAAATATATTTCTAAAATACTTGTAAATAGAATAGCCAAAATTTATTGTTTGCATCCAAAAACTGGACGTATGACAATTTATGACGCGTACTAAATGCGCGTATATCACAGTCTGTAGCGTATATACCATAAGAGAAATAATATACAGGGTGATTCATAAGTAATGGGCCAAATTGTAAATCTACGTTCAGAAGGCCAAAATAATAATATTTTCATTAACAATAATGGGTCTTAGTCTGCTCCTTACTGAGGTACAGGATGTTAAAGCGAAAAAAATAAAATAGATTTTTGTTAATAGATCAGCTACTTTTCTACATAATGAGTTGAAAATTGGGTATGAACTAGTTTTTGTAAGAGTAAACAAGAATGTGTGAGAGGATTTGAGTTAACTCGTAGATGTCGCCACATATGCGCCATATGAATTAGATGAAATCAGCTACAAATTTTTTATAGCTCATTATTTTACAACTTACTTATTTAATTTGGATAGCCCCATCATTTCTGTAGAAAAAAGCTATACCTCTTTGATCTTCAAAATATTAACGATTTTCGAGATATTTGAATTTTACTAATTCACTACACTATATTTCACGGTGGTCGACGTAGCATTAATCTGTTAAGACACAAGCATTCCATGGAATGTTGACAGTGACAGTAACAACGTGTGTAGTAAAGCGTTGACGTTTAATGAAGAGCTTAAAACATTTTAATGTTAGGTAAACTGATTCATTCTTGTCCTAACATAAATAAAAATGCCGAGACATAATCACTTTTCAAACGAAGAAATGAGAGACATGTTATGCGTTTACGCAGCATCCAGAAAATATCGTGAAATGTACCCTTACAGAAGGCAGCCAGACCGGAAGATATTTCAAAATATTTATAATCGATTAGGTGAAACAGGTTCATTTCGTCCAAAATATCATACAGGGCGTCCTAAAATTATCACTCCACAGCAAGAAGATGAAATTTTGCTAAGAATTGCGCAAAATTCTGATATAAGCACCGATTGTCTACAGCTATTGGAATAAGCCAACCGTCCGTGATTAGAATTTTGCACAAGGAAAATTTATATCCCTATCATTTTACACCAGTGGAAAATTTACTTCCAAGAGTTTATCGAATCTGAGTTCAATTTTGTCAGTGGCTAAAAGGAAAATTGGATAATAATCCAGCATTCCTAAATAACATTATTTTCACGGATGAAGCAACCTTTACCAGACGCGGAGTTTTTAATTGGCGAAATAGTCATGCCTGGGAAACCGAAAACCCTCGTTTAAAAAAAGATAGACATTTCCAGCACGAGTTTAAAATAAATGTGTGGTGCAGTGTAATAGGCAATACCTTACTGGGCACAGTTGAATTACCTCCTAATTTAAATGGAGAGTCATATTTGAATTTTTTAAATAATGACTTAGTCGACCTCTTGGGAGATCTTCCATTACAACTAAGAAGAAATATGTGGTTCATGCAGGACGGTGCTCCTCCACATTTTTCACTTGCTGTGCGCGAACATCTGAATGAAACATTCCCTCACCGTTGGATTGGACGTGGTAGTGAGTTTCAGTGGCCACCTCGCAGTCCCCACTTTAATTCACTTGATTTTCATGTGTGGGGTTACATGAAATCAATGGTCTATGCTGAACCTATAAATACACGAGACGAGTTATGGAATCGAATTCAAGATGCAGCCAATTCAATAAGAAATAATCCTGCTACATTTTTTAAAGTCAGACAATCCTTAACCAAACGGTTAAATGCGTGTATAAATGCTGGTGGTGGCCATGTTGAAAACCTTTTGCAGTAGGTCATAATTAAGCTTAAATTTAATTTAACTTCGCACAACTTTAACAAGTAGGTTTTGATAAAAGTTGTAAGTGGTCCTAGTTCAAGTCTGTTCTAATGCTGTCTTCGTTTTATTAACTGGCGTACAATAAATGTGTTTTATTACGTAATTTTTGTATGGTTTCATTTTAATATTATTACCAATTATTAATTACGGTTAGGTAAATGTCAACATTCCATGGCATGCTTGTGTTTTAACAGATTAATGCTACGTCGACCATCGTGAAATGTAGTGTAGTGAATTAGTAAAATTCAAATATCTCGAAAATCGTTAATATTTTGAAGATCAAAGAGGTATAGCTTTTTTTTACAGAAATGATGGGGCTATCCAAATTAAATAAGTAAGTTGTAAAATAATGAGCGATAAAAAATTTGTAGCTGATTTCATCTAATTCATATGGCGCATGTGGCGACATCTACGAGTTAACTCAAATCCTCTCACACATTCTTGTTTACCCTTACAAAAACTAGTTCATACCCAATTTTCAAGTCATTATGTAGAAAAGTAGCTGATCTATTAACAAAAATCTATTTTATTTTTTTCGCTTTAACATCCTGTACCTCAGTAAGGAGCAGACTAAGACCCATTATTGTTAATGAAAATATTATTATTTTGGCCTTCTGAACGTAGATTTACAATTTGGCCCATTACTTATGAATCACCCTGTATAATGAGAGTTGCCGACCCTGTAGTAACAGCTGGCATCGCGTTGATCGAAGCGCACCAGGAAGGGCTGTCGGAACTAATTTTTGAAGGCGGGATATTTAAATTTGTTAGTTTGGATTATGGGTAGGTACATTTTAGAATTTGTCTAAAAATTGTTTATTATATAACTATTTCATTACAAAAAATAAAATTGTAATCAATTTCTACTGAAATGATTATAATTAATAAACAATTTCAAGACACATAACATGGAGACATGACACATAATTTAGATAAATGAGAAATCAACACACTTTTAAAAATTTTATTAAACTGCACATAATAACATAACAAAGTTTACTAAAATATTTGTTTATTAAACATAGGACTGTTATTCTATATAGGTACATTATTAACTTTAAAATTCTTATTCTATCTTTGGATTAAATTATCACAGTTACATTATTTAAAATTTTTTTCAATATTTAACTAATATTCTAATATCACTCAAAAATTGTTAAATTCTTATTCTATAATCTATCTGCTTAAACCAGTTTAACATAAATATTCTATCCTAACTAGAAAATTTAAATTAGTATCACAAAATATAAAAAAATAATTTATTTTGTCTATGGTATATACATAGTAATTTACGTTACAAGACCGGAAAGTAGTGTTTTTCAGGTCCAGACGAGCAGCCTACGGCTCGCCCTGGAAGCTTGTTTGACATTTTAAAATACATTGGAGACAGAAATCGGCCGATGGTAGAAGGCGAACAGGTTTTCAAATCAGTAGGTAATATATGGTCTGGGAATCACGCGAATGCGTTGAGTCGAATTTATGGAAGAAATTAATTTCTTTGTTGAAAACTGGCCATGTTTCTTAGTTTTCATTTAAATATTAATTGAGCATTAGAGTACCTGTATAGTGAGCTATTAATATCGTTTTCTTGATTTCTAGAAGAGTTTGGTGGCAAGTGCAAGAGGTACATACAGATTGCGAAAGGGCTTTTCGAACTCTACGATTTACACGAGTACGACAAGGAAAATATGAGAAAAACAGCTTGAAAGAGAGAGAAAGAATAATTGTGCGTGTATTTAGTTCCAGCTAGAGGCTGGCCGAATGTTTATTGCCCCCCTATTTTAACCGCTGTTGCCAGAAGCGCAGATTAATTTGTACAAATGATATTTTTGTCTCGTTATCGTTGACTTTTTTTCGAGCTCATGCACTATTAGGTAAAACTAAACACTTTCATCCGGCAACAGTGTCCTTTACAGAGAGAATTCACTAGTTGGTGATATTCAGTAGATATGCTCCCAACATGGAAGGAGTGAGGGTGTTAAAGAAATAAAAAAATACAATCGTTATTACGTAACCGGTACATCTTAAAATTCATTTTTGTCAACTTGATCGTTTCTGACCAAGTTGACAATCTCTAACTACAATAGGATATTATTTTAGCCATTGTAACTTGAAAATAAAACATTATTTCTTGAGAGAACCATAATTAATTAAGTAATTATAAACAACTAAAAATCCCTTCCATTAATAAATTGAATTGAAAACATAAAATAAGTAGGTACCTATTCTAAACATAAGATATAAACTTCTTGAAAAAATTAAAATAAAAATCTGTTCTAAAGGTAAACATAATTTTAATGAATTAAGTGCTCAAATAAACCTTGCTGTGCCAGACAATAACCAAATCTGTGATAAAGATTTGATCTCATATCTCTAAGATTATTTGGCGTAATGCTGGCACAAACGTGCTGTATTTTCACCCTCAATTTATTTAAATTATTAGCTCTTTCAAATGCATGTTTGTAAATGCTACTTTTTAAAAATCCATAAAGAAAAAAAACATTTGGAGCTAGTTCAGATGATCTTGGAGGCCATTTACCATTAGCATAGATAACACCATTAGTACTACTTAATGATTCTGTCGGGGAATGCAAACCTTAAAAATTCCATTACTATCCTTGAATTATGGACTGGACAACCATCTTGTTGAAACCAAATTCTGTTGAGATCAACATCGGGTATAAGGAGAACTGCAGGAATTGCATGATTTTGTGATAAGTCTAAATATTTGGCGGAATTTAAGTTCCCCTCAATAAAAAAAGGACCTATAATGTGGTCACCTAAAATACCCGTCCAAACATTTAGCTTCTGCAGATACTGTGTTCGGATTGGAATGCTTAGATGTTTATTTTTCAGAGACCAATATCTAGTGACGGATGGATTGTGTTTTTGATGTAATGAAAAAGTTGACTCATCCGTAAATAAAATATTTTTTAAAAAGTTCTCGTCAGCATTTTGACGTTCCATCATTTCCTCACAGAAATCCATTCGTCTGATATTGTTCTCGGGACAAATTTCCTGTGTTGTCTGAACCTTGTAACAATGGTACCCGTTCCATTTTAAAACATTCTGTACTGTTCTCTTATCCATGTTGACCTCTTCAGCAATTTGTCTTGAAGAAGATGGTTGTCCTGTTTCAACTGCTAAACAAACATTTAATTCTCTAGTTTGCCTTTCGTCGTTTATTGGACGTTCGATTGGATCTTCCGAAGCTTGGCATTTTCTACAGTATGAAACACATCCAAATTTCTCGAAATTACTAATTATTTTCAAAATTGTTGACTTTGAAGGAATTGGGCGATTTTCAAATGCCACAAAATACCATTTTATAATTTGCACTTTTTCGCAGGTTAAGTATGTTAATGAAGGCATATTGTAAATGTTTTATTATCAAATGCATGCGCTTCCAACGTGATCAACGTTTGTAGCGAAAAGACCTAGGAATATAGCAATTTAAATGTGAATTCTCTCTGTAAAGGACACTGTTGCCGGATGAATAAATTATTTTTTTATATTTTGTGATACTAATTTTACCTAATAGTGCATGAGCTCGAAAAAAGTCAACGATAACGAGACAAAAATATCATTTGTACAAATTAATCTGCGCTTCTGGCAACAGCGGTTAAAATAGGGGGCAATTAACATTCGGCCAGCCTCTGGAACTAAATACACGCCCTCGCTGACCACGCACAATTATTCTTTCTCTCTCTTTCAAGCTGTTTTTCTCATATTTTCCTTGTCGTACTCGTGTAAATCGTAGGGTTCGAAAAGCCCTTTCGCAATCTGTATGTACCTCTTGCACTTGCCACCAAACTCTTCTAGAAATCAAGAAAACGATATTAATAGCTCACTATACAGGTACTCTAATGCCAAATTAATATTTAAATGAAAACTAAGAAACATGGCCAGTTTTCAACAAAGAAATTAATTTCTTCCATAAATTCGACTCAACGCATTCGTGATTCCCAGACCATATATTACCTACTGGTAATTTGTGTAAAGTTATTGTTTACATGAGCTTGTATTACATGTTTGAAAATATTTTTATAGTTAACAACAATATTTTTCAAAAACAAGTTAGTTTACTTACGTTATTTATCCATGTTATTTATCTTCAGCTATATGACAGGAAGTTTTGACAAATGAAGAAACTGCACATATCCGGTTGGTTTATTAATTTCTTCGTTTATGCTGCATGAACAGCTGAGTATTCTTAGTCTTAATCTCAAATTAGTTTTAGTTTGGTTGATGTTGCATCAATCCATCTTTTGTCAGTTGTGCCGCTTTCCCAGATAACCATTTTGAACCATAGAGATACTACAGATAGAAGCAACAAGCCAGTCGAAACCCGTCAGCATGTAAGAGAGAGATAGAAAGTCAGAGATTCAGGCTGTCTTTCTTTAATGGCGTGTATACTGTGGACACAGACAAAGACAGAAAAACTACTGATCGTCTGCATCTTTCTCTTTCACCGGAGTTCATACGGACATTCCCACTTTCACAGCGGCATATGGCTCGTTGCCTCTATCTGTAGTATCTCTATGTTTCGAACACGCAAACGAGCAACCACGCACGCAAATGCTCGACATACTTGTTTCAGCTGTCATTGCGTTTGAAACACAGATTACCTACCCCTTACCCCTGAAGGACCTGCCGGACTTTTTGTGCTTGGAGCCTTAAAACATTGACGTTGACTAATATTGATGGAATCATGGAGCCGCATATATATTTATAGGAGTATGGATGGCAGCAGACGAAATAGTATATGACTAGATTGTACTTCGAGAGACGTTCAAAAATAATTTTGAGATAACGTTCGTGCTCTTCTTTAGAACGAGAGAAAACAAGGGGTCCGTTGTACTTAGACAATGGTTGTACTAGGTTAGGTTTATAAGGCCCTCCACTGCGACTCGCAGATTTCACCAAACAAATTCAGCTTCTTAACCAAGCCGATTAGTTTATTTGGTGAATGATATTTCAGGTCCGAGGGCGAGAGAGAATCCCTGCCAAACATCAGACACCTGATTCGAGTCGCGGCGGGGCAGGCACAAATTATAGATAGATAGATTTTATGAGGTGGCTTTTGGCCTATTCCACTGCGACCTTTTCAGATCTATTGTGGTCCTCTACACTCTAGATTTATTCACCAGCCTGACTCTTTAAAAAAAATCTATTAGCGTCGAGACTGAACCTTTCATATAGCTCTCTGCCAATGGCTTTTCTTCGCCTAATGCAAAAAACCGCACATTTGCCAGGCTATCGCACTGACATAGAATGTGTTCTGCCGTTTCTTCTTCTAGGTGACAAAACCTGCACATATCTTCGTTTGTCAATCCCATCAGCTTTAAATGCCTATTGAGCTTACAATGCCCCGTTAACAGACCCACTACAGCTTTGACAGTTTTCCTATCTTTGGCAATCAGATCTGCTGTAAATTTTGGCGAGTGTTCTAATATGAACTGTTTCGCTTGTCTCTGTCCTGGTGAGTTCCTCCACCATTTCAGAGATTTGTGGGCGACCCACTTTTTTGTTTCTGTTCTTGTTATGGTTTTTACAACGCCGCAGAAGGGTTCCGGACCAACGAATGGCATTGATGAGTCTGGTTTGGCTATTTCATCCGCTTTTTCGTTGCCCTTATACCCCTAGTGCCCTGGTACCCAGTCTACCGTAACCTTGCGCTACGCTCACCCACTGTGTTTAGTGTCCGCATACAATCCCATACTATCTTAGAATTGACCTCTACGGAGTTGAGTGCCTTTAGCGATGCTTGGCTGTCTGTGAAGATGGCAATTGAACGATATGTTCTCTCCTGCCTTTTAATTTCTTCCACACAGTGGTGAGTCGCCGTCATTTCCACCTGGAAAATTGTGACATTCCTTGATAGGCTTACTGGGAAGGCTATCCCTTGCTTTAGCCCTACTATACCTGCTCCTACGCCATCTAACGTCTTTGACCCGTCTGAACTTATTATCGAAGCTACGTCTCGTAGCTATTGCATCGATGGGATGTTCTATTACATAGTCCGCCTTTAGCTCCTCGATTAGCTTCCAGTTGTCAGCACTATGCGTTTGGCTTATGTGTTGCTGACTATGTATTAATCTGTGCATTATAGATCTCGCTTCACCTTGTATGAATATGTATAGAGGTGGCAGATTTATTAAGACTTCCATAGCGGCTATATGAGTAGTTTTTATGGCCCCTGTGACACACAGACAGGCCAGCCTTTGTGTGTTATTCAACAGCCTTATTGCTCCTACTTGCTGAGTCTTTGTCCACCACCCCATGGACCCATAAGTTGTCATTGGTCTGACAACCTTTGTGTACCTATAACCACAGGGTCATTTTTGGGTCCCCAGTTCTTGCCGCATAGTCTTCTACATCTGCCTTAAGACATGATAGCTTTCTGTGTGGTTTTCACTATGTGAGTATTCCAAGTGAGCCTAAGATCAAAAAATACCCCTAGGTATTTTGTTTCTTTGGCAAAGGGAATCTCTGTTTCTCCTAGCACTGGTGGTTTTAGGCCTTGCAGTGCTGTTCTTTTTGTAAAGTTGACAATTTGTGTTTTCTGAGCGTTGACCGTCTCTTGTTTACACCAGTTGTCTACCATATTTAGAGCTGCATTCTTTCAGATATTACTCCAGCAAACTTACCTTTTACCATAATTACTATGTCATCGGCGTATCCTAGACAATAAAATTCTTCCTTGGACAATTCATTGAGAAGATCGCCTACTAAGGTTGTCCAAAGTAGTGGTGAGAGAACTCCTCCCTGTGGTCATCCTCCACCTGCTCTTGCTTTGATGGTAGCTTGACCCAGAGTGGATATTACTATCCTGTTCTCCAGGGTGGCCTTTATCCACCTGCATATTACAGCAGGCTTGCCTCGTCTACTCATTGCGTTTATCAGTGAGTTGGTAGTAACATTATTGAATGCTCCCTCGAAGTCAAGAAACGCGGCCATTGCTATTTCTTTGTCTTCCATTTCGTAGATTTTCCAGGTTGGTATGCGTATTGACGATTGCTTAGAGGGTTATCTTTTAGCACTTCGTCTCTTATGTACCTGTCCAAAGCCTTTGTAACGTTTTCAGTAGAGAGGAGGACAAGCTTATTGGTCTATATGACTTTGGTGTTAGGTCTGATATTTTACCTACTTTAGGATATATGACTAACTTTTTGTCATATTTCCGTTATATCCCCCCATGCCAGGCTGGATTTAAGGATCTTACTTAAATGCGGTATCAGTACTTCCATTCCCATCTACAAGAGTATGGGATATACAGGGTGGACCGGATTTAATTGACGTATATAGAGATCTCGTGAACCGCAATAGATACAATATTGATTAAATGGAGAAAAAGTTTGGAATATCAATGGGACATTAGATGGTTAAAAAAAAATAAAAATATCTTGACTAGTTCCGGAGATATTTGACAAAATCCGAAAATGGTCCATTTCGTTTTTTAAATTTGCCGTCGTTATTATAAAATATATAAAGAGGTTTTCTATAAATTACCATACCAAAAATTTCATTACGACGTTTCGTCTTTACAGGGTCACCATCAACTTCATTTTTTTAAATACGCACCTGGATTTTTTATTGCAATATTTTTCACGTTTTTTATAGATACATACAATGATATAGCATACTTGATGATTCTACCACATTTCGTCTTTCAAAAATCATCATCCTTTTTAAGTCAATTAATAATTTTAAATATTGAGCATTAAATAAGAATTTTGAAAGAAAATGAATGCACTAAACATGTGTCCAGAAATCTGTTAAATTGATTAATGAAAATCGGTTAACAAGAACTAGGTGTTACTTAAGTGCCGAACTAAATAAAATCGTTTTATAACTTCGTGTAGTAGTATCTAGCTTCTGAAAATTAGAAAATAGTACCGTTTCTCTTTTATTAAATCAAGCAGTCTGTGAATAATTGACGTATTCGAAATTTCCATAAAATATTTCCTAACGTAAAGTTGAATACACCCTATTTTCTTACACGTTTGTTTCTATCTTTAATATGTCACATCCATCATTATTTATTTATTGTCATTAAGTTACTAAATAAATTGTTGAATTTAATCATTTTCTTTCAAAATTCATATTTAATGACAAATATTTAAAATTATTAATTTGACTTAAAAAAGATGATGATTTTTGAAAGACGAAATGTGGTAGAATCGTCCAGTATGCTATATCATTGTATGTATCTATACAAAACGTGAAAAATATTGCCTTGTAAAGACGAAACGTCGTAATGAAGTTTTTGGTATGGTAGTTTATAGAAATCCTCGTTTATTGAAAAAAGTTGAAAATACTTTTTTTGATATCTTTCATAATAACGACGGCAAATTTAAAAAACGAAAAGGACTTTGTCGGATTTTGTCAAATATCTCCGGAACTAGTCGAGATATTTTAAATTTTTTTGAACCATCTAATTTCCCATTAATATACCAACATTTTTCTCCATTTAATCAATATTGTATCCATAATGGCTTCGCTTAACTTTTCCGGCCTTTACGCACTTAAACAGTTCTATACCTCCTTGTAAATTCCTACCGAGGGACTCTCTGTATCCTACCCAGTTGGTATCTCTTGGGTTTCGGTATTTGAGTTCTGAAGGAAATACATTAAGATCAAATCGTATATGTCTGTGATCCGAGCAAGACGGTTCATCAGACACATGCCAGTTTGTTATGCTTTCACTTATTTTGCTTGTGCAGAGTGTTAAATCTAAAACTTCTCTGCGCGATTTAGTGACAAACGTGGGTTTATTTCCTATATTAGATGTTATTAAACCCTCAGATAAGATGAAATTTAAAATAGACTCACCTCTTATATTGATGTTACTGCTACCCCATATGGTATGGTGTCCGTTAGCATCGCATCCAATGATTAGCTGTAATCCTTTTCCAACGCAATATGCAACTACGTCGCTTGTAATGCTTGGTGGCCCTTGAGCTTCGTCCCCCGGGAAGTAGGCTGAGCATACCACTAGCCTTTTCTCTCCCTCTTTCGTCACAATTGTTAGAATACCTGTAACAACATCATTGGTACAGAGCACCGGTATCAGTGTACAATCTAATCTATTACTGGGAATTATGCACGCCCTTGGCCTTACTGGGTAGGAGTGCATAAAACCGTACGTTCTTGGACAGGTGTCCTTGTGAGCGGACTGGTTCCACTTATGGAAGGTTGTTCCTCTTCTTGAACCTCCATATTTAGAGAAGGTTCCCCTACATTGGAGCTAGTTGCTTCCGGCTTCTTCTCCAATACCTTTGCTTTCCCTTCCTCGGAAGGTTTACTTTCCTATCGCAAAGTAGGGCGTCATTTGAAGCCTTTGGAGCTCTTCTCTGGATCCATGATCCATTGAGAGGGCCATAGAACCCCCTTATCTGTAGGTTTGCTTCCCCAGACAGTCCATAGGTATGTCTTGAGCCCATGGTTACCTATCCTCAGTCTGCTAAGGATCCTTTTGGACTCTAGTCGTTCTCCGTCTTCGTCTGGTACGAAGACGATGCATGCGCAGGGCTTGGGTATTTCCTCACCCTCCATTGCAATGAGCAAGGCTTTAGAGTTGGAATAATCTCCTTTGCCCACCTCGCACTTGTGTCATCCGCACAGATTAGTTCCAGGAACCCCGGTATATGCGTGCTCTTCAGGAAGTGCACCTGGGGTCCTCCTTCCGGAATTGCATCATAGGCGGCTAGGATGTTTTTTTGGACTGCCTTAAACTTGCCCGGATCCATCCTGCGGGAATCCTGTAAGTGCTGCCGCAACTTTTACAGCAGCGGCAGCTTCACTGGATCTAATTGGAACTGTTGCTGTAGAAGGTCATCCAAATGTTGACGAATCATGGGTATAACCAATCTGTTTTGAAATTGAATAAAAAAATAATGATGTAGAAGTAGAAGAAAATATTGAAAATTTCAACTTTGTACCTCAATCAGGTTCACCTTCGGTTTTTGGCCTTTTCCCTTTGCGTTGGCTTTCGGGAGGCATGCTCGCGTCTGACCTTGGTCTTTTTGACTTATTGGTCGGCTTTGTTATTGCCATTGCTTTTTTCGGCTTTGACTGTACGTCCGCTGCCTTTTCAGCGGCTTTTGTAAAATTGGCTTTGATTACGGCCCTTTTGGCATTGATGTAATCTTGGCCTTGTTTTACCAGCTTTACTGACTTTGGATATACCAGATAGCTTTGCAGCCTGTATTTCTTCATCTGTCATAAGTTCCTCGTCTTCCAACGTTGTGACCCTGACAGATTTAGAGGTTCCTTGCCTTTCAGCTTGGGAAGTTTCTTTTGAGTTTCCTTGCCTTTCAGCTTGAGGATTCTCTCCAGAAGTTCCCTGCCCTTCAGCTTTAGGAATCTTTTCTGTGCTAGCCTCCGAGGTCCCTGGCCTACCAGCCTTGGGTTCTCTTTGGCTTTGGTCTTTGACTTTATGATTTAATTTATTTCTTACCATAATAGTCCCACGAGTAGCTAGGGAAAAGTAGTCAACCCCAGCAGAGCCCCGCATACTGGAGTAAGGTCTAAGTACGATGGGGTGCGACCTGGTGCCCCAAAGGAACCGTATGAGACAGCTATAACCCTAGTGCCATCCAGCTCTCGCCACGCTGTCTTACAGCTTAGCTTGGGGAGAGTGTATTGACCATTCCAGTCTAGATCCGCTGAGTTCGGTTTCAACAGGACCACCACGTGAAGGATGCAATCCAAGATCACATACCCCCAATCATTGTTGAGAGTACCCAGCGGTCTTGGAACGGATTATAGGGGCACAAATTATTTGCTCTGCTGTTTCATCATCTTCCAGACAAAGACGGCAGGTCGGATCTTCCGACAGTCCAAGTTTTAGCATATGATGATTCAGATGACAGTGGCCTGTTAAACAACGTAGATCATGCCTGCTATAGTCTAACATTTGTTTGGGGACATTCTTCGAAGGATGTATGAAAGCCTTTGAATGAACCAATCCTGGTAAATTATGCCAGAAGTCTAAAGCTCTTCTTGCCGTCCAGGTATTCAGTGTAGGTTCTGATCCGATAGAAACACTTGCGAAAAAGTCTGCCTTCTCGTTTCCTTCCATGCCAGAATGGCCAAGGATCCAGACCAGCAATACTTTATTGAGGAGAGTCTTTTTTGGCAGTCTAAAACCAATTTCGACGTTACATGGTGAGAGCTAAGTGCTTTCAAAGCCGCTTGGCTGTCCGAGAAAATTTTTATTGTTCTATGTATGGGATTGGCTTGCTCCAATCTCTCCACACATGAAACAATGGCGTAAATTTCCGCCTGAAATACGGTTGCATAGGATCCTAGAGAGGTTGAGATTTCTGTCCTAGGTCTGCGCCCATATACACCTGCACCAGAGCCTGAGGGTGTTTTCGAACCGTCTGTGTACCAACAGGTGTCTGCTCTTAATAGTTCATCCTTACGGAGTACCCATTCATCTCTATTTGGAATTAGGACGGTATAAGGCAGGTCGTAGAGTTTACTGTTGGAGGCATTATGTCAGAGGTCATTTCCAGAATTCTGTGACTTTCAGTGTCCAATAGCATTCTGCTTCGTTCTGTATAAGCCTGATTTGTGCATTTAGAAATATGCAATATTCTGTATGTTGTCCATCTAGCCTCTCTTTCCAAAAATATATGGAGAGGAGGTAGGTCCAGAAGGATTTCCATGGCTGCTGACGGTGTTGAGCTAATAGCACCAGTAATTTCCAGGCAAGCCTGTCTCTGTAAACCAGAGAGCTTTGCTTGGGCCGTTTTCTGTAAAGCTTTTGGCCACCAGGGAATAGCTCCATATGTGATCATTGGTCTAACGATCATCACATATATCCAATAGATTTGTTTGGGTCCCAAGCCCCAAGATTTTCCACAGATCCTACGACGTGTCCACAAGGATAGTCTGGCCTTATGGATAACTTTTTCCAAGTGAGCGTTCCAAGTAAGTTTCATATCTAGGATAATCCCCAAATATTTACTTCCGCTGAAAATGGAATAACCTCACCATTGTAGGAAAGTGGTGGAAGATCCTCCAACTTTCTTTCCCTAGTGAAGGGAACTATTACAGTTTTTCCTGTTCCCTCTTACACCAACTGTGGACATCATCCAACGTCTTTTGGAGAATATTATAGCTACCCTTCCTGACTTGGTCCTTGCCAAGATGACAAGGTCGTCTGCATGCGCTTGCAGTTCTACCCCTCTTCTTTCGAGAGCGCTAAGCAAGTTAACCATCAAGAGTGACCATATTAGGGGAGATAGTACTCCACCTTGTGGGTAGCCCCTGGAAACCTTAAAGCTAATGGTCTCGTCCTGAAGAGATGTAGTGACTGTCCTATTAGTGGGCATGGCATATATCCAACCGGTAATGGTTGGTTTGATGCCCTTTTCAGACAAAACTGAACCAATGGAGGTCGGTAGTGCATTGTCAAATGCTCCTTCAATGTCAAGAAATATGGCCACCACAATCTCCTTATTTTTAAGGGATTGTGTGATTTTCTCAACAAGGTTGTGTAACGCTAAATCTGTTGATTTGCCAGTTTGATAAGCATATTGGTGTATGCTCAGGGGGGAATTATATAAAGCTACCCGCCTGATGTAGCAATCCAGTGCTTTTTCAAGTCCTTTAAGCAGGAAAGATGTTAGGCTAATTGGTCTGACCGATTTAAGGTGTGGGTCTGTGCGGTCCACTTTCGGTATATAAACCAACCAACTAACTGGGTGGTATGTAATTCCACGCCAGACTAGCTCTATACAGTTTAATGAGGATGAATAAAAGTAATTCCAGTCCGTTTTGCAGCAGAGCTGGAAATATTCCATCCTCACCGGGAAATTTGAAAGGCTGAAAAGATTTGATTGACCATTCAACTGCCGGTGCTGTGATAACTTCCTTAGCGGCCTCCTAATCGATCTTTTTTGGCCGCCTAGCGCCCTCAGTCAGCGGAGGTTATCCAGAGTCAAACTACCAGGAAAGTGATTTTTAATCAAAAGCTCTAACGTTTCTTCTCTAGAGGTCGTGAAATCTCGGTAATCGACTCTTTAGAGAGAATGTTGGGGATTCTAATACTACGAGGTATATCAGAAATACTCTCACAGAACTTTTTCCAAGACTCTCGCTTTGACTTTCTGATTTCTTTATTGTAACTTGTTAGAGTAGTTCTATAAAGCTACCAGTTGACTCTTTAGCTCGGTTAAATAGTCGTCGAACTTCTTTTCTTCGCTTTTCTTAGGCATTTGTTCCACCAAGTAGAGTTGCGATTATCTGTTTTAATCTTGAGTGGACAGTTTTCATGATAGGAGGAGATCAGATCACTGCTTCGCGAAGTTTTTCCGCTGCAGTATCTATCCCATCACAACTGTTAATTGTGGTGAAACCATCCTCAATGTACAGTTGAAGGGAATTTTTATATCCAATCCAGTCAGTAGCTTTTGAATCGCGACATTCCACTACTGGCCTCTGGCATATTTCAATGTTGAATTGAATATGTCTATGATCTGAACACGAAGGTTCAGTAGATACAGCCCAACGCTGTATCTTATTGCTCAGAAAGTTTGAGCTGTTAAATCTAACACCTCTGATCTGTTTCTAGTTACAAAGATTGGTTCGGAGCCCTTATTAATAACAGATAGCCCTTCCCCTAGTATATAATCAAAGAGTAAATCACCTCCGCGATTTATATTCGTGCTGCCCCACGATGTATGGTTGGTTGGTTGGTTGGTAAACAGATGAAAACAGGCCGGGTTAGTGGGCCCAACACTGCAGCTTATTGTATTGTCCTGTCTGTCTGCTAGTCCGTGAGAAGATTTGTGACCTTGATGAGATCTAGAAGTCTCTTCACAGTATCTCTTTTGGTGAGGTTGTATATAGGGTCATCCGGCCCTATCTGTCTATACCTCCACCAACGTAGAGCCTCACATCCGAAAATTATATGGGTGGCTGTTTCGTCCTCCTCACCACATAATCTACATGTAGGTTATTCTTGGAAGATCCCCATTGTGTGAAGGTGATTTCTCAGGCCGCAGTGTCCGGTTATAAGGCTGGTTACCAGCCTAATATCTCTCCTATTTAACTTTAGGATTTCTTCAGTAAGTTTTGGTATGGGTTGTTTGACCATCATTTTACTGTGTTTGAGCTTCGGAATTGTTTGCCAGTATTTGAGGTGTTGTTTGTGCACCCACTGGTTTAATGTGGTTCTTACCGAAGCCTTTGTTATACCGGTTGCCGGTTCAGGATCGGTGTAGCCGGTTGCCGATCCTTCTCGTGCTAGGGCATCTGCTTTTTCGTTCCCTTCAATATGCCCCACGATGTATGGTGTGAATTGGCGTCACAGCCCATGACTAACTGAAGTCTGTTCTTCTTGCTATTGACAATTGTGCTACTAGGTTACGTTTGATTGTTAAAGATACATCACGTGTTAATTTGGCAAAAGTTAAGCCCGCAGGAGTATTTGGTACTAAAGTTTTGAGTAAAGAAGCTTTGCAAGTCGATTAATCGCCGTATAGCAAGAGGGGGTACAGTGTCCATGTCTCCTGGGAAGTATGCAGAGCAGGCGACTATGTTTGTCATACCATTATTCTCCGATAAGTACATCTGGATGGCTACTACATCTGGAGTGCAAAAGCCTGTAAGCAAAAAATAATTAATATTTTTCCTGATGAGTAGACATGCTTTAGGTTTCATGGTTGTACTATACGGAGACACGAATTTTTGAATTATTTTGGAAAAATCGATAGTACTCACCTATTTTGAATATTATCCGTCGAAATATTTGCGAGCTACAAACAATTTACAGAGAAGAATCAAAAAAAGATTTTTTTCGACACTTGAACCATCACTTTTGGGCTAGACATTTTACACAAACAACAGGTTATAATGTATCGCACTGTGCGGGAAACGTGTATTCTCGCTAATTGTGATAAAATTTCAGTTACTTTCCTCATAATATTATTTAAATTACCACTTTATAAATTATTTATATTTGAAAGGCTACAAATTTGCATGAAAACAATTATAATTCCAATGTCAAATGACAGACAAGCTCTAGCGTAAGCAGTAGTGTGTAACGCTCGTAAAAAATTGGCGATAACCACAAATATATACCAGATTTGTAGTAAATATATTTCTTTATCTTACTGTGATTTAAGTTTGTTTACGAACAGGAAATCGCCGTAACATTTAATGAAGTGGCAGATATTTTTGATTGTGCGCCACCTGGAATGGCCAAACTGTTAAGGGAAAAAACATTATTTGGACCCTTCTTCAAATACACAATGTATGGATATAATCATATTTACATATATATAAAATATATTTATAATTTTACTTTTTTTCTTGAATTTGGTTTAAATTAATCCAATCAAAAATATAGTTTAATGAAATATTTGATAATCTTAATAATAATGTAGAAAAATACCATGATTCTCAAGTTTATCTTTTATAATGACCTAAAAATTTGTAATCTCATTTACATTGAAAGATGAAAATGAAATTTTAGAGAATGCATATTTAGATTTATGGTTTTGGTCACGCATTACGTTTCACGGAAAGATATCTGTCAAGTCTGTCTTAAAATTATTTTACATACAAATTAGTTTCCTTTTAAATATGAATTTATAAGTGGTAATTTAAATGATGCTATAAAGAATCTAACTGAATTTTTTTCATAGTTAGCGAGAATACATATTCTCGATCACATTTAAACTGTTTTTTGTATAAAATATCGGGCCAAAAAGTGATAGTTGAAATGTTGAAAAAAAATCTTTTTTCGGATTTTTCTCTGTAAATTGTGTATAACCCGCAAATTTTTCGACGGATGATATTCAAAATAGGTGAGTACTATCGATTTTTCACAAAATCAGTCAAAAATTCTTTTGTTAAGTTGACTAGCATTTCGAAGTCCAAACGTCATGAATGGGAATTCGAAAAGTACAAATGGTGTAATGATGACAATTTTTCCAATATCTTCTTCAGCAACTGGAATTTGTTTGCATTGTATGCATTAACTAAGTCAATTTTTAAACATATCGTACATCCATCAATAAAGAAGGTGGCATCGTAGATGTGACGAGCAAGGTAACGATCCGGAATTGTTCGAGCGTTGAACGCGCGAAAATCTCCACAGGGACGCCAAGTTGAGTCACTTTTCGGTGCTAAATGTAAAGGAGAGAACCAGGAACTTTCAGGTGGGCGAGTTGTACCAGATTGCATCATGTCATAGAATTCTTTTCGTGCAATTTCCAATTTTACTTGTAACCGGAGGTCCAGGAGTTGTGCGAATATGATGAACAGTTTCATGTTTAATATTTGGAGGTAGGCCTGGTGGACGAGTGATTTCAGGAAACTCAGAAACAAGAGCAGCGTAAGCTGAAGAGTCCTGGACTACTTTGACACGGCTTTGCAGAAAAGGTTGAGAAAAACCGTGAGCTTGAAGTCCCGTGGAAACAACGATAATGTGTTTGGTACGGCAATCAGGTAAAAGGCTTTAGTTGAGATTTAAGGTTATGAAACCGTTAGTTTTTTGCTTCCGTTTACTGCACATAAATTGTAGTTGACAGGAGAACAACGATCTTGAAGGAGACGTCGTGGAAAACAACATAAATTGGAACCAGGGTAAACTGAAAATTTGTGTTTTTAATTTTTATCAATTACGGCTACTGCACAAAGAGCAGTCAGACGCCGTCCTTTGGTCGTTTCCCGAAAATTGCAAGGTTTAGCATTTTGCTGGTATGTTTCGTGATACCAACAAACTTGTTCTAATTGTGGTTAGAGTGGTCTCGAGTACAAGATTTATTCTTCTGTCTAAAATTGCGGCTAGAACTGCAAGGACGTGAGCGAGAAGCGGTCAGCACAGCAACTTGCTATTGTAGATCAGCAATAGCATTTAAAAGTTTATTTTCTGTGCCTTTATCGTTAAGTTGATTGCTTTGAGAGACTTCAACGATTTTATCAGCCAGTTCTGCAAGTTTATTAAGCACCAGCTCCGTGTGAATAGGACGAACATTGGGAGGAAGTCGTTGTAACCAAAGTTGATACAAAAGGTTATCTTGAACGATGGGGGCGCCAGCGAGACAACGAGGATGAGGAAGAAACTGCGACGGCTTCAGATCGCCGAGCTCTGCTTCTTCAATCAAGTGACGCACTCGTTGCTCTGACGCAGACAAACGTTCAATAGCATAATTGGGATGGACGCCAATTCGCATCACACTGCGTGGAATAGCAGTGACATCAACTCAAGAGGTGAGTACCTATTAGACTTTATTATTTCTAATGATTTAGTAACAGTGAATCGGGGGGCAAAACCAACTTTTGTGACAAAAATTCGTAAGAAGATAATTGACATCACCTTAGCGTCTACTGATATAAGCTCTCAGCTAACTCACTGGCACGTGTCTGAGGAACCGTCTCTGTCGGATCATCGGTACATCTTTATGGAAATCTCCGAAAGGGAGAAACCTGTAGTGAGGTACCGTGACCCGAGAAGCACGAACTGGGAGAAATACATTAATGACCTTGAACTCCAACTAGGGAATGGGAATAGGGAACTGCCAAGCCTCTTTAACGTGAAGCAGTGTCTAAGTCAGGAGGTTAAGTATCTGGGTATAATTCTGGATGCAAAACTAACCTGGAACTCACACCTTCATGACAAAACCAATAAAGGGAAAATGCCCCTAATGGCTGCTGAACTGGCGATAGGGAACACATGGGGACTAAATCCACGGATCGTACACTGGCTGTACACAACTGTAGTTGGTATGGGGCCTTAGTTTCGTGGCCAAAAACAGATCAGAGGAAAGCCTTATTGGAGCTATCAAAACTTCAGAGGCTTGCCTGTCTGTATATAACGGGTTCCATGAGAAGCAGCCCGACTGCGGCAATGGACTGCTGAGCCTGATAAGGGCTACTGGTCTCTTCACATAAACGGCACTTCTAAGAGCACAAAAAGCCTAAAGGCTGAGGTGCCGAGGACTCTAAGCCTTTGACTGGTGTGCTGAACCAATCAATGAATCAACGTTCAATTAATTTTGTGCGTAAAAATGTATATGGAATCTGAGCGGGAGGATTTGTTATGATATCCTCGACTTCCAATGCAAAACGTGCGTCTAATAACGTAATTTGGTTACCTCATTTGTGATATTAGACAACGTAAACGTACACCTGGACCCATCAACAACATTAATGATTTATCTACACCCAACGTTATCAAAGGGTTAACAAAAATTTCAAACAATACTCCTACTGTGTACCGAAATAGCAATTTATATTTGAATTGTACCATAAATAATCTAGTTTGTAGTATTTTGTGATTAAATAAATTGCCTGTTTTTTAGTTTTCAAATTAATACCTACATATTTATTACGAATGCATGTATAACAGGTAGTATGTTTTTGTAAGCTACGTGTATGCAGAATAATCTGTTACTCATGAAATAGTCTTGTCAAATACTATTCGGATAATTTTTCCAGTAAAAAAATCGAAAAAAAACGCAATGCAAAGTAATATTTTTTTAACAAAATGCATTCGTGAGGGTGCAAAAATTCTCGACTTCGACTCAGATTTTTGTTGCCACCAGCACACATGCTTCTTGTTAAAATATTACTTAGCAACGTGTTTTTTCGGAAAAATTCGATGCCCTTATAGACCGATAGCCCATGATAGAGCACTGTAGACATAGGTATTCTCGTCCGCCATTTTGGTGCCTTGTTGTAGTGTTGACGTTGTGTTGGTCAAGTATTTGGCTTGAGATTCGGTATTTCTACTCAGACGTGGCCAGCATCCATTCGTTGCACTTTCTCAATTTTCTGGTGTTAATAGTCTGAAGGAAAGTTGGTAAAATAAAATGTTCTGTTCAATATCAAAAATTTGTCAACACAATATGTTAACTCGACACATCACAAAACAATAAAATTCAGGCACCAAAATGGCGGATGAGAACACTTGACACGTGTTGTAGGCTTCATTATTTTAAATGGAAGCCGATTTCACCATCGAGTTTAATGTGAAAAGCAAGTAGTATAGGACTATTGCCCTAGACCCAAACTTGCTAATCGACACTACAGGGGATATTGAAAATCATATTTGGAAAATTATTAACAAATGAAGTATCGCCGTAAAATGTATGCCACTAATGTTTTAAGCATCCACTATGATAGCAAAATCTTCGGCATACATTAGTTAATTGTTTTTTTTCCACCTTATTATCAATTTTTAACCCTCGCTTATCAACCCTTAGTATTGGTTGGATTTGTATGTCATGTTTTTTTTTATAATATAATAGTACCCAAGGAATGGCATCATCCATTATTTAATTGTTCTAGTTTCATGAAAATTTTAAGATTTTCAATGTCCCCTGTAGCGTAGATTAGCATGTTTGGGTCTTGGGGAATAGCGTTATTCTACTATACTCGATGGTGAAAACGGCTTCCATTTAAAATAATGAAGCCTACCTGGGCTACCGCCGATCTGATATAATCACTTCCAAAGAAACTCATTTTCACTATACAAGCTGATTAGCACTGTTTAAAAACAATATTACAAAATTTATTAAAAATAAAATAAGAAAAATTGTTTAGCGTCGTTTTCTGGTGTCCTAGGAGACCATAATTACTAGGTATCAAAATAATGTATTGTAATTTTGGGTGACAACAGCTGTCAAGTTTAGCCGCGGGTAAACTTGAAAAAACTGCTAACAGGTGCTGCCATACAGTTTTTTCACTTATAATAATACAAGAGGTTTGTATTTTATCGGTTAAATTTGGGTTGTTCAATGTGAAACTGTTGTCTAGCAATTAGACGAGAAACTTTGTCAACTATTGAAAACGCGAAACCGAAGGTGGAGCATTTTTAGGGTGACAGTTTTTCGAGTCAGATTGCTAAAGGAAACAGTTTAGAAAGTACCTAAACAACACACATTTACCCGGTATCAATACAAACATCTAGTGTAATGCGGCAGAACAATTTAATGTCTAAGATAATGAGAGCGATGAAATAAAACAATTTAATTTGTTTAATTCTTCATTATATATTTGAACTATGTTCGCAATATAGATTCGTGACGTCTTTCGCTAACACAGTAGCTTTCTCAAACGAGTGGAGGTATAATGAATTTTTTTTTAAATTTATACAGGGAATTTCACGGATATTGACAAAAGTATTATAATCTATTTACATGGAAATAAAAAGCAAAAAAGTGTCTAAATATAGGATTAACTAAAGTATTGAACAAGTTTACCTGGAAATTCATTCACAACTAGACAATTAGATAACTTCATTACTTACATCAACTCAATTCATAAAAATATCAAATTTACCGTAGAAATTGAGCAAAATAAGTCTATACACCTTTTTAGACCTTACAATTTCAAATATAAATAATAAACATGATTTTTCTATATTTCACAAACCATCACATACAGACATTACAATTCATAATAGTTCGGTCCACCCATTCAGACATAAATTAGCATCAGCTTTCAATAGTATGATACATAGACTTTTAACAGTTCCATTAAATGCTGACAATTACAACAAAGAACTGAATATCATAAAACAAATAGCAGTTAATAATAATTACGATCCAAATTTAATAGACAATACCATAAATAAAAAGATACTAAAACATACTTTAGAACAAGTATTTCCTTCTGATAAAAACAAAAATAACCAATTTAAAAGCTTAACATACTTTGGAATACCATCCTTAAAAATCAAATCATTTTTAGAAACTTTAGACTTGAATATTTGCTTTAAAACCGATTACAATTTATCCAAATTCATTGAAAACAACAAATCTAAATCTTCAAAATTAAACAAATCAGGAGTTTATAAATTAAAATGGGGCATATGCTTATTGGGTCCCAAGTAGCAGGTAGTTCAAAAATAGCGTGCTTATTGGGTCCCGAACTTTAGTCCTACCTGAATAATAATGTATGGATTCGGTCCCAGCCACCTGTTGTTAAACCAAATGAAAAACAGGTAGTAAAACTAATTTAAAAATTTGATATATTTATTACATTGAAATATTATTGTAACCTAACCTAACCTAACCTAACCTAACCTAACCTAACCTAACCTAACCTAACCTAACCTAACCTAACCTAACCTAACCTAACCTAACCTAACCTAACCTAACCTAACCTAACCTAACCTAACCTAACCTAACCTAACCTAACCTAACCTAACCTAACCTAACCTAACCTAACCTAACCTAACCTAACCTAACCTAACCTAACCTAACCTAACCTAACCTAACCTAACCTAACCTAACCTAACCTAACCTAACCTAACCAGTATTTGTTCCAATGTTTTTGTTTTTTAAAATATCGAAAGTTTCATCGATGTTTTTTGGCAATGCCGGCTGCATTTTCCTACGGGAGCAGTACATATACCTTCTAATATTTGCTACGTCATTTGTTGTAATGGTTGATGGCAGATTCTCTTGAAGTACACGACGAATAATTTTTGCAGGCTTTTCGGACAAGTCTTCAACTGCCTTGCGTTTGCAAGAAGAGCTTACAATTTGGCGATTCAATTTTTCTATATTTGCTCTATGACAATGTAAACTTGTTCAATACTTCAGTTAATCCCATATTTAGACACTTTTTTGCTTTTTATTTCCATGTAAATAGATTATAATACTTTTGTCAATATTCGTAAAATTCCCTACTTATGCACTGTATAAATTAAAAAAATTTCATTATACCTCCACTCGTTTGAGGAAGCTACTGTGTTAGCGAAAAAGGTCACGAATCTATATTGAACTTAGTTCAAATATATAATGAAGATTTAAACAAACTAAATTGTTTTATTTCATCGCTTAGTAAGGATCTTCATCAAGTAAAAGCCTCATCTATTCAAAATCAAAATTTACAGTTTGGAAAAGTTTGCTGATGGGGTTAATATGACTAAAAATTTTGTACCAGATCACAACAGAGCATATAAATTTGAACTGCTTCAAATTATTTAATAATCCGCTAGCCTCGTCTCTGATCATATTATCGATTTCTGAATCTTCATATATGCTGTACAAACCATCGTAAATTGGACCATTTTGTAACCGCAGAGCTTTTAATGAGTTGACTCGACTTTCCCATCGCGTATCACTTAATGGTTTTAGGGTGTAAGTATCAATATATGTCAGTAATTTTGCCCAACAAAAAGAAGAGGAAAAAAAATATGTATATAAATTTTGAACAATATTGAAGAAGTTGGCTGCCTCAAACGAGGATTTTGCCCTATCGTTTACAACCAAATTTTCGAATGGCTGCTGCATGGAACATAAAATGCTATGGGGTTTATATTTCTGATTCTTGTTTGTACTCCCGATTTTTCTCCTCCCATATTGGAACCATTTTCATAACCTTGACCACGCATGTTTTCTACTTTAAGCCTATTTTTCTATAGCTCTTTTAGTAAAACCTCCGACAATTCCTTAGATGTTGATCCTTCAATGGGTAGAAAACCCAAAAAATGTTCGTTGATATTAATTGGAACTTCAGACTCTGATTCCTGTATCGAGATAAATCTTGCCACAAATGTCATCTGTTCTACTTTACTTGCATCGGGAGTACAGTCAAGAATCACGGAATAATACTTGGCCTTTTGAACTTGCTCATTGATGTGGTGCTTTATGTTGAAATGCAATAATTCAATTATTTCATTTTGTATAGTTTTCCCTAGATATGTAGCTTTGATTTCTTCTTTATTGATGACTCTGCGAACGTGTTCCTCCATTTTTGGATCAAACTCAGCCAATTACTGAATTAACTTCAAAAAGTTTCCATTATCGTGTTCATACAGTTTATTGCTTGTTCCTCGAAAAGCTAGAGAGCTCTGGCCTAGCATTTTAACGACTGATATAATACGTAAAAGAACTTCAGACCAGTGATTTATCTGAGAAACAATAAGTCTCTGAGAAACTTCATCTATTGTTTCACCCATTTTCAATATTTGCTTCAATTCAAGCCATGATTTCAAACAATATGAGTACCCTAAATGCTTCCAGTCTTTAAATCCTCGATTGCCAAGAGCGCTCAAGCTAGATGGTGCAGCAAAAAGTCGACACGGAAAACAGTACAAAGCGTTTTGAAATACCATCCATTCTCTTAAAACCTCTTCTCCATTTCTAAGCATTTTCTTGTAATGTTTGGTGAGAATCTTCTATGCAGATCATCAAAAGGAAAATCAAAATTATACACAGGTGCAGCTGGGCCACGTTTAACCAAAAAAGCTCTATCTGCTGCATGCATGATTTCGGGATATAATCCTGGGCCAGAAGAGATACTTTGGACGGTAGCCTTTTCTAAATGTTTCTCTGAGGTCTGTATAACTTGCGAATTTTGATTTTTGGAACTGCATCACAACTCGCCAAACTCGTTTGAGATGACTTACCCAGCTCAGTAATGCTGACGGTTGCGTCCAAAGGGGATCCATATCCGGAAAGTCAGTATCTAGGTGCTGGGCGTTGTTCAAATGTTGGTCGGTTGTGGGAGCGTTGAAACTACCTTCTTTCAAGAAGTTCTGCAGCGCATCTGACTGTTTTTGAAGCTGTGTTTGCTTGTTCAATCTCCGCTTTTTAAATTCGCTCCCAGAGGGTTTTCTCTATAGCATCCGACATTTTGGTTTCTGGAACAAATTAATTAAAATAAAAAATAATAGTGATATAAAAAGAAAATAATAATAATTGGTATTTTGTCTCTTGTTTGGTAGTTTTGTGTAAAATATATTTTTGTTAGAAATTACGCCTGCGGTACTTTTTTAATTTTTCCAAAATTTTTGATAAAGATAAAATATTATATAAAACTCGTGCCAAAACTACGCTTTTTTATACTCGCTACTTCTAAGCACTTGCTGCGCTGTGCTTTGAAAACCGCGTGTATAAACTACTATTTCGTTAGTCCTCAAAAGAATGGTCACACCATAACAACCAAGTCACACTATGCAGTGACGGATTTACTATTTATGTGGTCCTACACTATAAAATGTTAGGGGTCCCTACTCCCTACATTTTATTTTTATTACCTCTTTTTTTTCACAAAAACGTCAAAATTACTCAATTTTCGAAAATATTAAAATTAATCGAAAAAAATTATTTTATATAGGAAAAAATTCTTATATTTTCGCAATTATATTTTTTTGAGATTTTTGTAAGAAATATGTACATGTAGTGTCTTTTTTTAGTTTTTATTACATTAAAAGTAAACACAGAAAAGTGAAATAAACTTATGAAAAAAATATTTTTGCCTACTAAAAAAATTACTGGCTTTTGTGTGAATAAAATCAAGTTTATATTTAATTTTCTGTTTAGTTTTAATGTAATAAAAACTAAAAAAAGACACTACATTACAAATAGTTCATGAAAAATTTAATTGCGAAAATATAAGAATTTTTTCCTATATAAAATAATTTTTTTAGATTACTTCTAATATTTTCGAAAATTGAGTAATTTTGAAGAAAAGTGAAATAAACTTATGAAAAAAATATTTTTGCCTTTTATTTTTATATTTGTAATATGTAACTACCCAATTTTTTTTAATACGAAGGACAAACTAAAACAAACAAAATGAAAAATACTCTGCCAATTTATGGGCATCTAAGCTCACACGATTAACACCAAATCCCCCTTTCATTGTAGGTACCTCCACTGGCCAAAAAAAATTGATACCACACAAGACATTTTTTGATGTAAACTCTAATTTTTCAAATCCCCCCCTTGTGCGCCACTGGCTTAAAAAAATAAAATGCATTTTATCCAACTCCAGACTCAATTACCTTTCATTCACACAACTATGGAGGGTAGAACTAAGGAGGACCATCTCAGTCTTGTGTATATTATCTCTTATCTCAGTGCATTAAAAAGTGTCCGTTGAAAGGGAACAAATTAAGGTAGCGCTAGAGTAGCAACCGAAAGAATTTTCAAAGGAGCGCCACAAATTATAAGAGTAGGATACTAAATTAAAAAAGGACAGACTACGTAAATAGTTGAGATTTTAAATACTGCATATTTCTTAACTACAGATGTCAAAAAAAATATTAAATTTTTTAACCCAGCACACTTCACTCTGTTTATAACTGCTAAATTCATATCATTTCCAGTTCCTACACTAGCGGTGAGTGTTCGAACAATAATTTGCTGTTTACAAGTGGACACTTTTTCAACTAATCCCCCATACAAGACGGTTCTCCTTACTTCTACCACCCTCCATATCCATGACGAATCAATGGCCGTATTCAGAAAATAAAAAGGATGAGTTAACGATGAGAAATCGGTCACGTGACGATAACCAATATCGATTACTTTTTCTAAATACATCTGAGATCCCCACATCGACACTTTTTCAACTAATCCCCCATACAAGACGGTTCTCCTTACTTCTATCCTCCATAAACACAACCATGTTTTGATCTAAACTCTAATTTTTGAAATCTACCCCCACCCTTTTTTCGGCTTATGTCTGATGGATTTTATTCGTTTTTAAACATGAAAACAAAAATTAAAACACTTACCTTCACAGAAGCCAAACGCACTGGACAATTTGCACAAGCACTTTTTTAAAGCTTTATTTGTACTAAGAATTTAAACAAACTATTTTATTTCGCACCATCCGAAGTCTAGTGGCAAATTATGCATTGTTCTAAGTCTACTTCCTTTTTATACGCAGGTAAAAAGGGCTGATAGATCTTGTTTCGCTTGGTTTCAAAATTGTTGTTTCCTGTACAGTCGTGTTGCCACGGGCCGAACAACTTGTTAATTCTTGAAAGGCGATGGTTGAGTGGTTTTGTCATGTTGAATTGAATTCAACTAGATTTTGCCTCAATGTTTAAATATATTATATTATTTGAACTATGTGCTTAGAGATAAAAATAATAAATTTCGCCTGTCGCCTCTCAATCTTGTCAACTATCAGTCAAATCTTGCAACGCGTTTTTGAGAAAATTCCCGTGAACCCATTTTTTCAATGAAATCTGGTATACAATATGGCTTACAATACAAGGGTCCGATGACAATGCAATATGAAAAATAATTTATTCATATCAGAATGATAAAAAAATATTCTTTACTTTTTAGTGCATTTTATAAAAGCCTGTAACATAATTTTTTTTATCAGTTTATTTTCATTTTCCATGATTTTGGCGCCCCTATAGGTCATTGCGCTCCGGGCGACAATATTATAACTGAAAAAATTGTACAATCAAATGTTGGAACAAAAATTTCCGACGGATAAAAAGAAATCAATTCAAAATTTTAACTTACATTGGAAATCTATGAAATTTAAAGTAAATATTTTTGTAAAAAATACTGAAGCTCATTTATTAAAAAGCCTTGTACTTGAGTTGAATAGTCAAAAAGTAGGTACATAATGAGGATCTTATATTTCCGGACGGACTTTACAGTCCACAGATTTCCAATGTAATCCAACCAATGGTGGAATCTTCAAATATATTTTTTTGTTAACATACCCGCCACTGGGTGTTCCTTTCAAACAAACTGTCAGCTATAATAAATGCACGATACGTTCCTTCTTTATTTACGTAAACTTAATAAAAAAAATGTCTAGGTAAAAGTAACTTTTTGTAGAATTTTCCTCTTGAAAAATGATAATTGTCGTCATTATTATTATTAGCGGAATATATCAATAATTATTGTAACCATTACTTTTATCTTATCTTGTACTCCTACCTTTTTATTCAATACCATAGAAACACAATGTACATGAGTGCTCTAGAACTATATAAATAAACTTCCCGAATGTAGTTCAGGAGGGTGAAGCTTTTTGGTTTATAATAAACCGTCGTGTTTTATCTTTTGCGAGGAATTTTACATGATTACCTACCTAGTATAACAGAAAGGTGACATATTTTTTCTATACAAGGAACATTAAAAGATCATGAAATATTAATTAAGCTTCTAGCATGTAATTTGGAAGATATTGATTGAGTTATAAGTGATGTGTTGATTTTCAGCTAAAAGTGGAAATGTTTATTTTCTAATGTCATCATGGTTTTCAGAAAAATATTCATATTTCCGATCTTGCTTGGGCTTTGGTTACCAATTACTGTTTTAATAACGTAAGTAGTATTAGTAGGTACCTACCTCATATAAAAATAATGAATTAACTAGCCACACTTTCATTAAAATTAATATAAGCTGTTAACAGCTTTCAATTTATGGTATAATTAACAATATGTAGTAACAGTAACAAGCATGATTATTGATTAAGCTGGACGGGAATCATCTATCTCGCTGTAATTCAATGCTCATCCGGGTATATTGCCCGGAGAGTAGTTGTTTTTGGTTGTAAACTCGTTGTTCTTTGGTGCAATAAATTTTTTAAGAAAGCTCGCAAGGAGGAGCAGAACGTTACATGAAATCAGAGGATGTTTTGTTTAATTTTGTAGCCTAGGTAGGTACCCAATAAAATAATTCAAATATATTATATTATATACCTACATTGTGACTTATGTAGATTGGAAGCACACATGTGAAATTTGATGTTATTTACCGATTTCAACCATTTTTTTTTCGAATGTCAAATATTAAAACATCTACTTCGCTACAAAATTTTAAAAAAATAGAGAATTGGTATTAGTTGAACCTTGTGTGTTTGAGTTTTATCAAGAAAAATTGACTGATAGCTACACTAACTAACCGATAAAATGTAGAGAACACACGACAAGTATGATTCACTGAGGGGTCCCTGGTTTGAAGCACTAACCCAAGCATCGCGGCGTTGATCAGAGAGATCAACTAAATAATAATAATTAATAATAATATCTTATACAGCTGAAAAAATAATTCATGAATTGAATTCCTTTATAGACAGGACTTTTTTCACACAATGACGTTTCATGTTTTGGTGGCCGGATAATAAGTTTGTCAGATCTGGTTGGGTAATCATGGAAATCAAAATTAAGACTAAAATCACTGAAATTACTTTTTGCATATAATATTTACTTGTAGATATAAATAGAATAAAAAGTCTTTAAAATGATTTTTGCATGTTTCTCTATAATGTAGATTAAAAATTAGACGGACAATCATTTTTTGAGAAATAAAAATCCTTGAGGCATTTACCGCACCCCCCATAGAATGAGTTTATAGGAAATATGGGAGTATAATATTTGCATAATAAACATTGATCAATTGTAAGTTGTAAGTAAGTTGTAAATATATTTTTTAGCTGTAATATTGCAAAGTAACTGCTATTTAATTTTTTACAAATGTGGTTGATATTGGTATTCCAACTCATATTCTTATCAAGATAGGTTTCTAGAAATTTCGTAGAACTCGAAAAATAAACATCAGTAGCCTTAACTGAGATACAGGAATATCTGCAGTTCTTCTAGAAACATGTATGAGGATGGTTTTTGTAGAGTTTACTATCAAAGAATTTCTTTCACACCAACTGATAAATTCTTTTGATAAAATATTCATTTTTTATGTATTGTATTAATCTTATCTCTTTCTCCCCGCATTCCATCAGTTTAGATATCTTCAAGAACTAATTGTTAATTAATGTCTAACTGAGTGCCCTCCAGCACAATATGGCCGACCTATCAGTGACGTCATTCTGGAATGGTCTATTGAGTAAATAATAAGACTTAATATTTCCATTTAAATCTTAGTAGGCATGGAAATTATGTTTGACAGTTGTTATAGATTTTGGAGACATTATAAATTTATTGCGCATTGTTGCGGCCGTCTCTACCACCACATTGGTTTTAGGAAGTTTTTCTGCCTTCGATGCATTGGACTGTATTTTTATAAAAACTGGTTCTAGTATCAAATGATACGCTGGAAACGGTTTAAGTACTCCGAAGTTCATATTTTCCAGAAGTACTGTTGTATTTGTGAACATCTCTGCCAGAATGTAAGTCTATTTCCAGGCAGGTGTGTGACACTGCATTCAGAATAGGAGGTTCAGGAAAAACCAATCAGAAAATGGCCTGGAGTTAGGACTTCGAAGTCATTGGGATCACTGGAGCTTAGGATTGCCTAAATTTGTGCGAGAGCGGTATACTCAACCTCTCAAAGGTGAGTTGAACGTTTCCAGCGTTTCCTCTATGGGCCGTGTGAGGAGGAATGAGTTTCCACTCGAAGCTGGTTTCAGAAGGGAAACCTTTAATGTAATCGGACAAATCGGAATTAACGAAGAAATCGCGCAATTCCTTCAAATGATGATGAACGCCTAAATAATTTGTAGCGTTGTCACTGTAGGTAGGAATTCCTCTGCGTGAAATGAAACGCTTCAGGGTTAACAAGAATGCTTCAGTGGATAAGGAGGACATCAGCTCTAAATGAATTGCTTTAGTAGCCATGCATATGAATACTGCCACTTCGTGATAGGAGCTTTTCGAAGGCGTGAAGATTTTATAAAGAAAGGGCCACCGTAGTCAATGGCCACCCTTTAAAAGGGTCTGGAAGGAGTGACTCGGTCGGATGAAAAATCGGACATAATTTGTTGAGTGGAAACAGCTCGGAAACGGAAACAAGTCATGCATTCATGAATGACTCTTTTTAGTTCCCTGATTCCATTCAGTGGCTAATATTGCGCACGAACGTTAGCAAGGACTGATTGGGCACCAGCGTGCCCCAATCCTACGTGCTCTCTCTGAGCAGGAATTAATACGAGATGCTTATGAGGCTCAGGAACGTCTGCATGTCGCAAACGGCCTCCGGCCTATGTTTGAGGGATTGCAATTCTGAGATCGCCTAGGAAAAGTATTTCAACTGCAAGTTTAGAAGGACCATCACTAAGGCAGACTTTATTTCTGATATGGACAAGGGGCCGTTAAGCCTTGGTTCCTTGCCCTTAGAATTGGACACAAACTGGAGAACATAACCTTTCAAATATGGAGATCCAAAATTTGAATTCACAGCTGGTACTTGCAACCAACACTTGGAGCTTGCCGGCCCTTTGTTCTGGCACAGAGTAAATTTAGGAAAGTCGACATTTAATTCGGACAAGAAATCTGGAACATGCCACCATAGTTGGGAGTTTGAGAGATCGGGAGCTAGTACTCCTCTGTACAATAAATCAGAAGAACGAGCATGTCTCCAATTAGCGTGTGGCATAGAAGTTTGAATTTGGGAAACTCTGTTGGTTACAAATGTGTACCAACGGAAAGTATGTGATTTAATCCAGTAGAGTCAGTCCACAGATTCACGGATTCTTATTCTAAATAATTCTCGAATCTCGAATCATTCGGGTTAACTTAGGGATGACGGTAATTTAATGAATGATAAGAACTACTTTTCCAGTTAGATGGGTGTTTAGTACATTTTGCCAGAGCTGTAGAGCAATGGCTGAATGAACATTATCCAAACCGATGGATAGGCCGTGGAAGTCCGTTGATTGATAAGTCTCCCAGACCTAATCAATGGCAGATTTATGCTTCTTGCCCCCTAGGCCCGGTTTGATGCGCCGCCCATTTAGTGGAAGCTTCTAAAGCAGTATCGAAACGATTTGAAATTACATTCCAAGTAATAACTAGAATTGCTGTTTTTAAGTGCTGTAATTTTCGCTGCAATTCTGTAGCTTCAGATCGCGTAGTCGGTTTCTCATCTCTGCTTTTGGCAATGAATTCCAGTGCATCAGTTATTGCAGACTACTCTTTTTCTAACGCGTAGCATGCATTATGTCGAGCAGACCAACGAATTTGAGAAACAATCTTAACTCTGAATTTTGTACGCTGCACCGAGAAGTAAATTGGTTTTTGCAAAGTAGAAAAAATTCGGCTGCCAAAGCCAAAGAATGGGCATAAAATTATAATATATATATTCTATAGATATTTTTTCTTGTGTAATCAGTTCCAAAATGGTGTGGGAATGCCTAGTCATACTCAATGAACCAGGCGAGAAAAATAGAGTAACCTTACTGTGGATTCCAGGATACACTGGAATAGAAGGAAATGAAATAGCAGATGGACTAGCAAAGAAGGGGACTGAAAGGCCTAAATCCACCACTGGATCTAACAATATTTTTATGTGGGGACTGGTCATACAGAAAGCTTACCAAAGGCCAAAAACAAATTTTGTGCAAAAATTCAACAGGCACGTACAGAAGTTATTACTCCTCAAGAACTGAGAAATGTATTAAAAACATTCGTAAGCGCCACGACTAATGTGTCGAACTAGATGGTGGACCCAAAATAAAATAAAGTGTAATGTTCTATGGGTCGGAAATAATAGTCAGTGACTCATTTTTAGCATATAGGTATCTCAAGCGAGGCAAGGGAAGAGGGAAGGTAAGTTGTGTCACCTGTTAGAAGAGCCGGACATTTCGAGAGTATAAATTCGAAATACAAATAATATTATTTTGTGCCGCTCTTATAGTACTGTTTCTGAACCAGTGCTGACGTCACTGACTATTATTTCCAGCTTATAGATTTTTTGTTACAGTTGAGTTTTCCATTCAATTTTATTATTAGTCAATTCCGTCCGTTTAAAGCTAAATGTTATTCCGTTAAAATGACGTTACTTCAATATTTTTGTCTTAGAATCATTAAAATATAAAACATAATATCTATTGATACAGGGTGTTCTATTGTAACTTGTTATCTGTTTGATCTAAAATTTTGTCCCGAAGTAAATATTGCATTATTCGACATTAAAAAAAGTTAGTAAATAACTTCAAATGGTACATTGGTGTTTCCAATCTAAATGTGTCATACTGTATGTATATACAGGGTTTCCAAAAACTCTCATGCCAAACTAAAACTACAGATACTAGATCTGATTATATGACCATCTAACCTAATTTAGTTCCCCCTCTCTTGGAAGACGACGTTGTTGTCAGTTTTTTAAGCATATCTCTACCGCTACCCATAAATTTAAAACTTGGTACATTGCCGTAGTAAATTGTTTACTACAAAAATTACAAGGTATTTTCCAAAAAAAGTGAATTAGCTATTAAGCACCGTTTTCGAGAAAAATCAATTTCAATTTCTGGTGTTTTTGGCATTCTATATCATTATTTGATTACTAAACAATCTTAACAAATTAACAAGAACTGACATTACGTCAAATTGTTTTGAATTTAAAGAGTTATTGTTGTTGTAAATAATTTTTATTTTGTATCAAATTGGCTAATTATTTCTAATATACGCAATGCTCAAATTTTGTACAAAAACTTATTGATTTTTTTTATTCCAGATATTCTGTTTCAGTTGTTACAGAACATGTTACACCGATTTTACCTTATATCAGCGACACTGGCACGTGGGCTCCAGAAAGTTGTATATTTGGAATTATGGTTACTATAGGAGCTTTCTTATGTGAGTATATTAAAGCAAAATAATAAAATTTACAAAGTTAAAACATTTGGAAAGTAGAACACTAGACATAATTACTAGAAGTAAAAACAAATAAAACTATGGTAGTTATTGTAAAATCTATTGTACTAATGATTTTAGAAACTTAATTGACCAATGCGTTCTGTTATACATATATAGAAATTCCTGATTTCATCAATATTTATTATAATTAGGAATTTTAGAAGAGATAATTTTATAACATAAAAATGGTGCATTATGACACATGTTCAACGAACCCCTTTCTTTCAATTTATATGATATATGTTGACGTCTTCTAATATCATAGCATAGATTAATCTTAAACAGGAGTTTTGCACAGTTTGAATTTTCCGCTTCTGAGACACAGTTATATGTGACCCATAAACGGTTTCTGAATAATTGTGATAAAACAATAGCTTGACACAAGCTTATTTTAAGATGTTTTGGAAAATAATTACGATTTCCATATAATATAAGCTTTAGGGCGCTATATGATCTATGAATTCACATGTTGACATGTTTTCCACATCTTAAGTCCAAGTCTATGATAACTAAAAGGTTTTTAGCTTCATTAACAATATTTAATCTTTATTTCGATTGAAATAATCATTTTTGCATGATTGTGAGCAGACCCAAATAGTTTTAGGTTTGATTTATTACAATTTATCAATAAACGATGTTCAGATGGTAAATTAATAAACGTATTTAATTCTTCATTAATTATGTCACAAGCATTACAAGGCAGATATGGTGGGAAATAGATCTGATTGCCATCCGCATATACATGAATTTTCCATTGTTGTGAAGATTTAATTACATTTTTTGTAAATATAGAAAAAAGTAAGGGCACTAAAATAGAGCCATGTGGCACTCCAGTACTTAAAGATAAATATTCTGATGCGGCAATAGTGTCATTTATAATATTGATGTTGGAAACTACGTATTAATTTATGTTTACTATTAGGTATAGTTGTTCGTGGTAGTTTGATTTTAAAAAAAATGTAGTTGTCAATATATTTTTTGTGGCTCTTTAGCAGAATAGCGCTGGTCAAAATCGCGCTGGTCAAAAAAAGCGCTGGACAAAATAGCGCTGGTCAAAATAGCGCAGGACAAAAACAGCGCAGGACAAAATAGCGCTGGACAAAAACAGCGCAGGACAAAAACAGCGCAAGACAAAAACAGCGCTCCATAAAATAGCGCCGCCAAAAGATAATTATGCTTCTTTATTTTACTAGTATCTCATACATAAAAATAGACTATAGTACCGAATTAGCATAATTAGGAATAAAATATTTTTCATAAATTACAGTCATAACAATAGTTTTCCTAATTCAATTTGTCAATTCAACATCGCTTCCCGACCAACTGACAGTGATCAAAGTGTTGGTAACTGTCTATAACAATATCAGAATATAAGGAACGGAAAACAAGTAAGAACAACAATCAATATTTTTCATCATACTTCAACACATATCGCTTCCCGACCAACTGACACAGATCAAAGTGTAAACAACTACTTGTCAGTGTCATATTTATTTAAAGTCTAAAAATTTAGAGCTTAAGAATTGTATGTGAAACACCGTGGTACACTTGTCCGCCAAAAAAAGTGACGCGTATGCCTAGTCCGACAACCGGAACAAGTCAGAATTTAGCCTTATAGGTTAATGACTGGACCACTCACCATTTTTTGCACAGTAACCAAGAAATGTATGTGAAACACCGTGGTGAACTTGTCCGACAAAAAAAGTAACGCAAAATTGAGAAAAACGTAATAATATTTTTTTCAATAATGCTTTTTAATTCGTTTATTTTATTGTAATCCTTAATTAAAAATTAAAATAGATCATATTTTAAACAAGATCAGGTTAATACGAGATTAGCGCCAAAATATTATACTCAATTTCAACGAATTATAAATTTAAATTTCCGCGCTAAGAATACTTTCAAAAAGTGATGGCTGTAACTCCGTGTTATAGCGCATGTTCGAATTCAAAAAAGTGAGATGGAAATAGAGAAGAAATACAGCTCCGTTTTATCGTTACATTCAGTGTTGCCAGAGTCACTACAATTGTAGTAGATCTACTACAAGTTTAAGGGTTAGTACGCTACTACACTTTTTTAGTATTCACTACATTTTTAATATTTCTACTACAATTTACTACATTTACAAATTATCTATTTTACCTTTTTACTTCCATAAAATCTTTTTTTTTGCTAAAAATTGTTGATGCAACAGGTCTACGTCCCAACTCTACTTGGACAAACACAACATACCCGCCGCGACGCCATTTTTAGTCCATTTAGAGCAACCTAAATGAGACATTTTTTGGTTTGTGCATGAAATTAGAAAAAATATTGTATGCAACACAACATGTGCTAGAGTCTCCTTTTTTCACTCATTGAATTGTGAAAAACACCAATTTACGCACTTGTTGCATACATAACTATTACACCCTAGTATGTGATACTTTGTGCACTGTTCAGCGTGCCTAAAGTTATTACTTTACGTACGGGTTGTTAGAATTTAGAGTTGTATTAGAATTTATTTATATAAAAAAAATTTCCTGAAACATCCTTTTTTAAATTTTTTTGTCGGACCGATCACATTTCTGTCGGACACAGTTATATGAGTTCAGAAATCACAATTGAATCACGTGGTGCAAATGTCTGATAAGTTCCAATCATAAGGCTAAATTCTGACATGTTCCGGTTGTCGGACTGGACAAACGCGTCACTTTTTTGTCGGACAAGTGTACCACGGTGTTTCACATACAATTCTTAAGCTATGTGCGAAAAATGGTGAGTGGTCTTGCTGTGCGTCAACGTTTGTGACGTATACCCGGTTTTTGGGTATGTCGATATTTTATTTCTTATTTTGATATATAGTTAACGTTTAATTTGATAAATAAAATCATCAGGATCGTATTCAGCCAAATTCGAAAAGACTATGAAATTAATAATAGGTACTTAGGATATCTATCACAGCAAAATAAAACAAATTGTATATTCAATTTACATATTAAAATAATTTTACATTAGTAAATATAGTCCTGCAAAAGAATTATACAGCGTGTTCAATTAAGTCTGCACCGTATATAAGACCCTATTTTATTCTTAAGTTTTATGGAAAAAGCTATTCTTCACTTATAATTCTTATTGTTAGTGAATTTTATTGTTTTATTTGTTTAAATGAGGCCACTGTCTCATTGGCGACAGGCGAGTTGCATCCCAAAAAATAAAATTTTACCTTAACGAAAAAAGGCAACCGTCGAATTGCATCCGTAATCCAAAAAGGTCTGTTAATTAACCTATCATGGTCAAAGGCTGGTCAAATTTTACAGCAATGTTGCCGATATATTATTTCAATCGTAAATATTTTTATAAAAATTAGAACATATATCTGTATGAGATTTGAAAATTATCATCATACTTCCTTACGCTATATTTTAATAAAAAAACCTTAAGATATTCTCTTAAATACCGTACCCTACCATAACCCAATCGAAAATGGGATTGTGGAATAGTTTAAATTAAATTTATATAATAATCACTATATTGTTATAAAACTGTATTAGTCGCAGTTTCGGAAATAAAATTTTGTATCAATAATTACGATTTCAGAATAAACATGACAACAATGCCCGCTTTTATTTAATTATCTACCAGTTTTAGACACCATATTAAATTTGTTAATGGTATGCAACTCAGCGGTTGGACGGATGCAATTCAGCGGTCAAAAGTTTGGCCTGCTCAAATGGGATGCAACTCATCGGTCCCCGTCTCATTGATGTTTTTACTGACCCCATGTATTTGATGTTCATAACTTTAAACATAATAGATAAAAACATACATAGGACTAACTTTTATATTAATTTCAATCATTGTTATATAAAAAATACTACTTTGGTGCACTGAAGTTAAAGGTATCAATGGGTTACAAGCTTCTTTTTCTAACTGAAAATATTTGAGAACTTTCAAAATAAGATGCTGCTCTTTTTCCTTATATCTAGGCATATTTTTGTATTATCTAAATAAATAAAATGCTAACAAAAGATTAATATTCACTTATCATAAATAACAATTGACCGTAAACAACAAAGTACGGACCTGACGAGAACTGTCAGTGGGACATTGCCGATACGAAAGGTACGTCTGAACGATGTAATTTCGCCCGATTAATAGGTCGTGCTTGCGCGACTAAACATCAACCAATCAAATTTTTGTAAATCAAATATTAGGCTTAACGTTTGTAAAACGTTTAAACGGTTCATTATTGTGATATTTTGATTAGAATTAATCACAGACCTCCCTTTTTTCCTATTTCTTCCAACGTAATGGGACATAAACAATCAATGACGCACACCAAAAAGGCTATTATATGAACTATAGCGAAACGCGTCACGAATGTATATTGAACTTAGTTCAAATATAATGAAGATTTAAACAAATGAAATTGTTTTATTTGATCGGATGATGTTTAGTTTAATATGTACCTATATATTTTTGTCTAAATACCATGTGAAATTTGTATTTAAGTTAATCGATTGGAAGTAGAAACTGCGTATGCAAATTTTATATTTTTGAGTTCCTTACATAACAACCATAAATATAAACATATTTGACGAAATATTGCTCAGATCTTAGAGTAATACAAATACAAATCCGCAAGTCATTCATAAAGCTATCCGAAAAGACGGCTAACATTCTATCGCCATACATATATTTTCATCAATGACTTTCAAAGAGTGGGACTAGTCGGACAGTGCCACTGGCCAATAGAACTATTTACTTACAGGTGAAAAGAGAGGTTAGGAAAATTCCGACTGTTTTTTTGCAAATTTGGCACTGACTAACCATGATTTTCACATAAAATATTGTTTTTAATTATATCTGTACGCACACACACACACAAATATCAGTTGAAAAGACGAAAACAAGAGCTTCAATAAACTAGGAACGTTGAAACTTCGTAACCCTTTTCTCGGTGTTGCCATATTTCATACAGACTAAATTATTAACACGCATTTGTTTCGTTCAAACCCCAAAAGTTTCAAACAAAAACATATTTTTATTACATAAACTACTTAGAATAATTTTCTTTAAGTGGTTCTTATGTAATTTCTTAAAAGTACATTTTTATTTTGTGTAATACTGTTGTGGCGATTCAAAGGAGAAGTAATACATCTGGCAAAGGCAAAGGGTCGGCAAGTTACCTTAGAATGTGATGAAATGTTGGGTACACTTTTAAATGTAAACAAATGTATCTTTTTAATGTACGAGTATTAATCTGAGGCTCAGACATAGTAGTAGTGTTATTATCTTCTGCACGTTCCTTGTATGTCTCTCCCTACTTCACACTAACAAAAAAAAATTGAGCAGTAGACAATTAATCATGTTGTGAAGTTTGGGACCGCAAAAAATGGTTGTCAAATTTTTAAGATGCATTCTCAGCAGATCTTATTTCTGATAAAGATTATGAATAAAAACCATTTTTTATATATGATGACAAGAAAATAACAAGAGTAATAGTATTGTTTTTCTATAAAAAAAAATGAAATTTTATATTTGAATGTATATAGTTTGATTCATTGAATAGTGAACGGAATTATTTTCTGATTAATTAACCGTATGTTTGTTGCCATTCATATAGTGACATTTACTTATAATACCTTGTACATCATACCAAAGATTTGCACACCAAACATGATCACCAATTGAAAATTAGTTTATGTGAAAATATTTCTAATTATTCAAATTTGAGACTACATAGCTCCGGGAAAAGAAACATCACTACGTATTTGGAAAAAAATAATTCAGAGCATAATTTAAAATAAATGAAAAATTTAATTAAAAAGGTTAATTTTCTTTGTTTCGTCAGAAATATCCTCATACCTCATTTTATTAAGATTATTTTATTTTTAGTGTGGATCGTTACGTATGTCAGATTCATGCATCTAGCAGAAATACAACAAAAACATAATATTTCTAGGATACTGAAAACACTAAATAAATATAGTTTCTATGTTGCAACATCAAGTGTTTTTGGTTGCTTAATTGTAGCAAATTTTCAAGTGAATGAAATACTAATAGTTCACCTAATGGGAGCTGGTCTATGTTTTGGATTTGGAGTTATATACCAAATATGCCAGGTAAGACTAGTATTGAATTTTATAATATATTAATATGAGGTTGCGAAAAACTACCGGATCAAGCTGCTGTCTTTTAAAAGTTGATTTTGATTGTTTTTACAATATTCAAATTTGCTTTAAAATATTGGGAGTTTTCTGTAAATGAAGCAAATGTCATGTAATATCAAAATAAGAGGCACCTAAGGAGCGCATAGAAAAAATATTACACTGGAAAATAGTATTTGAACTTATGTATTTAAGACAGAAGTGCTTGTATCATACCGGTGTATAAACTGTAACCAAGCACTCACCAATACCTTGTTTACATTAAGACAACAATATATAGCTATACACTGCGTCCATAAAGTAACGCATACATTAATTATTAGCTAAATAAATAGTATTATTAGAAATTCCCCAAACAGATCGCTTTTTCATCTTAATTTACTATTTTTTCAAATTACAATCTAATATACAAGACGAACCACCTTCGTGTGATGACGTCAAACCATTTTTTTTTAAACGGAAGCCCCCTTTTTTTCTCAATTTTCTGCTCGTGTTTGCAGAGCTGATTAAAAAATTTATAATATGCTGCTTCAAAATGGTAGAGTGTGGACAAAAATGGAAAAATTTCAAGTTATTTACAAAATAATAAATGAAGAATAAACGTAATTAACACATTGAATGTAATTACGTGTTGTTATACAACTACTATAATAAAAGATTAAAAATACCCTGCATCGTTTTTAACATTGCATCTAACAGCTTTTATTAGTGATCCAAGCCCGTGAACTATAAAAATATTTTTTTGTACAACTTTTGAGCGGAAGAAACGTACTATCGTAGGAAATTATGGTCTTAATACTTTGCTTTACTTTGAAGGTAAAAATTAAATACTTAAATACATTAAATGCATAATAACATTTTTATTTTACAAAATCCCGAAACTAGTTTAAACAGTGCTAGAATACTAATGCATTAAAGAAAAGCTGTGCGACGATACATAGACTTTTAAGAGCTCACAACTATAAGCCGGTACACGAACTTACCGATGTTCTTAAAAGAAAGCGATTAGATTTCTGTCAACAAATGATTACAAATTTGAACAATGATCCTAATTATTTCGATAACATTTTATGGACAGATGAATCAAATTTTTCAACTTCGGGTATTTTCAATAGAAGAAATAGGTATTCATGGGAACAGAAAAATAATAGAGAAAGAAAAATTAAGCAAATAAAAAAGTCAGGAAGAAAATCAATAAATATGTGGTGCGGAATATTTCAAAACATAATAGTTGGACCAATGTTTTATGATTATAAATGAACAGGGGAATCATATTTGGACACAGTTATTACAGAAGTGGATGAGTTATTAAATCAAAACTATACACAAAATCAATTAAATAGTACGATATGGCAGCAGGATGGAGCACCACCACATAATGTCGTAGCCGTTCAAGAAAATTTAAGTAATCAATTTCATGTGTGGATCGGCAATAAGGGAACCATTAAATGGCCGCCAAATAGTCCCCAGCTTTTTATGGTTTTTTTTAAAGAGTATATTTTGATTCAAATACAAATATTAACACTATTACGGCAAAAGTTCGCGCGGAAATTGTAAATTTAAATGGTCTTAATCACACAATATCTGACGCATTAGAAAATTTGAAACGAAGATATTACTTGTGCATTGATAACAATGGAAGGCACTTTGAGAATCTATTGTAATCTTAAATGTAGTATTGTATCTTGTCATTAATTTTGTTGACTTTCTAAATACACCTATAAGTTGTTTTTGAACTATATGTGAATTTATTTCATATCTTATAGTAGTACCATAGGTACGCCTTTATAGAACAAAACTAATGCTATACAATGTTATATATTTGTAATCAGGAAGTGCAGGGCTACTCAAAACTATAAAAAAATACAGGGTGTCCCCTTTAAAAATTCAGTGTGTTGATACATTTTTGGTCGGTACAGATAAAATAATACAACTTTTATTTGAAACTTTTTTTTGTATTCCCGAAATTAATGAAAATAAGTGGGGGTCAAAATATAATGACAAAATATAACATTCCATAAACAATTTTCATATTTTTTTTGTATCTTTGCCCACCCTGTACCAATTTGAAGCAACGTGTTATACATTTTTGGAATCAGCTCAACAAAGGAAATCCGGAAATTGAACAAAGGGGGTATCGTTAAAAAAAAGTGATAACGTCATCATAGGAAGGTGGTTCACCCTATATATTAGATTATAATTTTAAAAAATAGTAAATTAAATTCAAAAATTCTCCTGTTTCAGGAATATCTATTTTTATTGATTTTAGCTAATAATGAATTTATGCGTTACTTTATGGACGCACTGTATATTTTATGCCGATTATACTGTTACTCCTTTTCGTATAATAACTTTATTTCTTTATTTATTCGACTTTAACTATTACAACACAATAATATATTATAGAATACACGTCTCACTAGTCTCAGAATACAAAACTCCAATCGCCAATACTTCAAAACTAAACTAATGTTAATAGTCAATTGTCCCGCTTTTTATACTTTTCACCTGTTCCAGAAATTATCAATCTTTTGATGGCATTTCTAGGCTTTTCGGTCACAGTTCTAGATGATTCCAGATGTATGTCTTCTTCTGTTTCTTTATGGACCTCTACATATCCTCAGTACAGGTCCGAAGTAACAAAATTCAAGAAGTACCTACTTAATAAATAGATACAGTTAGCCAGCTCTATTCTTGAACCTTCAACCGTTGAGTGAGAAATTCACTCAACGCTTCAAATCAATTGAAACTTTTATCATGAACTTTATTTTATTGAACTTCCTAGAAACATTCATCTATACAATTTTAAAATAACTTTCCAAAGTATATTTCAAATTACCAAACATTTGAAAAGGAGTTTTCTTATCAATTATTATTGAAAAATTTCAGTTTGAAAGACATGCTAATAATATAAATATTAATAACTTAAATTTGTTTTAGGTAATATTATCTTTGAAAACTTTCCCAATAATAGGACACAAAGCAGTTAATATATTCCGATGTTTTTTAACTGTAACTGCAATTGTCACTTTCACGAGCACATGCATTTGTGGTTATATATCGGTAATCCATTTTAAAGGTAAGAAACAGACAGACCACTCGATTGCATAAAAGTTATATATGAGTAAACTTTTCGGTTTGGTTAGTTTGAAATTAAATACTTCTTAAAAATATATTGGATGATTTTCAATTTGTTGAATGCATACTATACTAGATTATTCATTAACCTGGGCCGCTATTCTTGAATTTGTGGAAATAGACATTCAGAGGGGAAATGATCGAAAGTGGGCGTGGTTCCCTAAATTTTAAAATGCCGTATTCTTGAAAAATTTCTTTCGAAAAATGAGGGAAATGATTACTCCATAGGGGAATTTTATTGTATTGGTGATGACTGAGAGAAAAAGCCAAAATAGGTAATGTGAAAATATTTACATTTAACCTCAAAACTTCTCGTTGGCTTGTTTTTTGTCGATGATAATAGTTATTTAACCAACAAGAGTATTAATGAGGGCCATTAACAATCGAGATTTGCTCGCGCGTTAATGTTCGAGATTGTTAATTGCCCTTTTAATTCTTGTGTTGGTTACAAAGCTTTTACGTCGACTGAACAAGTTGTATTCGTTTTTCTCAATATTTAAAAACTAAAATTATTTCTTTACACGGTCGGGACTCGGGAGTAGAAATCAGTTTCTATGAAATCAAAATTAAAATAGAAGTAGTCGAGAGATGCTATTTTGTCCTCAGTGCATTGTAGCCCTCGGGCTTAAAATTGCACCTCTGCCAAAATAACTCATTTCTCTCCCTTATAGTATAATGTACTATTTTCTACGACAACCTCGATAAATGTTCATTTTATAACCGTAACTTCAATTATAAACAAGCACATTTTGTACAGAATTTCATTTTTGCATAGGTTGCTAGGCAAGTTAAAAAGCAACAAATGCGAAATGGAATATTTCGTGTTAGGTCTAGGTTCACTCTAAAATCACGACGACTACGGCTTGTCAAATTATGACGTCCAGTGACAAATTGATGAAATGTCAGCAGATCGTTTCTGTTAAAGTTTTAGTAGGTAACGAGTAATTTCATAGTTGTTTTCTATAAAAACTATTAAAACTATTAGAAATAGCAATAAAGAAAATATTTACATATTTCTTCAATTTATATTTTAATTCTGAGAAAGCCCATTAGCCCTGAGAAAGCCCATTAGCGGCGAATTCGGAGTAATGAAATATTATCAATTTATTTCTTTAAATGTTTTTGTAATGTATACATGTATTAAACGTGAACGATATGTTGTCATAGAAAAATTATAGTATGCAACTCGCAACAAAATGGTCATTTTGCACTGGTATGAATTGCAGCACTTTGCATAATATACCTACTAATTTGTTTCATAGGTGAGTACTATCAAAAATAAATAATGACATTGAAATGTGACAGAGATGGTCGCTGGTTCAAATATCTGTGGTTCAAATGTCACTGTTTTCGTTTTTCTTAAATTCTTTTTTGTATGTCTAACACTAATAATTATTATAATTTTGTAGAACAAAATAGGCAAGTCAAAAACTAAAAGTATTCCATACTACTAATCATTATTAAAGGTGTTATTGTATGTTTGGTTGCCTACACCACAGGTAACTGTCAATATACTGTATAAGATGTGCGTTGGGCTGCCTGAAGAAAATCGTTGATTAATGTAGGTAAATCATGCTTTCATTAATGTATGATTTTGTCTGATTTTGAGAACGTTAATAGCATATGTTAATACACGATCGACGGAAAAGATATTTTATTGTTTTTTGTAGACTTGTTTCAGTGTTTTTCGGTAAATTAGTGCAATATGGATTAATTGAACCAACTTTTGCATTAGCATGATGCCATGATTGATGATTTTCAGGAGGCTTGGGAAGTGATGAATATTGGAAGAGATGTTCTTCCACAAACAAATTCGTTACAACTTTCTCCTAGAAAGTTTGTACAAATGTTTAGATTAACAAAACCTCTTGTTGAGGACGTTATTGAAATGGTGATACCATATACCTATTACAATTAATTATTCCCATAACTTTTTGCTTTAGATTTTGTAAATTGGGAGTAAACCTCCCCATGTACATTTCGGGTTTATTGTTTTGTTCACTAGTTACTTTTTTTTGACTAATCATTTTTTAATGAACACAATGGTCAAACGACAAAACCAAAATCACAACTAAAAATACTGAGAATAAAAAAAAGTTAGGTTGGAGTTGAAAACATCTGCTTCGTATTTGGTTAAAATTCATGGCAAAAAAGCACAGTTTACTTATACTCTCAAAATTATGTACGTTTTGATTGGTACTGCATTTTTGCTGTTTCCTTTTTCCCTCACTCAATTCTCTATTCTCTGATTTCAAGATTTTTGAAATCGAGTGAAATTTTGTGAGAATAGAAATGTCAACATTTCCCTGGGGAGTAAAAATTTCAGGGAATTTCAAGAATAGTGATCCTTAAATAGAAAACCAGTGTTAAAATAATAAGTTAAGCTCTCTGTAGATGGGTGTTCTTTGGATTAACTAAGAAAATTATAAATAATCATTTCAACCTTCACATTAGAATCCTTTGGTACTAAGTAAACTTATTTTTCCATTGCATGTAATAAATAAATAAATTAATAAAAAAGAGAAAAAAGTGGCATTGCTACTAATACTTCCTGAAAATATTAAAGAAATACATAATTACAAAACCATCAGATACGCTGGTAATATTTCTAATAATATTCCAAATACAACAATTTCTCTTAAAACAGAAAGCAATATAGGTACTTAAGTAAAAAATTGTTAAATGTAGAAAACAAAAATATCCCCATTAAAAAAGTCTGGGATATATAAACTTAAGGGCGCGTTGTATCTCACACCTAAACTCGGTTTAATTATAACTGATGTTTAGACTGATGTAATTAATGATAATAAATAAATCAATACGTCACAGTCTAAACATCAGTTATAATTAAACCGAGTTTAGGTGTGAGATACAACACACCATTAATGTCCAGAATGTAATGCATATCTGGTCAAACAATTCGAAATTTCAAAATTAGACACAATGAACACTTACGAGCATACAGATTAAAACAACCAGAAAAATCACATTAAGCAAAACATCTACTTGACAGCAAACATTCATTGGCACCTAACACAGAACTAAAAGTACTACAAATTTGTGATAAGAAACAAGAACTAGATTTCCTTAAAAAATTAGAAATTAGAAGACACACAATATGAAGTTGTCAAAGAACTGATAAATCTAGGGAGCTCTCCACTATTAATTTGTCATCTTAAGTAACAATTGTAAAGATCCGCAGATATGATTTTCTTTTCCTTCCTGATCTTAAATGGGACAAGGTTAATGAAATGGCTGACCAGTTAGCTAAAGAAGGCTCTAAAGGAGACTTCATAGGTAGGAACCGTTTTGTGGAATCACTAGATAGGAACACCAACTCAAATGGAAGTCGAGACAAGGGCACCTCCATACAAAGAGTTTACTGAACAAGGTAGACAAGGAACTCTCAACCAGGCTATTGAAACTGGGTAAGAGACATTTGAAGACCTGGTGACTGGACACTGCACCCTGAGGAGACATCTGCACAAAATGGGCAAAGTTAATGAACCTTTGTGCAGGAAATGTGATCTTTATGATGAAACACCCACTCACATACTGTAGCGCCTCCGGAACAAGAACGGTTCTCAAAAGGAGGAAAAAAAAGCTGATGATCATCCACAACGAAGTATATAATATCATCTCCGACATCAGGCATAATCATTCTTGGTCAGCCTGTTGTCATGTTTAGGACGAAATTAACCACTTTCGCCTAAATTCCTAAATACATTTTGGAACGTCTCATATCTGTATTAGAGCAATTATTATGTCTGGGCATTTTATTTTTTTCTGTATTCCACCAAAATAAATACAAGCTAAGTATTGTAAAACCCAGAGATTATCGAAACAATAATGATCAGTCAAAATCATTTGTGACGTCCACCTGTTAAGCCGGTCCCAGACACTACGTGTATTTGGCGAATAGGCCAATATTTATCATTTGTACGAATGTTTGCTTGATCTCCCACACGGTGCCGTAGTATAGCAAAGGTACACGTAGTTTACTTCGAACAACTGCGGCATCCTTTACTTCGTGCTAGGAAGGACGAATATTTGCCAAAGTTAACTTCCCACACGCTACGCGAATACGTCCGAATACCAAATGTTTGCCAAATATACGTAGTGTCTGAGACCGGCTTTTTAGGTTAATATTCCTCAGACGCCTACCACTACGTTACTTTTTCTAAATTAATAATTAAATTAGGATCATGTAGCTAATCACTAAAATGTGATTATCTCTAAAACCTTTAAAATTTGGGGATACTAAGAAATATACTTTTCTTTGTTTAAATTGTGTGGCTTTGATATTTTTTCAAAAAAGTGGCCTATATGGCGCCCTCTACAAAATAGATCAAAATATTTACAAAATTATGATTTCTCATATCCAATAACCCCTACCGTCAAATTTTTGTGCAAACACGTCAAAAAGCGTTAAAGTTATTGTAAAAAACAAAACTATCTCTCTTCATATCAACATTTTATTGAAGCTAAAGTGCGTTTCAAAGGAGTTGATATAGCAATAAACGGAAATAATAAACGAAAACCAGAGGGAGTTTTATCTCTTATTTATGTTTTACAATATATCTAGACTAAGAAGAAATAAATTGTGACCAGGCCACCCGGTAATCGGTCAAATAACAATAGATAATAAAAAGCAAATGGGGCATTCGCATTGAACCAAACGGTCCACAGTCGTAGAACAGGGTTATTTATTATATTTGCTTAACGTTTATTATAATTAATATTATAATGAAAATACAAAGTAATTGTGCACTAAGATTTATATACACACAAATTTTTGTAAAAAACTGCAACCACTCAATTATCGCCGCTTTTTTCATGAGGTTGTGGGAAGCTTCTCTACTAATCGAGAATGATAGCTGGCGTTATCCATTACAATAACTGAATTCTGGGGAATGTATTCGATAATTTGTTGGAAATATTCCTCAAAAACGTCAGCCGTTATTTCTTCGTGGTAGTCTTTGCTTGAATTAGATTGAAATTCCAATAATCCTTGATCCAAAAATCCGTTTTCACTGCCTATATGGGTTATAACAAACCTTTCCAGAGGGAAGTCTTAATCCTGTTGACCAACTCTCCATGACAGCTTGTCGGAATTCAGTATATTTTTATCTTGCCAGACTTTCGATACGGTGTGTCCTTCATTTAGTCAGGTTTCATCCAAATAGAAAATATTCTTACAATCGTTGCGATATTTTCGGATTGACCTTAAGTATTCTCGTCTCCAGCAAACAATATCCGACCTATCAATAAGAAAAGATTTTCTGTTCTGTTTTTCCCACCGAAAGTTCATTCCATGAAGAATTCTTTATACTCTAGTTCTTGATAGTTGTGGCAGGTTTTCGTCATTCTGGGCGGCTTGCGCAATCTTGTCCAATGTTGGTATTTTTTTTGCGAAATACATATCAGGCACTTTTCTACGAACACTGTTTTTAACATCGTCGTCAATTCCTAATGGTTTCTTCCCCAGGTGAGGAATAGGTTCACCGAGGTTCAGGCATTTTCTCTCACGTAAAAATCTATAAATCGTTGATTCTCCTACCCCTATCATATTGGCACAGTTCGTAATTTTGTCGCGAACAAAACTTGTGGGGTTTTGGTGCACAAGAGCATCATGAACGTTCAGGATTAATGTCTTTTCCCGCAAAGAATATTCACTTTTGCAAACTCGTTGAATAGGAATTGGAGAAAAACTTGAACTTGAAGACATTTTAATTAGACGAATAGACGTTGCTTGCTAGTTGCCGAATACTAACTACTTCAAATTTTATTCTATACGGGTACTACTACTACTACTAATTTAGTCAGGCGAACCTTGGCCAAGAAAAACTCAAGCCAAGGTTCCGGCATTGAGGTCACTTGAATTACTATTAGCTCTATTCCATGATCTACTGCAGCTCTACACATTGATTCTACAGGGGTGCTGTCGAAAGCCCCCTGTATGTCCAAGAATGCGCCCAGGGCGATCATTGGTTAATTCCGCAACGAATTTCTTTGAAAATTTATACCTTTCCATCATACCATCTTGTGTCTCAGGTTCTTGATTTCTAAGAATAAGGAGGTATTTTTTTCAATGATCCCCTCTCTACTTAGTCTGTATCTGGTTCTTTTTGCAGCACTTTCCACTTCCATATGTAGTGGTGTGAGGCTGAGAATACTTTCATGGCTGCCGGTGGGCATGTTATCATTGCTCGTGTAATGCATATACAGACTAGTCTTTGAATTTTGGAGAGGTTTTCTCTCGTCGTCCATAGACTAGTTCTGCTACTCCACTCAATGGCTCCAAAGGTGATAATTGGTCCCATTATGGCAGTGTACATCCAGCTCAGGATTTTTGGGTTACAGCCCCAATTTCTCCCTGCAAGATTCTTGCACACACAGGTCATTTTTGCTTTGTATATAATCTCCCTTTCGTGTTTTTTCCACAGGAGTTTACTGTCTAGAGTCAAACCTAGATACTTAACTTCTTGTCTCCATTGAACCACGCTCCTATCAAGTTTAATGGGTTTGAGGTTTAGTTTTCTTTTCTTAGTGACGGCTATTAAGATGGTTTTGATGGGGTTGATGTTAACTAGGGTTTTTGTCAAAAATATTTACCTATTGCTTGGCGTATAACAATGTAACATTTTAATTCGTAACAAATCAGCAAAACAATACTAAATTATTTTGTAAGGTGCTCTAATTGACTTCCATACAATGATACAATCACGCCTCAAATGAGTTTCGAACATTATATAACATTTCAGGGGTTCTTTGACGACATTCTTGAATAATTCGCTGACGTAAATCAACTATAGATGAAAAGCTAAGTGACATAAATTTTGTCTATCAGATATCCCCATGAAAAAAAATCTAGGGGGCTAAATCGGGTGACCTAGGTGGCCATTCCAACATTGGGCCTTGCCTACCTATCCACCGAGCAGGAAATGATTCGTTTAAAAACCATGCCCCATCATGTTGAAAGGTTAGCAAAGCTCCTAACATGGTATTATCATTTTCTATAATTCGTGTTATTTCGGGATCAATAGTTTCTCTGAGTAATTGTAGATAAGACTCACCATTTAAGTTACCTTTAACAAAATCACCAGCACAATATGGTCATCAGAAATGCCACACCAGACGTTCAATTTTTGTGGTGTGTGACTATGAAACCCCGCATTACGTGTGGGTACTTTTCTGACCACTTACTATTTAATGCAAATGAACATAAAGCTGGGTGTCTATTCACTAAGGATTGCATATTTCTAAAGAGCGAGCATGCGCACTTTATAAGGGGTTACACTCGTATAGGAGCTCTCACTTCTTAGTGAATAGACGTAGCTCTTGGTCTAATTTAATTTTGTAAGGATGGAATTTGTGTTTATGAAAATTTCTAAAAAAATCTGCTGCGAGAAACACCCACTGCACTAGAAATTTGTGATATTTACAGTTGTTCTTCTAACGTAAGTTGTTCTTAAACGGTTACTTCCATAGCCTCGTTGTTAACTACTCGTTATCAACCCTTAGTATCGCTTGAATTTTTGGGTCATGTTTTTTTAATGATAAAGTAGTAACAAAGGAATGCATCCAAGTACGTGGCATCCATTAATTAATTCTTCTAGTTTCGTGAAAGTTCTAAGATTTTCAATGTTGCCTTTAGCATCTATTAGCAAGTTTAGGTCTTCGGCAATAGCCTTATTCTACGTACATGTGTCACGGGATTCCGGTCTGTTATTTATTATTCATAATTTTAGGTGAAGATATGACAAAATGGAAGCAAGAAGACGGAGGATACCTTAATCACGTTATTAGTGCTGTATCAGAATATATCCTCGTAGCAGTAACAGTATTGCATATTGTTACGTTTGTACAAGAATTTAGGGCTGTAGAAATTTATCAACCTGTTGTTGCTTCAAGAACTTGGGCAGCGAATAATTAGATATACATATAAGCAAAAAAGTTATCAAATTCTAACCAATCTTTGCAGGCTGAGTTATTTGAACAGCAGTAGCAATATTTTGTTCTTAAATGATTTTAACGTCTAGCCAACTTATCACCAGCTATGATATTAAAATTGTATATCTATTGTAATTTCATAAATTTTAAAGTTGTAATGTGTTTGTTTCAATTGAATTTGTTGTTAAATGGAATAAAAAAAGTCTCCAAGTTGATCTTTTGTTTAATTTTAGGAAATAATTATTATCTGCATCTGCATTCAAGCGATTAAAATGTGAATGCCATTTTTTATGCATTACTATTTACAGTAAACATTTACCAATACGTTTCAAAGACAATTCATATTTTTTGGTAGATACCCGCAACCAAGATCACTGTATAATAACTTTTACTTCAGCTATTCACTCTTATAATTTATGGCAAAATTAGAACAAAAACAAACAAACAAAAAAACAGAAGTTCAGTTGACTATCAAAAAAAAAGTTTAACCGACCGATTGTCGGCCAATAAAAGCAACTACATCAAGCTGTCGTATTAACCTTTGATGACAGCTCTCATCATTTTGAATACAACGTCCTGTATACTATCAACTTTTCTGTCTCTACGTTAAATTCTAATATCACTTTGTGTAGATTGGATTAGTTATTAAAAACATATGTCATAAATAATTGCAATGTCCTGATTTTTATGGGATGCTCTTAGGTACAAAACCAACAGTGTAAAACCAAGTTTGCAGCTACGAAATACCTGTGCGAAATTTGCGGTGTTTTTTCAGGAAATCGAATTAAAAAGAAAAGTCTGACGACTTGTAAGACTTTTGTTTAGGACAAGACAAAAATTACTCAGTAGCAAATAGTTTATATTATGCAAAATGAAATCAAATAAAATCAATAATAATTTGTAATTTGGTATCAAAATTATCTGATATTTTGGTTGATTGGAGGACCTGTAACTTGAGCGTGAAGTCGCAGTGGTGAAGTCTTCGATCATTAAACATACTAGATGAACAAAGACGCAAGAAGAAGATAGAAGAGGAGAACCAAAACGTAGAAAGGAGGAAGAAGAGCAGAAAGGAACACGCAGAAATTAAGGAGAAAGAAAAGGAGGAGAACTTTAGTTCCAATAAATCTGATTCTGATTTTTGAGTTTGTTACCCGCTACAATCACGCTACATCTGACAGCTTCGTTGCAGTTTTTGGCATGGGTACCAACGGAAAAATATTTACAGATGCATTCATAAATTGTTCCGAACACTTATTCAACCACGCAAATAAAAAGGAAATAATTGAGAAAATCAAAGAAATGCCATTGTCAGCAAAAACAGTTCATCGAAGCGTTGAAGATATAGCCAAAAATATTGACGTACGGGTGAAAAATGATTTGTTAACTAGCGACATAATTAGAATCGCACTTGATAAAAGTACTGATATGAATGGAGTGGGTAGGCTTGCAATTATTATTAAATTTGCATCAATAAATAATCCGAAAGTCAACGAAGCAGTGTACGCTCTTGCTTCAATGAATAACGTAGCCAAACGCACTGATATTGTTCATCAAGTACAAGAGTTTACAAATTCCAAAAAACGGCAAGTATTGGATTTAAAAAATTGTTTGCAAACAAATTCGAAGCCGATATAAAAATATTGTTGCATCTTGCCTACCCTCGGGCACCTAAAGATTTCCTATAGCAGATCGGTACAGAGGTATTATTTGTTGATGAGCTACAGGAAGTGGAAATGCAACAAGCTCTCCGCTATAACACCACAAAGCATTGAATGAAACTCTGCAGCTCAGGAATATGAGGCAACAGAAAGAATAACAAAATCGCTCCGTACAAAATTGGTAGAAATAATATTTCAAGAAAACGAGGAGGTAACTTCCACTAGCATCCACAATCACTCTCTCATATCAAGAAATTTGGGGTGAGACACCCAAAATGAAAGTAGAAGATACTTTAACTGTGAAAAAATCAGACACATTCAAATGGCCTGCAAAATCAGAGCCTGTTTGATGAATAGGGAGTCGACAAATGAAGTCTATACTATATATACTATAGAGTAGGGAGGGTGAGTTAGGCCCACAGCACTTAGGCCACATGTGACCCATTATACATCCTCCCGAGGAGTTGTCTCCCTAGGTCATCGTCCATCCTGTCCTTTCCAGGAAGGTGGACAGGTCTCTAGGAGACATCTCCTTTATCCTATTTCGGCAGGTGTAGGCCAAGACTCTCTTATTGACGATAACTCCGGGCACTCGCATTAGACATGCCTGACAGATTCATCTTCCTGTTCTCACATCCTGCCTAGAGGTGTGTCCACTAGCCCCATTGTATGGAGGTGTTTCCTTAATTGACAGTGGCCAGTCAGAAATCCTACCGTTAAACGTAGGTTTTTCGTGGTCATCGCCAAATATTTTTTCGACTCCAGCTTCCCAGGGTCGCCCAGGGTGATCCTGGCAAGACTGCATCCCTTGATTTCATCCCATCTCTTTGGAAATTGAGCATGGGTGTAACGTTTAGCTAGTCGTCAGGCCGTAGGTATCACCGGGTCCAAGAATTCTTAGTCCAGCCGCTTCCCTGGCTAAAGAGTCAGCAATGCGGTTACCTTTGCTCCAGTCGTCCCCCTTAACCCACCTCAGGATAATATTGTTATCTACCGAGGCGTTAGCTAAATCTCGATGGCACTCGATGTAACACCTTGTCTGTTCAAAGCTAGTAGAGCTTGTCTGCTATCAGTGCAGATTATTATGTTTTTGTCAGAAATTCCTTTTCTGGTTAGTTCCTTTGTGGTAATTGAAATACCCGCCAGTTCTGTTTGAACCACGCTGGTGTTTTTTCCCATTTCCCACTTAATCCTTAGGCTTAGTGATCTGGAGTAAATTCCACATCCTGAGCCTTCTTTGGTTTTTGAGCCGTCTGTATATATGCGTATTGCATTTGCAGCATCTGACTCTGTGTTCTGTTTTATTTGTATTTTGTAGGGTTTATTTAAACCTGGGTACAATTGCATCACTGGCCACCTGCAGCAGAGGTAGAGCAGTAAGCGCTTCCCGCCACAGTCGCAGTCTTAATTGACCCATTCCTACTTCGGGGTTTACACCAGCCGTACGCAATCGTAACATGGCCATTAACGCAACCTCTTTAACGTACAAGTCCAGATGGGCTAGACCAGTCATTAATTCCATTCCCGCGGTTGGTGTTGTTCTCATGGCTCCTGTAATGTTTAAACAAGCCATTCTCTGTATTTGGCATACTTTTTGGATGGCCGTTGCTTGTAGAACCTTCGGACCCCATGCAATGGCTCCGTACGTTAACATTGGCCTTATGATTGCAGTGTAGATCCAGGTGACCACCCGGGGTGAAAGTCCCCATGTGTGTCCCACTGTCCTCTGACATTGCTCATAAGCCACATATGCTCTTTTTGCTCTGCTTTGTAGGTGAGAGTTCCATATTAGCTTCCTGTCGAGGGAAGATTTCGGGGTGTTTTAAGCCCGATAATCTTCTTTTCCTGGTGAAAAGGACCATCTCAGACATCTTGGGATTGATAGACAATGAGTTTTCCTTGCACCATGTTTCTATTAATTTGAGCCCATCCTGCACTCTATCGCATAGTATGTTCTCAAATTTTCTGGTCTGCAAGATAACTATGTCATCTGCGTATGCAATTGTGTAGTATCCATTTTTATTGAGGTGATTAATCAGGGTATCCAGGACTATGTTCCAAAGGAGGGATGATAAGACTCCTCCTTGTGGACAACCCCTCATGACCAGTCCTCTCACAGTGATGTCTTCTACATTGATACTTATTGCTCTACTAGAGAGCGTCTTGAGTATCCATTCTCCCACTACCAGGGGTACATTCCTAGAATTGAGTTGATGGGTAATTGTTGGAAAGGTAGTTTTATCAAACGCTCCCTCAATATCTATGAATTTACCCAGAGTGGAATCTCTATTATCCAATGATCTTTCAATTCGGCCATCACTTGGTGAAGGGCCGAATCGGTGGACCTTCCCATAATATATGCATGCTGGTATGGATGAAGTGGGTTGTGAACTAGCACTTCATCTCTTGTGTACCTCTCACATAGCCCCTCCATTGTTTTTAAAAGAAACAATGCTAGACTAATCGGTCGGAATGCTTTTGGTAAGGAGTAATCCATCCTTCCTGGTTTGGGTATGAATACCACTCGTACTTCTCTCCACTTTCTGGGAATATACCTGAGAGCTAAAGAGGCTCTGAATATTCCAACCAGGTGCGGCATAAGGATATCCATTCCCCACTGAAGTAGGGCTGGTCTTATGCAGTCAGGTCCTGGTGACTTGAAAGGGGAAAAGCCCGATACGGCCCACCTTATCTTTTCCTCATCAATTACTGCACTAGCAAATTGCCAATCGTATAGTGAGGGTGTTGCTGGTTCTTCCGTCCAGTTTATCGTTCCATTGAAAACAGAACCTGGGAAGTAATTTTCCATAAGAATCTCAGCGCTCTCTTGGAGGTTGGTGGCTTTAACGCTATTTTCCCTCGTCAGGATGCAGATTCTCTTATGATGGTCGTTTGAGAGCGCCTTTTGTAGCCTAGAAACTTGTGGGAAGTCAAGAAGGTCGCCTAGATCGATATCCCGCAGTCCCTCATGAAGTCCATCAAAAAATAACCATAGCAGATATGCTGAGCCCCAAGATCCGCACTTACATTTTAAATGAAAATGGACAATAATTATTATTAGTAAGGGGACACGTTGACAACCAAAATCGTCATTGATAGTGGTGCCACCAAGTTTTTCATACGAACAGGTATTCTAAATCGGAAAGTTCGGCCAACTGGAAGAAGCTTAGTTCTTAAAACAACAACAGATCACACTCTTACTGATGGGAAAGATACAACAGCAGCTATACAGATTGGCTATACTCTGATAAAACATTTATTTCTAGTAGCCGATGTTAAAGATTAATGTATCCTATCCTATCCATTATATCAAATAAATTTATCATAGACCTTCAACATAAAATTGAAGTATTCAAAAATAAAGAAATAATCCTAAATCTGGAAAAAGGTACTTCTTCGATAGAGGTTATATAGTGGACAAGGAATCAGGGCCGGCGAAAGGCTAGTTTAACGCCCGTGGAAAGGCAAGTTTTCTGCCCCTTCCCCCCTCGATTTGATGAAACATATTTTTAAAATTTTGTAAGTTTTGCAATAACTGTTATTTACAAAGTTAAAATAAAAATACCCAAAGAAAAACTAATACGTTACTATATTCACTTTCATAATCGTGAATCGTGTGTAAAACTAATAGTGACACTTAAAGTTATAAACATCTAAAATATTATATTATAAAAATAAACATAATAAAAATATTTTCTCAAAAAAGCTTAAAAATGTTTGGTAACCTACTATCCCTCTGGATTTTCAAAACATTTGAATTTGTCCATTATTGTCCTAGGTTAACAATAGAAAAAAATATTAATCACTAATAGAGAAATTTAACTTCTCAGTTGGCAAGAAGAGGCAATAATTGTCAACTTCACAGCTAGTAATGGAAAAAAAGTCAGCGGTCTTTACCGGTTCCAGATCCACTTATACGGTCTCTGTAATGCTCCGGCCACGCTTGAACGACTGTGAAAGATTATTTTGAGAGGATTTACCTGGAAAATCTACCTAGTATGTCTTGATGATGCAATGATCGGAAATTTCAGATGAGAAAAAGTAGAAAAAAGTACACCCCCGATGTATACAGGGTTGGGATAAAGTAAATATCTTTTAAATGAAAAGAACGATATTTATGAAAATGTGCAGGTAAGTGCAATGGAACAAAATGCAACTGATGTACATTTTTTTGTTATTTTTTTGTTATTTTTAATTCATACATACTAAGTTTAGTGTAAAAAAATTTGTAAAAACGAGGAATAACTCATTGTTAGTTGTACAATAGGTGTACATTTCATTATTTTAGAATAATGAGAAACAAAATTACTTCAAATGCTCAAAATGCTCGCCGTTTACTTGATGACAATATGCCATCCTATAAGCAAATTCTTCAGTCACTCTTTCCAAGACTTCTCCACGTATTATAGTTCACATTCATCAATCATTATTTGTCTCAATTCCTGTAAGTTTGTTGGTCGTCTATCGTAAACACGTGATTTTAGATAACCCCAAAGAAAAAAATCTAATGGGTTAAGATCCGGAGAACGAACAGGCCACTCTATGAATCCTCTACGTCCAATCTATCGATTTGGAAAATTCGCATCCAGAAAATCCCTAACCCGTCTATCATAGTGGGGAGGTGCTCCATCTTGTTGAAACCAAACATTTTGTGGTAATTGCCCATTCTGTTGAAGTGCAGGAATAATTTCGTTATTTAGTAAATCCAAATACTTGTCACCATTCAAGTTTCCGTCGATAAAAAATGGGCCTATAAGCCTATTTTCGACAATTCCCATCTAAACATTTAACTTCTGTGGATGTTGGGTATGTGCTTCATGAATCCAATGAGGATTATCATTCGACCAACACCTTGAGATATGGCGATAAACTGTTCCATTTAAACAAAAAGTTGCCACATCGGAAAAAACTATGTTAGAAGCAAAATTGTCGTCGACATTACAGATGTCCATTAGCCGTTCGCAAAATTCCAGCCGTAGGTCAAAATCATCGTCTGACAATTCTTGAACCAACTGTACCTTATACGGATGATACTTTTCACTTTTTAATATCTTGTTTACAGAACGTCGACTGATACCATGGTACAAATTTGTGGTGGAAGTTTGAGGTGATTCTTCTAAATCGATTGCAATATTTTATTTCGTTCGTTGCAGTCCGCGGTCTTCCAGATCTTAGCAAATTTTTGACCTTCCCAGTTGTATTAAAACGTTGTGATGTTTTAGTTACTGTTGAGCGTGATATAGGATTTCTCTCCGGATGCAAATTATTAAAAATATGACACACTTCTTCATGAGTTCTAACACGATCACCATAACCGATCATCATTAAAATTTCAATACGCTCTTTTTCACTTAATTGAACCATTCTAAATTGTAATATTTATTTCCGTCAATTAGAATTTGACACTTGGAGAACGAAAGACGTACTAAACAGTACTCGTTTATTTATTACTATGCATACAAACAACATCAATTAGTTTATCTAAATAGTTTTTTGCTCTAATGCAAAAAACTCAAAGGAGGTTGATTAAAGTGCTATATTCCTCGTTTTTACAAAAATTTTTACACTAAACAGTATTTATGAATTCAAAATAACAAGCTCTTTCAAAATCTGTAAAAATATAAAGGGTGTCCCATTTAAATTAAAGAAGTTGATGGCATTTCCGGTTAAACCAGGAGTATATTATTAACAAAAAAATGTACATCAGATGCATTTTGTTCCATTGCACTTACCTGCAAATTTTCTTATCGTTTAAAAGATATTTACTTGGTTCCATATTTTATCCCAACCCCGTATAGGAGAAAGGAGGGAGAGAAAAAGAGAAAAGACAGAGAAAGAGATAAAGACAGAAGAGAGAGAAAATATTAAATCCTAAATAAATATGTTGGATTGTTCTCAAACAGCGGTGCTTAGTCATTGCGAATGAACGGGAGTTACAAAATGCCCATCTTTAGTCAACCTTGAGAGAAAAAAAATAAAAACTCAATTCCACCACAGAGTTTTTAGGGGTAATATCTTGGAAAGAGGTGGGCTGAGGAAGCTGTGTCATAGGAAAGATCCATCATAATTTTATACGAGCAGTAAATTCCTGAGAATTCCTGACACCCTGTATATTGAATAATTGTTAAAAAAAAGTTACTGTTCATAAAAAGGTCTGCATGGTTTCTCAATGAAACTGATTGTTGAGAAGATTGTTTTTTCATTTATACAATTGGCAGCCCCTGTTTTTTATATTAGTAGGCACCTAGTAATACCTGCTAATTAAGTATAGCTACTACGTTTATTTTTTTTCTTATCACAATCACAAATCATAGTTAGACTTCAAAAAGAAAATTTGACGTATTTTAAGTTAATATCCTATACTATGATATATTTTCGTAATCTATTGGGAGATGAATTTACATTCTTTTTCCGCTTGTAGGATCTTCGTTTATTAGTGATTGTAATATTTTAATTTACGTGTTTGAATTTATTTCATCAATTTGTTTATAAATTTATACTAATCACTTAACCTTCAGTACTTCACATTGCATTATTATTCTTACTTATAACATATTATTATCATACGTTTGATGAACTTTTTTTAAACAGTAATTTTGCTTTTACGTGTTTATTTAATTTCTCACTTGAATAAAAAAAAATCTAATTATATTTTATATTTGTTCCAAATTTTGTCTAGAGAGAGAGTGTAATAGTTGATAGACATATATTATGCATAAAAGTATTAATTAAGCTATTTCGTGAATTACCTAATACATTATACGAGAGGCACCACATTCCCTCCTTTTAGGAAAAATGGTTTTAGGGTTTGCCAGCCATTTTAAATTATTTATCTAAGGGTGTTTCCAAACGCGTAATACTTTTGATTATGATGGATAGTTACTAATATTTCTTAATAATAAAAATAATGTATGAACTGTACCTGTGGGTCGCCTCCATTTAGGTCCTTAAAGCGAAACCATATATACAAGAAAAAGAAAAATACAAAATAGCATACATCGAAACTAAAAGGAAAAAATTATATACATATAGGTAAAGGTTCACAGGTTTATAGTCACTGTTAGGGATTATATAATATATCCAGCCGATTCTTATGTAATGTGTTATATTTTCCGTTACCTAATACTACTGTATAGTTCGGGTCTGCCAATTCTACCAAATGTGGGCCACTATATTTTTCACAGAATTTCGTTCTGTTCTCTTTTTTTTAGAAGAACAAGATTTCCTCGATCCAATTTAAAATACTTACGGTCTTACAAATAAACCTGTTATAAAATATTATACTGAGAATAAATCATGAATAAGAAAAATGACTACCAATAATCTCGGAATAACTTGAGAATATGTTATACTCAGTATAAGTAGTGACCCAAAAGTTATACCGACCCCTACCATTGTTTAACTGTGTTATAATCTAAAAGACATTGACGTTTTTTTCTAATACGGAATGTTCAACACGTGAGAAAAATGTTTTTGAGAGCTGTAGAGGCTGTTGGAAAAGTGAATGATATAATTAATATGGAAAATAGACGGAAAACGAATTTTTAAAATAATTCACAACTCCGCGTAACTGCTAACAAAAATGACACGAATATAGATAAACAAATTCGTTCTTCTTCTTTTGCACGTAAATGCATTTGTCAATCGCATAGAACGTCACGAATACGACAACTTTTCTTGAAATTTAGGGTGTTTTACATAGAGAAATAATGTGCACCTCCGAGACCCTACCAACCATAGACAAAATAAAATAGACGGATTGAAGTATAGGCGATATAAGGCATAGTGTTTCTGCTCAACTGACCCGCGCATCGAGTCGCTGCGGTCGCGCGAACTACAAGACTTCTTACACAAGCAGAATAGAATAAAATCGTTTAAAATATCATAAATTACATTACACTTAAATATTTCGCCTTTAATGTTGATAAATATTATAAAATATCCTTGTATATTAATTTTTAAGTCATTAAAAATGAAAAAATACAAAATCAATCATATATTGGTTGGTGTGAATCTGACTTCTGTTTGTCAAAGTCAAAGTGAAAGTGTCAAAAATTAGTAATAGATGTGATGTGGATGATGAGGTGAGTAGGATTTAGGATTAGTTTAGTTTTAAATTCATTCAGGATTTTAGTTCTAATAAAGGAAATAAATGTAAGTGAACCTTTAAAATGCCATCACCAGGTATAATTCGTCGTAGTTGTATTGCAAAAAATTGTAATAGCAAATATTTTTGGCCACTTCGCAATTTGGAGTTTGAGAATAAAATATTTTTCAAATCTCCATCTGATATTAATCAAAGGGAACAGTAGTACAAAATTTTAGAACTTCCTTATACATCCAAAGATCAAATAATGTTGTGTGAAGATCATTTCGATAATAATGCATTTACAAGTTCATTACAAGTACCTAGTTGAACATAATAATAATACCCAAGCGTTTGAAAATACTGTATTGCCTGTAAAACGAAAGCGTATTTTATTCTGACAATAATGATGGTTATTTTTTTTTGTAACCTAATGTACTGCGTTTAATTTTTTTGGTCTCAGACCTGTTCCTGTCTTCATGGAAATGGATAATTTATCTAGTTTCTAATTCCTTTTTATAAAAATATTTGTTTTTTGTCAATTATTTTAAAATAATGTGCAATTTGATGTGATATTGGATTAACTTTCTTAAATATAATGTAATTTTAGTAATGCAGTTTAATAAAAATTTTAAAAGTGTGTTGATTTCTTATTTATCTAAATTGTGTCTTGAAATTGTTTATTTCATTCGAAAAAATGAAATATAATTTTAATAATTCTAATGAAATAATTATATAATAAACAGTTTTTAGACAAATTGTAAAATTCACCTACCTATAATCAAAACTAACAAGTTTAAATATCCCGCCTTTAAAAATTAGTTCCGACAACCCTTCCTGGTACGCTTCGATCAACGTGATGCCAACTGTTAATACAGGATCGACAACTCTCATTATATATTATTTCTCTATGGGTTATACTTTCCTTATACTTGGTATACCTATTCCTGACATAAGTTCGGTATAACCTATGTATACAAGCTTTTTTTATTAGTAACACAGTTAGCTGTTTTTTAGTTTTTTCTGTCTACTTTACTTTTATCTCAAATTCCTCTAGTTCTGCTTTGTACTTCATGGCGTCTTTATTTTGTTGCCTCAGATTATTTAATTTTGCCGTCAACAATCCTGAATTATCACCGTTTGCCTTACTTTGGAGAGCGGTTATTATTCTGTCTAAATTATCTTCTAACCACTGCTCTGGCCTTGCTTCACAACCTAGTCTGTACGAAAGCTACTGCGGTAACTGTTAACTCTGTAACATTAGTCTTTAACAAATTATCCAGAAACCGCAATAAAACAATAAAAAACAACCAAATTACAAATATAAACTCTAATAACCACATAATTATTTTTTCTCAGGACGACTGTCATTAGTGTCAACATGTCAGTTAGTGGACATGCCCTATAGCCTGATTGTTTACCTAAACTAGTCGAAATACTCCCGCATGTGGAGGTTAATTATACTTTGTGGTCTGATTGAGTTTGATTGAACCTTTTTTTGTAAATGATTATTAAGCTTAAATAAATATCAAAATATGAGAAAATAAATACAAAACCCAATCCGTTTTTAAAGTACCTATGTAATGTTATAATTTAGACACCCTAAGGCCTAAAGCATTTGTCTTGTAAAATTGCAAAGATATTTTAAATATTAAAGGGTTTAAGGTTTCTTCCAAACCATCAGAATCTGCCACAACAAATAGCAAATGACTATCGTGAAAATCTACGTCTGATTATTATACCCACATCAAAACACCACAAACAACAGAATCAGAAAAAACCTATTATTTTACTAATACAATATTAAATTATATTATTGAACCAGTAGAATCAGAATAGAAAAGGATAGCAACGCATTATTTTAAGCGAGTAGGCTGGAACTGTCATTTCAATACCAATTATTAAGTAAAATAAATGTATAGGTGGAAGTTGTTCATAACTGTACGCAACTACATGTGTGTTACAGAAAGGACTAAGTAGGAAGGAAATAATAAAAAAAACACCTACCCTTTTTTCAGAAATCAGAAATCCTGGAACATGCCACAGGATGTTATAATGAAAAAGTATAACTTTTCAAAGATATTCAAAACGGAATTTAGTAGCAGAAAGGAATATTGGGATTCCAACTTCATTACCAGACTTGAAAAGAATGTCATTCAATAGTATGCAGACTGCTCTAAAGCAATAGAAATGACTGGGATAGATGTTTACGGGCCAGGAATCAAATAATCAGAAAGCTTAGGGGAAGCCCCAAGTATCTTTCAAGCGGAAATTCACGCCATAAGAAAGAGTGCTCAGTTCAATTTTGATAAAGGATATAGAAGGCAAAGGATTATCAGAATGTCGGATAAACAAGCAGCTATTATTAAAGCATTAAGTTTTTCGTAATCAGTTTCAAAATGGTATATGAATGCCTAGAAAAACTCAATGAACTAGGCGAGTACAACATCGTCACCTCACTTAGGGTTCCAGGACACACTGAAATAGAGAAACACTCTTGTGGGAGCAGGAACCATTTTGCGGTATCAGCTCCAATATATAGTATTGGGAGAAATAGGCAACGCCGAGAAGAGGAGACCTGACCATTGGAAAGATCTAGTAGGGCTTAGACAATCAAATATACTCCTGGAAGCCAACAACCTAGTGAGAAGAAATGAATTCCAAGGCCAGAGTTAAACTGCTCTGAGAGTTTTAACACTGTCACCTGAATGGGCACCATAAAAAGCTCAAAGTGGAGCAAAAAGAATGTACCATAAATAGTTATCTGTAGTAATATCACAAGAGAGTGAGAATAAATTGAAACTAATTTGACAGATTTTAGAAAACTTGTTGCCGGGCAACAGATACGAGAGCCCGAAGGGCTCAAGTGGCTATTCCCAATGGCAACAAGTTTGAGAAAATGCATGGAGAATTATTATCTAATTTATCTAACCCTCGTGTGGTATTCGATAAATTATTTTTGGACGTTACTATCAAAATCACTTAAGATTTTATATTTTTATCTCAACTAATTTATATCACTCGACTCAATACAAACAGAATGAGTTATTTAAATTCTTATTATGGTATTCTTACATGCACTTTTAATACTTATATTACTTATTTCATCGACTGATAATTCACTAAAACGTTTGGGATTCATTTTACGAATTTCTTGAAAATTCTCACTGGAATGATGTAAGTAGATTATTCCCATTATAATTATTTTGATTGGCTAGAACGTATATGAATTGCTGAAATTGAAAATTTCTATTGGTTTCGAGAAACGTCAAAAAATAATCAATAGAATTTTCATAAATTTTCTTATTAAAGTGGAATTAATTAGTAGGGGACTACTGGATAGAAGAGAGACACTTACCTAAACTGAATCATTCATAAAAATATCGAGAGTTACTTTCAAAATTCCGAACGTGTGCCAACAGAATGCTACTTACCTTCATGCGTCCCAGAGCTGGGTCCCTCTCTTACGTCAACTGGCTTTTCATTGCCACTTGATTGCGGTGATCTCCCTTTGAAACCAGTTTCTCTCTTTCTAGTTGCATTTGGTAGCTAGAAATATTTTTTTAAATATTTCACTACAACATTGTACAAAATATATACGTTGTACGGAAAGCATTATTTCATATCTTAATGTTGTTAAGAAATTTCTAGCAGTGTAGCGTAAAAGCGTTATCTAAAAGTAATTTATTTTATTCTACACATTAACCGACGTTTTAGGAAATTGTCGTCAACTGTTATCAAGATATTAACTTCTGACTTGGTGATTAGTCTACACTAAACTTAAGCGTAGGATTCATACTTTTTGTTCGAATGTTAAAGCAGTTTGGAAACATAAAATCTAAATTAAAAATCAACTGTTAGGATGACGAACAAGTCTGAATTATGAAGTATTATTAACCTTCAAACGTTTAGTACAAACTTTAGACATATTTTATCATAGTTAATGCATTTATAGGTAGTAGTTTTGCCACTAATCAACGTGCAGAAGATAATAAAGCGTATATGTAATGTATTAATTATTCGTTAATGATCAATATGAAACTTAGTGTGAGATATGTTCCTGTCGTCATTAGCACAACTTTATTTATTGCTATAGTAATCACGTGAGTAGAAATTAATTTATTTAAATTTGCACTCATATAGTTTGTCACTAAAGTTCGTAGGATAAGAAGTTAGTAGAATTTATAATTTATTTAGAAGATACCTATTAGCTGTTGATTTTTGAAGGTTATTTTCATTCATCATATAATAATTGTAGATATAAGTAGGAAGTAATTTTTTTTCTCGCTGCACCCCAGAAATGCTGAACAATAAGCCTTCAGCTTGTCGGATTGTAACTCCACTATTTTTTAAAGAATCTTGATGAATCTTTTCTCAGAATAAATAGCATAATTACAGGGCGAGAATCAATTCATTTGTTTATAACGTCGTAATTTGCTGACTAATGAAGTTACATATTCCAGATTTCGTACCCGTTATTTGTGAATTTGAAGGAACAATTAGATGTAAGGTGAATACGTCATAATAATAGCATCGCTTTTTACATATGTTTATTAATAATATTGTAAATAATGGTTTTTTGCTCAAACCTTCTGACAAACCTGACGAGCGAAGTCTAGTTTTGTAGATCCCTTGAGCAGGAAGTAAGGTTTTCCCATTTTTTTCTGTCGAAATGAAGGGAAACAGATACTCTGAAATTCTACCCTTTTTACCCTGTTACATAGTTTTCTGCTTCGACTTCAGCAGTCGAGGTATGTTCATATTTTTTTACATCACTTTACAACTTTACAACTCTATATTAGGTACCTGGACTATGAATAATAAATAGGAATGCTAAGTGTGGAACTACCAAATGGAATAAATTCGATAACGAACAAATAATTAGGGCCGCGTGTTGGGAAAAACGGTTGGACACGTCGATTTGTATTTTTAAATGCGCATTTTAAAAAAAATATATGCGACAGTGGCCAATACCAAATGTCTTATTTCAAATGCTACCCCCTATATTATTTATTTTTTGGATTATTCAGAAAATTCTAGACATAATGCATGTACAATGTCCCATACCTATCTTCAACTGTTTCGGATTTATTACGAAAATTATTTTATTCCACAAATTCGCTACATTACATTAAAAACCTAACAAGTAATACTGGTTATTTCTCAATAAAGTAAAAAAAAACAAAAAAACATTTATGTCATTGTAAGAAATGCTCACCGCAAACGTATTGGCAACATGCTAATCTGGTATAGAAATGTCTTCTAACGTTACTCAACATCTTAGGCGTGACTGATCTAATCGCAGACGTGATTCGTCTTTTTAAGTCATCTAAGTTGAGGGGTTTAGTTTTGTATACAATACTTTTGATATATCCCCACAAAAAGTAGTCTAATGGCGTCAGGAGATCATGCTGACCATTCTATCGATCTGCGCCTCCCTATCCATGATTTGGAAAAATTTGGTTCAGGTATACTGCCGGACATTGATTTGGTAATGGGGCGGTGCTCCATCTTGCTGAAACCATATTGTATTGGCAGGAATTTGTGGGAAAACTGGATCCGGATATAAGTTTGTCAAAGTTGGCAAATTATTTTGGAGCAGTTCTAAATATTTATCTCCAATCAAGTTGCCATCAATGAAAAAGTGACCTACGATATGATTTCCAACAACTCCTACCCAAACATTAACTTTTTCAGGATATTGCGTATGCTGTTCTCTCATACAGTAAGGATTCTCATTAGACCAATAGCGGCAATTTTTACGATTAACATGACCGTGAAGTGTAAATGTGCTCTCATTAGAAAACAAAACATCTTCTAACTGTTATCTAATATTGCCATCATTTGTTCACAAAAATACGTTCTCCTATCGGAATCGTCTTCCATAAGCTCCTGAGTTGGCATCATTTTATAACGATGCATTTTCCTATCCTTTAATATTCGAAAAATTTATGTGTGGCTAACGTTCAACAGTGGGACTGCTTTTCTACCAGAATTATGTGGGCTTTCTGGAAACTCAAGTGTAATATCCAATTTCGTATCATCACTTACTGCTTTGGCATCTACTTTTTTTATCTGTCTCTAAGCTGGCGAAACTGCTTTTCTATTTTACTAATTGTTCCTTGGGATACAGGCGGCAAATTTGGAAATTTTTCGTGACATAAGCGAGAAACTTCCATTTGTGTCAGTGTGTTATTTCCATAAACAATCATTTGTAGAATGGTTATTTTGTGAATTTCTGTTAAATGAATCATTTCTCTGATATTATTACGTACAGTTAACGAAATTCGAACGATAATAGCACTGACACTGTTCACTACTGTCATACAGGCAGACAAGAATTTGCTACGGCTGTGAGTTTAATACGAAAATAAAAAAAACTGTTTTCTTCATACCTCGGTCGAAAGTACGCACTTTCGTCCCTCATAGCAGGGACGAAAGTTCAACATTTACTCCCTGTGAAAAGTACACGCGTTTCCTCTATAACAGCGGGAGGAAAGAGTTTCTCATGCGTATTTATACTCGTAACTACGACCAGCGGCACTCGCTTCCGACCGGCTATGAAGAAAAATAGTATACACTCCACGGGCCGAAAGTTGAAATCTCGGTCCTGCGCGTCATGATGCCCTCGGCGAATTTCGGCCCTGCGCGTCATGATGCCCTCCTCGGAGCATCATGACGCGCAGGGCCGAAATTCGCCTCGGGGCATCATGACGCGCAGGGCCGAAAATTCAACTTTCGGCCCTTGGAGTGTAATATACTATTTTGTATTGTTTTTTATTTCATATCAGTAAAAAGGAACGCAGAAATGGTTTTTGCTTATTTTCTCAATATCAAGAGCTAAATGGGAAATAAGTATTGAGTGTAATATAGCGAATTTGCGAAATAAAGTAATTTTCTTTTTTCACTGTTAAATTTTGTAATAAATCTGAAAACACTTAATATTTCTGAAACAGTTGAAGATAGGTATGGGACATTGTATATGAATTATGTCTAAAATTTTCTGAAGAATCCATAAAATAAATAATATACAGGGTGCTGCATTTAAAATAAGAAAGTTGGTATTGGCCACTGTCACATGACACACACTATATAAATTTTTTTTTTGAAAAAATACGCATTTAAATATACCTACAAATTGACGTGTCCAACACGCCCTCATTTATTCGTTATCGAATTTATTCCATTTGGCTGTTTCACACTGTATATCGTTGCGGTAAACGTGAACTTTGGATATAATTTAAAACAATGAAAAATAAAATTTGAATAATAACTCACTTCGTTCCAAATTTGTAATCAACATATATAAAGCAATAAGAAATCTAGTAATACTTGTATAATTAATTAGTCCAGGTCCAATTATTTAGTTGAATTGGGCAAATATTAGACAATAATACTAGCCTAGATGAAACATTTCATTTTTGATGTAACCATGAATGTGGTATTCCACAATTAGTTGATGTTACAAATGTAACGTACCATTATACACCGGTGTGAAGATAGCAGCCAATTTTAGCTGCAAAAATGTTGAGAACTGCTCAATGAGTAGGGGTATATTGGTGTAAAGGACACACTGTTTAGAGAAAATTTGCTTCGATGAGTAACACCTAAAATTGAAATAAACTATAACATCCAAAGGAAATGAGGAGCCTAGATGATAGTTTGAGGGTACAAGCATTTTATCTGTCCAAAGGAAATTTGCTTACGATGGGGATGAATGGTTGAAATACCACCCCTAAAACTAAAATAAATTCTAACTTCCAATGGAAACGAGAAGCCAACTTAATAGTTGGAGGGTACAATGGTTATAATGTTTAGAATACACTGTCCAAGGGAAATTTGCTTACGAAGGGGATAGGGGGCAGTGGCGGTCATAGGGGGGGGCCGCAGTTGTTCAGAAATTAAAAAGAATAACATTCTCGTGTAATTATCTTCATGTGTTATTAACAATTAAAAAACACTTCAAAATTAAATAAGTCGAAAATACTTTTCTGGTCTTATAGGGGAATTTTAAACATTGGCACTTGGACAAATCAGGTAGAAAACCATATATTATACAATTCACATCTTTCGCAATTAACGACGACAAACACTTATCCACTGCTTCGCCAAGTCTTCATTTTTTGGAATTCCATAGTATTTTATACCGTTTCTTTCGTATTGCGATTGGTATTTTTGCATCTAGCCATGGCACAGCCCAGCATTATGGTCTTATAATCAGTGTTTCACCAAGCCAAGTAGCTTGGCTTGAAAACAAAAATCTTGGCTTGGCTTGGTTACCAAGCTTTTTCAATCTTTATCAAGCTTTCAAGCTTTTTCCCCCACCTGGCCGATCACGTGTTACGTCTACTAACTGTTCTTTCCTCCCCCCTTTGTTTTAACGTTGAATTCTCAGATTTCTCAGTCACAGTCACAGCTCACAGCTAACCTGTTGAAACAAGCTACAAAAAATATTGAGTGACAACAATACCCTATCAGATATCGTCGATATCGAGGAACCCTTTGAAGACAGCGGATCCGAATATGTGGCAGAAGAAGGGGAAGAAAGTTTGTCTTCCAACAGTTCTCGCGAACATATTCGAAAAACAATTAAAATGCTTTTCATTCTAAAGTCATGTTGTATTTTATACCTAATAATATATTGTTTTTTATATTCATGTTCATTACCTATATAAGTTGTGTAAAAAATAACTTGTTCTTATTTTGGATTTCCTTTTTCCTTTACCGAATTATCGAATTACGTAACGTCTGTTGTACAAACTTAAAGTATTAGCATTACTTGAAAAAATACAACAATTTCAACATAATAACAACAAAATAACAAACTAATGACATCAAAAAGCAATTTAAAAAAGAAACCATTATTATTAATTATTCAAAATGACTACCTTTTTCCCAGATGATGATAGGCATTTTTCAATCCTCTTGATTTTTCAAATGATTTAAAGAAAATAATATTCATAACAATCACTTTAAAAATCAACAGGAAGTACTGCAATCCACGAGGCATTTCGAATAATAAAACCTATTCCAATACTGAATGCTGTAAGATCTCTACGTAGAAGATATCAATATTAATCATCCATAAAAATGAGGGACAGGTTGAATATGTTGGAATCGACTAAATATTACTTTCATATTTTGTTTATTGTCATGTATTTACTTTTTAATTATGACATTAGTTTGTTGTCAAATATAATTAATAAAAGTCTGTCACTTGAATAAAGTTTATTCTATACTTTAAATAAAAAGAAAGATAAAACCACAACCTCTAACAGGTTATGGGCCCAGACTAACCAGACTAACCATTCTAACCAGTCTATAAAAAGATTGAAAAGAAAAACAATTTAAAAAAAAATGGATGACATAAAATCATCAATAAGAAGATTGAACAACCAAAACTATGAAACCTGGAAGTACAGAATGGAACTTCTACTTATGAAAGAAGAAGTATGGGACGTAGTTACAAAAGAGAAGCCCGAGATTACCAATGCTACTTGGGAAAATAAAAATAACAAAGCCAAAGCCTTAATCGGTTTATTAATTGAAGATTCACAGTTGATGCACGTTAAAAAGCTGAAAACTGCATATGAATACTGGAAATCTCTACGAGAACATCATGAAAAATCATCTCTATCAAACAAGGTATCATTACTTAAAAAGCTATGTAGGCTACAACTTAATGAATGTGATAGTATGGAAAGTCATCTCATGAAAATAATTGAGCTAGTAGATAGACTCACAACTATGGGTGAAAATCTAGCCGAAAATTTAGTAGTAGCATTCATACTGAGTAGTTTACCAGAAAGCTACAACACCATTGTGATGGCATTAGAAACAAGGCCCGAAAAAGACTTGACAATAGAACTTGTCAAAGAAAAATTGATTCAAGAAAGTAAAAGGCGAAATGAAACAAAACGAGATGAAAACCAAACAGCTATGAAAATAAAAAGTAATTTTCACAAAACAAACAAATCTTGTGAGTTCTGTAAAAGAAGAGGACATATTCAAGATGAATGTTGGTTCTACAATAAAAACAAAGATCGGTCCCAGAAAACAATATCACAGAAAAAATATCCAACACATAGAGCAAAGAAAATAGTCAACAAAAATGATGAAGAGGATCTTGAAGAGAAACCTGCAGATGAATATGAAGAAGACGATAGAAATGACAAATACCATATATGTTTCATGATGACACCTTCATCAAGAAAGCAGTGGTATATTGATTCAGCCGCTACATGTCACATGGCTTGCGACAAAGATTTTTTTGAATATTTGGATGAAAACATTCATGAACCAGTGTATCTAGCTGATGGAACAAAATTGAAGGCCTCGGGCGTAAAAAATGGTAACTAACATTTTTGAAATTCTGAGATATAGCTTTTCAAAAGTTTAGAAAATCATCTGTTTAAATGAAAGAAATGTTACTTCACACAAATCAACCTCGCAAATTTGGCGTCATCTATAAGATGTTGTGAAAAATTAGAACAGATAACCGTTTACTGGTCCCACATACCATTGTTTCAACCATAATGTCAAGATGCCGAGGCCTTCAATTAAAATCCGAAGGAGTAGGCTATGGATGGATCAATGTAGATGCTGAAAATGGAAAGTCAAATAAATATAAAATCACAGATGTATTATATGTTCCAGATATAGATGGTAATTTATTATCCGTTAGGAAATTAACTGATAAAAATTTGACAGTTAATTTTAAAAATGATGAATGTCGAATAGAAAAGGGATCTATTCTGATTGCAAAAGCACATATGGAAGGAAATTTATATGAACTGAAAACGACAAATAAAATCATGTTAACAAAACAAAATACTGAAAAATGTGAAATAAATTTATTACATAGAAGACTAGGACATAGGGATATTCAAACTATTCATTTATTGGAGAAGAAACAGCTGGTGAATGACATAAAAATAATAGGCATTGAAAAAAAGACACCATGCGAAGTATGTATTCGAGGAAAAATGATGAGAAGAAGTTTTCCAAAAGTATCAGAAAATAGGGAGAATAGTATTTTGGATTTGATACATTCAGGCTTATGCGGTCCAATGAAAAATAGTACTCCAAGTGGAAATAGATATATTTTAACATTCATAGATGATTACAGTAGATATGCACATATTTATTTACTAAAACAGAAGAATGAAGTTTTCGAGAAATTTCAAGAATTCAATGAAATGATGCACACAAAGTTCAACAAATACATTAAAATATTAAGAAGCGATGGTGGAGGAGAATACTCGTCAAATTCAATGAAAGAATATATGAAGAAAAAAGGAATACGCCATGAATTAACAGCTCCATACTCACCAGAACAAAACGGTGTAGCAGAAAGGAAAAACCGTTACTTGATTGAAATGACAAAATGTATGCTTTTAGAATCATCACTTGATAATAAATTTTGGGGGGAAGCTGTTATGACAGCCAACTATATTCAAAATCGATTACCGACAAAAGCTTGTCAGAAAACTCCATTTGAGCTATGGAATAATAAAAAACCAAATTTGGGGCATACAAGAATATTTGGGTGTGATGCTTACGTTTTTATACCACATGAAAAAAGAAGAAAATTCGATGATAAATCGAGAAAAATGACATTTGTGGGGTACAGCGAAGAATCGAAAGCATATAGATTATTGGATATAAAAACATGCAAAATTACAATAAGCAGAAATGTGAAATTTATTGAATATGACCAATTTAATCAAAAGCAGAAAAATGAAAACGAAGAGAAAGAAAATGAAGAAGTGAAGATAAATATTTTATACGAACAAAAAAAAGAAAAGCAAAGAGATATACCAGAAAAGTCAGAACAAAAAGAAATAGAAAATCAAGCGAAAAGTAATGAAACAGTTGGAATTGCTGAAGAGTTGGTAAACCAAGAAGTTGATGATGATAAAGAGATAGAGACAAATAACTACACGAAACTAGAAGATGATAATGAACCCAAGACATTTGAAGAAGCAATGAAGATGATAAATAGGAGAAAATGGATAGAAGCCATGGAAGATGAAATAGAATCTATGAAGGAATGTCAAGCATGGGAGTTGGTGTATTGTCCAGAAGACAAACGAATAGTTGATTGTAAATGGATATACAAAATAAAATTTGATCCGAGTAATGGAAATGTTAGATATAGGGCAAGACTTGTAGCGAGAGGATTTTCACAAAAATATGGAGAAGATTACGACGAAGTATTTGCTCCAGTTGTGAAGCAAGCAACAATCAGAGTTCTTCTCACGATAAGTGGACTGAAAAACAAGATAGTCAAGCACCTAGATGTGAAAACAGCATACTTGAATGGAGACTTAGAAGAAACTGTTTACATGAGTCAACCGAAAGGTTTCCAGAATAAAGAGAATCCCCAATTAGTGTGCAAATTAAAAAAGAGCATCTACGGTCTAAAACAATCAGCCAGAGTTTGGAATAATAAAATAACAGAAGTGCTGATGAATAATGGTTTCAGAAGGGGAGTTGCAGATACATGTTTATTTTCAAAACAAAAATCTGACAGATTTATTTACCTTCTTATCTATGTGGATGATGTTATTTTGGCTGCTGATTTAGAAATTGATATTCAAGAAGTAGAAAAAGTATTATCAGATAATTTCAAAATAAAAATGCTTGGAAATTTGAAGTTTTATCTAGGAATTGAAGTTGAAAGGAGAAAAAATGGCATATTTCACATACATCAGAGAAATTACATAGAAAAAATTATGAAAGTTTTCAACATGGAAGGAGCAAAAATGTCAAATATTCCACTTGACACAGGATATTTCAAAACAACAGAAAATGATGAGGCATTACTGAAAAATAATAATCAATTTAGAAAAGCAATTGGATCTTTACTCTATTTAGCTGTTAATACTAGACCAGATATAGCAGCAAGCATATCAATACTGAGTAGAAATATCGTCAATCCTACACAGAGAGATTGGAACGAAGTTAAAAGAGTGATAAGATATTTGAAAAACACAAAGAATTTGAAATTGATTTTAGGAAATAATTCAAGCGACGAGATGATTGAAATGTATGCAGATGCTGATTGGGCTGGTGATAATAGAGACAGAAAATCGACGAGTGGATTCATAATAAAATTATTTGGAAGTCCTATTTCATGGAGCAGCAGGAAACAATCGACTGTATCATTGAGTTCAACGGAAGCTGAATATATCTCACTAAGTGAAGCTTGTCAAGAACTTCAATGGACTAGACAATTGATGGGGGACTTTAATGAAGATATTAAAAAAATAACAGTGTTTGAAGATAACCAAAGTACTTTAAAAATGTTGAATCAAGAAAGTATAACCAATCGTTCGAAACACATTGATGTGAAATTTCATTATATTAGAGAGCTAAAAAGAAGTGGAGAAATAGAATTCGAATATTGTTCGACAGAAGAAATGCAAGCAGATATCCTTACCAAACCATTGGGAGCTATAAAACTTAAGTACCTGCGGGAGAAAATTGGCTTGAAGATTATTAATATTTAGATCGAGAAGGGGTGTTGGAATCGACTAAATATTACTTTCATATTTTGTTTATTGTCATGTATTTACTTTTTAATTATGACATTAGTTTGTTGTCAAATATAATTAATAAAAGTCTGTCACTTGAATAAAGTTTATTCTATACTTTAAATAAAAAGAAAGATAAAACCACAACCTCTAACAGAATATTCACCACAGTTTTTTATATTTGGAAAGGAAAGTCTATATTTATATTGTTTTTATTTTCATTAGTTCATTAGTTTGTTAGAGCTTTTTACAGCACTCTTGAGTCTTACGTCATCGCAGCCATAATGAAATAAGTAACAAACAGTAGCGGAGTTGCATGGTGCGGTTATTACTGTTGATCCTCTCTTTCTTCGTGGTGAACTAATCGAACAAATTTAATACAAAATACCGATTTCCAGCAGTTTTTTCAGGCATTGCCTTTACAAGCTCTTTTAAGTAGGCAAATCCAGCATTTGACAAGACACATCTGTGGCTTGGTGCTAAAACACCAATGTCAAAAATTTTATTTTGAGTTAAACATTACTATCAATAATACCTTGGATTTGTGGAGATTGGATTATAAGTTTTTACAACTGACCCACGAAACTATCCAATAGGGTGGTGCGACAGAAAAATAAAACTCCTGGGTGTGGAAAATTTGTCTATAATAAAACCAAGTTTTTTATTCTTATAACAACAATTTAGTGGACTTCGTTTTCCACCTCCGCAAGGTCAAAAAATTACACATAATTTTTTATCCTACACAATAATTATTGGTAATATTTTTTCTATAAAAATTTTGTTGTATAATATGAAATTCATTACCGTTTTTATCCTACACAATAATTGTTACATTATTTCATCCGATTCAGGCTCCATAACTGACAAGATAACATTATACAACATTAACAAACATTACATAACAACATTAACAAATATCAAAATACGACAACTTATGATTGAATTTACAGACATTCACAACTGCTAACAATTTTATTTTTATACTGACGTTTAAAGGTGTTTATTTTAAGCGATTCTTTTTTGTTTCTTCTGAATATATGATGTGATTGAAATCGCTTATGCTATTTTAAGTGGGATATCAATCAAATTAGCAATTTTTATTTAATTTGTCAATTGGGGCGCTAGCTAGCGTGGAAACGTAAAATTTATTTTCTCGGCTAGCCGTAGAAAAGGTAACTTTCTCGCCTCCGTAAAGCTGGTAAAAACTTTCTCATAGTGTAGGATAAAAACAATTTTTTTTCAAATAAAGATACCTCAGACGTAAATATTTTTGTAAATATTACATTTGTAGTTATTCAGTTGATTTTTAAGCAAGATACTATGAAAAGCTGATACATACTTTTTTTTTAAAAGAATACAACCCTAGAAACATTTTTTCAGTTTTGCATGACCAACGTTGGCAACGCCTGCGCCGCGCTGTCGCGAGGCAATAGAGGAATGTTGAAACAAGTACTTTCAGTATTATAGCTGCTTAGTATGTACTGTTTAGCGAGTGTGTAGTGTGTTATTTGATCCGTGTTTTGTATGAATAATAGTGAACTGACTAAACTCAATAAACCGAGAAACGTAGTGAATTGCCCCCTTTTTGGTGATGAGTTGTGTTGTGTTACCAACATATGAGTGTATTATGAAGGATTTTTCATGGACAAGGATTGGGTTGGAGGAAAAAGGTGAAATCTTCTTGAATCTAAAACATCAGAGATTATTACCAAGCGAATTGAAGATATCTGGAAAACCGCTGCTATTCCAGTAGTCAGTCACCAAAGGATTGTCGAACCTGTAAAGCAATCGCAAACTCGTCATTGAAGCATTCAACTCGGTTTGTGACAAAAAAAGAAGAGATGGATTTATTAGAAACACTTTAGGTTCCAGAGCAAAAATGCCAAAGTTCTAAACTGAAAAATTTTTGAGTCATTAATAAGAGTCTGAAAAAAAATGCATTATCTTCTTAGTAAAACCGTTGAGTGAAAAAAAACACAACTATCTCGCAGGCAGGCGTTTTCAATTTCCTAAAAAAAAATGTTCCCCTATACCGACGCACCACCCTACTTTCCAATGTCATTCAATGTTGAATATCCTATCAAATCAACTATAATCAATTGATACAGTCTTTAAATTATATTTCATCAATTTTATGAAGTTATATATTTTCAATACAATAGGAGTCCCTACAAATTGGTAACTAATGCCCATCTTTATTTATTAAGTATTATTAAATTTTTCGAAGATGCCATTCTTCTGTATAGTTTGTTTTGTTTTTGGTTTGATTTTTATGTTATACAGACTTCACATTTCTTCATTTTTTGTTTTTCATATAGTTACAGTCTAATCAATTAAATCAATAAGTAACTATGTCATAGCCTAGATTAACTGCATTAGCAGTTTAAAAGTTAAATCCTAGTACACACTCTAGCATTCCTAGACCTTTTTTTATTAACCTATTACTATACCAACTAAAAGTCTGTCCCAATGGAGTTGATAGCACGAATCGGGGGTTCGGACCATAAAAGAGTTTTAAACCATAGGCGCGACGGAACTACCTGCCCCGTAACCTATACAGGTACAACCCAATTTCCTGTTAATATTTAAATCCAGCCCACTCTGGTTTTGAAGGTAATGAAGGGGCAGACGCGCTGTGGAAGGGGCGGCTACTCCTGTTAACGGCCCGGGTACAAAACAAACAATCCGTAAGGAAACGAGGAGCTGGTTGAGAAACCAGCACCTTGCTCACTGGAGGGCTCTACAGGGTCTCAGGCAGTCCAAGCTCTTATTGAGGGGATGGACTGATGGACATGCTAGAGCTGCTCTAGAACTACCAAGGAGTAGGTTAAAAAAGATAGCAAGACTCCTAACAGGGCACTGCTGTCTGAGGAAACACCTCTGTAACCTAGGTTTAGAGGAAAGTTGCGGCATAGCTGACGAAACGTCGGACCATGTTCTCCTCGTATGCCCACATTGGGCTGTGCTACGACGAATCTTCGGAGTCCCTGTTATGGCCTCTGGGGACATAAGCAGGCATCCACTGAAGAGGATTGAGTCCTTCATCGAGGGACCCGGCTTCATGGATGCATAAGTAGGCATTAGGAATGGTACAATGGGCCCGCCAGTGGCCTCAGTGCCGGAGCATTGGCTTGAGTTTTTCTTGGCCAAGGTTCGCCTGACTAAATTAGTAGTAGTAGTAGTAGTACCTGTATAGAATAAAATTTGAAGTAGTTAGTATTCGGCAACTAGCAAGTAACGTCTATTCGTCTAATTCAGATAGTTCCAATTCCTATTCAACGAGTTAGCAAAAGTGCATACTCTTTACGGTAAAAAAACATTAATCCTGAATGTTCATGATGCTCTGGTGCACCAAAACCCCACAAGTTCTGTTCGCGACATAATTACGAACTGTGCCAATATAATAGGGGTAGGAGAATCAACGATTTATAGATTTTTACGTGAGAGAAAATGCCGGAACCTCGGTGAACCTATTCCTCGCCAGGGGAAGAGTCATTAGGAATTGACGAAGATGTTAAAAATAGTGTTCGTAGAATAGTGCATGGTGTGTATTTCGCAAAAGAAATACCAACATTGGACAAGATTGTGCAAGCCGCCCAGAATGACGAAAACCTGCCACAACTATTAAGAACTAGAGTATCGAGAATTCTTCATGGAATGAACTTTCGGTGGGAAAAACAGAACAGAAAATCTTTTCTTATTGATAGGCCGGATATTGTTTGCTGGAGACGAGATTACTTAAGCTCAATCCGAAAATATCACAACGAATGTAAGAAAAATGTCTATTTGGATGAAACCTGGCTAAATGAAGGACACACCAGACTACCACGGAGAAATGACGGCTGACGTTTTTGAGGAATATTTGCAACAAATCATCTAATACATTCCCCAGAATTCAGTTATTGTAATGGATAACGCCAGCTATCATTCTCGATTAGTAGAGGAGCTTCCCACAAGTTCATGGAAAAAAGCGGCATTGCAGTGTAAAGCCTTAAATTTCGATGATACAATGGTGAAAAAAGAACTTTTTCAAATTGTTAGACAGCGTAAGGCACAGTTAAAAAAATGTGTAATCGAAGAGATACCAAAAGGTAGAGGTGATTACCCCACTTTTAAACTTCAAGAAGTACGGCAACCTTTGATGGATTCATTAGCGAATGTGACTGCCGAAAACTGGCAAAGCTCCATAAAACATGTTATAGCTGAGGAGGAGAAAATGTGGGATCTTGACGACTTAATCGACGAAAGTACAGAGATCGAACTGTTAATTATTAACTTAGGACAAGACGATTCTTCAGATTTTTCCCATAAAGAATTTAGTAAATAATGCTGTATATATTATTATAGTCAAAGTCCATCTGCAATAATTTGTTTTTTTTATTTTTGACAAGAATATGTGTGTATATAAATCTTAGTGTACAATTACTTTGTATTTTCATTATAATATTAATTATAATAAACGTTTAGCAAAAATCATAAATAACCCTGTTCTACGACTATGGACCGTTTGGTTCAATGCGTATGCATCATTTACATTTTATTACCTATTGTTATTTGACCGATTACTGGGTGGCCTGGTCACAATTTCTTTCTTCTTAGTCTAGATACATTGTAAAACATAAATGAGAGATAAACATTTTTGAGACACCCGACCTCCGTTTTTCGTTTATTATAGCCGCTCTATGCTATCAACTCATTTGAAACGAGCTTTATATCATTACTCCCAGTTTTTGTACCGATACATTGCAGAAGCTCGTAAGTTTTTCGGTTAAAGTAGAAAAAGCAAACATTTATGTCTGTGCTTTAAAAAATAAAGAAGTATCTGATTTCAAATTTTCTCAGAGTTACCCAAAACTATTTGAATTTTTATATTTTTCATTCTGATTTCAGCACGTTTTTGGCTTATTATCAAAAACATATTACATCAGTTATACCGTATATCAGTGACACAGGTACACTTCCACCAGAAAGTTGTATTTTTGGACAATTTTTGAACATAGTATGGGTGATGCGTAAGTAATATTCATTATTTTTAATAACGATAATCATTCTTATGGCTTCGAGGTGTCTACTGACAGTATAGGGTGTCAATCTCAAAACTTACAATGGGATGTACCTCGTGAAGGAAAAGAGATATCAAAAAAAATTCAAAGTCGTTTGTAGGGTAGAGAGGGGGAACTAAAATAACATGAGAGAACGCACCCTCATCAACCCCCTATGCCCTACCTACAAAAACTTAAATGACAACCCCCTACTTGTGATACGTCGTTAGAAAGCCCGTAGAAAAGGCTTTTCAACGGTCTAAGTAATAATCATTATACAATAAATCAGAAAAATTTATTTGACAACAAAAGTAACTATTAATTGTGGAATGATACTTTGCTTTGAAAACCTCCAAATAAGGTGCAAGTACGGTCCCCATTTAAGTGTTAAATGTTATATTAATTGTATTTCAAAAAAAATTGTTTGCTTTGCAGTTTTTAAACAACACATTTTTTTATTCTGTTTCGCATTTTCTTTCTGTACTCAAATTATTGGTTTTTTTTATACTTACCTTAATGTCATTGTCATTTGATAGATTAATTATTTGTACGATTGGTCCGAAGATATTTTTGTACGTTTTTTACGTTAATTTAACCACAATATCCTCGATGGTTTACAGTATGCCTGAACGTGAGGAGATTTTAACATTTGGCTCCCAGAACGAAAGTTATTGGCAGAAAGCTAACGTGTTCAATGGAAGACATCCTAAAAAATATGTAAGTTACGTGATTTATTCGCAAAATTTCGAAAGACAGGTTCAGTGGCAAATAAAAAAAGGAATGTCGCAAGAGTACTCAAATTGAAGTCCGTGGAAAATTTGGAATAAATCCTACTTTATCAACTCGTCACTCTGCAATGACAGGACTATCACATGAGTCGGATAGATGGATTGGAAGGAGAGGTCCCATTGAGTGGCCACCTAGGTCACCAGACTTACCGCCACCTGATTTTTTTCTGTAGGGTTACCTTAGGTCGGTTGTTTATAAAATTCAACCAACCCCAACCGACGATTTCGACGAAGAATTAGTCAAGCATGTCGTGATACTACTAAAGCAACATTTGCCAACGTTCGTAAGGAGTTTGAAAATAGGTTGTATGTACTATTGTGAACATTTACTAAATTAATTAACATTTTTGTAATTCGACATTTAACACTTTTTAATTTTGTTGTCAAATAAATGTTTCTGCTTTATTGTATAATATTATGGCTTAGACCGTTGAAAAGCATTTTCTAAGGGCTTTCTAACGACGTATCACAAGTAGGGGGCTGCCATTTAAATTTTTGTTGGTGGGATAGGTGGGGCATAAGGGATTGATGGAGTGCGTTCTCTTTCATGTCATTTTAGTTCGCCCTCTCTACCCTAGAAACGGTTTTGATTTTTTTAATACTTTTATACTTTTATACTTTTTATACTTTTTTCGTTCACGTATTGTAATTTAATTGTAAGTTTTAAAATTGACACCCTGTATATCTGGCACTGACGGGGAAAACACATTTATTTGTTTTCGTACGGCGTCCTTCGATGTACTGTTATTACAGCAAAGTACTACAGAACGTGAACTCTGTAACAGAATAGAAAGGAAATTTCTTTCTATGCTAGGAACACAAAACAGTCTAACCCACAAAACAGAATAAAGGTTGGACTGTTTTGTGGGTTAGACTGTTTTGTGTTCCTAGCATAGAAAGAAATTTCCTTTCTATTCTGTTACAGAGTTCACGTTCAGTAGTCGCCAAATGTTATCTGTGGTCGCCAATTACTTAGATGTACTAAATTTACCCTAGGGAGAGAATGACTCCGTCCCACCCTACAACTATTCGTGAGTCGAATAAATTAATTACCATATGCCGTGGCGTCGGTTCAAGTCCTTCATTAATTATTATACTAACAAAACGAATGTACTAAATAATATTTTTGTGCGTACTGAGATTCACCTGCAAAAAATTTACCTTATACCATTCACAATAATTTTAGAATTGCCAAGAAACCTTTGTTTTCCAATATTTTCAATAGCAAACGAATCTAATAGCATTGTGATTAACTGTGTAAATATAATTAAATTTATAGTTTCAATATGGACTCCGTGAAATTGTTTCTATAATGAAGTAATAGAATATAAAAAATAGCAAACTATATTTTAAAATATTCTACTTTATAGTGGAATTTTGAAAGAGTACCTATTTTGCCATTGCTTATAGCTTGTGTCCATTGAAATGAAGCTACATATTTAAAATATGTGAAAGTATCTACAATAACCAAAATAATTTATGAATCACTATCATTTTAAGAGATGCGTTTAATTTTATATTTGTTACAGTCTCTTCTTCCATTTTTACTGTTTCAAAATAATCGTACACTTTTAATATTACTTCACGAGTTTGTCCGTAGAACCGGTGATGGCGTTTGTTTCTATTTTAATTGGATAGGTATCTCATACAATTTCTAGCACGATGACAGTTTGCACGCTATTGAGTATATCACACAGGTTGGGCGTTTGCTTGAATCTGCTTAACTAACAACTGTCGATATGAAACAATCGATGTAGTTATCTCACTTGTCTAGTACGTCTAAGTAATTGGGGAATGGTGAACTCCAATTTTTTATTAGGGCGATGTTGAAAACTCTGCCGATTGCGGAGCAATTCTGAACGCAGCCTAGAAGGGAGGGTAAACTGTTCTATATTCATGGAAAATGTATCGTATCTTCTTCATGCTATTTATACTTTTTAAAACCTATTTACTAAAATACAATTTGTCCCTCTTTTTCGGGATTTTGATATTTTCGTCACTCTGCACTTTTTTATTGTAGGTATATTTCAAACATATTATCACAAAACAAATTTTCCGGAAATTGTCTTTCTGTTAAGAAACCCTTTTGTAAATTCCACATTTTCTGACATTAGTTGCTCATCAACCATAGTACTTCTTTTCTTTTTGTTTCTGGCTGATGATCAAAGGAGAATGAAATCGATGACAAGAGAATAAAATTTATGGGATGAATCCATACATTTCACTTGCTATTCAATAATTATATTTTTGATAGGTGTCCCTACATCCTCCATCCTTAAGCTTTGTTTTATTCATACTCATTTATGTTCACATTATATAGATCTCTATTTTCAATATTTCTTCCACTTTCTTATACTTTTTTCAAATTTGCTCCTTATCTCTTATCTTCCTCCAAAATGCCAGGACTAATTATTACCGCATTACTTATAACTTTTTCTTGAGTGTTCTTATTTTTCACTTTTCCTCGCTTATCTCACCATTTTCTTTAACCTCTTCGTACTTTTGCTTTATATTTTCAGCTTTTATTTTATATGTTTCCACTAATTTTGTGGAAAATCATTTATTTTACTAACCAAAATGATTTCACTTTTCAGTTTCATTTGGTATGTATTGCAAATTTATACAAGTCAAAGATATTCTGCAGAAACACAATATGTTCTACGAAGAGTGTTTAAACAGAAACACGTTTATATTGGGATTACTAGCAGCGTTCGGTGTTAGTATAGTTGCCAATTTTCAAGAAACCAATTGCTGGGTAGTTCACTGGATTGGGGCAGTAATGTGTTTTGGATTAGGATCTTTGTACTTATGTATGCAGGTGAGAATATTACATACAACATTTGCATACGAAAAGAGTCATATTTTAGAACTGTTTGTATATTGTGGGCCACTGAAAAATCAAACTTCTCCTGATTTAATGACATCGATGTTGCGTTGTGAACTTTAAACTACATATCATGTCGAAGAAATGTCTATTACATTATTTTAAAGGCTTTCAGCTCTGCTTACAAAAGATGGAAAAATTATTTATTTGAAAAAGCACGTATTTTAATCGTTAACAGAGGTTAGGGCGATCAAATTTATCAAATTCGTGTCTACTCTCGCTTTTTGAATAAATTCAGTTTTCTCTGGATTTGGTCTTTAGTGCATGCAATGCAATAGTAGCGGTTACCATGTTTCAAAAAAATCTCCATCACTGATTCTAAAAACCACTCTCCCAGACTTTAAAAAATATCAAAATGCCAAAATGATAAGACTGATGTAGTGTATTGATTTTAATTTATTCAATATTTTTAGTTATGTGTGAGATACCCCAGCCAAAACTCTTCTCAGGTCGTGGTTGTTTTAACAAAATTGTCCAGAAAAATTCTTTAAATTCAATTATATTGTTACCATTGAGTAATTACATTACATGGCCTTCATGTAAAAAAAATCTATTCAAATTTTAATATGAAGATTGAGTGGTTATTGTACTACAATTATTATTATTATTATATTATATTATGCTACAAATCTATAAGACTTTGGTCAGACCAGTCATTACTTACGAATTCGAAACAACAACTACCTATAAACAAAAACTAAGAAGATCTAAGAATACTAAAGAGGACAATATTGAACCAGACATAACAAGAGATGGACAAAGAAGATAAGAAAAGGTGGAGAAAATATAGTCCGATATATAAAAGCAAGGAGACTGGAATGGATGGAACACATAATGTGAAAATTACCAACAGAAATATTACAGAGAATAACAACATGGGTTCCATTAAAGAGAAGAAGAGGAATACCACGAAGCAGATGGTAGGATCAAGACAATCATGGTTTTGCTCATCCGGTATTGGCATTCATGTTCCTTAAATACTTGCAGTCTTGGTCTTAGTCTTGCTCATTTAGCCTATTATCAAATTTAATTGAGACCTCAGAGGCAGACTAAAACCACGAAATTGTACTGAACCCTTCCTTCCTAACCAACCTTTCCTACTTTTTGATTATGATTCCAAAGCAGGAGTAGAATCGTTGATAAAATAATTTTTCCGAATGCAGTTTATCCATAAATTTTTTTTTTGACGACTACTTCTGAAAGTAGCTCTTTTTGTATTCGTTACCGTTATTTCGAAAGTTACGTTTTGTAAGTTCCATATGCTGAAAGTACCAGTTCCGTACTACAAAACACTTTCTGAACGCTCTGGGGTAGACAGCTTTAACAACTTCCTAGATGTAACTGTACCCAAGTCAATGTTGACAGTTTTATTGACAGAACCTTTAATTATTATTAATTTCCTTCTTCATCCGGTTCAATAATAGTTATTTTTGTATCTAGTGCGCAAAATGCTACTTTGGTGACCGAGAATTGAATTTTTGCCGAGGGACCACCAAAGTAGTTCGCGCACGAGATGCAAACAATTTTTTTTATACAAACGTCAAAATCTTTCTTTTAAAAATATAATAAATATAGTTTGTAACTTATAAATGTCGTCTCACGTGATCAAAGTGCCAAAAAAGAGACGTTCGCTTGTATTATGTCATTCTTTTGCTGCTGTCAATCCACTGTCAATCACTATGTTTTGCTGCTATAAACTCAATAAATATTGAAATTTGTCCGTCGCATGGTATAGAAAAATATAAATATATGCTTAAAGAAAATTTTCGTAATTGATTTCATATGTAATAGAACTCGTGGGTTACTTAATTATTAAACTCAAACTAACATCAGTCGTACTAAAAACTTTATATGTTGGCAAAAATGCGCGCTGTTGCCGCGATTAAAATGGTTTATCTGGTTCAGTTGACGTCTTGACATTTTTAGGGTTATGTTGTGACAATTTAATATTGATCATTCAATCTTTCGATTATTTTATCTGCTTGTTATAAAACACTGTGAGTAAATTTTTACAAACAGTGATGAGTTGTCAAAGTTAAAATATAAATGAAACTTAATAACACTGCAATAGTTGATGTATTTGCTACTCGGCTATTCCTGACTATATTTACAGCATGAATGAAGCAAGTAAGTATGAGTTTAATATACTCAATCAACTGTATTTATTGTATTCTGTTACACTATCCATAATACTTAGCAATTATATTTGCACAATTTATTTACAGGTAATTAATCCATGTCACTTTAGAAATGTTACTGCAGCAATTGGAGGAAGAACAATTATTTAATGTAGAATGTTCCTAAGTAGTTTCCTAAAATATGACACACATCCACAGATCCACTCTGTGAAAAATAAACCACAATGTGAATGTTTTTTATTAAAGAATCTTGAAGTTTCCAAAATGTGCTGTTTATGTCAAAAGGTATGTTACAATAATGTATGTAAAATTTTGGCTTACAAAATTGTTTTTATTCTAGATATTTTGTACTTCATGCTGAGAATGAAGATGGTTGTATTGATGGAGAATAAAGTATATTTTCATATGAATCTCAATTGAGTTATTACCCAGGGGAAAATGAATGAAGAACATGTTTTCAAGTGGTTCGAAAACCACTACCATTGACTTCCTGAACCTAAATCATTGCTTTTTGATAATAGGTTAATGACACATAATATACAGTTCAATCAACAAATGGTGAAGCTGAGTTTATCCATATTGTAGCCTAGTAAGTAGATACAAACTATATTTGATCAGCGATATACCAAATTATATGTCAGAATTCAGAATACAATACAACCAATTTAATACATTTGAAAATCTTACATGAAATTATACCTAATAGTCAATAAATGTTGGTTTATTCTTACAAAAATAATTATATATATACTTGAAAAGATATGAATGTTTTATTTGTATACTGCCCTTTCAATAAATGTTTTTTTGAGCAACAAATCCGCAGCAAAATACATTGTGGATTTAACAGAACATTATAGTCACAAAGCATTATGTGTTCCTCCCTACGATTTTTTTAAATTCTATTGAGTTAATACAGCGTACTGCCAAGCAAAGCCAAGAGATTTATTCTAGAAGTTGCTGCCAAGAATTGGTTTGTCTGTAAACCTCAGAATTTTGAAATACCAAGTTCTATTTGGCAATTATTGTTTCATCTTATTGAAAAAAATAGTATTACAATCATGCTGGTGTGACTAATTTATGAATTTGCAATGTTTCTTTTCAATAAAACAATTTCATAAGAATGGGGTGGCATTATTTATTATTTTATTTTAACTATACCTATTCAAAACAAGTAATTCATGAAGAATTTTCTAAAGGTAATCAAAATGTGTATACCACAAAGTTTTATAACTAACTACAAATAATTAATTTAATAGTTTTGATTGAATTCAAAGGTCTCATTTGATCAATCGCTTCATTAGCAGCACTCTCAGTTGCAGTAGATGTTAACGAGCTAAAACAAAATAGTAAATATGTTTGGATTGATTAGAAAATGACGGATTGATAAATAATTTACCAATATACTGATAATTATAATGTGTATCGATTTCAGTGCTACAATTGAGTCAATAATAATAGAATGGATTTGTTCTTCTTTTCTGAGCCGTATTGGTGTGCTTACTGCATAATTTTCGTTTGCTGTAATCAATGGTCATACATCTCAGGATGATTTTCCTTGTTGAAAATGAACTAGACTCTAAAGCTTTATTCACATCCCAGCTTCTCTACAAAGTTCTCAAGATGTATTTCACAAAAATATAAAACAAAATTGCCTACCTTTCAAAAGTGATCTAGGCTATTAGAACTTTTTTATTTATAGGATGTCTGTAAACCATACATCACTCTTTCATATTGTAGTGACAACATTCTAGAATGCAACTTGTAGGTAGTTGCTATTGTAACCTAAAAATCATATATGATAATGAATATTCAATGTTGATAAAACATTTTAGAACACATTATTGCTACATTACATCTTTTTTCCTTGATACTATTCCAAATACATACATATTAAATAGTTTCATAATTCCTGAATAATTAAGTCTTGTGGTGCCTATAAACATACAAATAAAACTATTTCATACATACCTTTTGAGGCCCAGAAATAATTCAATAGGTTTTAAAATAAGAATTTCTTACTCAGTGCTGTACTTTTAACATACAAATAAAAGTTTTATACTGAAATAACTTTAAGTTTGTTTGCATGCAGTAACTATCAAAACCTAACCTAACCAAATAAAAAGAATAGTTGATAACTACATTTGACATTTACTAGATTCTCATACTATTTCAAAAGCTTGGCAACATAGTCCTGTTATGACAGAAGTCACGTGAGACGACATTTATAAGTTACAAACTATAAGTAAAATTCCTAATTTATTTTAGAAAATAGTGTTGAGCTGGCTTAAAATGTCTTTCCTAATCAAATTTTCACTGTTACTATGGAAACAAAGAGGCTGTTGTTGACTACAATAATAATTATTTTAAAGTGACGTTTGTGCTCGCGTCTTCAATTTTTAAGTGACAGATATTATTTAAAATAATGGAAATTGCTAGTGACGATGAACTAAGTAGTACCCCACCTAATTTGGCAGATGCGGCCAATTTGGTAATTTCAAATCTTTTACCGGAAAAATCGAAGCGCCAATATGAAAATGCATATCGGCAACTTAAGGAGTGGTCTGAAACAAATAAAGCTAGAAGAGCATCCGAAAATGTGCTGTTAGCATATTTTGCAGAAAGATCCAAGAAGGTGAAGCCTTCCACATTATGGGCAGTATATTATATGCTAAAATCAACATAATGCTAAGGAAAACGTAGATATTAAAATATTTACCAAGTTGGGTCCATATTTGAAAAAATTGTCAGCTGGACACAACCCTAAAAAATCCAAGGTATTAACTCGAGAAGAAGTAAATCAATTCATAAGAGATGCAGATGATGAAATATATTTGATGGCTTAGGTATATTTTTAATCATTGTTTTATATGTATTTTAAATTACTAAATATCGATATCCTTTTAGGTCGTTTTAATATTGGGTATTTCTGGTACATACAACGAATTTTTACGGTTTCGAATCTAGATTATATCGATATTTAACGAAAATACGTGGCTCTTCGTCCAAGTTATGCTATAGCAGTCACCGATTTGTTTTTGAAGTATCAAAATAAGAGATGCATTAAACAAGTTGTCGGAATAAATTCTATTGGAGGGATGCCCAGCTTAATAGCGAAATACTTAAAATTACCAAATTCTGAAGCTTACACAGGAGAACCTCAGCCACACTTCTTGCTAATTCTGGAGGAGATATAGTTTGAAGAGACACGGAGGATGGAAATATTCCACCGTGGAAGAAGGATACGGTGTTATAGTAACATAAGAATCCGAAAAAAGTGTCGCTTCGCATATTGTTGTCAATGCGCAAACCTTGTCATTTTTTGACGTTTGTAGAAAAATATTAATAATTGCCTTGGAGGAGCAATTAATATTACTCTTTGCAAACAAATAAAATCTATTAATATTGGAAATACGTAGGTTACGATCTTAAATAATATTAAATAAATTGTTTATTAATTCTGTATTAATTAATTGTTTTCTTGGATGAATTTTATTTTAGTAGATTTATTTAAATCGTCGCCAAAAAAATATTGTGTACGCCACGACTGAAAGTGTTAGTTTGTTGGAATCGCCAGTTGCTCGACTCGTTTCACTCGTCTCGCAATTTTCAGACTCGTCCAACAAAGTATCACTTTCAGTCCTTGGCATACAAATAACTATTTTTCCCAAGAAAGTAAAAGTACTTTTCTTCCCATTCATTTTATACGTATACAGTGTGTAAAAGCCAAACGGAATAAATTCATTATTTCGGTTACTGTACATGTTTATAAAAAATCCCGAAACACGTCAAATTTAAAGTATAAATTGACATTCGTCTACGTGAAAATGCGATCCCTACCTTCAACCCCCTCCGAATTACAGGTACAACCCCCAAATTTTTAAATGGGAAGTATATCGTTTGGAAGGTCTCTTCATTCTCTATTCAAAAATGTTATCGTTTTCAAGTTTATTTCAACAATTAAGATAGAATAAAATGAAATCATGTGGTTGTATGTATGTGTGTAATTATGTACGATGGGGTGACATTCACTAATGCCTAAAAGATCTATTGTGCCCCATTATGACTACTTAGTTCCTGAAGAACGTCTCAGAAACTATTAGCTCCTTTAGTCCTATTCCCCTGAGTAATTTCTTAGATAATTGTCCCTCTTCTATCCAATAATCTGTGCAATTCGCAAGTATTTGCCACAGAATCTAAATTCTTCTTCCTCCACTATTTTGAGCTTTTTCAGGTGCCCGTTCAGGCGGGAATGTCCCGTTAGGATCCCTGTTGAAACACTTACTGCAGTTTTACTTTGACTTATGCATTCATTATGGATTATGCATTCGTAGTCACCCATCAGAATCTTTGATTGTCTAAGCTCTACTAGATTTTTCCAATGATCAGATCTCTTTTCTTTTGCTATGCCTATTTCTTTCTAATACCGCAAAAGAGTTCCGGCCCCCCAAAAGGGTCTTTCAGTCCCTCCTTTTGCTAGTCCATCTGCTATTTCATTTCCTTCTATTCCAGTGTGTCCTGAAATCCACAGTAAGGTTACTATATTGTTCCTTCTATTGCTTTTGAACCGTCTGTGTACCATTGAATGGCATTATTTCCAAGTCTGGTAATGGTATTTGGATCCCATTCCTTCTTGTTGCTCAATTCCATAACGAATTTCTTTGAAAAGTTATACCTTTTCATCATACCATCTTGTGACATGATATCTAAGAAGTAAGGACGTGGATTTTTTATTGATTTCCTCTTTACTTAGTCTGTATATGGTTCTTTCTGCAACACTCATCCACGATATGTAGTGGTTACCGAAATTCGCTATGATATACTCAAAACTTATTACAGTATACCAAGGGATTGCTGGAAACCATATCATTGGTCCCTTTTTCATTGAGGACAATTTGAATGGCGATCATTATTTGGCACTACTTCAAAATTATGTCATTCCTAATTTGGCAAGTTTATACAAGTATTATAAACTTAAAAATTAAGGCACTAAAAAATATGTATTTTTTAATAGTACCTAGGTAATACCTACCTAAAGTTACTATTAAATTATTGTAAAATATTTCGTCAATTTTGAGTACAACTCCGTAATATCCCCGATAAAAACCTGTTAGCTAGGGGATTATTGCATTCTAATACTTGTTGAAATAAACTATAGTACGATCCGATTTCAGTTTTTCTGCTAACACTTTCTTGAGTTCAGATTCAAATCTGTTTCAAATCTTGTTTTCCAATTATGATCTTTTCTTATCAGTTTCCGATATTTTCAATAAATATGTTTTCACGATATATTTATAACATTAATTATTTAACAAAAATTAATCATAAATTTTCCATGAAACGACCACAGGCCTTGACCGACAATTTATAGGAAATATATTATATCAAACCGGATATCATTTACCGAGCATGCGATAAACATTCACAACAAAGTGACAGATATATTGCTTGGTTAATTTGATATTATATTTTAACATGATTAATGCCTTTTGTTTCAGACAATATTATACCTACAAATTACGCCGGTCATTGGACAAATTAAAATTACCAAAATCAGAATAATATTGTCTGCTTTAGCTGTATTGACGTTCTTGATATATTTCATATGTGCTATGACTTCCTTCAAGAAATTTTTAGGTAAGACTTACATCATAGAGAATATTTTATTAAGTTGTTTATGACTTACATCAATATGTAGACACTTGCGAATCGCACTGGAGGGGCCAACCACCAAAACCTAACATCCATATAAATAACAAATTATTAATCGGTACGATTGCCTGGTTGAGAGTGGTACTGGCATAAACTATTTTTAATTATATAACACAAGATCAAAAAATTGCCTGGGAAACATTAAACTTATTATGTTTATTGAACTTATATAAAAAAACTGGGAATCTTCAGAGAATTTTGGATATTTTTGATAGTGGGATGTCCGAAAGAGTGGAGCTGGAGTTCTGTGCGAAAAGATTTCAAAAATGCATATGTCTGGTTCTATTGAAATGAAATAAACTCGTATTATAATACAATTGTTCTTACAAACAAAATGCTATTATGACGAAAATGTTACTTGAACTTTTTTCATAAAAACCAATTGGTTGGGATTTGGATTTGGTTAATAAATACACATTTGAATAAAAAAATTCTAGATTAAGTTTTCGCAAGGCAAAATGCATTTGTAAGTTTGTGACTAACTTATTAGGAATCCCAATATGAAAGTTAATTTTCACTTAGTATTTTTATATGTTGCTTTCGTGTAACCTTATACACACTCTATAAAAGGTTCAGAGACAAGATGGAAACGACGTTTGGATTTCCTAATCGAACGGTATGGGATAGTCTCCATGGACAATGGACAAGGGTTCGAATCCCAGCATTTATTATTACGTTTTTGTTATAGGGTGTCGATAAATGTCTTTTGAATCAATTTAATAATGCAGCGGCACCGAAAACGAAACAGATAGCATATCTTGAAGACAAATTTTTTTTGGAGAAAATGCAAAAAGAGGTCGATTTTTATTTCAAGGGGAACATCTATCGATCATATCCTCAACTATCCTACATACCTCCCCTCTGTCACTATTACCGTTGAGTGAGATTCACTCAACGCTATTACCAATAAAATTGAAATAGGGAAAGTACTAAGTGTGACACATCATTGAAAAGGTAATTTTATAAGGAATTTGGCACTGTGACGTGTGACAGTTCAAATAAGCGTATTTAAATGTGAAAGCCAAATTCAACAATTTAATACTAATTATCTTTGGAATAACTACCAGGTCTGTTTTTTAGTTTAGCGTAAATTCATAATAAAATTTTTAAAAAAAATAGAAAAGTAAACATGAAAATTATATTGGAAAATTTAGTACAACTCCCATAACTTCACTTGACAAAGATAAAATATCTCTTCTCTCAGGAAGCTTCACTTCACCAGTCAAGAATACGGCCCTGATAGTTATGAAAACAAAAACCTTTATTTCTATTTCACGAAAACATAGGCGTAGTAAGTTAAATTTTATTCCAAAGGTAATTAGCATTAAATTGTTGAATTTGGCTTTCACATGAAAATACGCTTATTTGAACTGTCACATGTCACAGTGTCAAATTCCTTATAAAATTACCTTTTCAATGATGTGTTACACTTAGTACTTTCCCTATTTCAATTTTATTGGTAATACTGACAGAGGGGGGGAGGGATGTAGGATAGTTAAGGATATGATCGATAGATATCCCCCTTGAAATAAAAATCGACCACTTTTTGCATTTTCTCCAAAAAAAATTTGTCTTCAAGATATGCGATCTGTTTCATTTTCGGTGCCGTACCATGTATAATAGACGAAGCTAAATGTTGCTTAAGCAAACGCCTAAAAAGAAGCAATCTATAATTTGGAAAACTAAGAAACACACGCTTTTCACGCACTGAAAAGTATGATATAATGGAGTTTCTGGTATGTTCAGTCACAACGCCAAAAAAGGCGGGAAGCTTTTTGATAGTCATTAGACATTTTTCTTTGAACTTAACCACGCAAACCGGGTTAACAATACCATGACGTGGAGTCCGGTCCTGATACCTATTCCGTACTGGTGTTTTGATATCAGCTCTTGTTGTTTTAATAATTTAGTGGTGAACATTTATTCAAATTTGTATTAAGTTTGTGTAAGTGTACGAACAACGTTATCAATCAACTCTAAGGAAAACCAGTGAGTTATGTTTTTCTTCCCCATAACCTGATGGTATATTTAAATTAACACAGAAACTCTAACAGATAGGATAGTTTTCAATTATCTTATCGCTTGGGCAGCCGGTTTTTATCACCGGACTGTTCAATAGTGAACAGGACCGCATTTAAACAAATGTCCATTAACATACCTTCAACAATCATGAACGTAGAAACGACTGAGTCTTCTGACTACAGAAGTGCTCATACGATAACTCACCCCATCTCTCAACCTACCTACTCACTAGCAGCATCTAAGAAAATGTATCCATCAAAAGCACTGGCCCTCATATTTCCATCTTTAGACGGAGTTAAATTAGAAGAATATGTATATGCACTAGGACCTAAAGTTCAACCAAAAAATATAACGTTTGCATCAAGAATTTCAAACAACCGAATTTGCATTTACTTATCAAGTAAATCTGTCTTAGAAGAATATTTAAGAAAAGATGGTAAAATATCTATAAATAACGAAATTATTCCAGCAAGAAGATTGATTACCCCATCAAGTCGTATTTTACTATCAAATGTTTATCCCTCCATTCCCGATGAGACCTTAGAGGCAGAATTAAAAAATATGGGCTTCAATTTGCTATCACCTGTAAGTCCCGTAAGAGCGGGTTTTTCTAAAACGGAATATGGTCATATCGGTAGTTTTCGACGTCAAGTGTACTCGACTCCCCTACAAGATGATGCAAATATCCCAGATTCATTCCTAGTCACCCATGAAAACACATCCCACCGTATCTTCATGTCCATCGACGGAATGTCTTGCTTTAAATGTAAACAACCTGGTCACATTGCATCTCAATGCACAGTCATCTCTACTACTCCAATCGAACCTCATGCCCCAACTACTGTTACTCAAAGCACTACTTCATCAACATTGCTACCACAACCTGAAACATTACCAAATTCTCAGCAAATTAGTACTATATCACTGCCAACATCCTCCACTAACCCAATTCAACAAATATCTGAACCACTCATTTCGAATCAAGTTAAAAGGAAATCTTCAGATCGACACTCACCAGAAATTGACAATGATACAGAACCTCGATTTGTAAAACCCTTTTCCCAGCCCCCAAAAAAAACAAAAGGAAAAAAACCCACACAAGAACTACTTAAGCACACTAAGTCTTTTATCGACGATCACGACTCTCGTTTTCCTCTTAACTTCGACCAACTCATTGATTTATTTGATAACTGCCATGGTTCACCCAATCCCGAATTGATTGCCCAAAATTATACCGATGACTTGCCAGCCCTGTGTAAAATGCTTGAAGAAATATATCCACATCTTTCTGATCGCGGTATTAAAACCAGATGTACTAAAATCCGGAAAAAATGTAAGCATGCTTGTAATCCTCAAACTACTGACACTGAAAGCGATTCATCGCAGGAAACCTATTGAAAATCAATTATTTTATTTTAATTTTTTTTTTTTCTTCGAGTTCAATAATATAGTGCAGTGGAACATCAACGGCGTATACTCACATCTAGAAATGCTACAAGTATTAATATCAGAGCAAAACCCATCAATATTATGTTTTTCTACGCCCATGCCCGTAAACGTCAAAAATCGCACTGACAACTTTCCTTGTAAGTGACATTTAACAATAACATGCACGTAATGAGAATCTCATAACATACACGTGCGTTTAGATAGAAAAACTTAGATTTCTTTGTTAAATCAAATTGCAATCAAATTTTTATTTACGTAATACTTTATTTGGTTTATTTACATACTTTTAATCAATTGAAAAACTTAAAAGCTCTTAGCATTAGTGAAATACATTTTAGATTAAAAGAGTGATGCCCCTAAATGTCGGCAACACATTTAACAATTTTAAAAAAAGTAATTCATATTTTTGGGATAAGGGAATAAACGTTATCTCATTTATGCTGTCAATTTTGGTAACAAATTATAGTATCCGAACATTTTCTCAACTTTAACTACGAATATGTCTGTTAGTAGTGAAAAAGATGAAATTATGAGCACTCAGAAGAAAATAGATGGGCGTAGAAAAAGTATAGTACGTTACACGAGTTGTAATCCCATTACGCACTCGTGAAATTTACGCACTCGCCGCTGTGCGGCTTCGTGCGTAAACTTTTTCACTTCGTGCGTAATGGGTTACTTACAACTCTTGTTACGTAATATACTATTACAAGAAACAAATTTTACAAATGATAAGACTTATACTCCTAAAAACTTCAACGGCTTTTTTCTTAATAGACAAAATTGTGGACGAGCCAGCGGCGGCGTATCAATTTATGTTAAAAAAGATATAGAATCATGCTTAATTCCACTAGTAACTAATTTAGAAGCAATTGCAGTTCGCATACATGGCATAACCAAATTAAATATATGTAACATATATCTTCCTTCCAGTAAGGATATTAACATTGAGAGCTTAGCCAATCTCATTAATCAAATCCCTCTTCCTAGACTAATTGTCGGAGATTTCAACGGGTATAATGTATTTTGGGGTTGTCCCTACACTGACCCACGTGGTAAAATAATATACGACGCTATTGAACAAAATAACTTATCACTCCTGAACGATGGCCGTCCTACACGCTTCAACAGTTATAATGGTAATTTGTCACAAATTGATTTAAGCTTTTCCGATTTCACCACAGCACTTAACCTTACTTGGAACGTACTTTCAGATCTTCACGGAAGCGACCATTTTCCTATAATTATAACAAACACCCGATGCAAACAGACATCACATCACCCTACTAGTAAATGGAAGTTAAAATCTGCAAATTGGACATTGTATAAAAGCCTTGTAGATAACCTTTTAAATCAAACTAATTTTAACGAAATCGACAATAGTGAATTATTAAATAAATTTATGTCGATTATCACAAAAGCCGCGGATATAACGATAGGAAAATCATCTTCCTCCCACAATGGTCCTACCGTACCATGGTGGAATAATGCAGCTAAAGATGCAATAAAATTGAGTAAACAAGCATTTAATAAGTATAAAAAACACAATACCATACAAAATCAACAAGATTTCAAAAATCTCAGAGCTAGAGCGCGTTACATAATAAAAAGATCTAAGAAAGAGTCTTGGATCAACTTTGTATCTCATATAAACATCTCTACGCCCCCCACAGAAATCTGGAATAGGATTAGACGAATATCTGGAACTTACTCAAATTTTAATATCAACATGCTGACAGAACGAGGACAAGATCTAACGAGTACTCAGGAAATTTCCGATACATTAGCAAACACTTTTGAACAATTTTCCGGTAATGCCAATTATGACAGTAAATTCCTTGAGTTTAAACTCCTCACTGAAAAACTTAATCCCATTCGTATCGATTCCAACAATAATTCTCCCCTTAATACTTCAATTTCGTTGGAAGAGTTTTACGAAGCACTGAAAAAGGTCAAAGATAGTAGCCCCGGTCCAGATAATATTCCATCAGCATTCATAAAGACCCTTTCCAAGCAAGCTTCGATATTCTTATTAAATATCTTCAATTATTACTGGCTTCAACAACAATTCCCCGATACTTGGAAGGAAGCAACAATAGTACCGATCTTAAAACCAAACTGTCCCAAAAATGCTGCTAATTCTTATAGGCCTATCTCCCTTACCTCTTGTGTCTGCAAATTATTAGAAAAAATAGTTAATAACCGACTTATTTGGTTCCTGGAGTCCAACTCCTTACTAAACAGGGAACAAAACGGTTTTAGAAAAGGACGTTCAACAATTGATAATATAATTGACTTAGAATCCGACATTCACGAAGCATTCCTTAACAAGCAAAAAGTTCTAGCCGTATTTTTTGACATCAATCGTGCATACGATACAGCTTGGAAGCATAAAATTTTATCAAAATTAGACGACTGGGGAATAAATGGAAATATGCTTGCGTTTATTAAAAACTATTTATACAAACGATCCTTTCGTGTAAAATTGAACGGACATTTCTCGAATAGCAAAGAACCAGAAAATGGTACTCCTCAAGGTTCAATAATAAGCGTAACACTTTTTTTAATCGCAATGAACGATATTCTGAATAATCTTGATAAGCCACTGAAGGGGAAACTATACGCAGATGATTTAGTTTTATATATTAAGGGTAAAAATATAAACTACATGACGTCGGTCATGCAGCAACATATTCGACAACTTGAAATTTGGTCCGAGTCTACAGGATTCCAATTTTCCACAGAAAAAACGAAATGTATAATTTTTTCCAAAAATTCATTTTTCTTCAACCCTAAACTCAAGTTATACAACAATAATTTGAATTTTGGTGATCATATAAAATATCTAGGTATGATTTGGGATTACAAGCTGACTTGGACAACTCACATTAACGACCTAATTTGTAAAACTCATAAAAGTTCCAATCTGCTCAAAATGTTATCTACTAGGAATTGGGGCGCTGACTCAACGTCTTTAATACGTATATACAGATCACTAATTAGATCACGTCTTGATTACGGATGCGTAGCATACTCGTCAGCGAAAAAAACAGTACTGAATCTTTTAAATCCAGTCCAGAATACTGCGATCAGAATTTGCCTGGGTGCATTTCGATCAAGCCCTTCCGAGAGCCTTCTCAGTGAAGCCTCCGAAATTCCCCTCCACCTCCGACGGATTTACCTTAGTGTCTCTTACGCGATCAATATATCTGCAAATCCCAATCATCCAGTTTATGACAACACCCTCTCCAATCGTTATTCGGCTGATTATAAAAAAAGGAAGAGAACAGATCCACCATTTTATGAAAGAATTAACAGGTCCCTCAGCCTTCTACATATATCTATTCCTTCAACGTTCCCCCAATTCATTCCCTCCCCTCCTCCATGGAAAATAAAATTACCAATATGTGATACATCCTTGAGAAGCTTTGATAAGAACGAAACAAACCATACTCTAATTAGAGGAAAATTCCATGAGAAAATATCTTGTTTACAACAATATACCCATATCTACACAGATGCCTCCAAAACGTATACTGGAGTTGGAGCAGCACTTGTAACTCCAAATGTGATAATCAAATTTAAACTACCATATATAACAAGCATTCTAACTGCAGAACTTTATGCGATATTTCAAGCTCTAGTCCATGCCAATAGAGAAAACTTAAAACATGTGCTCATAATAACTGATTCATTGAACTCAATTGAAAGTTTACGCCAGACATATCCATCAAACCCATTACTGATACTTATTAAACAGGAACTATCCCAGCTGTACAATTCAGGAGCAGTTATACAGTTATTATGGGTGCCTTCACACACAGGAATAGAGGGGAATGAGAAAGCTGATGTAGCAGCCAAAGCTGCAATTCAGAATCCTAGTGCCACCGAAGTCACGAGAGCTGCGACGACAGATATAAAAATATTTATTAAGACATCGGTTAACAACGCTTGGCAACACCAGTGGTCCCAATCTCACAACAAACTTAGAGAAGTGAAGAGAACAGTTAAACCGTGGAGGGCCGTTCCAGAAACCAGGAAAGAACAAGTTATCCTGACCCGTCTTCGAATAGGTCACACCCGATTTTCCCATGAATATTTAATGTCGAAATCCGAACAATCCCGCTGTACAGTGTGTCAATGCCCTTTAACAGTCAAACATGTGTTAATAGACTGTCCAAAGTTTTCACAGCAAAGAGTGACATTTAACATCCCACCTACTATGTACCACTTACTCGGAGAAGAATACAATATGGAAAACTTGGTAGCTTATCTACGTGCTATTCAGTTTCTGCACAAAGTTTAACCATTAATTATTGAAATTGTTTTTTTTTCATACCTACACTCTAGTACTACTTAGTATTTATTGTTCATTTGGTAGCGCTAATAACCTAAAGGGTTGATGCGCTTTATTTTTCTTAAATAAAAAAAAAAAAAAAAAATACCATGACGTAACGGTTTGTGGAAACTCCGAAATAAACAAACACCTATAACCTCCAATAAGATAACTATACTCTGTCAAACTATCTCAGCGAGCTGTTTTGTGTGGTTGGTAAACTGTTATGTCATGGTTTGGAATACAAATCGAGGAATATTGACTGGTTAACTTATAGTTAACCCGGTTAACGTGCTTAAGTTCAAAGAAAAATGGCTATTGAACATTCAGAGTATCGGGAATAATATAACCTTATATTTTATTGCTTCTCGTCTCATTCTCCTTGCTAGTGCCTCGTTTCGTAATTTAGCGTTTCTCGTGGCAGCATTAGTCACTAATGCATGTATCCTGAATATCTAGAATTTCTAATATGTGTTCATGCTCATTGGATTTCTTTTTAAGTTTATTTTTATTGTTTGTATTTTTTCGTAATCCCATACTGTTATTTTGATTTAACGGTATTCAGATGACAATTGAAAAGTTAATGTTAACAACATCCGTCCGTTAAGAAATCACTTGTTCAAATATTTTTTTCAAAACTTTATTCTGCTTACAATAACAATAATTATAATGTAATTCTTGCTTTTACGCCACTCTTCAAAATTTTCATATTCTTTTTTATATCGCTCTTGAGTTATTTTCGGCAGTAAATCAACACTCGCTGCACATGATTCTCCCAGTATTTCTAAAGAAATTTGATTTAGTTACTCAATTCCTTCATCCATGGTCGTTGTTAAACCGAACTCGCGAACACTAAAAACAAGTAGTTTATAATATTGTTCTGATACTGTTCCATGACAACACGATGTTGGGATTTTTCTGTAGAATTACGAGGTAAGTGGTTTGTTCTTTCCTCGGAATCAAAACGTAATCTTTCATCGGGATTACGAAAAGTCTTGAACCACACAAGGCCGATACGCAAATAACGGATTCGGCTTTACCTCGGATTACAATATTCAACCTCATCCATTATTTGCTACATATCGTACTTGTAACGTTAATAACTATAACCTTACGTACTATTATGTGCTTGCATATTATGTTAAATGTTATATATTTTACATCTTGTATCTTTGACTTGTTACAAACATTGTAAAACATGTAATGAACTGGGTGTACAAATTTTCTAAGATTGCAGAGAAGCCAGGATATTAAAAAAATTCACATCGACCGCCCAATCATCAAATGGCCGTGGCAGATGGAGAAAATGATTTAATTCGAGAATTTTAAAATTATTTCGACTATGCAATGGCGAAAACGGAAAGGGAATTGTTGAAAATTAACGTCTTGCTTCGATCGGGCTACTGCGATAAGAAAACATTTCATAGAAACTTATAGGAAGTGAGTTACGAAACGTAAACTGTTAACGCATACATTAATTTTTTGTTATGGAACATTTTTTGCGACACTAATATAGTTCCAAGACGAAAAACGTAACAAGGGTACCTATATGGTCTCTTCGTGGGAAGTAATGTTATTGATTACATTTTATGAAAATAGTAAACTTAGTGGTGCCTAATTTATTCGTCGTTTCAGGAATTTTAAATATAATTTGTGTACTGAACTTACTTAGCGACCCTAAGATTTCTAGACTTACCTTTTACTCATTATACCCTGAGAGATGTGATTGGTGGAGAGGTTTCTTAAAATAGGAGCCAGCACCCGTGTCCTATCAAATCTAATGTTGAAAATACCTGTATCAAAATTTCTATATGATAAGCATTGGCCACACTTTTCCATTAAAAAAAGCAATATACACGGGACGTCGATGCACTGATGCGATAGTGACGGTGAAGCAGTGTCGAACGCGGTTAGTACTTGGATAGGTGACCACTGGGAAAACACCATCGTACAGCCTGCAGCGAAACACTTTAGACTACTAGAGTGAGTAGCATATCACAGCTTGCAGGCATTATAACAATGAGCAAAGGTGTAATGTAGATATACCGTCTTTCGTAAAACGTAAAACCGAGGTCCGGAGACCATGGATGTTGGGCTCGATAAAGATCCCTACCGCTGGGTTCGTCAAAATTTCCGGTTAGAGGTAGTGTGCTCCTGGCGTCGGTGAATAGGCTCAGTCGCAGAAATTAACCGACGTTAAAATAACACAGGAAAAAAATAAAACCAATACACAATAAATAATGTTATTTTATATTTTGTAGGTGAAAGTTATCTGCATTGGAAACCAGAACATGGAGGATACGAACTACACCTCACTAGCATTATTACAGAATGGGTATGTGCAGGTGTGATAACGATTTATCTATGTACGTTTAGAGAAGAATTCCAGCATATGATTATCCATGAGCCTGTTATCGATACGGGAATAGCAAAATTTCAATCGAAACGAGACTCGCATCCCGTTAATATTGTGGATATTCAATAATAAACAAAAAAGTCTAAAATAAATAAAACTATTTCATAATATAATTAATATAATTACACTATTATTTACAACATGATATGTGACATTTAAATTACATTTTGATAATTCTTCTTAGTGCAAATTATAAAATAAATGGTTTTATAAACAGGGTTGTTTATCCCTTTCGCCCATTGCAGTGACACATATATATGTCCCAGCAGAGTTTTCAATAATACTGATTGGTTTAAAAGTTCCCATAATTACATGTAAACTTGTAAAATCAGTAGTTTATGATCCACCTAAAGATATGGCACCTCTGTGCAATCAGCTTAGCGCCATAATAACACACGTGTTTATAAACAAGGTTGTAATGTGCTGTTTTAGTCTGTGCTTTGCAGTGGCGGATTTAGGCTTCCTGTCGCCCTAGTCCCGGTTTGTTGCGCTTCCCTTTTAGTGGAAACTTCTAAAGTTACATTCCAAACAATAACTAGAATTGCTGTTTCTAAACGCTGTAATTTTCGCTGCAATCCTGTAGCTTCAGATCGCGTAGTCGGTTTCTCATTTCTGCTCTCGGCAATGAATTCCAGTGCATAAATTATTCCAGACTACTAATTTTCTAATGCGTAACATGCATCATGTCGAGCAGACCAACGAGTTTAAGAAAGAATATCGTAACTCTCAAATTTGTACACTGCACCGAGAACTCCTATCGGTGTGAGAATAAATTAGTACTTGCAAAGTAGAAAATAGTCGACTGCTTCTGTTGCAGATTTAACTGCAAGTGATTTTACTGAATTGAATGGGCATTGAATTATGAATAATTTATTCTGAAGAAATTTTTTAAATAAAAACTAATCTGAACCAATTTTAAAAATGCCGCCCGTTACCCGGGCCTAGACCTAAATCCATCACTGGTGCTTTGTGAAGCTATTTTAGAACAATAAAAATATTGATTTATTTTTTAAAACACGACACTATTTGTATAGTGTAAACAAAACCTACGTCAATAAAATAACAAGTAAGCTAAACTACAAAAATTTAGGGTACACAGTTAGTACAAAGATTATATTGGCTCACCAATCTGTAGACTGGTGGCTATCCAAGGGTGGTAGGCTGTTTTACCTGGGAAGGGCTCGTTGGATCCAACACTCGCGTACTGATCAGAATAGGTTTTACACCCAACCTTTTCGCTTATAGCGAATCGTGTTTAGGCCGTTCATTACCCCCGATATTGATGAACCCTTTAAAGCGCGTGCAGTAGACGCTTTCTTGCAAAATTAATTGATGTTTCGAAAAGAAACTTTTTTCCAAACCAAAACACTACTTTTTAATTACAAGCTTATTTACAACTCCGACTTTTTCGGAAACCGCTATACTCGCGTAACTTAGGCAACCACTCGCAACCATGATTCTTCGCCAACTGCCTGAGGTTTTTTTGTTCCTCTGCCAGCTTCTTGCGCTTTGCCGGTCGGCTTCTTTCCATTCTGCAGCATGGTACTTTTTGATTGGCTGTAATTACCTCTCGACCAGGTGACTTAGAAGTTTCTTTGCCCTCGGTCTTTGGTTCTTCCGACTCAGCGGAAAAATTCTTTCGACACCAAGTTTCCTGTGTTACTTTTGTAACAATTTGAAATTGCTGTGCTGTCTTTTTATTTTACATATCAATATTTGTTTTATTAGATTTAGAACTTTTATATTAAATAAACTTTGTGTTACATATTAAATGAAATCTGTTATACTTACTTGGTGATGTTCCCTATATATCTACCTTTGGTATTTATTACACTTGTGACAACAGCAATTGGTAAGTAAAATAAATAAATAAATCTAGGTATATAATTTTTAGCGATAACCTCATGTATTTTTTTGTGGAACATTGTCGTCCCAGTCGAAGTTTTGCCTAGTTTGTAAATATCACAGCATTAAAAATGTCAATGTTTATCATAATATTCCATATTATACCACTATTGAAGTATTTAGCATCATTAGCCGAGCAATCGAAGAAATTACCTAGGTCGATCTAAAGCTGAGGTGAATAAGCGACGTCATAGTGGACGACATGGAAGGTAACTAAAAAACAAAAGACAATTCTAAACGTGGGAGAGCCCTTATCAACTCCAATTTAAATTAGAAGGAGATGTGTTAGCTCTAGAAAACAAAAGAAAGAAACTCGCTTGTAATGTACCTATTTGTAAAAATTGTTTTCTCCCATATCATGCTTGAAGTTGTTTGTCTTTTTGGTTAAAATTATGTTTTTCAATAAAAGTTATATTTCTATTAGGCTTTTTTAATACGATTGGTCATATTTATCCCATTATTGATTACTGAATGTTATAATTTTTTTCAACCATACTTTCATTATTGGTATAGTTTCGGCCTATTGTCCAGAATAAATGACCAGAAAACTACTGATGTGGATATAAAATGTTTTCTGCTATAATATATTCTTCTAACTCTTTTTAAAACAGTTAATACACATTAATAAAACTATCACTACAAACCGTTTCGACAAAAAAAAATATATAAAAACCCCATCTTGCGGCGAATAGTACATATTGTGATGCGATCTAGCGGTATGTGTCGAAAGTAGGTATGAGGTAAGAAAGTAAGTAACCAGAAACTATAATTTGTGTGCCGCCATCTACATTTAACTCACTTAATAATGTCAATGTTGCGATGTTTCACTTATAAACTAGATATTTCCTGTGGAAACTCGAGATAGAAAGACGTTAAATATATTGGTGATATTAATGAAATTGAAAAAATTGTGTATTTGATTTGTTTCGAGCTGAAAACATCATTATTCGCTTCTGTCATGGACAAAAATAAGTAATTGCCATACCGGTCCTGACAAACTCACTTGGAATTCTGAAGTGGACAAAAACAGAGCTGGAAGATATACTCAAAGACAACGCTTACCATAATGACCAAACACAAATTTCACCACCCAATATCATCAGTTGTTAGGACCACACTACCAAGGAAAAAGAAAGGGAGGGCTCTACCAGACATAGTTAATTTACATCACAAACAAATATCTAATCTCCAAAAATTCTTGATTGACAAGGCTCAAACATCTAAATGGCATGAGCAGGTCGCGAAAGATAAAAACTATTCCCACTTAAATCATGTTAACCTTGATAAGAAAGTTGATATCGTTACAAACAGGCGGAGTGGGCCCAAAAAGCGCTTCATGGTCGACATTATCACGACCTCAATAAACCTTACATCGACAAGGAAGCATGAAATAAGCGGGTCTTTGATGGAACATTGTTTCCAGAAACAGAAGGATTTATGCTGGCAATTCAAGACCAAGTAATTGATAAAAAAATTACAAATACCTTGTTATAAGAGATGCAAACATCGTGTAGTGCAAAAGGTGTCAACAAACAACAGAGACGATACAACACATTACGGCGGGATGTTCAACCGTCGCTACGCAGGCATAATCAACTTTGCAACATCATCCATCAGATGCTATTCAACAAATTTGGATTGGTTAACACCTACACGCCTTATCACAAGTACTATACACAATCAGTTTTAAAGAATGCTAATTTTAGACTACACTACGATAGGTCGATTATCACCGATAGACGGATGACGAATAAACCGTCTGATACTCACGTGGGTTGATATTTATAAGTTACGAACTATACGGTACTAATTCCCAAAACTCTACAAGAGAGCATCACCAAACTAGGTCTTCACAAAAACACATACATCGATCTGCAGAATGCTGCAATTTTAAATACTTGTCACACTGTCCGTAGATTTCTAAATATGTAAGTGCTGAGCCTAATCCCATTTGCGTTTACACACGCTCGGGATGTATGTATTTCATGTATTGTATGTATAGTGGGGTGACATTCACTGAGACCTAAAAGATCTATTGTGTCCCCTTACTTCTACTTAGTTCCTGAGGAAAGTCTCAAAGACTAGTAGCACCTTTAGTCCCATTTACCGGAGGAATTTTAGGATATCTACAGACTTTAACTTGGGTAAATATCCTTCTTCTATCCAGTAATATCCTAGGTGATGTGCCCTAGGATTCTGAATTGCTGTGCAATTCGCAAGTATGTGGATGGAGGTTTCTTCTTTTATTCCACAGAATCCACTTCTTCTCCCTCCACTATTTTGATCTTTTTCTGGTGCCCATTCAGGAGACAATGTCTCGTTAGGATCTCTGTTAAAACTCTTAGTGCAGTTTTAGTTTGACTTATGCATTCATTTGATCATAATAGGTTGTAGTCACCCAGAAGAATCTTTGATTATCTGAACCCTACTAGATCTTTCCAATAGTTAAATATTCTCTTTTTTTGGCCTTACCCATTCTTCCAATATTATATTAGAGCTGATACCGCAAAAGGGTTCCGGCACCCAAGAGTGTTTGAGTACCTCTCTTTGCTAGTTTATCTGCTATTTCATTCTCTTCTATTCCAATGTGTCCTGGAATCCAGAGTAAGGTGACTATATTGTTCTCCCCTGGTTTAGTGAGTTTGCCTAGACATTCCCACACCATTTTGGAACTGATTACACAAGAGCTCAGTGATTTAATGGCTACTTGACTATCCGACACTATGATATTGCCTTCTACATCCTTTATCAATATTGAACTAGACCCACTTTCTTATGGCGTCAATTTCCGCTTGAAAGATACTTGGAGTTTTTCCCAGTCTTTCAGAGTGTTGGTTCCTGGTCCGTACACTCTTATCCCAGTTCCTTCTATTGCTTTGGAGCCGTCTGTGTACCAATGAATGGCATAATTTCCAAATCTAGTTATGGTATTTGGATCCCATTCCTCTTCGTTTCTAAATTCAGTAACAGATCGGGATAGGAGAGCATTACCAGCAAAAGCTGAGCAAGTGTATACTTAAGATAATGATAATAATAATAAAAAAATCAGTTAGCACATTGCTATGTGGCATAACAATTATGCATCTGCTGTTAAAACTAACCCAGCAGCAACTCCAAAACCGATAAAAAACTATTAGATGTACCAGAAGCTTTGAAGAATGTGTTACGAAGTAACATGTACATATTATTATACAAGATATAATTTATAATAATTCCTCAATTTCACATTAATCAATATAAATATAATATCCAAAACGTATTCTATTAATTTCATTTAATTACTAGGCCACTCGGTATAGTTAACATCAATACGTTAAATTGAACTAGTCATTTTTACAATACGTTACCACTGAAAACTTGCGTTAAGCCACTACGAGCGAAGAATCTAAATTTTGCTATCGTGTTAAACGAAACGATTGCTAGTCCCTACAACCAGTAGAGAAATATTTTAATAACAAAGAGTTTAATTGCTGTAAGCAGATCTTTTAAATATTTCTTTAAAATTCTATAATTTTGGATTTTTTGGCTTATACAGGGTGTACCAACCTTACGACAAACTTCGATATATGGGTTATTTTAAGAGATATCAAAAAATGTTATCAACGAAAATAGTAGGTGTCTTTAAGGTCCATATTTTGAAATTATATCGAACTATACAGAGTGCTGCATAACGCCGTTACAAACCAAACATATGATTTTTTAAATGGGAACCCCTGTATATTATACCGAATTCGGATTGCTCTCATTTGTTTGAAGCTTTTGATATAGGGTTTTGCTACGTTATACAGAGTCCTTCAAAAGATATGGGCACGTTTATGTGAAAATCGTAGGTAAATCAACGCTCTGCAGCTTATTGTTTGTTGAAGAAAAAAAATTTATTTTGCCTGGCAGAGTTTCGTAATATGATGCAATATTTCCCTGTAATATTGAATTTTGATTATTTTCTTTTTTGTATCCAGGGTGGAAGGAAACTCGAACCTGTCATTTTCTTTCTTCTTTTAACTGGAACACCCTGTATTTTATAGCAAAAATGAAATCTTCGATTATGTTACTTCAATTTTTGTGAAGCATTCCCTATACCCAAAGTTTATAAAAACGGAGTTATTTTGTAATACTTATTGTAAACTATAATTATTAACCTATTGTGTGAAAGCAATATAAACGTTGAATGTAACAAAGAATCCTAATTAATAAATTTTCATAAATTATTTATTTTAAGCAGAACAAGTCGCCAAAAGTATGATCCTAACCGTGATATTAAACTAAATGTTCAGTGTTCACCGTTAACATCAATGCAATGCTGTAAACCATTACATATTTTCTCAGTAAGCGTTGACAAAATTTGACATAAACGTCAGTCGTTATTTTTCCCCTTCATTTCATAGTTTTCTCAAATGAAGTAACAATTATTGAGGATGAATAGTGTACATTTTTCTACTCAAGAAATGGTAGACATGATTTGGGTATTGGGTGAATGTAACAAAAATTTTTAGCTTACATCTAAAGTTTATCTTCAAAGATTTCCAGACCGGAAAGCACCCAACAAAAGAGCATTGATCGTTTCAATCGCACTGGTGAATTGAAATACGAAAAAAAAAGACGTAGCAAAAATAGTCTTAACTGAGGAAAATGAAATTAAAATACTCCTAAGTATTGTAGAGGATCCGCATAAAAGTGTGAGAAATATTTCAAAATATCAAGACATGAGTCATGGCACGGTTCAAAGAATCCTAAAAAAACATAAAATGCATCCCTATCATATCCAACTCCATCAAGAGTTACTTGATCGATATTTTGAAAAAAGAGTAACGTTTTGTGAATGGGCACAATTTAAAATCAATCGCCAGAGACATTTTTTTGATTTTGTGCTTTTTGCAGATGAGGTGACTTTTCATAAAAATGTATGTGTAAATCGACATAATTTTCATTATTATGCAGCTTCTAATCCAAATGTCGTCTCAACTCGTAATAGCTAATGGAGGTGGTCATTAAATGTTTGGGGTGGAATTGTAGGTGATCATGTGATAGAACCGTATTTCTTTGATGAAAGAGTAACTGGAGCGGTTTATTTAAACTTTGTTCAGAATCATCTGCCAGTTTTATTAGAAGAAGTTCCACTTAATATTCGAGACAAATGTGGTATTTGCATGATGGTGCGCCTGTTCATAATATTGCGTCTATACGAGATCATCTCAATACCGAATTCCAAAACAGATGGATCGGAAGAAGGGGCCCAACTGATTGGCCAGCTCGGTCTCGATTTAACAAAAATGGATTTATTTTTTTGGGGTTTTATAAAAAGTGAGGTTTATAAAACTCCCCGGACTACTAGAGAGGACATAAAAAGGAGAATCAGAGCGGCATTTCGATCTGTTAACGTTGATATGCTGAGAAATGTTAGCAATCATTTGAACTAAGACTGCAGCACTGCATTGATGTTAACGGTGAACACTTTGAACATTTAGTTTGATATTACGTTTATAATTATACTTCTGGTGACTTGTTGCGCTTAGGATAAATTGTTTATTAAAATTTATTATTATTTAAGATTTTTTGTTACATTCAACGTTTATTCCTTCCACATAATAGGTCAATAATTATAGTTTAAAATAAATATTACAAAATAACTCCGTTTTTACAAACTTTGGGTATAGGGAATGCTTCACAAAAATTGAAGTAACATAATCGAAGATTCCATTTTTGCTATAAAATACAGGGTGTTCCATTTAAAAGGAGACAGAAAATGACAGGTTCGAGTTTCCTTCCACCCTGTATACAAAAAAGAAAATAATCAAAATTCAATATTACAAGGAAATATTGCATCATATTACGAAACTCTGTCAGGCAAAATAATTTTTTTTTCTTCAACGTACAATAAGCGCGTTGATTTACCTACGATTTTCACATAAACGTGCCCATATCTTTTTAAGGACTCTGTATAACGTAGCAAAACCTCATATCAAAAGCTCCAAAAAAATGTGAGCAATCCGAATTCGGTATAATATACAGGGGTTCCCATTTAAAAAATCATATGTTTGGTTTGTAACGGCGTTATGCAGCACTCTGTATAGTTCGATATAATTTCAAAATATGGACCTTGAAGACATCTACTATTTTTATTGATAACATTTTTTGATATCTATTAAAATAACCCATATATCGAAGTTTGTCGTAATGTTGGTACACCCTGTATAATTTTGTATACGTTTATACGGATGTAACTGGCAATAAGGCTTACTGTGCGAGAGGTCAGTATTTTTGGATTTTAGCTTCAAGTTTATCACAATACATTTTCCTTTCTTCAGGCGTTTTTGTTTCCCCTTTATATGGGTTTTTATATGGTTAAATTAATAAATGGGTTTGGATCGATTGAACCTACTATTAGAATAGCCGATGAATATTAATCTGGAGCAAAAATAACAGGTGTTTCCAGTACAACTCAAGGGTGCTTCCTTACCATCTTCATTGGCTCCATAGCAACACAACGATAAGTACCCCAGTGTGGGAATTTTCCGTATTATAATACTTGGAACATTATATTATATAACTTTCGGATTTTTTCAAAACCTTTCGCAACACTCATTTCTTAATTATCTTTTTCTTAATTCCTAAAATTAAATAACTAATAATTTATTTGTGTGCTGGATACTTGGGGAGAGGTAGTTATTTTATTTTTTGGGTGTTGTTATCTCCACCAAGCATCCATAATCTCTTGTAAGAGCTAGGAACAGATTACATTTTTATATACTTCGGTTATTAAGTAATATAGTACTATTCTATCATGTTGCGTTTTCATGTTCTATGCTTTTCCTACGTAATAACTGTTTTTCTACGCCCATGTCTGTAAACGTCAAAAATCGCACTGACAACATTCCTCGTAAGTGACATTTAACAATAACATGCACGTAATGAAAATCTCATAACATACATGTGCGTTTAGATAGAAAAACTTAGATTTCTTTGTTGAATCAAATTGAAATCAAATTTTTATTTACGTACTACTTTATTTGGTTTATTTACATACTTTTAATCAATTGAAAAACATAAAAGCTCTTAGCATTAGTGAAATACATTTTAGATTAAAAGAGTGACGCCCCTAAATGTCGGCAACACATTTTACAATTTCAAAAAAAATAATTCGGTGTTTCTTGATATGGGAAAAAACGTCATCTCATTTATGCTGTCAATTTTGGTACGAAATTATAGTATCCGAACATTTTCTCAACTTTACCTATGAATATGACTGTTAGTAATGAAAAATATGAAATTATGAGCACTCAGAAGAAAATAGATGGGCGTAGAAAAAGTATAGTACGTTACACGAGTTGTAATCCCATTACGCACTCGTGAAATTTACGCACTCGCCTCTGCGCGGCTTCGTGCGTAATGGGTTACTTACAACTCTTGTTACGTAATATACTATTAACGTGCAGCACGCAAAACAGTTCAGGTTTTTATATATTTCTTCATTATTTGTTGGTATTTGATAGCTGTATCTTTATTTCTTCATTTATGTTCTTATTTATTTATGACTTTATTTCTTTGTTGTTATTTTTCCAGATTTTGGACTGCCCTGTTTTATTTTTGCCTCCAATAGGTAGTGATCGCTGTAGATTTCAACTCCTCATTTTACTCTTACATCTAATATCTAATGTATGTTTTATTTCTTCTTTTTGTATTAATATATAGTCGATAATTGATTTTCCTCCTCTGGTTGTACTCTGGTGTATTTATGAATATCTTTATGTTGGTAGAAAGTATTACAGATTATTAGATTTTGTAGTTGGCAGAATTCTAAAAGTCTTTTCCCGCTATTATTTCGTGTTTCTTCTTCGTGATTTCGTATTGTAGTTTCATAATCGTTATCTTGTTCACTCACCTTATTGTTAAAATCTCCTGCAATATATATGGTTCCTTTGGCTTCTTCTGCAGCTCTTGTTACTTCTTCCCAGAAATATTCTTTATCCTCTACTTTTGCACTTTCAACTAGTCCATGACTGGTATGATTGTTCTGATTTTTCCCTTTTTATCTCGCAACTCAACTGATAGGATTCTTTCAGACAGAACACGTTATACTTCTCAAAACGCACCCATTTTTTAATTACATAACTTAATGATATAAACATAGTATTTATAGGGGACATTACTTAACAGTCCTAGGTGGACATCACTAGTATAGTATATTATTAACACAGATTAGAACTTAGAAATATTAACTGACAATTTATTAAAAATATATGAACAAGTAAATTTAAATCCCTTAACTTTTTCAATCAAAAAAATGTATTATAATTCTTAAATTCAGATGACCTAAAACAAAACAGCTGACAATTAATCATGGCAAATGAAAAAAAAATAATAATTAGATTTAAAAAATTTATTGTACAAAACAAGTTTTCAACAAAACAAATAGTATTAGTAGAATACGTAATATTATAGCAAATCTCGTTATAAATAAATATTTTTCCTGATAATACGTATCTTTGCCATTTTAAATAAGGGTAAAGTTAATCACAGCGCGGCAGACACACCTTAGCACTCTACTAACTCTACTATTCCAATTCACAAGAGAGTGTTCGGCCATTTAAAAAACGTGAAAAGTATAAAAATAGTTTTTTTCTACGAACGTCAAATACGATTAGGTATATGCTTTCTTTGCAATTCTGATCTACAAAATAGTTATAAAAGAAAATTTCAAATGACAGAATCATAATTTATGTACTTATATTCTACACGTAACTAAAATATTTAGAAGTAAACAATAAAATACATCAACAAACTTATTCTAAGTAATGAAAGCCAAATAATATAAAACAGATTATTTTAATTTTAATAACACTTTACAGCCGTTTGCTCCGACATTTTTTTAAAGGACCGCAAGGCTAAGTTTTCCTTTAAATTACCGTTAACATCTTTTGGGTTTGCGCCAACTTTAAGAGACTCTTAAAACGTCCATTAAAGCAGTATTAACTAAGTGACCAAGTTTCTCCCCTTAAACTGATTTAAATGTTCTTTAATCTCAAATATTCGACATATTGTTAGGCCCAATTATTTCGAAGAAATGCCCCAAATAGACTTTTTTAGACGATTCAGATTTACTGAATCTACGGTCACGACACTTCTAAGAGACATTGAGCATCAGCTGGAGTATCCAGATGACAAGTAAGTGATTAGATATTGACATAGAATAGCAGTAAAAATGGTTTTGTCCTGATATTGTAAAACTAAAAAATATATTATAAGTACTAGGTACTTTTCTCCAACAATTTTATTTTAGAAATAACAGCCTCTCACCGATGAACCAACTGCTTTTAACACTAAGGTTTTATGCCAGCAGTGGACATATCATTCAGACTGCAGACTTTATGAATGTTCATGTCTCTACAGCGAGTAGAGTGATAGCCTACGTGTCCCGAATTATTGCATATTTACGCCCTAGAGTGGTAATTATGCAGCGAGTGAGGTCCCAAAACGAGTTTTTTTATTATACCTAGCTAGATTTCCGAAAGTTCTGGCCTTGATTGATTGCACACATGTGAAGATTGATTCTCCACGTAAGTGTTTGAAAAATTGGAAACTAAAAATGAATTGACTAGAGGTGTTAATGAAATAATATATAAATTTTTCTTTTTCCATAAATTTCTGTTGAGATTTTATTTTCATTGTTATCTTAGGTGGAGCAAATGCTAAAATTTATAGAAACCGGAAGTCTTTCTTCTCATTGAATGTACAGTGTCCAACAAATGCCAATTCAAAATTTCTGGATGTTGTTGCTCGCTGGCCTGGGTCAACACACGATGCCACAATTTTTGCTAATTCGTCCATACGAGCAAGATTAGACAAGAAAAATTGAAATTACACGATATTTTAAGGTTAAGAGTAGAAGATTAAAAATAGTGTTCCAACATAAAAACACCAAAATCACTGGGTCATTACGACGTTGTCATATTGCTGAGTGTACCTAAAGAGCCATTTAGTTAAAACTCCGAAATAATGTGTTGTTGCAACTGATTAAAAATTAATGGTCCCTTAAAATGTATAGGTCCTTTAGTTAATGGCACTTTATAAATACGTCAGTGCAAATGGGCATTAGCCATGTTAACTGAACAAAAAATGAAAAAATAATGAAATATGCATTTTACAACAAATATATAAAAGTACATTTATTTTTAGTTGTTAAAATTGTAATATATATTTTCTTGAATTCATATTTTCACTAAACAATGTGGAAGACTAAAAATATAGTATGTATATGAAATAGAGAACATACAGGGAAACTTAGATAATGTAATAGTGCCAATGTTTCTGACAAAATAATAAATACACACCTTTTGGCAATACTGAAAGAAAATAATTTTTCCCATTATAAGTGGAGGAGACATTCAAGATTGTAGTAAAATATGAACGCCTGATGTCACCTAAAGAAAATCAACGCTATTTCATGCTATTGTTAAGGAAAAGAAAATGGAATATATATAGGTATACCTAAGTTGGACCAACTTTGATAATTATTTGAAGATATTGCGTTAATAATAATCGCAGTCTTCAAAAAATAATTGTATATTCGTTTTATTATCGAAAGATCTTTTAAAATGATGCTAGAGCCATAATGGAATATGAAATTTAAAACACAATATAACTAACTTATGCGCACTTGTATTGGGAATTCACGTATACTTTTCTTTATAATCTAAAGTTGAAGGTTTATTCCCAATTTTTTTTATAATTCGAAACACAGCTTTATTTACAAAGAGAAGACCAGCTTTAATTTTTCAAAAAATTGTGATTTTCCCCAGGTCTTAAATTTCATATAAATTACTACCTACAGGTAATATGTTAGTAATATTTTAGAATTTAAGGAAGGCAAAAAAAGTATGATCAATAAAAATAAAAGAAGTACCACTATCTTCAAAATGAAGAACTGGAAAGCACTTGGTAAGAATACTAGAATATAAAAAGTAAGGACCTACACTTTTTATCCACGTACAAATAAAATTATTCAAATTATTTTCATTGCGGATAATAGTTAAAAGTACTTTTATTACTCGCACTCTATTGAACGGGTTTTACATCCAAGTCTGGGTCTACACTATGCTATCCCGAAGTTGACACTTTGGGTGTGTACTTTCGGCAATTTGACAACACTAGCTACGTTCGGTATTTGCATCTCAGAAGCGACGGATTTTTGGTCACGTGATCACAGATTAATCTGAGAAAATAAGATAACAATAATATTTAAATAAGAAATGAATTCCCTTGAAACTAATTTCAATAAATCATTAGAACGTTGAAATATTACATAAATATATTCACACCTTTAAAACCCAACATTACATGCTATTAACGAACGGCCCGATCAACCATAGATATAACCAAACTTCTAACACAATATATCGTTGATTTTTGCCAAAGACGTGGAGAATGGACAAATAAAAATTAACTGATTGTATAAAAAACACAAAACATTATCAAGAAAAACACTACGAGATATTTATCTAGTAACTACAACATAACATCAAAACATCACGGATACAAAGATTCATGGAGGCTATACACACAGATTAATCTTTCTCATCGGTCAAAATATTCCGAGCACATTTACGTCGGACTGATCTGAGCGGAATTAACGAACAATTAAGATTTACCTCCCCTGGACGCAAATAACGAACGCAGCTACTTTGTTTACAATTTATTTAAATATTTCGCATACATGCGTAGACTACGTAAGCACGCAGTATGCTTCCGAAAATACCTACTTCTACATGCCGGTCCCGAGCGCTAAACCGGTTCGCACATAGACGACGAAAATCTGCACAATGTGTACGTAACAACTGTTTTGTCGAAAATATGCAACCGAAATACGCATCGCGGAATATTCATAGGTTTATATAAAGCAGAACTGATCTGGTGCTACACGAAATTAGAATGATACAGATTTGTTCTTATTGTTTAGCCTTTCAAAACATATACAAATATCTATTCAAGAAAAACAGAAAACCGACCTATATTTTTAACAAGAATTTATAAAGGGATTTCCACAATAAATCAATAAATATACCCCAACATCAAAAAAAAAATTATAAAAAAGGATGCCCATTGAAGATAAATAGAAAATAATAATAGAACGCCAATACCTACATGATTAATATTGTATTGAATACCGAGAAAAACAACGAGAAGCATTCTTAATGTAACAATATGCCGTATTGATAGACGCTGTCAGAATAACAAACTATGCTAGAACTAGGAAAATTTACTAGCGGCTAATAAGTAATCGCGTGAAGATATGAGAAATAGAAAACCTTTATTCATCCTACTGTAGGCAGACGTCATGATTCAGCGCAGGATATAGTGAAACTGAGATTGGAATTCTATATATCGTTTAGAATAAAAACATCATTAAAAAGACTGCTCCAATACTGAAAGAAAACCCAGTTCCTATTTAGGAAATGGAAAAATATTCTCAGAATGGTCTTAGCTAGTTCCAAATCAAAGGACAATTGCATTTTCGACAGTCGTTGACCTAGTAGTATTGTTGAAAAAAAATCCGATAGGAGATTAAGTTTCTGTAAGTACTTCTCGCTGGAATATTGAAAATATAAGCTCAAGCTTCTGTGGACATAACAAATGACAGATTAATAGAAGAAGATTTCTACATTTTTTATTTAAATTTTATTTACTTAGTATATAATATACGAAACCTCAGCAATATTTTAGGTTGAAGTAAGTAAGTAAGGTTAAAACAAAATATTGATTGGTTTTTTGTCCTAGTAGGTACTTGAATGAACCTCCATTTTTTCTAAAGTCTCAGGTTCAGGATCCTTCTCAGGTTGCTACTATAAAAGCGCTATGAAATCTTGCCTGTCGTTTGGTCTGGAATTTATGTTATATATTGTTTGGTCATTAAACCCCATACGTTTTCCAGAATATGTATTCAAGTCAGGAATTCTTGAGAGCCACAACACAGTTTCTATGTTGTACTCAACAAACCACTCTCTTATTATAGTTGCATTATCGACAGAATATGGAATATGAAATCAAGATCGGGAAAATGTACTAAGTGACATAATATTTTCAAAAATATTTCTATAAGAAACCATAGTACACTTCTCGTCTATGATCCAATACATTACAAGACGTCGATGGCTCTACCCAAACCTTTTTGACCTATCAGAATGACTAATGTATTGTTCATAATATCTTGTGAGGTCTGTGCAGTCTGTTATGACAATTGTAGGAAGATTGGGTGATTTATTCATCGATAAATATTACGTCTCAGTTCTCTCGTAAAATATTATTCAGGGCAAAAATCTCTCTAATAAAACATGTTCGGACTGCGACCGTGGGGTCGGTGCAGTCTGTTATGACAATTGTAGGAAGATTGGGTGATTTATTCATCTACAAATAACACGTCTCAGTTCTCTCGTAAAATATTATTCAGGGCAAAAATCTCTCTCATAAAACATGTTCCGGACTGCGACCAAGTTTTTTATGGTTAGTTTTTCAGTGCTACCTAGAAGGGTTGTGATACAAATATTCTATTATAGCGTTGTTTTCTGCTTGCGGCGTAATTTTTCTTCGTCTGAATATCTTTTTTTCAATCGGTTTCATATCTTCTGTTTGATTTTTTGTACTGTCATTTCATCTACATTCATTATACAGGGTGATTCATTAAGAATGTCCAATCTCTGAACTGTAGATTCTAGACCTCAAAATATGATGATTTTGCTCAACATGCCTTATGCAAATATTGCTAGTTTCCGAGATACGGGGTGTTCAAAGTTTAAATTTAAATTTTGAATTTCGCAATAATTTTTTATGTTTTCACAATTTCTCTTTGAAAATTGGCAATTTCACGTTTTTTGGCATGAGGAATCATAATTTACACTCTAATTTAACATTGCTAATAGAGGGCGCTAGTTACACTTGTTTGTGTTAATTAAATCAAAGTAAACTTTTTTTGGGCTAAACTTACAACTAAAATAATAAAAAAATATTAAAAAGCGTTCATTTCTACAAAAAAAAGTTACTCTTCTTTGATTCGTGTAACTCAATCGGTTATCGAGTTATTTGCTTCTAAAAAAATCAATAAATTTTAATTTTTTCATAAAAAAATTTTATTATTCCTTAAATATGTAACAATAACAAATTTGTAAACAAAAATAAAAAACTTCAAAGCAAATGCTCAAAATGCCGACCATTTACTTCAATACACTTTATGATCCGACCAATCCATCGATGCGGAAACTGTTCGTTTAAGTATTGACGAACTTGTAAAGAATAATGTGGTGATGCTCCGTCGTGCAAAACCACATATTTTGTCTTACAGCGAGAGGTATATCCTCTAGTAATTCGTGTAAATGTTCTTGAATAAAATCTAAATAAAGAGGTCCATTTAAATTGGTTGGCAGTTCAAAAGGACCTATTAAATACCCACATATTACACCACCACCAAGAGACCCTGATTTCAATCGTTTGGATTTTTCAATTTGGTCGCAAATGAAGGCATTAGTTTACAAAGAAAAAATTACTTCTCTTCCAAACTGCGACGGAAAATAGAAGAAGCCGCGGATGTAATTAAAAATAATAGACAAGGATTATTTGATATTGAGAGATCTTTACGAAAGCGGATCATAAAGTGTATTGAAGTAAATGGTGGGCATTTTGAGCATTTGCTTTGAAGTTTTTTATTTTTGTTTACAAATTTGTTATTGTTACGTATTTAAGGAATAATAAAAATTTTTTATGAAAAAATTAAAATTTATTGAACTTTTTAGAAGCAAATAACTCGATAACCGATTGAGTTACACGAATCAAAGAAGAGTAACTTTTTTATGTAGAATTTAACGCGTTTTAATATTTTTTTATTATTTTAGTTGTAAGTTTAGCCCAAAAAAAGTTTACTTTGATTTAATTGACACAAACAAGTGTAACTAGCGCCCTCTATTAGCAATGTTAAATTAGAGTGTAAATTACGATTCCTCATGCCAAAAAACGTAAAATTGCCAATTTTCAAAGAGAAATTGTGAAAATATAAGAAATTATTGCGAAAATGAAAATTTAAATTTAAACTTAGAACACCCCGTATCTCGGAAACTAGCAATATTTGCAAAAGGCATGTTGAGCAGAATCATCATATTTTGAGGTCTAGAATCTACAGTTCAGAGATTGGACATTCTTAATGAATCACCCTGTATATGTGCGAAGTCTCTTAGACTCGAACCATCTTGAAAAACGTGGTTATTTGAGCCTTTTGAAAAATATTGTTATAGTAAAATTGGAATGGTATATTCTTATTTCCTAAATTTTCAAATTCATAATTTGAAATTGTCAGTGATATTTTGAATATTTCGAAAGACCGGTTTAAAGTAAGCGACTTTTTTAAGAAGAGAACTAGCTGTACCTAAGAAATTTGATATCGGTGACTGACTCTTACTTCAATACTTCGTAAACTATAACATATTTGAATGGAATGCAATTGGGGAATATAGCTAATTATATTACGCCCTCTTGTCCACTAAAAATGTAGATTTCTAGCTTTATCCTCAACGAAGTTACAAGGAGGTCAAAAATGTCCCGAATGGCTTCGAGAAAAAAACGGTATACAGGGTGTCCCAGAATTTTTTAGACAGGCTATAACTCCAAAACAGCTGAAGATAACTTCATAAAATTTGGTATCCAGCAATTGGACGGATTTTACAATATTGCGAATCCCTCATGACGTCAGCGAAATCATCACCGTAGTTATGACGTCATGACATATTAAAATATCAAATGCAAAGGTGGTCGTGTGATTGCTCATATTAAAGGTCTTTTTATTCTAAATTCAACCATGTAATACACTTAGTATGTTAAAATTTATTAGTTGTGTATTTTCGATCAAAAAGAGTTTAACAAAATAAAAATAAAAATTTTTAATAAACAAATTTAATCACATAAAATTCAAGGCAATAATACCATTATTCTACAATTAATTTCAACACAAGCCTCAAACCTTATTAGTTCACACGTACATGCCACTTTTATCATTTCTGTTTTAATAGCTCTGGATCGGTAATGCAGGACATGTCTATGGCCAGCGCGATCACCAGACCTACCACCCCTCGATTTTTTTTATTTGGGGTTATTTAAAAGATATTGTATACTCAAATCCACCACGCGATGTTGATGATTTAAAAAATAAAATAAAAGAAGCATGTGGAGCTGTTACTCCGGAAATGATAAGAGCGGCATTTACGCGTGAACTATTGAGAAGGTTTGAGGCTTGTGTTGAAGCGGAAGGGGGGCATTTTGAGCACATTATTGAAAATTAATTGTAGAATAATGGTATTATTGCCTTGATTTTCATGTGATTAAATTTGTTTATTAGATTTTTTTATTTATTTTGTTAAACTCCTTTTGATCGAAAATACACAACTAATGAATTTTAACAAACTAAGTGTATTACATGGTTGAATTCAGAATAAAAAGACCTTTAATATGAGTAGTCACACGACCACCTTTGCATTTGATATTTTATAATGTCATGACGTCATAACTACGGTGATCATTTCGCTGACGTCATGAGGGATTCGCAATATTGTAAAATCCGTCCAATTGCTGCATACCAAATTTTATGGAGTTATCTTCAGCCGTTTCAGAGTTATAGCCTGTCTAAAAAATTCTGGGACACCCTGTATACTGCCGGAAGACACGAATGGTAAAAATACTTTACAATATAATATTTGTCAACTTGTATAGTTTTATGAATTGGAATAGCATATATTTTTCATTTAACCTCAAATACACACAGATAGGACCTTTTTTTTCATTACTATTTTTGGTACACAAGCTCGACATTAAGTGCTTTTTTCGTCGTCCTTTACAAAAATGACATTTTACGTACTAATTTCCGGATGAAAATAATCTATTTTTAACGTCAAGTACTTTTCGTCCGCTGTGGTTTAGATATTTACGAAGTGTCGTAAAGATTCATATTACGATATGAGATGGAACATGTGTCAAACGAGCCTTTCGGCAGAGTTTGATAACCCATTGATTATCGTAATATGAATTTACGATACAAATATTGTACAATATTTTACCTACCATTAATAATTCTAAATATCCACTCAAAGATAGTTAACAATCTTCGTCTACTATAGAAACATGCAGCAAATAATCTTGTAAGGCTTTGGTTACCATGGTTTTTATTGTTGTTATCATACGAATTGTCAGAATAAAACGCGTCAATCAGTGAGTTACTTCATCATGAATGCTATCGACATTAGTTCAGATTTTGAAAGTATCGTTTCAGATATAGAACAATTAGCAAATGCTGCAATACAAACATTAAAGGCGGAATTATAAACTCTACGTTCGCGTTCAGTTCGCAGTTGGCGACGTTCGCGTCGTTTCCATTCTGCAGTTCAGTGCAGTTGGTAAATTTTTGCGTTTATAAACCTCACAACTTTCAGTTGGCAGCTAGCGGTTTCATTGGTTGAAAATTATTTTGACAATTTTGATAGATCTCAGCTGATTTTATTTATATTTTGTTTTGTAAAAAATAAAGATGGATGAAAATTTTTATTTGATTTTAAATGTATTTGCACACACCAAAACAAACAAATACTTCAACCAAAGCCAAGCCAAAAAAAAATGGAATACTGAAGAGTACAGTAAACAGTTGACAAATGACGTTTCTCACGTGGTGCATAACTTTCGTTTTGATTGGTTTACTGGGAACTTAAATCTTGGCCATCTCGAACGCGGACGCAGCGAAACGGGCGTAATGAAATGAATGAAAATGAAAATTAATTTTTTATTTGGTTTTAAAAAGTCCAAATTTAACATTATGTCAATTTCAATAAATTCATCATAAACTCTAATCTAGTATCGTAATGAAGTAACAGAGTCCCAATGAAGTTCCAGTGTCGTAATGAACCACATTACGAAACTCATATCAGTACCTTTATGATTGACATTACATAGTAGGTAAACTATTATACGGCACGGTGCGAGAATGGTTGTGACAATAACTGTCATTTGCTGTTGTCAAATTACTTAATTATTTACGAAATCCGCTAGATTTTACGTGTGAATAAGACCGTGGTGTGAATATTAGTGTTATTATCAAGTATGGATAGTGATAGATAAAACTTATCTTTTTCACAGCGGTCGAAAAGAATATGCGGACGAAAAATACCTGCCTTCGAAAATAGTCGATTTTTCTTTCGGAAATTAGTAATTTTTTGTAAAGATCGACAAAAAAATGTAATATGCACCTCGGCGAATAACTGTCAATTGTTACGTCTATTTGCTAGTCTCGACTATAATAAACAGTTTTTCGCCCTTAATACATCGTAATAACTATTTTGTAACTTTTTCAAATAAAAGACATGATAGATCAACAGATTTGTTCCAAATCGTTTTGTAAAATTACACAACTACACTGCTACTGAATCTATGGAATTTTCCGAACTATTGGTTGGAGGCGTTTCTAAAGTAGCTATCCTTTGTTGCAGATTGTGAACCTAAAAAAACATAAAAAAAACAAACACATAATTAATATACTATAATAATAAGTTGAAGACGGAAAATCGTCAACTATTGGTCCAGGCCGGTCAGTCATTTTTAAATTTTAAATAAATCACGCCAACTTCACTGTTTGTATCTTAAGCCGCTAACGAATTCATATCTAGAATAAAGCTCATCGAGAAAGGAATGTGAGTCATCTGCATGATAATGCTAGACAAAAAGATTTGTAATATTCACATTTGATACAGTCATTAAAGTTGAAAATCATATGAGGCTCATCTTATTTTCGTGTTCAAAAGAGACATATTCCTGACTATCTCTTTTTGTTTTTATGGGTCAAAACTACCCCTTAGCGTTGAGTGAAAAATTGTATTCGCTCAACGCCTTTAGTGAAAAAAATTAAGTTCCAATTATTTTATTAATAAAATTTTGTTCCAGCATAAAGAGCCCATAATAGGTGCGTTCTTTTTGACTGAGATCTCATCGGTAATGTGCGCGTTCTTTTTTATTTACTCACTTCTAAGTGAGCTCAGATTTTTCCTCCTCCTTCACCGATGTGCTATGCAGGGGTATCAGTTTGACTTGAGTGGGAAATAAAATGGAGGGGATGAAGAAATATTTAATTGGTTTTGGGTTATAAGCAACACAATACATAATCTAATTGTCTTTGGTTTTGAGTGAATGTTATCTATAAGTATGTATGTGATTTTGGAAAGAATAAATTCATTAGATGCTGACACAAATCTGTCTTATATTTTAAATATTTTTTTGAATCTTGTTGCGCTGGCAGATCACGCGTTTTAATTGAGTGTGTCATTCTTTTTGGTGCTTAGATTCATATATTGGAAGAATGAAAAATAATGTTTTTCAAAAGCTTGGAGTGCTTAAATTGTACAATAATTTGTAATAAAAGTTTCCTTCTTGCATATGAGAGAATTTTTCACTCTACCACTTTTTCAACCCAAAAAACTACAAATTTATTAAAAAGATTAAAAACAATGATGCAACATTACTTCTTAAAAGTTTGGAATGCTTTAATTGTACATCCAAAATATAAATTGCCTTATTTATTTCTTATGGAAGAATTTTCGAATTAAAATTATAATAAAAAAATAATGTTGATTGCTAGTATACTTTTCCATCAGAATGTATTTTATACGTGTAAAATAAGAATATTAAAACAAAAACTCATACAATTTTGACATAATTTGAATTTAAATAATACTTAATATAATCATATAATAATATTTGAGCACTCATATAAACGCTTATCCTGTCGGACTACGAAAGAAACTGGCTACACCGTTGTATACAGTACACTTAGCCACTTAGCTTTTGGATCGCCCCAGCCTGACGAGTCTTTGGCCACCATACCACCAAGGCATATGCTATCATGGGTCTGATGACTCTGGTATACAGTATGTCGCTAATGTATGGAATAAATTCATCAGTTCCAAAATAAACGACTTTTGAAAAAAATCCAAAAACAGGTCAGTTTTAATTTTTGAATCGTCATCAGATGATGCAGATGTAATGAATAACTTTCTACCCTTTTTTAACCCCGTTAGGCAATGAGTTTCAATAAAATACGAAACATGTCTTCCATAAATTTTGGACCAAGGAATCACGTTGTCCCCATACAAACTTTGCCCCCGTTTTCAACACCCTTAGTGGTAGAATTTCGGAAAATCCTGTTCAAGTTTCAGGTCTACGGTTAGCGGTTTAGGCTGTGCGTTGATCCGTTAGTCAGTCATTTAGGACAAAGCATTTTATATCTATAGATTTAAAAGTATAGATTAATAACGTACCAGATACTGATACTTTAAATATATACCACCTCATCCAACTAATATCATACATTCTTCAATTGTACCAGATGTTTTAGATGGTAATAAAACTAGTAAATCAATTTTAAATAAATTATAGTTTAAAATAATTAAAAAACACGCCTTTAAGGTAATCGAACTAAAAAGTGAAAAATAATTCTTAATTTAAGAATAAAACGATTAACGGGAATATTAATGTCATAATGGCAATTGTACTATGTTTACCTATAAAGCGTGTTTTCCAATTTTTTTCGACTATAATTTATTTTTTACTTTTTAGTTTGATTTACTATACTATGTTTTTTTAAAGTTTTTTTCAAATTCGATGACAGATAAAAGTTATATTTTTTTTCAAATGGAACACCTTATTCTACTACTATATTGTATTGTGTTTGAATAAAATCTGTTCGCTGGTGGGTCAAAATCGAGCCGAAAGGAGTCGGTACAAACATACATACATACAAGTGAAGTTGATATAATTTATTTAGCTGATTGATTTTACTTTTGTGATTCATATTCATAACATCGCTTGGTATATAACAAATTTAAAAAAAAAACATGAGACCAGTATGTTATAGCTTCGAAACTGAAATGTAACTTTGGTGACATAAACAACACTAAAATGTTAGTTTCGAAACAAAAACGTTTATTTAACATTTATAAACTTCACTGCTATTTTGTTATGTTTAAGGACATTTTACGTAACTATAACAGAAATGTGCTGTAACGTAACCATGTAACCTTACAACATATGATATGAGACTGCAATGCTTTTTTTGCTTATTGAGACCCTTTGTATACAGATACATGCAATGAGAAACGGAACATAGGGATTTAATGTATTCTCCGATCTAAATAGTCCACCAACAAAACATTTTTATAAATTTACTTGAATATATCAAGTAGTAATTAGCTGGACAGCTGCATTCAGAACCACTGTAAGAAACCCCGCCTCTTCTCCTTCCAATACTTGATAGTTATGTACGTCTGTGCGTGCGATTTAGTATTCAAGTGCCTTTTGACGCTAGTAGATAGCGTCGCTACATATTGAAACAATATGCTTACGTTTTATGTTGTTCAAATTGAAAAATTAATTGTCAAATTATCTTTAACAATTAATGTTTCGAGTTAAGATAATATGTTTAGATTTCTTTTGGCCATAACGGCTTCCAAAATAAAAATGAATTCGTAAATAAAACAGAATAAGATTCTTTAAATTAAAACAAATTGCAAATAAATTCCGAAAAACAAATTAAAACGCTAAAACTAAGAAAATTAATGAATTAAAGGTTCAAACAGTCTTCCTTCTTGAGCCAAACAAAAACCGAATCTATTGAACAATCTGAGCTGATCTTGGACAATTTTCGCCCTTAAATGTGCCGATAAATTAAATTTTTTTTAAAACCCCATAAAAAGAAATCATTCGGGGACAAATACTCGGACTGCTGTTTATTGACTGTCTGACGCTAATTAAGGACCGCCCACAGTTGAGACTTCGGAGTGGTGGGAATATGTTGTAGGTGTCCAAATGACCGATTGTAATAATCGTGTTTCTAATCTGTTGAAGCTTGATATTGGTCGACTAGTTCAAAAGCAGTTCTGATACAATGCTTTAATTACATCCATATGTTCCGTTTCTCATTGCATGTATAGGTATAGGTGCCCCTTATGAAACTTTGAGTATTCCATCCAAAAAAAGTACCCTTCTACCAACCATACCTCGCTTGCTAGGTATTGCTCTCTTCTCTTCATAATTTCCTCTTTTTTAATAATCTAAATTTTGGTCAATTGCAATTGATTTGATAAAACAGGCAGTTTTTGAGTTACCTATTTGCCAAAACATTTTCAATCGTGAATAACTCAAAAAGTATTGGTTTTTCGAAAAAAATTTTTGCTTGAAATGTGGTCTTATATCGATTTTGTTAAAAAAGTTTCCCCCCCGAGAAAGGCTATCAACCTAGGATGGAAGCGTCAACCTAGGGTGGAAGCGTCAATTGGCGGTATGTCACTAATGTTCGTTGACACATTCTTTGAGTATCTACCTACATAATTTCAAGTCAATTGGTTTAGTGGAATTCAATGACTGTACCATAGTTTTTCATCAGTTTCCATGCGTTTTCCATATTAGGGCCGATTAAACACAACACTTAAAAAATGATGTTCCAATGTCGCACTTAATAAGAGATAACAACTGGGGATCTATTTTATATTTTGTATAACAATAAACTATTTAATTTTATTAAACTTTTTAGTATTTCTGACAATTATATACAATAACTATTAGTTAAAGATACATAGTTTTAATAAAAAAAAATCTTACCTGGGCGTTGTGCTTTTCTACTAATAAAAACATCTGCTGCTCCATTTTTTTAAATTTGGCCTGATATTTTTTGTTATTTCTGTCTACGGTATCAGCTAAAATACTGGAAATAAATAAAAGAGATGCTTCTAAAAATTATAAGTAATTAATTACAATTTAAAAAAATTAAAATACTGACACTTTATTATACTATTTAAATGAAAAGAAACTATCGAGAAGAAAACACTTCAACGGAAAATGTAGTAGGTAAATAAAAATATTTGCTAATATGTATAAACTCAACATCAAGCATAATAATAACAATCTACAATATTTTTATAAATACACTTATCTATGGAAACCAAGACTAAGTATACTAACTAGTAAACTGAACTCAGTATTTTACAAATAGATTGTTATTATTATGCTTGATGATAATTTTTCCTTGTATTAAAATAAAGTTCAGTTCTCTTTGAGCACAATTTCTTGTTAATTTACAACAGGTTATGGGCCCAGATCACGAAAACTAAGAAGAAAATAGTACCCATTCTATTTTCTCATCAGTGTCAATGTCAATGAGAGTATTTGCCTTGTAATCCAAAGGTTCCAATTCAACAAAAACATGAACAAGATGAGGAATCTGAAGATTCAACAATTTAATGGTCAGAATTTCCTGCTATATATATATATCATTTATTTAAATAAAATAAAATAAAATCACATTTTACAATAAATTTCAACTACACGATTAAAAATAAATGATAGAGAGGTCGAAAAGCAAAAGCTTGTTACGACGTAGAGCATATTACAACCAATAAACGCATGATACATAAATATAAATAGCAATAGCTCATACAAAGGAAATATTAAATGGAAATCATATTGAGAGTTGAAGGATTGTCAAGTTTTTAAATGATAATTCTGAACGCCCTGTCGTCGAAGCTAAACCGAATATCAAGAAAGAATAAGAAGAAATGAATGCTCGAATCATGCTCCTCATATCGGTTTCAATAGAATTTAAACAACTGCAAACTATCATGACGTGCGAAACAGCTCCTTCAATGTAGTCGTCATTGAAAGTAATTCATAAGCAATCAATAAATGAACGCTGAAACAGAAATTCTTCAATCACTGAATGGCTAGTACTGATAGTATTGCCCAGCATATCAGTAAAATTGAATCGATAGCACAAGCACTCGATGACGTTGGAGAAGAAGTTGAAGATATCGACAAAATAGCCAAAGTTATATGCAGTTTACCTCCAAAATAAGGACCATTCATTTCGGCATGGGATTCCTTTGAAGAAAATAAGCAAACATTCGACAATCTAACAGTACGGTTACTAAGAGATGAGTTACGCGCCTGTCGCAAGCTGTTTAAATGACTTCGGCCTTCGCTGCCGTCGACATAAATAAAGCAGGTCCAGGCGATCAAAGTAAAAGTACATCCGAGAAATCACAATTCAAGATAAAAACAAAATACTATTGTTGCTATTGCCTGAAAAAAAGTCATTTGTAAGCAGAAATGTAGAAAAATGTAGGCGAAAATGACCCGTAAAGCAGAAGCAAATAAACATGAGCAAAAAGCAATCAGTGCAGATGACAAGAACATCGATATAAAGTATTGTGAAGACATTTGGCTTGCAGACACTACCCATCGATCAACTTAATATTGCTAAAATAAATCTAATTCAATGGTGACACACGAGCGTTTGAATCATGCCAATTTCGGAAGACTGATGGAAATATCGATTGAGGACAAATTCCTGGACTCAAAATCAAAAATTGTTTTGCGAGTCAGAACAAAAAAGAAACTTAATTAGTGGCATATTGTATACATATAAGTACATTTTGGATTTTTTTAGAAACTATAATTAGTAGGGTAATCAATATACTTTCTTGTCCTAATAAAAATGATAGGTATATTCAAAGGAGGATAGATATTTAGTCTGATTAAATAACTCAAGAGACATTCTGTGTAAACTTTATTATTGCTGCAGTCAAAATTAATATGGTTAATATCTCCGATGGAAGTATTATCGCAGCCACATCGATTGGATTCAGTTTAAAATAAAAAGATAAATGGTTTTAAGCAATGCTACTCACCTATTTGTATGATTTAGGTCTTGTACTATTTCTCTTCCTTCCAACAACCTTGCTTCGGCATTTTTTGTAACTTGTTCCAATGTAGTAACCAGCTCCTGTAATCTAACTTTCAGTCTTGCTTCTCTTGCTAGTGCTTGCATTAACTCCAATTCCACACCTTGTGCATGTTCTGCATCCGAGTAACCTTGTTCCTAAACAAAGTGAAATAATTATCTTAGAGGCGATATTTATCTGACAACAAGGTATGAAAATGGTAACTTAGCACATTATCCTAAACTATTTGAATCGCAAAAATATAGATTTGTGAAAAATAAATATATTACTTGGATTTAACAGACTATAACCCAGTGGCAGGCACGAAAATAAGGTTTGCTTGAATGTTTACAGTTCTTACGAAGAAGCTTTCATGTCGAAATGACACTGAAACAGGCTCCGGCAAGCCTACAGCGGCACGCCCCCCTTAATGGAGAGGCTATCGAAATCTTGATCTGGAATTGAATTTGAAACAGAGCAAGAATTATTCGAAGAACATGCTGGGTTTAAATTGTCACCGTCAGGAGTCAGTGAATAACTGCAACATTATCCTTTGTTATCTCTTTATCAGTAATATTGAAAAAAAATCTGCATATTAATGCAGTATCTTCTGTATCCAGTTGACAGTAATGATTTTCTGATTTGGTCAGCCATGCCATACGCAAATGTAACAGGTCTTACGGTGCCATCCTCCATAATTTTTGATAGCACAATTCCGAGGTCAGTTGGTGAAGTATCACTGGCTAGTGTATCGGTCAACTAACATTAAACGGTGTTAAAGACACTTTCTGATGTTTTATTAATTTACCACATCGGTAACATTTGAGGTTTAAATTACAAAAATTTGATGATTATGGACGATATACCCTTTTATTTGGAAGGCTGAATGTATCTTCTTCTTTAGATGCCATGCTTCGACTAGCAAATAATATTGATGGAATGATAAATATAAATTGGGAAATACCACTTGGTGGGTTTAAAAAGATATATACAGGGTTAGTTTAAAGTATGGAAACATCTGAATATCTCACAAACGGAAGAAGATAAAAAAAAGATTTTAACACGTGTTGCAAGGTTGCCGTATGAGCATGTTTTCATGATACAACAAAACTTACAGGGTGGTTATGAAAAGCGTAGTGACTGCAGATATTGATTTTTTAAATGGAACACCCTGTATAATATATCATTTTATGAATCCTTTCAACTTCTAGATTAACTTTTCTAAGAGGTACCCTATTCCTAAATTCTATGGTTAGGCAGATATCGACAATTACAAAATAAGTAATTATTCTCACAAAGCTGGCTATGCTTTGCAAATAAATATTAATGAACTGTCAAAATTAGTTAACGTCAATCACTTTATAAAATGGCATATCTTAGTGGTACAGAACGCATACAAATCCTAATTTTACGATGCTTTGGCGACAAGGAAAGAACGTACGAAGAAGTTACACGCATATTTAATGAATTGAATCCTCAACACGTTATTAACAGATCAACCGTTTTCAAAACTATCAAGAGGTATAGAGAGACTGGAAATGTTAGAACCTGTCCTAAGCCTGGCAGGCCGAAAACTACTACAAATGATGAAACAAAACTAAATGTGCTACTCCAAGTTGAGGAAAATCCTCAAATATCTTCAAACCAGTTGGCACTAGATAGCAATATCGCTCAAACGTCCGTGGTAAGAATTATGAAGTCAGAAAAAATGAAACCTTATAAAATTCACTACAGTCATGAACTTACAGAAGATGACCCAGACCGCAGATTGCAGTTCTGTGAAACGTTGATGTTAATTTTGAAAAAAAAATTGTATTTTCTGATGAGGCAACAGAGATGGATAGGACGTCGAGGAGCAATAGACTGGCCGCCCCGGTCACCAGACTTGACCCCATTAGATTTTTTCTTGTTGGGATACCTTAAAAATAAAGTTTACAAAAATAGACCACTTGATTTACAAACTCTACAAAATCGTATTTTGGAAGAGATAAATCTGTTACCACAAACATATTTACGTGATTCAATTGACAATTTTGTAAAAGACTTGAATACTGTCAAATCGTAAATGGTTTGCACTTTGAACATTTACTATAGAATTTGTTCAGTTATTTTTCTTCATTTCTTTGAAAGTTGATTATTAGATATCATTATTAGGATTCAAGATGTAATACTAGAATAAACATTTAGGGGCTTACTGGCTACGGTTTTCATTACCACTCCGCGTATTTTATATTTCCGTGGCAACCCTGCAACATATGTGGAAAGATTTGTATTTGTTGATTTCCGTGCATAAGATATTTATGGTTACTATTAGTTTTATCAATAGGTACATGTAATGCAATAATTAAAGTGCCGATATCTGCGTAACCATAGAATTTGGGCATAGGGTACTTAATAACAAAGTTAATCTAGAAGTCGAAAGGATTCATAAAATGATATATTATACAGGGTGTTCCATTTAAAAAATCAATCTCTGCAGTCACTACGCTTTTCATGACCACCCTGTAAGTTTTGTTGTATCATGAAAATATGCTCCTACGGCAACCTTGTAACACGTGTTAAAATATTTTTTTTATCTTCTCCCGTTTGTGAGATATTCAGATGTTTCCATACTTTAAACTAACCCTGTATAACCACCTAAAAGGCTATGAAGTGTAACTAAGCACGTATGTGGAATTTTTGTCATCTTTTCGTTAATTGAATATTTTATACTATTGTCAGTGTAATATGACCATAAAATAAAGCAATGTTGTCAGATATATTTTCTAAAATTGTTAGGCTCGCTACATAAATGTTCCCCTTACTTCAGTAAACTGTTAGTTCGTGATGTTATAAGAAAGCTAGTTTGGAAATATTTAAAAAAAATACATAATATAAATTTATTAGTAAACATTAAAATAAGTCGCTTGAAATTGCGTTAGGGTAAGTTTTATTGTATAATTAATTAGAATGGCAATTTGGAGACCATTTGAAACGACAGTACAAGATGATGCGCGGGAATCTAATAATTTGGCGCCACATACAAATGACTTAACAATAAATGATACCGATGATAGGGCCGAATTTAAAAACAAAGATTTACATGTTCAGTATCAACACGTTGTTTTAAATATGTACGCGTGTTTGAATAAAGAAAATTCTGAAATTTCTGATAAAGCGGTTATCGCGAGAACTCACGAATTAACGTTAATCGGGTTTACAACGATTTATAAAGTAATTAAACTAGGTACTGTTACGAATCATTCTTTAAAGCGAAAACGAACAAATCAAAAACTGAATAAAGTTGACAATGCTACGAAACATATGTTATTAAACGGATTGTGTTCGGGTTTTACAAGGATAATATAGTACCAACATTAGAACTGATTCGTGATAAATTGCGGGATGTTCCTGAATATACTTATCAATGTTTAGAAACACTGCGCGCGGTTTTATGAATTGTGGATTTAAATATAAGAAGTTAGATAATCGAATGGTAATAATGGAATCTCGGAGTATCGTTGAACTTAGTATTTGTGCAAAATAAAAGGGTACCGTGATTCAAATAGAACTATAATTTATTTAGACGAAACTTGGTTTGATACGCATGATGTTGTCAAGTATGGTTGGGTTGACGATACAAAAAACTGTTCTTTAGATACTTCGTGTTCTAGAGGAAAACGCGTTATTATTCTTCCTACCGGACGTAAAGATGGCTTTGTACCTAATGCGTTGCGGCTTTTTCCTTCAAAAGGATTAAAAATATGGGTCATTACACTGACAATAGTTAGACTATACTTCTATTTAATAGAAATGTTTATTTTTATAGGAGGATTGTACATATATTTTTGAATTTTTATCTTTATTAATTTTGAAATTGTATATTATACTTAATTAAGTTCATGTAATTAGGTTGTAAAACCTGTTTGAACTCAAATAAATATAATAAAATGAATCTGAACTTCGAATTATTTGCCATATTTTATTGAGATCTTGAGGAGTTTGCATTGACCGCGACTCAATATCGGCAAACGTTAGACTTTGTTCGAGTTGATGTAGTAAGTTGGAAAAACTTGTCTCTAGTTTCACTTAAAGGTGTGTTTTAATAAACTGACTATCCAAATGAGTATCGGCAGTAGGTTTCTTACAGTTTTCACACATAAAACTACAATTAACAGTAAGATATGTTGAGTTCAGCTTGATATTGTGCAATCTATTCAGCTTTGTTGATAAGCCTGGGTAGTTTTATCCAGCTGATAATAAGGTTAAAAGGACTAACTTTTGTTATTAACTTGGTTGGTGGTGGATCTTCCAAGTAATTGTCTTGCTGAACCTGCATATATATTTTCAATGTATTCATCAATTCAGCGTCGCCACTTCTGCTATGTATTTATACATCAAATAATCAGGAAGTTGGTGACATAGATCGCGTTTATCCCAACGTAGCGCTACCGGAGCGATCAGTAATTTCCTGCTGAATGCGTGTTTTGTCAACTGATCAGATGTGAGCGCTGTGATAGCAGTCGTCATTTTTTTAAATCAGAATTGAAATACTCTACGCTACCGATCAATGATGCATTAACTGTCATTTATGACAATTATTGGATGTTAATAAACATATAAAATGACAACATATTTTTGTTTGAAGATATTTTAGACATTTGTATCTTGAAAATGAATGAAAACCACAAGGAACTATTAAACTGAATTGAAATCAAAAATGAATGAATAACTATTGAAGTCATATATCAAATAAAATCAGGTTATAGTATTACATCAAGATAAATACGTTCAGAAGAATTAAGAAACAATGGATCACTCCAAAAATCGCTACCTGATCAACTGTATTGGGATGAACGCGACCATTGATATTTCAATGTAGTTGAAAGGTACATAAAAAACATGACATTTATGTCAATCACGGCCAACAAAGCGCACTAATCTAACTAGTAATATTGGACAGTCACAATAGACTCTTGAGAATCTTAGTGGAGGGCCAAAATAAATCCACTCACCCCAAACCTAACTTAACCTATTGGGAATTAAATAAAATAATTTTGGGAAAATATTAGTTTTTGCAGCATGGTCAAATAACACGAGAACGAAATTTTTATCTTTCGACTGTGTTTAGTAGCATATATCATCTTTGTTGTGTTTTCCCAGTTTTATTCTTAATATCATTCTATAAAGCACATACATGTCTTAAAAACGAATTTGAGAGAATTATGACTTTTTTGTTTTATTGTAACATATCTTACTTTATGCTGTGTAGCTATTGCGAGTAAAGCTTCTGTATCTTTTAAATGTCCTTGGAGGTTTTTCAACGTTGCTGATTGAGCATTCTGTTGTCCTTCTGAATACCTAAGCTTGAGTTCTATGGCACATTTTTCTTTTTCCAAAACAAAAAGTTTTGATATCAATTCGGACTTATCTTCTCGTAGCCCCATAAGTTCCTAAAAAACAAATTATATAAGTACGTTGATGGTGTACGTAGTGGGCATAATTTTAATTATTTGCTAAAAATTTAAAACTAATCTTTGTGCTTTTCAAAAATCATACCAAGCAGCAACTAATATTAATTACATAGAATACAATTTTCACTCATATATAAACATGTTGTATTCTTCAAAAATTAAGACTTAAGTACTTACTTATAAGCCCAATATACCCTCACAATAAAATACAAATGAAAGGTTGCGCAAAAGCAATTATAACAAATTGAAAAAAAATACTTTATATACCATCTGTTTAGAACATGCCTTTCAATAAGAAATATAAAAGTTATAAATATTCTAAAATGAAAATAAAATATTCAAAATTAAGTTTATTGTTTATTGGTTCAATAAAGAATATAAATTGAAGTATTTTAAAGAAATATTAATATTTTGTGTTTTTTCCCATTTTTATACTTTATATACCATTCTGGTCAAATCAATATCTCTTGAACTGTGACCACAGATTTAATGTCCAACATCTCTTCAATTCTTACAATCCTAAATTTCATCATACCCATCTATGAAATACCAATAATAAGATATTTTCAAGTCATCATCTAATTTAGAGATTACTGTTAAACACTAGTTAGAAGAGTCTTTTTTAATTAGAAAATATCGAGATTTATATACAAATAGCATAATTAAAAAAACTTTATCCCGTGACTAAATAACGAATCATGCTGTGCAAAAACTAGTGCTAATTTTATAAATATAAATATATATAGAGGTTATACCAATATCTCACGACACACTTCGGTATATGGGTTACTTTAAAATATATAAAAAAATAGGACTCAAAAAAATGTGAGAAATCCGAGTTCGGTATAACATACAGGTGGTTTTCATTAAAAAAAACCTGTTTGGTTGGTAACGGACTTATGCTACACTCTGTATAGTTCGAGATGATTTCAAAATATGGACCTTAAAGACATGTACTAATTTTGTTGGTAACATTTTTTGAAATCTCTCAAAATAACCCATATATCGAAAGTTGTCGTAAGATTGGTACACCCTGTATATACATAAACTGTGCATCTAATTACCTGCATCAACACAGCCATTTCTAAATCAATTTTTCTAGCTTCTTGACTACTGGAAGGTCGTACAGGTACATTTTCAAGTTGCGTTGATTCCAAAATTACATAGGTACCCTGAATATTGCTTCGTTCTGCTTTCAGTCTTGAAACGTGTTCTCTAAGTCTCATCTCATGTTCGGAAGTCCAGCTTTCATTACTATACCATAAAATAAAATTATTAGCAATAAATTACAGCTTAAATGGGCATGACATTTTACAATCGGTACATTATTCTCCTTCTCCACTCATATGTCAAGTCCTCGTTCTTTTTATATTCCTTATCTATTGCCATATCAACATAGGACCCGCAATTTTACGCTCTCAAGTGGTCAAATAAAAGTCAACGCTATACCCACAAGCATCATATAATCTGAATATTTTTTTTATTTAGAGATGGACAAACCGGTGTCTAACAAAAAATATGGAATGGAATGACAAAAAATGTAAAAGTAAGTTTTAAATATCCTAGTGGAATACATATATGCGTATATGAAATCGATACAACACTCCCACTGTCGTTGTCGGTTGTTCGACATCAATATAAACGGCATTGGTGCATTTACTGAAAAATACCGTTTCAACTTTGATTGATGTGTAAGTGAGGCGCTGTATAATGTTAAATATTGAATAAATTGCTTTTCATACATTTATCTAAATCACATAATTAGTATTGAAGGAAATATATGAATATACTGAGAAACCATACAAAATTGAATTCAATGGATGGTTATAATATCCTAAATGTGAAATATTTAATAAATTGCTTTTCATACATTTATCTAAATCACATAATAAGTATTGAAGGAAATATACGAATATACTGAGAAACCATACAAAATTGTAGTCAATGGATGATTATAATATCCTAAATGTTACCTATGTTTTTAAAACAAAATAATAAATATGAGAGAACGCTCCGAAATATTTTTACTCATCCAGTCACCTTTCTACAAGAACTTTTTTTTAAATTTTTTCAAAAACAAATTACCTCTGTGCCCTTTATTGTTCTTCCCATAAACTTCATTTTTAATAGAGTGAGCCAAAAAAACTAACCTATCGAATTTATGGCTTAGAACGGACCTATATACCGAGAAAAAAATTCTCTTACCGGGAAAGAAATTTGAGCTCAATTTTAAAAGGTGTCGGTAGTCATTTGAACTTTCCTTTTTAAATAAAACGTAAATTTTTTTTCATTAAAAATGTTATAACTTTTGAACGGTTTGAGATAAAAAGTTTCTCCTGGCAGATTCTTGCAGGGCACTAAATTTTTGTAATAAAAAATTCGTTTATTTAGGAGCCTTGTAAGTCGAAAAAAATCCTTAAAACTGCATATTTTCGGTATATAGTCATGCTATGTGGAACTGAATAGTTGCAAAAAGAATATAAAGAAATCACAATTCTATGCATTTGTATGAAATAATCATCTTAAAATATAGCGCGTTCAATAAACTAAACTCCTATAATAAAAAGTAAATAAATATCAATTCTCTCTCCTAATGGCAAAAATATATTGATGTCGATCATGCCACGCTTTTTGTAAAATAATGTTCATTTTTTATTTCGGTTCTATATATATATATATATTTTTTAATGTTGCCTCCAGGCCATTTGTATACACTAGAATCTGGAGGGGTTGTTATTCGTGGGTAGAAAAATATACTCACCAGTCGATCGTAGGACTATTATAAACATGATTCTGCCAAGGTGACAATAAAACGTCTGTGCTCTGAAATGAATCCAAGTGATGTAAAAGTTGTTTCGCTACTGTTTCGGCAGCGCTTCTATTTTGTAAGGTTTCTGAATCATCCTCTTTTAAAGTTAATTCAGTTTCAAGTAGGGCTAGAAGAACATCATAAGCTTCTATGATCCTATCACTTATTCCCAACGCCAGCTGTAAAGCTATGGCATTAGATTCGTATTTACCACATAGTAAGGCCAATCTGTCAAAATTAAAGAAAAAAGTTAATAACAATATATTATATTAAGTCATAATTGTACTTTTTCCAATTTGGTATTGTGTCGAATATATTTCAAAAGAATTAATATGAAATGAGTATTAAAACATATTTTTGCATAAATAAAACCAATTTATGCAAGCATTGCATAAGAAACATTGCTTGATTTTAAACTGATTTTAAAATGCAGTTTCTTTATCAACCAATGTACGAGCATAGAAAGGATTTTTAGAAATAAAGAGGACAAAGGAAACAGAAAGAAATAAAATATGATGGGATAAATAAATATTCAATGTTTAAGTGGAAAGAAGCACATATATACTATAAACACTATAATTAATTCGATAAATGCTCAACTTAAACCAAACAACAACGTTGAAATTATCCATACCAAAAATGGATATTTTGAATAACAATTTGCTATATAGATCAGATTTCAAACGGAGACAGCATAATACAAGATTTATCGAAAGCGACCATGGAGATATCATGACGGCGATATTCGAAAATCTCAACGATGAGGATCAATCTTTAGAAATGAAAAATCTTTAATTAATAATGATTTAGAACATTTGGTAAGGAATCCGGACAAAATTCATGGACTTTTCGATTCGAATTCGGAAAAAGTCTCGAATGTCTAATTAAAGTCGAATTTAATTCATATAAAAAACAAACAATGTTTTTATAAACGTCAAAACTTAAAATGAAAAGAGGAGGATATTATTCAGGATTTAGGTACATAGCAATGACTAGAATATATTGATGAAAGGATGAACATATAATTGTTATTTATAAAACATAAAAATTTACGTGAATATACGAATAAGTACCTACTGCAAAAACGGCTAAATGATTAATTTAATGCGTTATTAAACGTCGATATCAATAGTTACAAATTTCAACCAATTTATTTTTTAACGTATGATGTATTTGGATACTGCAGTTCTTCCTCTCTATCATACCGAACTTTAGTTTTATTTAGAATAAATTGAATGAAAGAGAATTCATGAAATTAATAATTATATCTACTATGTCTGAATCATCTTTAAATATATCATCATTTGGAGAGCTCATATTTATAATTTATACCTATTGTAATCGAAAGATATTAGGAAACTTTCTGAACATAATTTGGATCGTTTGAAATTTGGAAGTTCTTTCGTACAAACCGGTTCTCAATTTTTTAAAATTGACTTTTTAGTGAAACTGGAGCTAGAGCATCATTAAATCACTGTGGTTAACTTGGTGACTGTGGCATTGTAATGGTAGATTAAACCAATTCAGAATGGATAAAGTTAGTTCATATATTTTTCACTTAAATATAATTTGAACATAATATATATATATATGAACTTTTAATGAATTAGTGCACTTACATACCTATCACAATGAGCTTTCGTCTCCGAAAGCGTTAATGCCAATACTGAATTCTGCGATCTCGAATTTTCCAGCTTGGCATTGATTTTTCTTATTTCGAAATCCAGTCCCTGCTTCTCAGCCTGAATATCGCATTGCTTTAAAATATCACCAACAATATGCTCTGCAACAGCTACCAAAACAATACAATTTAAAATATAAATATACTTTTTAAAATTGAAATTAAATTTGCTTGTGTTTTCTTATAAAATTTATTATTACTATTATTAAAGGTGTATAGAAAAAAAATTGTGATGTAGAAAAATGCTATAGTACCAGTTTTTTTATTGTATCAGTGATGATGTTTGCCTGTGGTAACTTTAACCCTTAAGTCGACGAAGAGTTACAAATTATTGTGTATTTCAGTAGTCAGTCGATGAAAGTTCATTTAATCTTCCGTTGATTTTACCATTCTTGCAAGTAGTAAAGAATATTTAATTTAGGTTACATGGAGTTGGAATTAGGATATTTACCAATGACTCAAAACTTTCCTTTGATAACTGCCCTGGTGCTTTCGACTCTGGAAGGCATCGATTAGTTGTCATCAAACTTCATGACAACCAAATACGTGGGCCATAAGAACCACTCCTACAATTGCAATGGAGGTCCTGTTGAATATACCACCACTACACATCTTTAAACAATTCAAAGTCAGATCTGTAACGAACAGACCAATTCAAAGTCAACAACACATAAGCCAAACGTACAGTGCTGACGATCGAAAGATTATCGAGGAGCTAAAAGCAGATGACTTAATGGAACAACCAATTGACGCAGCAGTTAAATTCAAATGACTACACCAGGTAGGGAAGACTGGAAAGAAGGTGTACCCATAAAGGCTGGAACAGCCTCTGTTATGCTCCAAGGAAGAGGTAGGTGTAGGAGGCGGCATTGTAGGGATGTACGAATGTATGTAAGTATGTATGTATAGGAAATTTAATGTGGTTGTTGTGAGAATATTTCCTCTAAATATAAGTTTTATATTTGTAAATATACACTCACCGGCAGAATTAACCGTCCACCCAACGTTTTATTATTTCGTTGGAGATATTTTTAATTTTGATTTTTTTTAAATTTTTAATGTCTATAAGGCCCGGTTGTACAATTGTAGTTTAGTGAAGGCTCAAGTGTAAACTCAGGTTCAGCGTCAGATTGCTGTTGTACAAAGTAAGCTTACAGTTGAGCTTGATTTAAACCTTAGGCTTAGTAAAGCCTTGAAGAGGGCAGGTTTAATGCAAGCTTAACCACGGAACATAAATTGTTATCATGTTCCGTGGCTTAAATGTAAATAAATTGTATGCAAACATAACCTATACTTAATTTATTTTCAAATTAAAAGTTTATCAAAGTTAAATATAGATATTTTAACCCATGCAGGGGATTTTTTGAACTTATTGAAACTGTACAACACCCGAGAAGACCTCGGGTGTATAGAGAGCTTATAAATCACTTTGAATGTTGGAGGGATCATGAGTTTATTCAAAGAAACGTTTTTCTAAAGAAACCGTTCGATTTGTGACAGATTGTATATCAGAGGAAATTTCGTGCAAAACTAATAGTTACGAACAATCCCCCCAAACGCCAAATGAGTTAGGTGACATCTTCCAGCTCAGTTGAGCTCAATTTTAAGCTTCAAATGTACAACCGAGCCTAAGTAAATGTTGAAAAGGCAAACAAATTTTTGTTTAATTTTAGAAAATAAAAGAAAAACAGTTTTTGAAAATTTTGAACTTTTTGAATAAGATGAGCAATACATGAAGTTTATCGACAAAAAAGTATTGTTATTAACAAAATTCACTTTAGTAACGAGTGTTACCCCCTCTTGCCCTGATCACATCACTAAGCCTGCGTTGAATGGTATCCATAATGGCTTGAATCTCAGCTTGTGGGATGTTTTCTCATTCTTCCACCGAAGCAGTTTTCAGCTCTCGAATAGTGGTTGGAGCTGATCTTCGTCACGTCATATCAATTAATGTCAAAAAGTGACGAAAGTCTCCGAAAAATTCAGAAATAAATAAAAATAATTGGGTGGGCGGTTAATTCTGCCGGTGAGTGTATATTATTATAAAATGATAATGTTGACAGCTACTTAAAATCAATGAAATCTAATTGTCAAAATATATCGATTCCAAACGTTCACTACTCTCACTCACTTTTAAATCTTTATCGATTTTAAAATCTACCCCCCTTAGCAGAGAATTTGGCTACAAACACAGTTTTTCTGACCGCGTTGTATATTCGGGAACAGGAATGGGTTCTCCCCTGGTACAGGTTCTATAGCAGGTGTGGAAACGGGAACATCTTTTGGAACAGAAACAGAAACGTGTGTTAACACACTGAATGCAGGTTTCACTCGATTGATGGTAGGTTTACTATGTATCAAAAGTGTCATAGTCTTCTCGTCTCGATCAACGATTTCGTATGGACCAGTGTATTTGTTTTTATGAAGAGCTTTAAGAAAGGGCCCTTCTTTAAAAAAACATGACTGCATTTCGAGAGTTCCTTGAAGACAAAAACGCCACGTTGGCAATGCTTTGAAGCTGGAGTTGGTCGTAAGCGTGACATGAATTCTCTTAAGCTTGAGAGAAAGTTGCTTGTATCCTGGATATTCTTGTTTTCAAGGTTTGAAGAGAAAAGTTCAAAAGGTAAACGTATAATTTCTCTATAAACCATCTCAGAGGAAGTAGCCTTGATATCTTATTTAAAAGCTGAACGAATTCCAAGTAATACGGGAGGCAAAACATGAACCCAGTCGATGTCGGAATGAGCCATTGCTGCAGCTTTTAAGTGACGATGTAATCGTTCGACTAAACCATTTGCAGCAAGATGCCAGCTTGTAGTGTGATTATGTCGAATTACAAAAAATTTAACGGAATTTTTGAAAACATGAGTAAACTGAGCTCCACGATTTGAGGTTAAAGTTTGAGGAAGACCACAACGAGATATCCAGCAATCCAAAAGAGCGTTAATCACAGTATCTGCACTTATATAAGGAAAAACCTCGGGTCATGACATTCATTGCAAGAACGAGTCCAATTACGACAATATTTGCTCATCGAAGGCCAAACGAATCGGTCGCTAATTAACTTGAGTAACGCATTGGCACCGGGATGACTCAAGTTATGAAGTTGATTGAAAACGAGGTATCGGAATGAAGGTGTGATAAAAGGTCGTGGATTTCCTGTTGATGTATCACGAAACACAGTAAATGAGGATCCAGGAATCGACACACCATACCATCATACCATCTCATGCTATATCCCAGGTTTTTTTATTTCTAAGAAGCGAGGAGGTGGATTTTTTTATGATTCTCTCTCAACTTAGTCTGTATCTTGTTCTTTCTGCAGCCCTTTCCACCACCATAGGTATGTAGTGGTGTGAGGTTGATGCATGTTCTCATTGCTCCTGTGATGCATATACAGGCTAGTCTTTGAATTTTGGAGAGGTTGTCTCTCGTCGTCAATAAGCTAGCTCTACTACTCCACGAAATAGCTCCATAAGATATAGATAATTGACTTCTAGTCTCCATTCAACCTCACTCCCATTAAGTTTAATGGTTTTGAGGTTAAGTTTTGTTTTCTTGGTGTGAAGATGGTTTTGGTGGGGTTGATGTTAAGTCCCACTTTCCTATACCTACCAGTTATTTGTATAGTTCAGACACTTTTGTACGATATCACAAAGGGTGTTTTCGAATTTTCCAGTCTGTTATAACAATGTCATCGTTATATCATTGGCAGGGTGCTCCAAGTTCAGTCTAGCCACACATTATTTCGTCAACCATCAGGCTCCACATAAATGGGGATTATACTTTTCCCTGTGGACATTCCTGGTTGTGCAAATGTAGACAACTTCTTTACTATTCCTCGTCTCTGCTACTCTAGTGGTGAGCAGTTCCGACATCCATCTGGATGTTGTGCAGTCTACACCTCTTCTATTCAAAGCTCTTTTGACAGCCTTATGTGGAGTATTGTCAAAAGCTTATTCTATATCCAAAAATGCACATACTATAGTTTCTTGGTTGTCTAAAGCACCTCGGATATCCTCCGTCAGTTGTACCAGTGCAGTCTCCGTAGATCTGTTTGCCCAGTAAGCTTGATGATGCTGGTGGAGAGGTAGTCTTTCTAGGATTTCCGTTCAAATATAATTGTTCATAGGTTTTTCTATCGTTTTAAGCAATAACGATGGTAGACTAAATGGGTTTGAGGGATCTGGGGTTTGTTGTGTCCCCTATCCAGCTTTTAGAATGAAGGTTACTATTTCCCTTTTCCCCGCTTCTGGTATAAAACCCAGTTATAAGCTGCTTCGCCTAATTCTGACCAAATGTGGTAGAATTTCGTTTTGTCCTTTATGGAGCAGTGGTTAGAAAATCCCATCGGCTCCCGGTGCTTTGAAAGGTAAAAATATGTTCATAATCCATTTTAGCCTTTTGTTACTATTGTAGGGATAGAACAAAGAATAGCTATTTTAATAAGCCTATTTAAGAACGTCACAATTTTCCAAAGGTAAGTGATGAAAGAATATACCGTCCAGTTGCCATTGGATTCCATAGAGGTCAATCCTAAACTAGTACGAGACTGCTACATACCCTAAACACCATCGGAGACTATTGCAGGGTCACGGTAGCCTGGGTGAGGCAAATTAAATGTCCAAACAAGGTGCATCAATGCCATTTATTGAAACGAAGCCCTTCTACGGCGGCGTTGCAAAATCGATAAGCTCACTAGGTCAGAGACAGGCGAAATAAGCATTGTTAACCATGTGCATACTATATGTATACATAAAAGGTTCAGCTTTGATGCTAATTGGATATAAAAAATACTTGTACTGGAGAATGTAATTTAGATTCAAAGGACTTCAAAAGACCTGAAATCGGCGCAGTCGAGTAGACCAGTTAGCCATTTCATCAAATTTAATTTCTAGATGTCCAAATAAGAAACGAAAAACGACTTGAACCTCAAAAATTGTCGAACAATTGGAAAAATTAATGGAAATTTTTATAGTTCGGTATCAAGGCAATACTGTTAACAACAAGTTTATATACTGTATATTCTGTACCTGTTGACAAATCACTATTTAGTAAGTCATTTGCATTTATCCCGTGCTGATCTGTTGCTCTTTTCAGTTTAATTCTCTCAGCTACTTTAGATACTGGTGCACTTGAGTAACAATTGTTCCTTATGTTTGTCCTGTGTATAGGTACAATGTTGCTGTATTTTATATCCACCTGCAAAAACAGTGTAACTTGTAAAATTATTCCCAACACATAAAACAATTAAAAATACTTGATTAATTTCGAGTAAAGGTAACCAAATAAGTTTGATTATTATCCGGAACTGCGTCTACACTCGGTATATTTTACTCCTCTACTATGATTCATGAACAAGGGTTCGATGCACACCAATATACAGGGGAGTCATGCCTATTGGGATATAGGCTAAGGACAGATTGTTTGGACCAAAATATGACGATAGGACCAAATATGCCTTAATAAAATATTGAAAAAGAAAGAAAGGGTGTTAAGTTGATTTTTTTTTGTTTTTTGCTAATAATTTCACTGTATATTTACCGATTGTTATCAAAATCGGACAGAGGCATACTTTTATACAGGAAATATTTTTTTGCATTATTTTACATTTTGTTCCAGGGGGCGCAAAGTGAAGGATTTGTGATGATGAAATCGAGTGATAGTTTTTGACGAACAATTAGTGATTTTGATTAGAAAATATGACGTAAACATGCGTAATATTGGTACTCTTGCTTAAATATGATATTTTCATCCGTTTTCGAGAAAAACGCAACAGTTCAGAGTATCAGAAAGGGGTTTCAAATATTATTTCATTTATAAAGAGTGTGCTTTGGACTGTCAGATAATTGTTGCTGGTAAATGGCATTTCATTTCAGTGAATAATTTTTACTTCTAGTTTATAGTCAATTGTTGCATTTTTTTAAACCTATCATATACTTTTTCGATTGAAATGCCTCGTCACAATTATTTTACGGATGAAGAAATACGGGATGTGATTTGTGTGTTGCACAAGAATATTTTTACGTTCGCTCTGCAGCCACAGGGTATAAATTCTTATAACCAGGCAGAAGGTAACCAAATCACAAAACTTTTTCAAATCTGTTTCATCGTTTGGGTGAAACCGGGTCATTTCACAATAAAAATCAAGGTGGTCGTTCGAAACAAATCACACCTAATCAAGAAGATGAAATTTTGGTTCGAATAGATAAAAAGCCTACAGTAAGTTCACGTCATTTGTCAGCAGCAACAGAAGTAAGTCAGTCGTCTATTATTAGAATTCTAAAAAAAGAAAAGTTCCACCCCTATCACTTCACCCGAATTCAAAATTTGCTTCCAAGAGATCTCCCACGACGGATACAGTTCTGCCAATGTATTCTCAACAAACATAATGATGACCGAAATTTTATTAAGAATATTAAGTTCACCGATGAAGCAACTTTTACCAGACGAGGGGTATTTAACTGAAGAAACAGCCATTATTGGAAAGAACAAAATCCGCATGCTCTGAAAGAAATACATTTTCAGCATGAGTTTAAATTGAATATTTGGTTTGTCGTACCGGGAATTTAAAATGGGAAATAAGGTTGTCTATCAGCCCCCAAAGCCTTGGCGTGGTGCCTATGATACATGCAAAATCTCTCTCGGCTCCAGGTATAGAACTCAAAGATTAAATAAATTTCTTCTGATATATTAATCTAAATCCTATGTTAGAGAACAGTACATTGTACTGAGGCAAATTATTACATGAGTGAAATTTATAAATACTAGTTTACCTTTTCTTCCTGATACATCTTTGGTTCACAATCAATTTCAATGTGTGAATCGGGAGATTCCACTTTTTTACTGTCTGTAACTATTTCTTCATTGGACGTTTCTTCAATTCTTGCTAAAGACATTTGTGCCAGTCTTGTGTGAGCTTCATGTAATTGCTGTTTTAAATGAGTTATTTCAACTTTAAGAGGTTCCACTATTTCTAGAAATGGAGAAAGTTCGTTGTTTTCGTGGTTTGATAGTGATAATTTAGGTTCGGGTAATGCTTGAGGACTTTCAGGAAACTGAAACCAAAAATTTAGTAATATTCAATCGATAATAATTTATAGAAAGTGTTCTGCTGCCTGCTCATAAACAAAAGTTTACTCAGGGTTGCCGATAACACGAACTTTAAGTCATTACATGAAAACAAACCCCCACTCCTTGTTTGCGAGAATATTTGGTAACATTGGAATAAGTGAGAAAACAACCTTTTTTAAACGATCCTAAGTACAAAATAAAAACTAGAACTGTGTTAGATATGGGAAATTTATCCTGATTATTGGTACAGATAAAAGGCAAAAACCTAAACATAGGTGTATAAATACATACGTATAGTATATACGGTTTCAACATTGTAGATGTTTTATATGTAGAAAAATATTGCTCCGTCTTTTAAGATCTAGTCCCTATCAAATTACGGTTTTTTTGTATGGATTGTGATTAGGTGTTTTCCTCTAACCGAAAGGATAAGGCGATCATTACATTTTTCATGTCATGATCCGTCTGTAAGCGGAAATTTGGTCAATTGTGATGAATGAGAAATTAAAATCTTACTTAAACTACTGGTTTAATCAGTAACCCAGGGTCTTTTTTCATTAATATTTATTTAAACTGTTATACAAGTAAGTACTAGTGCTATTTAAAATATCCTGGATTATTTTGAATAGCTGAAAAAATGACTTCTAGTGAATTTATACGGGGTGGTCCTTAAGAAATTGTACATAGAAGTATAGTATAATATCCACCTTAAAATGTTGCGATTTAAACCAACTAGCAACACGTTAAATGCCACTGGAATTCGCTGAAAAAAGTCTGCCACGCCAAGTTGAAAAAGTTATTCCTTATAACTTAAAAATACGAAAAAAGTAATATATTGGCAACCAACATGCATTTTTCGATTACCAACATGCATTTTTCGATTATTTTTTTAAATTATTTTGCATTTCTTTTTAGCGGTCCTCCAGGGACCGCTGCGGCTCTGTAGGAAAACTTTGCCAAACGGGCCACGGCGATCCTGTTTACACTTGTTTCGAGGTTCGTTATTGTTGCGTTATCTATGATTGTTGCATCAGCCAGCGTATCACCTGATTTGCCGGTCAGTCGATTAGCAACGGTCGCAGTTAATGTATTGTTTTATTGAAGAACGTATTGATTATTATAAAATGAGTCAACGTTCAAAACGTTTAGTCGAATTAGCTAAACAAAAGGAATCGATCTACTGTGATAGTAAGGATGGAACATTTCTTTTACTTCAAGAATAAACTAATTTTCTATATTTCTAGATAACAGCTCATCATCCGAATCACTTGAGGATCCGTATCCGTGTTCCTCGGATTCTTTGGAAGATCCAACGTATCGCGTGAGCGAAGATGAAAATTATTTGGAGCTTGAATGTGTTTCTAATGAAAATCTTTCACCTGTTGGAGGAATTTCTGGAATTTTAACGTCAGGTACTCCTATGGAAAATCACTCACAGCAAGGTACATCATCTACTGAACCTAATAATGTTGAAGTCACGATCTTGAGCAAACTTCCCAGTCGGCAGTATTTCCGCTTGTTGACCAAGTCCACCAACCAAAGGGATTTCAATTACTTTCATATTTGACAAGTACGTACTTGTCGATGCGTTCCCACTACTTGACGGCCGGCCGCAATTAATTTCTGGTCTGCTTTTGTTGTATGACTTCCTTCACGTGTGCGTGGTGCGTATTCCTCTAGAGGTTTTTCGAAATGGAGTGGTCT